>CM060937.1:524796361-526046361 GCA_030765085.1 Allium cepa | reverse complement strand
AAAAAGGTTATTTTAAAATCATAGAAAAACTGAAACTATTGGAAACCTTATTATATTAAATTAGTTAAAAATCTAATGTAGTTACAATCACTCACTTGTGATCCTTAGCTCTTCCCTTGGTCTTCTTGGGTCCACTTGGCGTTATTAAATATTTTAGTCTAAAACGATTTTCTCCTCGGAAAATTATTCCTTTTAGGGTCCTTCCTGAAAAAGTGAACCCAAATGGAGAAAATCTAGAATGAAAAAATAGCTAGGCCTAGGGTTTTATTTATAGAGATAGAAGTGGATCTCAGACCATTGAATTTGGAGATTGAATATGGTGCAACCACGTCATAGGCTGGATACGTCGAATGGGAGCACAGATGGACCAAATGAGAGAAAAGAATGCAAATGAGGTGTCGAATTGTATGAAACGAAAAAACTAAATTCTTTCACTCAATAACGTAGGCGGGTCGACATTACTATCGACCGCATCCTTGCTAGGTCGACTGACCATCGACCTAGGCAGTGGGTTGGGTCGACCTAGGTGTCGACCTCCCTATATATTTATTATTTATTTATTTTCTTTTCCTTGTTTTATTGTTTAATTTGCATCTCCTCCATATTAGCTCGGATTTCGATGTTCTATATATGGAAATTAAAAAACAAATTACCACAGACACAATGGTGCAACTTCTATGGCTCAATTTTGATTTCACAAATTTATTTCATCATTTAATGGATTCCTTAATTAATTATTATAGCTTAATTTTTGGGTTGTAACATTTCCCCTCCTTAAGGGATTTCATCTCCGAAATCTCTAAGGATAGAACATGAAATAATGTTTTCATCCAAGTTCTACAACCAACTACTCAACCATCATCCATTACATCCATTGTCCTTAAGTGTTTTTAAAGTGATTTATGATACCTATGCAATTAGTGTAGTTTCAATGTCCCTCACTAATGCAAAAAAATTAGGCGGTCTACTGATTCAATCGACCTTCTTTTATGCAATCATGTCCGTGCCATGTATCCAAATGAATGCAAATTTCCTAATAAGAACTGATAGTTCTATATGTGTGAGACAATCATCATCCAAATGCAACAATCATGTGATAATCATCCATTTATAGCAACCATGAAAAATAAAATAAAAATTCAAATGCATACACATCCATATGCATATGCTCTAGTGTCCTACTTAGGCCGATCCCTAAAGGATAATAGTGCCCAGTGTAAGTATATGCGTCCATTAGCATCCACTAGCAAACCCTTGGAACCACTAGCGTCCACCATACATAACATGTTCTAATGACATGTTTACATTAAATCCTACCATCCATAGGTTAAATCCTAAGTTCTACCCTCCCAAAGGATAACAAAGGAAAGAACTTATTCAAAACTAGAGATGGAAATAGGAAATTCTAAAAGTTACTATCGAAAAGATGAGGATGGGAAGTACAAATCTTCCCTTCAGTCTCCCACGTAGCGTCTGCAACATCATCTCCCCACTGCACTTTTAATAACGGAACCTCTTAATTCCTAAGTCGCTTGGTATCTTATCCAATGATCTTCGTACAAATATGATGAACCGATGCTTCCTTTTCTACTCCACTTCCTCCAACTGACTAGGCTCTACAACCTCCACCGAGTTATGTAAGCACTTTCTCAAGTGCGAAACATGGAAAACATCGTGCACTCCTACGAGCCTCTCTGGAAGCTTCACTCGATACGCAATCTTTCCTACTTTCTCTATGATAGGGAATGGTCCTAAAAATCTATGGGCTAACTTCCCACTCGATCCAAACCTTACCACCTTCCTTAGCAGGGACACCATAATAAAAACTAAATCTCCAACCCTAAACTCAATATCTCTCCTCCGCTGTCCGCATAAGATTTCTGCCTATCTTAGGCTGTCTTCATCCTCCTTCGAATCAAATCCACCTTCTCTAAGGTTTTCCTAACCATGTCAGGACCAAGTGGCAACTTCTTCATAGACTCTACCAATATGAAGGTGATTTGCAAGGTCTCCTAATAGAGCTTCAAATGGTTCCATACCAATGCTAGCTTTGAAACTGTTATTATATGAAAACTCTACCAAAGTAAGATGCTCCTTCCAAGTTCCTCCAAAGTCTAGAATGCACATCCACAACAAATCCTCAAGCACTCTATTAACTCTCTCCATTTGGCCATCCGTATGAGGGTGATAGGCCATACTCAATCTAAGTTGCGTCCCTAAAGCCTCTTGCAAGATTCTCCAAAACTCAATAGTAAAAACAGGGTCTCTATCGTTCGCTATGCTAAGGGGAATTCCATGGAGTCGAACAATGTCATGAACATATATGGATGCAAAACAAGATGTCATCCTCTCACTCTTAACCGGAATGAAGTGGGAACACTTAGTCAATTATCTACAATCACCCAACTGCTAGTAATCCCTTTCTAGCTTGGGTTAAACCATCTATGAATTCCATCGAAACATTGTCCTACTTCTATTCGGGTACATCCAATGGCTGAAGTAGTCTACCGGGCTTCTGGTGCTTCGCCTTAACCCTTTGGCACACAAGACATGGCTACAAACTCCGCTACATCCTTCTTCATGCCACTCCAATAAAACATCCTCTCCATGTCCCTATACATCTTATCACCACCTGAATGAATAGTCATACGAGAATGATGTGCTTCCTCTAGAACCGCTCTCAACAAATCACTAACGCGGGGAACACAAAGCCTTCCATCTCTCCTAAGCTACCCTTTTCCAACAACATATAGAGATGTCTAGAGACCTCTCCTCGGCTAATCCTATGCATAATATCCATAAGATCTGAATCCTCTCGCTGCCTCAAGCCATCTGATCTATAAGGTAGGCCTCACCTCAAGCGCTGCTAACAAGTCAGGGGTAATGTCCGCAGAGGGCTTAAAATCAAAAGAGGAAATAAACTCTAGGCTCCTCTACTCAACGAACAAAGGACTAAGGATTGCTTTCTTTCCACTCAACGCATCGGCAACCACATTTCCCTTGCCATGGGTATAAGCTATATCAAAGTCGTATAATGACAAAAACTCTATCGATCTCTGCTGACTCATGTTCAAATCCTTCTATGAGAATGGGTACTTCAATGACTTATGGTTAGTGAAAAGCTCGAATCTCTCTTCAAGCAAGTAATGCCTCCAAGACTAGAGCGCAAAAACTATAGCAGCCAACTCCAAATCATGGCTAGGGTAGTTCTTCTCATGCATCCTCAACTGCCTACTCCCATAACATAATGCCTCCCTTCTTGCATCAACACATCTCCTAGACACGTCCCACATGCATCAGTGTATACTGTAAAAGGCTTAGCTCCATCGGGTAAAATTAACACTGGTGCACTAGTAAGAGCTCTCTTAAGCTTCGTGAAGGATTCCTCACAATCCACGTCCCACATGAATGTTTTGTTCTTCTTAGTGAGGCAAGTAAGTGGTGATGAAATCTTGGCAATATCTCTAATGAACTTCCTATAATAGCCAGCCGATCCTTGGAAGCTTTTAACTTCGGTAACGTTCTAGAGGGTCTTTCAATCTTGCACTGCCATTACCTTAGCGGAGTCAATAGCCAAACCCTCTCTCGAGATTACATGCCCAAGAAACGTACCTCCTCTCACCAAAAGTGACACTTCGAAAATTTTTCCCTCAACCGATGATTACGAAGTGTGCGAAGAACCTCCTCTAAATGAACAATGTGCTCCTTCATACTCTTGGAAAACAACAAATGTCATCCACAAATGCCACCACGAACTTATTTTGGATATCTCTAAAAGCATGGCTTATCAAATCTACAAAATAGGCTGGTGCATTGGTTAACCCAAAAGTGATGACAAACCACTCAAAGAATCCGTCGAGTATCCTAAATGCGGTCTTATTAATGCTATCATCAGCGACCCTAAGTTGATGAAATCTAGTGGCTAAATCAAGTTGAGAGAATACTGAAGAGCCTACTAACTGGTCAAAAAGATCATCTATCTTAGGAAGTGGATAACGGTTCTTCTTCATGAACTTATTTAATTGTCTATAGTTTACGCAAAGTCGAAGGAAACCATCTGCCTTAGTAGCAAAGAGGACTGGCGCTCCCCACTCCAGTATGCTCTTTCTTATGAAACCTTTCTCCAAAAGCACATGAACTTGCTTGCTCAATTCCTTCCTCTCCCAAGGTGTTATGTGCCTCATGGGTAATGCTACTGGCTTAGCATTATCAATAAATAAATCCTAAAGCAGTCTCTCTCTTAGGGGGTAGTCCCTAACCTCCTCAAAGATGTCTGGAAAATCTCTAATGACAGGAACTGAATATAACTCTTCTGATGATGAATCGAGGGAATAAAGAAATCTCAACATAACTGACCCTTACGAGTCGCAAGAAACCTTGAGAGTCCTACCGCTGCATGTCTCTAGTCTAACGAATCTCCTCTTACAGTCTAATATAGCTCCATATGCGGATAGCCAATCCATCACCAAAATCATCCCATACCCCAAGAATCCCAATACATAGGTGTCACAATCAAATTCTACACCTAGGGTAAAAAATTTCAAATCTCAACAAACCATAGACAAGTGTGTCGATCCTCCTATGAGTTTGAAACAGTAATGGAGTCTACTACTAAAGAGATGTCTAAGTGCAAACAATCTACCGAAGAACTAGAGATGAAAGAGTGTGATGCTCCAGAATTGAAAAAAATCGGATAGGAAAATCAGAAATAGAAATCAAGCCTTCCACGGTGACTTTTTTAGCTCACTCTGGAAACCTGCTAGATGATGCTGCATCTAATGCTTGAATCTGCGTTGTCGGCGCCTTTACTCCCTGCCCCATCTTTTGAGGATAACTCCTTCTCATGTGACCAGGTTTCCCACAATTATAGCACTTTACCTTCATCCTCTCCTTCCTGTAGTCCTTGGAGATATGTCCAACAATCCCATAACTATAGCACTTCACTCCTTTCTTAATTTGCTTCTTAGGGATGTCTCCTTTCTTCTTCTTTATTGTTCTTCCATCATTTCTTCTTAGGACCTTCTGACTTATCAACTTCTTTAGACTCCTCCTCCTTAGCTGCATCAGACATAAGTGCCATCTCTACCAGCGACTCGTAGGTAGCTCCCATCTGTACATGAGTTAAAAACAACCCTTGAAGGGGCTGAATTAATCCCTTTCTGAACTTCATAGCCTTCTTGTGTGATGTATTCACCCACTCCATTCCAAACCACGATAACTCATTAAATTGGTTGATATACTCCTTTACAGACAAACTTTCTTGCTTCAAGCTAATAAACCGCTCAAACTGGACACTTTATTTTGCTTGAGATAAAAACTTACTGTCAAATCGCTCCTGAAAACACATTGCAAATAACATCCCTTCCTTCCAACTCAATAACCTCCCACCAATAAGAAGCCTTCTCTTTCAGCTGCCAAGATGCTAGCTGAACCCGTTGTTGATCCTCCAACCCTAATAGCCCGAATATCCTATTTTTGTTCCTTAACTAAACTCGTGCCTCCATAAAAGTTTTCGTACCAGAATTAGTTTTTATCTCCCAATTCGCAAAATCCTTACAAAGTTTAAAGAATTGACTGATGCAGGTGGGTTTATGGGATTCCCACCTACTGGTGCTGGATTGGACGCTTGCCCATGCACCTCTGGAGTCGTGACTTGTAGATACCTAAGAAACTAGCCTAGGACTGGAATACCCTCAGGAAGATTAAGGGCATCTGTCATTCTATGCAATGAAAAGAGAATTTACAAAAGAGTCGAAGGAAGATTGAACTGGACTTTTGAGGGGATTTTTATAAAAAATCTTTTATACTTGAAAACTATTTCTAAGAGTTGCTTTCTGAAAAATATTTTTAAAACAAGTTATTTTGAAAAATGCTACATTTAAAACAAATTTTTTAGAATCCTGTAACCTTAGGCTCTGATAACAAATGAAACACTCCACACCTCTTAGTATACCCAAAAGGACACACTAAAAGATGCGGTGCATTGTAGGTATAGCTAAAAACATGCACAGACTAAGATACACAAGGCAAAATAGATAAAAACAATGGAGACTATTGAAACCAAACTTCATAAGTACTTTATAAACTAGATAAGTCATAAAATACCAAATACATAAGATGTCTCAAAATGCCAAAACATGTCTTATGAAATCAAGACCTCAGTCTCGTAAAAATCAGAGTACAAACTATCCCTCAAAGAGTGCCAATACAACAAAAGAACTTAAAACTGAAAATGAAGAAAAGGAATACATAAGAAAATCTCCGCCAAAGAAGTCTCCAAGAGTCCACAATCTACCGTCCATGCCCTTGTTGGCCTGTGGGGAAAAATGGGAAAATAGAGGACTGGGTCCGACGAAAAGTCTGGTGAATAATAGTAATTACTAGTATTTTTAAGCAAAGTAAAGATAATAGACTTTGAAATAGTTCTAGTTATAAAATGAAACAAAAGAAATAGAAGGAAAGGTAAAACTAGAAATAAGTACGATTTGACTACCAGATTAATTGATAACTTCGATTGTTTGCACTTGTCCTTGATAGCTGCTTGATTAGGCTGAATTCTCAACCCTAATTTAATTAGATTGAAGTCCTAATTCTACCCTTTCGATCGGCCTTCTACTATATGTCTACTGAAGTTTAAACATATGTGCCTATGAAATGGACCTACTAAGCGCATGGAACACATAAAGATTATTGAGCACCAACTAGAAACCGCACGCGTGACCACCACTATGCTCATGTTACCTGTTGCTCCACCTATTGGACCATTTATTTACCACAACTCAATCTAAGTGTGCCCTCATCTCACTTCAGCTAATGTGAGACACCGTGTCCATAGAAATAATAAGAAATGTTGTTGGTACATGCCTGTCATCCAAACAATATATGTTTGCACCCCTTGTCCAAATCCCCATGATTTGAACTTCTATTATTTGACCATTTATTTACCACTTCTAGAGCATATGCATGCCTTCGTCTTACTTCAGGCTAATGTGAGACTCTATATCCATAGAAATACTATAGAATGTTGTTGGTACAGGTCCTACTTTCATCTTTGCTAATTAACTTATGATAAATTGTTTAAATAAGCCTCTGCGATAATCCTTGCTATCTTTGCTTATTAATTTATTTCTAAGTCTAAATAAATAAGCCCCCTTCCTGTTCTTTTTTTATTACAAACTACGTTATAGTATTGCTTATTAACTTAACCTAAGGTCTAAGTATAAAAATAAGCCACTTTTACCATTTACTCTTTTTAGTCATAATTACAAGTTATAACTAGGCCAATATCTTAAATTCAGTCCAATTCCAGTTTATTACAGTAGTCTCATTTTACATCTTACTCTCTGTAATTTCAGTATTCTTATTATTTAATCCATATTTACGTTTTAATCCATTCTATTCGATTCGTGCAAAAAGGAAAAATAGAAAGAAACTGAAAATTATAGAAGAAAATCCCAATCGTAGAAAATGATGTAAATAGAACTTAAATAATAGTAAATAATTATAAATACTGTAAATAAACTGTAAATAAATGGAAAACCTATAATTCACAGTAATAAACTACCATTAACTGAAAGAATAGCTAAAAAGAAATAAAATGAAAATTAGATCCAAAACTGAAAATAAAATGGTAAAAAGGTTATTCTAAAATCGTAGAAAAACTACAAATATTAGAAACCCCATTATTTCAAATTAATTAAAAATCTAAAATAATTACAATCACTCACCTATGGTCATTACCTCTTCCCTTGGTCTTCCTGGATCCACTTGGAGTTATTAAATATTTTAACTTAAAATGATTTTCTCCTCGGAAAATTATTCCTTTTAGGGTCCTTCCTGAAAATGTGAACCAGAATAGAGAAAATCTAGATGAGAAAAAAGCTTGGCCTAGGGTCTTATTTATAGGGTAGAAGTGGATCTCAGACCATTGAATTTGGAGACTGAATATGGTGCAACAACTTCATAAGCTGGATAGGAGTCGTCGGATGGGAGCACGGACGGACCAGATGAGAGAAAGGAATGCAAATGAGGTGTTCGAATCGTATGAAATGAAAGAATTAAATTCTTCCGCTCAATAACATAGGCGGGTCGACATTACTGTCGGTCGCCCCTTGCTAGGTTGACCGGCCAGTTGACCTAGGAGTCGACCTCCCTAAATATTTATTTATTTATTTTTCTTTTCCTTGTTATATTGTTTAATTCGTATCTCCTCCATACTAGCTTGGATTTTGACGTTCTATATATGGAAATTGACCAGAAAATTACCATGGTCACAATGGTGCAACTCTTATTGCTCATTTCTAATAATTTCACAAAGTTATTTCATTATTTAATTAATTTGTTAATTAATTATTATAACTTAATTTTTGAGTTGTTACACCTGTGTTGCGAGATAGATGTTTTTTGGAGTATCATTGAGCGGGGTGTAATCCTTGGGCCCGAAGCCTTTAAGCCGCTTATTGTTACCATTTTGTTTGTTCGAATTCTGATTTTTCCTTTTCTGTTTCCGTCTTTTCCCGCACTACTTCCTTCAGCGGTCCAGGAGGCATTTATGTCCTGGTTCATCGCAATGCCATTTTGCTAACGTTCTTTGGTTATGTGCTAGTTGATTTCCTTTCCAACTCTTACGCCTCTTCCAATCTCAAGTATTGACTCGCTTTACGGTTGAGGTTCTGCCTAATGGTACGTTGTTTCATTTTGATCCATTTTTCGAACTTAGTTTCAGGGTAGATGGCACGGGCCAAGGTCATTAAAACCCATGTCCACATTTGGATTGCTTACTTCTATCATCGCAGTTTGAGCCGATTCATGAAAGACTTCAGAGATTTATTTCATCCTTATAATAGACCAGAAAAAGACATTACATCTTCAGGCTACGCCGTATAAACTCTAGATTAATCAAGGAATCTTGTTACTAGTTGATCGAAAGTGGAGATGGATCTTGGTGGAAGCCTAGTGAACCACATGGAAGCAATTCCCTCTAGAAAAATCGAGAAACATCTATAGCGAACGACGTCCGAAGCATTCGCTGCGTCCATGTACCAACTATACTTGTATAGATGGGATTCGGATCTCTTGTTCCGTCATAGGATGGAATAGTTGGCATAATAAATTTTTCTTGATATCGCTCATTCAAAAACTTATCGGTGAAAGATCCAACTTGGAGCGGATCCTCATTCATCATCTCTTCTCTTCTTACTCTCATCCATCAATCGTTTGACCCTGTCCACGATATATGCCTCAAATGTCAGGTAATCGGGGAGGGGGTCGGCTGTTAGTAACTACACCGAGTGTTTAGCCCTACAAATGATCTTGGTGAGTGGGCTAAAGCCTAGGCTCTCCTATCTCTGGAAGAGGCACTCCCTCAGGATTCCACTGGCTTGCGGTTGGCCTAATTGTGCCGGTTTGGATATCCCTAGCGTTACCGAATGCATTGGCATTTCCTACCAACTTATCGTCATTAAGTTGCCCCCCATCTTCCAAATCGAAGAGATCCATGGTTATATCTTATTGTGGGGTCTTTGCGCCTAGATTTAAGTTCATAGCTGGTTGTATTATGGTCAGTGGAGTGCTTATGTTTCCTTCTACATTGATTCCCATGGTTCTAGCTATCACTCCTTTTTGAAGCTGCTTCCCGTTCCTTCTGTTTAGGCCAGAAGCGGAAGGATTTTTTTTGTTCTGCAACAGGCGCGGTTCTACCATGGTTCTTTGAGCAGGATGTGATTGCAAGGTCAAGAGGACATTAAGTTTGTCCATTAGAGCTCTTTGACTGCTTTCCATTTTTTGATTGATTTCGTTAATTATTTTATTCAATTCATCTCCAGTTACAACTTCTCGTTGATTAGAGGATCCTAGCACCTGATCTTTTACATTGGCGTAGTTTACTTAGATTTGTTGATAATTCATCTCTTCTTCGAAAATTACCGACCCTATGGATCTTCCAGAAGCAGTTATTTTTCTTCCCAGATCCATTGACTCTTAGCAGTAGATCTTTCAAATAGAAATTAAGGATCTAACTTCTTGACCTGTTTGATCAAAAGTAGATGGCTAGATCTTTGCCAAATTTGGATTCTCATTGAAAGCACCAAAATTTTAATTGAAAAAATCGATCAACGCCTTGGATTAAGTATGAAAGCACCAGAAATGTTTATCAAGGCAAATAAAATAGAAAAAATAACAGTGCATAATAGAAAAGAGTAAATGAACAAGAGATTTTTATAGTGGCTCGGTTGTTAAAAAAGCCTACGTCTACTTTATAACAGTTATTATCGGCTGACTGTAATTACATGTTGAATCTGATTACAATGTGACTAAATCTTGTAAGTTAGATCAAGTCATCGATGTTAGAGTTCACTGGAGAATCACCGTGAACCGTGTAGATGACTGTTATGTGGGAGGAGAAGAGTAAAGAGTAGTTTCTATAGAGTTTCGAATCCAGTTAAGAAGATCCCATTTATGTTGTAGGTAGGATTGTATTTATAGGGATTGTAGAGCTATTGGGCTAAGTCGCCATGCCAGAAGCTTGCCTTTGGAAATACGAAGGTGCATTGAAAGTTTCATAGCCAAACGAGTCAATTTGATGGATCGCCAGCGATCCATAGTTTTTAGGTCGTTGATGATTCAATGTTTTGGATGCTCTCCTTCATCCTTTCCTTTGAATTCGTGGCAATCTAGCACAACCATATGGATCGTTAGCGATCCATAGTGCATGGATCGCTAGCGATCCATGCACTTAATGGATTTTTGGACTCCTTCTTTTGAATTGCATTTGTTATCTCGTGTTGGTATTCTCCATGTAAATTCGTAGCTAGTCGCCTTGTTTTGATGATGATTCATGCACTGTTTGCATTGAACTGCTGATGGAATCAAACGAATACTCACTTCTCAATCTAACTAGCTTGGAATTCCTTCAAATTTAGCAATCATTCCTAGAATACCTATTGGATTATGGTGCAAGAGGATTGGAGGATCCCCAAGCGATCCATAGGAGATGGATCGCTAGCAGTCCATCAACTTAGCATACTTTTGCCTTCTTTTCCTTTAGTATTTCTTGGTTAGCTCTTTTTACTCCTTTTGGTTGGTTCTTGAGTTGCTCTGACTCGATGCAGATGTTCCAACTTCCTTTGAATCATGTTGGGTTAAAAACCCACATAACATTATGTATATATACATGTGCGTGTGTGTATATGTATATATATAAACATGCTTTAAATAAAATTAATTAGTAAATGAGATTTGATATGTATTTGGTCCATATAGGACCTATTATGGTTGGCTAAAATACAACGAATTAAGGATGTATCTAGCTTTGATTTGGTAAGAGAGAAAGAAGGAAAATATTTCCAAATCCCTCTCTATAAAAATAAAGTTGGTTCACTCTTTTGATCCTTCCCTTTACTCCTTGCTTAATTACCATCCCTAACCATGCTTGCCATTGCAATCGGACCCTCCTCATCCAAATGACATCAAATACATACAGATTTCGTGGGGGGGCACTCAATTGTAGCGAGATCGAGTGTTGATTCGAGGAGTTTAGGAGTCAATTCACGAATCGAAGTGTAACAAAGGGCTAGAACTAGAAGGTATAATCTCTATAACTATGTTAACATATATATATATATATGTATGTATGTATGTATGTATATGTATATGTATATGTATATGTATATGTATATGTATATGTATATGTATATCTGTATTTGGCGATCCACATTTCGTAAGGTTTAAATCGGCAATAAACCACACATGTTTGACTTAAACAATCTGGAACGTAGATAATCAATGAGGTTAAATAAGAAGAGAAGAAGAAAACAAACACATAATCTCATAGCGGAAACGACAAAATATAATAAGAAAATAAAAAATTCATGAAGCTATTTTGTAACAACCCTGGTTTTGGAGATTACCTGTAAATATTAAATTATAACAGTAGTTATAATTTAATATTGTGAATTAAAATAAAATTGAAAGTTTTATATTCTTTATTTGGAATAAACAATGAATTTTGAAAATAAAATGAGAAAAATAAAGTTTGGAACTTTATTTTATTTATTTGGGTTAAAAAAAAAGGAAAATTGGTTCTATTTAGAGAAAATGCAATAATTGTATTAAATATTGCCAATTACTTATTTTAATCATTTTTAAAAGAAATATGTGATTTTTAAAGGATGTTTATTTAAATAAAAAAATGTGCTTTAGAGATTTGGTAATAAGATTGATTCACGAAATCTAATAGCTTTTAAATTATCATTCAATGTATTCGCTTAGGCAATATTAATGTATCATCTTGATTCAAAAATTCTTATATCATTTATAACCAATTATTACATGCTTTTGTCTAATTAATTTATCCATTATCACAATTCCCTATACATATATGTTGTCAACATAAGATGCAAACATGATCATATATATGTGTATATTTTTGATTAAAACTCTGTTATGTTTATATGTTTGGAGATGTAAATTTGTTGTCGAATTAATAATTGTATTTTTTCTTCTTAATTTTAATTTTGAGAATTTTTTTGGAATAAGTTTTATTAGGTTAATTTTAATTTATACAAACAATTTCACATATAACTATATAATTATATGATTTTGTTAATCAACAGAATTTGTTCATATGTTCTATTTTATAACAAAGAAAATTGCAGTTTTTAATATGTAGTTGTTAAATTCAATCATATATGTTCATGTATGTTTAATTATTTGCTTGTACATTTGTCAAATTAAATTCACATACATATTTTATTAGATACTAATTGTGTGATTTAAAATAAAGGGAAAGTTTCGCTAATTTACTTTGTGCAAGGAAATTTTATTAAGGTAAAGATTTGCTAATTTACTTTTTGCAAGGAAAGTTTTATTAAGGTATTGTGCAACCATATATCTGATTATACATAGAGGAAAGTTTTGTTAATTTGTTTATTTTAAAGGGAATTTTTGTTAATTTGTTTAGTGTAAGTAAAGTTTTGTTCATATATTTTGAAACCATATATGTGACTATATACATATAAACATGCATGTATATACATACACGTATGGTTTTTATCTCTATATTCATATACATATGTATAAACATCTGTTTAGTTATAAAATTATTTAGTAATTTAAAGGGCATTTAAGTGTATTTAATGTGCATTCAAAGTGTCTATATGTGTAAAGCTTTCATTTATGGTCATAAGCATGTAGAGTATAAATAGTTATTTGTTGCCAGTTATTGCCTATTCAAGTATTACTTTATTTGGTGTTGGTATCTTAAAATTAAAACTACAATTTAATTTACAAGTATTGTATTTATGGTTCGAAATTCTGACATTTTATACCACAATTGTATGAGTGTGCATATGTATAAATAAATGCGAAAATTTATATCATTTATAAACACCACAATGTTGCGCGTTTATAATTCACACTGGAATATATTTGGATAAACTTACATTTTATGCCATGTATTAATAATAATAATATTTAATGTATCAATCAATTTAATTAAAGAGAGATAAATGAAAGGTTTCTCTCTCCATATAAATAATATGCCTTCTCATTGATTGAATAAGTTAAGAGAGGGAAATGAAAAATTTTCTTCTTTAAATAAATTTATACCCCGTTATTAATCGAATAAGTTAAGAGGAAGGAATTCAAAACTTTCATTCTCTAAATAAATTCTTCTTATTGGGTCCTAAAAGCCCATTAGCCTAGTCTAAAAGATAAGGAAATGAGAAAAAAATCTCCCGTACGTACAGGAAATCATTCTCATCTTCTCATCTCCTTCCTCAAGTCATTGGAAAAAAAAGAACCCATTTTCTTTTTACAAACCCTAACCAAAAATCATCAAATTAAACTCAAATTTGGTGTTTTAAAAATCAGTTTGAAGCTAAATCTATAGCTAATCAAAAATCTAAAACCTAATATTTCATTAAAAGTTCAAATTTGTGAATGATTGTTTGTTAATTGCTTTCTTTTTTCTTGCATGCACTTGTTCCATAGTTTTACAGGTTGTAGAAGCTCAAATTCAACCTAAGCTTCAATCTTTCTCCATTAATTCGGGTATTTGTTATGATAAATCAAGGGTGAGTTACTGCTCACAGTTGCTAGCTGAAGAAAAAGCTTCGAAATGCCAAAATCTACCCAAAAATAGCTTCAATACAATGATTTTATGCTCATGTTTTGTTTTGTGAAATCTGAGTTTGTATGTCACTTTGCACATCATTCTCTCCCAAATCCGGCAACGAAATGCTGTCGGGTTTTCTTCAGTTGATAGCCTGTGTGTTGTGGTATATGCATACCAAATTTCATCGCAAAACATGTTCGCTTGATGCCTGAAAAATACACTGCAAAATCAATGCACGGCCTGAAAATTCTGTGCACATTTTGTTTTGCGTTCCCACAAACATGGAATGAGTCCATGTTTGAGACATCGTATCTCTTTCATTTCTTATTCTAATTGCATGATTCTTTTTTTCCTGAAAGATTAAGTTCTCTACTGTATACATACCAAATTTTAGATCATTTTGACATTGATAGCTTATATAAATACGTCGCCAAACTTTGACCTGGGCCATGTTCTAGCCCAGAGTTTTACAGTGAAAACACTGTCTGAGTTCAACTTTGAGACATCTTAACATTCTCATGTTTTATCCAATTGCATCATTCTTTTTTCGTTAGAAAGATAAAGTTTTCTGATACAAGCATACAAATTTTGGGCTCAATTCGATGCAAATTGATTCTCTGTTTCATGCCTAGAAGTTGAACCAAAGATGGTTTCAGGCCTGTACATTTTTGATTTTTGAACTGTTGCAAACATGGCCTGAGTCCATGTTTGAGATAGTATAACTTCTTCATTTCAAGTCAGAATCGAACCGTGACGACCCAAACTCGATGTCCGATAAACGACATCAGATTCGCATCGTCAAAGCTTATAATAACAATTAGATGAATATAAAACAGCGGAACAGAATCAATATCAATATGGTGCATAGAAACAGTTAATTTATTTTCTAATGTGGTTTAAATAAATTAACCACATAATTATTTTAAATCAACGATGAAAATTTGGATAAATAAATTAAATCTTAATTTACTCGATTTATCGTTTCAAAATTAGTTATTTAATTTAACCGCCAAATTTGATTTGTCGACTTTAATTTATCCAAATAACAAATTCTTAATTTACAAATTAATTTGAACACTTAATTGTTTATCAATAAATTTTAATTTCAAATTTTATATCATTCTTAATTTCTTTTCAAAACTATTAATTCATAAAAATTACTTATCTTCTTTATCATTTGAAAATCTGCTTAACATTTCAAAAATAAATTTATTGTTACATTGAAAATTTTAATTTAAATTAACTTCAATTCTTATTTTAGATTTAACAATTTAAAAGAAGGGTTAATTTAAATTTTAAAATATTATTAAATGATTTAAACTTATAGTAATAACATTTTAAAAATAAATTTATTGTTACAATGAAAATTTTAATTAAATTAACTTCAATTCTTATTTTAGATTTAACTATTTAAAAGAAGGGTTAATTTAAATTTTAAAACATTATTAAATGGTTTAAACTTATAGTAATAAAAAAAATTAATGGTTTAAATATCATCCACTGCGTACACAGTTGTTAAAGTGGTTCCAATATTGACAGAGAGTATGCCAATAAGAGGTCCCGGTCTCTTTAACAACCAATCGTCATTTTACATACTAGTTGGTATTTTTACATTTCAAAAATAATTCATACTTGATATCAAAATATCATATTCATTTCAAAATCAAATCCATTTCGAAATTACCATATACGCTTCAAAAATCATAATTTTCTTTAAAAAGTCAATTCAGATCGATATATCGATTTCACTTCAAAATTTTGATTCTAACTACAATTTTTACTTATAACTTCACTTTAACGAATACGCATTTAAATCCAAAATTTAAATATAAACACTCCACCCTTTGGCCGGTTTGAATTTTTACAAAATATTTTAGATAGTTTTAAAATAGTTAAATAGTTAAAAGAATTTAATAGAAAATAGTTTGAGTAACAAAATGGTTTATACAGTAAAATAGTTTGGAAAATCAAAACAATTTGAATATGCAAAGATTATAGAATTTTAAAACGTTTATACTAAAAATATTAATTTAAAACATTAATTTTAAAGTCAAACTGGTTCACTTTCCAAGTTTCCCAAATCAAATCGGTTCCAATTTCCATTTCGATTTAATCGATTCAATTTCGATTTCAAGCCGAATTTTACTTCGATTCCAAACTAATTTCAAAGCCAATTCCAAATTAATTTCAACTCCAATTCTAAATTAATTTAAATTTAAATCACAAATTAAAGCATTTTGATTCATATCAATTACGAGTTCGATTACCAAAATACAACTCAAAACACTTAAATCAAATATTTCATCAATATTCAATTCAAAAATCCAAACCTTCAAATATTTTTATATTTCGAGCTCAATTTCAAATTATCGTTTTATATCACTTTTACTTAGCAATTTTCTAAAGTTTGAATAAAAGTCCAATCCTTTAAAACAAATCAATTTTTTCTGAAATTCATATCATATTTCGATTATGACATAAAAATCTCAACTTCAATTATTTTAATAATTTTGTTTCAAATTTAAATTTCAACATTTCGAGTTTTAATTCAAAAATAATTTGATTTCCATAAATTAGATTTTTTTTCTTTAAATCAAATCATTTAAATAATTTCAAAACAAATTTTAGACTCATTTAATTTTAACCAAACCGGTGTCTGTATATAATTTTCTATCCTATAGCCAAGTGAATCAATTATTTCAATTTAATTATAGGGATGGATATATATCATTTCAATCCAAGATAAATGTTATAGGTATATATCATTTCAACCTATTTCTTAATTTATTCAAAATAATTCAATTTATAGTTTTATAAACTGTAAAATAATATACATGATGGTAACATGATATATCAAAATAATTAAACATATAATCATTCAAATATCAACCAATTTTCATCCATCACAATCAATTAACCAAACAATCGATAATCAGGACAATCAACCAATTATCGAAACTCAAAGATTTTACTAGCATTTAAATTTCTAATTCGGTCTAACTATCAATTCAAATGCTATCAATAAATTCAAATGTCGATTTAAATGTTAATTTAAATTTATCCAACAACCATCAATAAATTTAAATTACTTCACGATATAAATATTTACTAACATAAAAATAAAATAGTCAAATGTGAGCGTACAAAATACTCACCTTTTATTTGAATTAGAAATTTTCCTAGATTCAAATGAACACGAATCCAGCTCCATAATGTAGATCGCATTGACATGATTACAATGTAATTTTTTTTGCTCGAAATCGACGTCGTATGAGTTAAGTATGCATTATATCAATATGTTGATTTATATAAAATAAATTAACACTTAAACAATGACTCAGTTAGCAGCTAAAATAACCTTACCTAAACCTCGTTTTCACTGCGCGTTTAACTTCCCAAGCACGAACGTTTCCTGGCCACCCAAACCTCGCCGCCAACCATCACATGCTGCCGCCCTCTCTTCAATGGTCGCGCACATAAACCCTCCAACACACGACACTCCACATTCATCGAACAGACCTCGATGTCGCAGCCTTTCCTGGTCGCACGTGCTCTCGCTAGCAAATCGAGGTGAAACCCTAAGGCGTGGACAAACGAGGCATCATCGACCACCATACTTCCTTTCCCCGTGCGATCATTATTCCAGCCAAGACCTTCCACCACGAGTCCTTTTTCTTTATCGATTCGTATATTTTTTGGGCTGTTGATTTCGTTTTTTTATTTTCTTAGATCGATAGATTTTTTCTTCTTTTATTTTCTTCCTTTACGATGGCAGATTCAAAAATGAGGGAAGGGTAATGGGAAAAGGTAAGAGGGCGGCCCTTGCACTATTGTTGACATGGAAAAGAATATATAATATATTATATTTGAAAATATCCGATCAAATGCCAATGAAAATTCGAACTCCAAATAACGCGTGCTGTCTGACGTTTATAACGTTTTGCCCCCATTCCAAACACAATGGAACTAGTCTCGAGGTCTAATTCGATCGTATGCGGAAGATAGCTTTTCAAAGTCGATTATTTTAATTAAATTTCTACGCGTTTCATGCTCGCACGGCCAAACGACAAGTTCGTTCGCTAAGAAAATTGAAATCATACAATAATTCACTATTATAGATCCGATGAAATTGGTTTTGTCGAAATTCGAGACAATGGCCAAAATGACTATTTTAACTCGTTAATTAAAATGTAAAATTTCAAATTTTAAGTTATTCGCATTTAAATCCAATTTTAATTATTAAAAATCTTCATTCATATTTATATAAAATTTAAATCAATTTTCGATATCGTTCCGATTCATCTTAGATCCAAAATTTAATTATTCAAATAATTTCCAATATTAAATTTTAAATAAATTAATTATCTAATAAACCAATATTAATAAATCATTAAATTTTATTTCTACCCATATTTATCCAATAAATACATTAAATTTAATAATTTAAAATAGTCAAAAATACTAGTCGTTACACTGTATAATTGCAATTACATATTCATTTGATAGTTATAATTTAAATTAACTTTTTGTATGTAAAAATACAATATAAAATCATAAAATGAATAATATTTATTTCATATATGCATGCATAACCTTATAATTGCCCATAGTTTATATTATACATATATGTGTACTAATCAAATTTAATTTGTAATTTTATAGTATATAAATTATATAGTATTTCAGCTATATTTATTTTATATACATAAAAATATGAATTTATTTTGGCTTGTTTAAAATTAGAAATATTGTTTTTATGCTAACGATCTAGTTTAAAAATTCAAAATGTAAATTTTTGGAAATAAACAATTTTAATATAAATAATAATGTTTTATTTAGTATATAAAATATTTAATAATATTTTGGTACACATATATTATTAACTTTTATAATAGGTCGAGATTATGTGTATATATATTTAACCAACAAGATTAAATTATTCAAATTCTAACTATTTATTTCAAAAGTTTGAATTTAAGATATTTTGAAATAGGTCATAACTTATAATTTAAATTTAAGATACTTTAACTAAGTCAACACTGAAAATTTGAATATAATATATATATATATATACATACACACACATTACTTAGTTGACCAAAATATGAATATATCTAATCTTATATAAAATTATTTTCGAATATCTATATGTATGTGTATAATATGATTAATTAAATACATGGCAATGTATATTATATATGTATGTTTAAACTATACATACACACACATACGGCACTATAAATACGTGTATACTATAACAACCTGATATTTTCGACCATTCGTGTAACGATCCCATTTTTGAGCCAAATTAAATTTAGTAATAAATGTAAATTTTTTGGGTTAATTTGTGAATTAATTTGAATTTTCCAGAACAAATAAAATATGTGTTTGATTTCAAATAGAATTTTGGTTTGATATTCAAAGATAAATACCTTATTAATAAATTGGATTTAAAAACTTTATATTTGAAACTAAAATATAATATATGATTGGCTAATTAATGTGTAATTAGAATCAGAATCATTTCCTTAAAAGGTTATATAAGTATGAATGAATAAAAGTATAACTAAATTTAAAAAATATAATAACTTGAATTTAAAAGCTAAACAAGAATGAATACAAAGCTTTATTTTATATATATATCCTTTGGAATAAAAAAATTTAATTAAATTTGTTTTCTAATATATATGTGTGTATATATTGTGATTGAAAGCTATATTTTGAATTTAATATAATAATTTCCAAAAGCTATTTAAAGGATAAAATTCTAATGTGCATATATATATATATATATATATATATATTTGTATAATTTAGTTCTAAATCATTTTCTTTAAGATTGTATAAATATTTATAAAAGGAAATGCATTAATTAATTATAGAAAATATAAAAAAATTAAAACATAATACATAATTTATAAAATATAATACATGTTAATAAAAATATAAGTAAGGGTTTAAACATAAAAATATATTATCTATGACATTTGTAAAATAATAAGATCATGTATTAACATTTGTAGCTAAATCATAACATGCATTAACATGTGTTTCCTTAATATAATTTGTAACTACAAGTGTTAGCTTACGTTAACAAGTGGCAATTTGTCTTCTTTTAAATTAAATTATATGTAACATATTTCAAAAAGAAAAAAGCTGGCTACTTCATTTTTCAGTTTAAAACTTATCGTGTTCACATCTATTTTTCTAAAATCTTCATCATTCTTCAAAAGAAAATCAAAATTGAGATTAAATAAAATCAAAATTTGGAAACTAAATAAAAATCAAAGAAAGATAAATCAAACTCAATTCAAAGATCCAAGTTCTTCAACCTGAATCAAAGCATATCAGTTCAAAAACAAAGCGACTCTATCAACATACAAAACAAGTTTAGGAATAACTTTCCAGATTTTAAAAGCGTAAAACAATTTCCAGTTTGAAGATTCAAGATTAGAACATTTTCCCCTTTTTCAAATATCATATCCAGGCTCTATTATTCAGTAGGTGAGCAAACTTCTATTTTTTTAAACTTGAATCTGTTTATAGACTTAATGTATGTGAAGTGAAGTGATGAAATTGTGTTGCATATACATATAAATATGTATATATGTGGCTGTGCATGTTTGGAAACAGACATATGTATCTATGTTCTAAGTTTTACAGGCTTTGAACCTGTTTTAAAAATCAAATTCTTTTTCTCTAATCCATGTTAGGCTTTAAGATCTAAACGAAACTTGTTTGTATCATAAAGATATAGGTCTAAAAAATATTTTTGACAAGAATTAGTTTAAGTTTATCTGAAAATTTAAATATACAGTGAAAAACTTCAAATGCATGTTAAAATCGATTCTCATAATTTAATGATTCACCTATATCATCAGGTTCGACTTGGAAAACCATGATTTTTAAAATAAAATTCAAGATTTTCAGTTCGTTATCAAGTGAGAAATCATAAGATGAACGAAATAGTTAGTTTTATCGAATTCTGGCGATCGGAGAGATTTGGTGGGTTGTGCTTCGGGCTGAAGGTAGCTTGGAGGTTGGGAAAATAATCAAAAAAAATTTCGATCATCAGGATGGCGGTATGATGGCTTTGTAGGGTTTTAAGCCAATTTGGGTCGACGAGGTTTAAAGAGGAAATTTGTCGTTAATGGTTGATTAGAGATGCTCGCACCGGGGGATCGAAGCATTGACGAGGGGTGCTACTCTGATCGTGGTGGCGTGGTTGCTGGTGGCAGGAATCATAGGCACGAGGAGGATTTGGTTGATCGGTTGAGGTCCAGGAGGATGCTCGAGTGTTCGATCTCAAATCCCGGTCGAGTTCATCGACCTGGGTGGTCAGGAAGCTCGTATAGGTTATTGTCGATAGGTTGAAGGCCAGAACAGTGATCGTAGATGATCAGAACGACTATACACATGCACAAGCAATTGATGGTGTCGATGATGTTGCTGAGTTGTGATGGACTCGAAGATGGTCTCGGGAATTTGGTGTTGGGGCTCGAGTAGGTTATCGGGTAGCTCGGGTGTATGTTAACAAGTTTAAAATTTTAACTAAAAAAGAAGAAAAAAAAGAGGGGAAATGACTCGGGATAGACTCGGGTAAATTAGCATCTGGCTCGGGTTGATACCCGAAGTCATCTCGGGTTTGTGTTCAAAACAGTTTTGATTTCTAAAATTAAACAAGTTTTCAAATTTTAAATTTAACTAAGTTTTAAAACACTTTCTTAATTAGATGCTTTATACCGGTTTTGTTAATTAGTTAAAGTTTTAAAATAATTATTTTATAATTAATTAAGTTCAAGTGTTTTAATTCTTTATTTCAAAAGAATTCTTAAGGTTATTTTAATTTTAAATGGTATAATTAAGTAGTTAAAAGATAACGGTTTTAATTAACTTAAGTATTTTAAGTTAATTCATATGTTAATGATAAATTATTTCAAGGGTTTATTAATGATTTGAATGATGATTAGGTAATTAATTAAGATAATGATTTATCTTTAAAATCTTGGGTAATTAAAGATTTATTACTTAATAATTAAAGGATAATTACTCTATGTAATTAATTTGTGATTTATTAATACAATTGATTAGGGATAATCACTTATTATAATTAATTAAGGATAATTAATTAAATGGTAATAAATTAAGGATAATTAATTAAATGGTAATAAATTAAGGGTAAATTAATTAATGTAATTAATTAAGGATAATTCATTCATGATCAAAGGTTGATTAATCAAGTGATTAAAGTTTAATTACTAAATGTAAGTAACTAAAGGATAATTTGTAATTAAAGGTTAATAATTATTAAGGGATAATTAAGGATTAATTACTTAATAATTAAAGGTTAATTAATTAATTAGAGGATGATTAATTAATACAATTAATTAAGGGTTAGCTAATTAATGTAATTAACTTCAGGTCATTAATTTATGTGATTAATTAAAGGGTAATTACTTAATTAAGGATAATTAATTAGGATGGGTAATTAAGGTTGATTAATTGATTAATTTAAATAATAATAAATAAATGGGTTGTAGTTAATTAACTAGGATTAGTTATTTGTTCATAAGTTATTAATTTGGTTTAAATCATAATCAGTTAATTGATTGATCTTACTTATGGATGATTGGATTTTATTGAATGCTTTGAATCGTTGATATCTATGATGTGTGATGTTCTGTGATATGATTACTTTGAATTGAGCTGTAAACTATGATTTATTTATCTGTGATAAATTTACTTGTTTATCCATGAATGGAAGATAAGCGTTATAGGATTATACCGTTTATCGATATTGTTGTGCTAACATTGATGATGGTTGTGATATGTCATTGTTGTGTGTTAAAAACCCCTGGACTACACCACACACACACAAATACGGATTTCATGAGAAATTGGTTAAGTCATAGATATTTTGAATTTAAAAATTATTTTGTTTAAAAGTTGAATTTTGAATCTAATTGGTTTCGAAGTGAAATTGGGTTGAATATGAAAAGCTTTTGAAAAGGAAGTTTTGAAATTTAAATTTAGTTTGAATATAATATCTCTTATTTAAGTTTTGGAATTATTTTGAAAATTTTGGTTTGAAAGCGTTATACAAATTATACAAAATATATATATGTAAATTTTAAACCATTTTTAAAATATATAAATAAATTATTTTGGAGATTTAAATTTAATTCAAATAGAACTTGCCAAAAATACGGCAGTTTGTTGATATTTCAGTATATACTTTGAAAGGCTATATCTTGAGTAAATTTAATCCGATTTTTTCGAAGTGAAAAGCATTTGTTTTCAAATAATAACAGCTTTTGTATTACGAAAGAATTTTCAGTTTTTGTTGAAAGGATTTCAAGTTGTGTGTAAATCAAATTTGAATTGATAATAGTTTTGAAAGCTGTGAATCAATCTTTGTTAAAGATTGGTGAACATTATTTCAAATTTAAAGTGATCTTAAAGGGTGAATCTTTTGTTTAAAAGATTAAAGTGGAATTTTTTTTAAACCATTCAAAAGGAAAGGTTTTAGGCTAAAAGTTGTGACATAACTAAGATCCCAATATATCCTTATGGTTTTAAAATTAAGCGCTTATTATTTGGTTTAGCCAGGAGAGGACTTTATGTCATAAACCCATTCCGAATAAAGATACGACGAAATGGATAGCATTTGAATATGGTGGTGAAGACCGGGCATTTTCAAGAATGAAAGGATTACCTATCGAATGTCTTGCACTGAGTCGTGCCGGTATGTAGATCTCCATATGTGATGGGGAGTCCGGTCGGGATTGTGAATACCCGAATTTGCAAGGGCTTCTTTGAAGTGCCTTCGGTTCCATTCCGACCCAAGATGGACGTGTGTACACTTTGAGATTTAAAGTTGGTTTCTATCAAATACATTTCTGTTTGGCGGTGGAGAATTTATTCTCTTAGCTTAACACCCTTCTCTAAGACGTATGAGCTCAGAGGTTATGTGGTTGATATTTACTAGTGATATATTCCTAATTTGGTAATATGGCATATTAAGTGTTGCTGATCATTTGTTGATCAAAGCATGGCTTTTGCGAAAAGCGTAGCTTTGTGGACAAGACTTCGTCGAACCTCACACCCCGAAAATGGTCGCAACATGAAGGGTGCGGTAAGGTTATGAGGGTCGCTCTCTTTAGGATATGTGCATTTCCTTCTAGATAAAAAGTGGTATCATGGTATGGAGCCCAGATATTTAACTTATGTGGTTGTTGCAATTTGTTGGTGAATCTCGGGATAAAGGTCGGTGACGACCGGGGAATGACATGCTCGTGACAGTTAGTTACCTAGTTACAGAGGTAAGCCGGCCTTGTGTTGGCAAAGAGCTGGTTAAGTTCTCGGGGCGTCCCTCCAGAGGTGTACCCATTCGGTGATGGAAGTTCCTTAGCCTTGACCATTTTTTGAAAATCCAATCACCCAATACGCGTCTTGTACGGTTTTAGTTGTAGAACATGCCATCTAATATGGTTGCTATAGTAGGTATACTATAATGGTACATATGCTGGCTAAGATTAATATTACACTTTCAAAATGTTTTCTGCACTATGCACTAATAATAATATCAAAAGGATTTTTGTGTATCAAGCATGTTTGACTATCATAAGGAGAAATCTCCTCCAAGTGTGCGCTTGCATTATGTGTGTGGCGGGAGCCCTTATGGTAGTTTCATTTTTCAAAAAGCATTGCGGAATTCTTCTTACTTCTTTTGTTGTTTGTTTGTTTCAAAAATAAACTATTTTTGTTTGCTCACACCAGTCCTATGACTGACCTGGAGCTTATTGTTCCCTTTCTAAACTCCGGGTGCACACAATTTTCCACACGGGCAGCCTAGAGTCAGGTTTTCAGATAATCAAATAGTAGGCATAGCTTTTGGAAATCTTTATGGTCTTTGGTTTGGCGATCGCATTGTGTTTAAGTTCAACTTGATGGTGGTTCGAGCTTCTGGTTTGGAGTTGGAGTTTTGGCATTGAAGATGTTATCTTTCCGTTGTTGCTACTTTGTTTTTCGTTATTGTATCTATCTCTGACATATTTGATCATTTCATTTTTATCATTGTCATATCAAATGTTGTGTATCAATAAAGTTATTCATTTCTGTTTCTGCTGTGTTGTATCATTTAATGTTGTTATAAGCTCCGGCGAAACCAGACTCAACGTTTGAATCTATGGCATTCGAATACGGGTGATATATTTGAGTGTCGATTTCAAAGGTCAAGTCAGGGTCGTTAGAATTCGCATCCAAACATGTCGGAATTGAATTTCTCAAAATATCAAGTTGTTAATTTATATTTGGCAAAACTCAGCATATACAGTAAGTAAATAAATCACAGAATCACAGACACAGAGTAATATACAATATGCAACGGAAGCAAAATATAGTAGTTCATGAAGCTACTATATACATCAGACTTAAATAAGATATAAAATAAGTCTCAAATAAAATAGTCAAATACAAGATCAGAATACATCACTGGAATCAACTGAATATCTGAAGGTTGGATAAATAGCTGGATCTCCAAACGAAGCTCCAACTCCAAAGGTGAGTCTTAAAAAAACTATATCACTCGGTCTGACCCGAGCGTAAAGAAAAACACAAAACACTCGAGTTAGGATTAACATTCTTATATCAATAAATCCAACTCAAGTGAAATAACAACTGAAATACAAGTAACTCAAAGGATGTTTGGAATAACCATCCTCTAAGGATCCGTTAAATTATCTACTATGTAGTAATATACGCTATTATAATATTGTCTAAAGTAAAGTATAATATATTTGAAAATGGCATTAAGGCTTTACATTTTCCACCTTAACACTTTTTACATATTCCCATAGTCTATACAGAACCGTAATCTCCACCGTACTGGGCGTCATAATAGGGCACTCCATAGGTATGGTACAAAACAAAATCGTATAAGGCACGCTAGGGTAGATGACACGACACAACTAGGATATGCCAGGGTTGATATACCACTTGCACTTCCGAACCGGTGGTAACGTGTAGCAGCCACTACTGCCCACCTCGAGCCACACTCCTAAAATTCAATGGTTCATCTAATCGATCACAAAGTAATAGAATGGTATCGAAGGAGTGTGTCCGATCAGAGGAGCTACCTCATTAGGCCGTCGATTGCTCCTGTTTTAGCCACCTTATGCCAACTCATGGGAGTCGGGTCCACGTATATACCTCAATAGGACATTGCCATCATCCTACTTCATTCTAGAATCTCCACTGCGTACACTTTTGTTAAAGTGGTTTTCGGAGTTGGCAGAGAGTATGACAACTTCTGATCCCGGTCTCTTTAACAACCAAATGTTATTATAACTCTGCGGTCATTTCAGAATAATTTATACTTCGAAACCAAAATATCATTGTCTTTTCAAAACCATATCAATACGATATCATTTCCATTTCAAAACCAAATTAGATATCATTTCCATTTTAAATATATCCATTTCCTAAAATCATAGCTTTTTTTCAAAGTTATAACACTTTCGAAATTAACACTTGAAATTAAACTACTTTCGAAACATAATACTTTGAAATCGTAATACTTTCCACTTAACCGATTTAAATATTAAAATAGTGTATATATATAATACAATTGTTTTTCTCAAATTTCAAAAATTAATTCCAAATCAACTCATCCAAAATTCAAATTTAATCAGATCTCAGATCATTAATTCCAATTTAGCTACTAAATAGACCATTCAAATTTATATCGATTTCAAATACAGATTTGAACCACAAATAAACCATTTCAAAATATATATATTTCAAAGCTTTAAATATTCTATAATTTCAAAACTAAATTTAATAATACCATACATATATATATACATACATATATATATATGTATGTATATGTATGTATATATATGTATGTATGTATGTATGTATGTATGTATGTATGTATGTATGTATGTATGTATGTATCAAATTCACTTTACCGTTATTTATTTTGAAATATTTACTTAATCATTCAAATATTATTTAAATGAAACTTCAAATTTCAAATTTAAATAAAACTAAATATAACATATTCAATTTATGTAAATTTGAAATATCCACTTAAATTACCTTTATTCAAAAACAAGTTATAAAATCATATCCTTTCAAAATCTCAATTTAATAAGTTTCAGATCAATTTAATTAAATATCATTTTAAATTAAACACAATTTCAAATCAATTTCAAATCTATCTTCTCAACCCTATTTTATAAAAATCATTATAAACTTTATACCAATATATAATTTAAATACTTAACCATATTATATTTAATAAAATCAAACTTCATTATTGACTTATATTATATTAAACAAACTTATACATAGCTTAAAATCAAGAATTTAACTATATATAAAATAACATTTATATAATATATAAAATCAAGATTTATATAAAACTATATATTTCTTTCCGAAACCTATAGAAATCGTTTTTCAATATATATATAGACCAGCGGTGTCTGTATATAATTTTCTATCCTATGGTCAAGTGATACAGATATTTATCATTTCAATCAGTAGTTTAAATATATACTGGTATATATCATTGCAACCCGTAATCCCAAATTCAATTCAATGAAAATCGTTTGGTTCTATCATTTCAACCCATAACGATTTTCTCCTATTCTACAAATCGCTCGGGTATGTATTATTTCAACCCATAGTGAATTATATACTAATAGGGAACTTGCGGAGTGATAATAGATATGATAATAATATAACATGCACATATCATGAATATAAATAACAGATATAAATAACAGATAATGGTGTCAGATGCCACAGGTGAACAAATACGGATAATAGCATATATATAGCAAGGTAAATAACTAATAGCAATATATTTCAATTGTCGTTTCAATTGAAATCAAATTTAATAAATATAAGAACGTTAATCGTGAGTGATTGCTCACCTTTCGAGGCTAGAGAAATTTGCCAATGGAGGAGGTTACGAATCCAGGCACGAATTTCGAAGCAAAGCACGATGGACACGAGTTCGTCGGACAAGGCGATAAATAGGAATTGACAAAGTCAAATTAGAACTGGACTGATGCAGATAAATGGTATCTGCAAACTTATGTCTATATATATATAACTGCATATAACTATCTATATGTAAAAATCATATTTTAAATTTAACATATATCAAATTAAATATATAAGTATTTCAAAGTCATTATTTACATTTAAAGCACATATAATAAAGTATTATCATAGAAAGTACAGTTTAAAATAAATAAATAAATAAATAAATAAAATGAAAACAACTATCTACAACTTATATAACTTAAAATCTATATATAGAATATATATTAAAAAACTATCACTTAACTTAAACATATACATAATAAAGAAAAACCGTGTATGCATATCTATGTAGACCATAACAAGTATGCAGGCTATTTCATATGCAACCAAAATAAATATCTATATTATATATATATATGCAATCCAGACCCATATATAAACGAAATTACTTATACACATATCATTGTTTTAAAAAACCATATCTATATTTATTTTATATTATATATACATTTATGTATAATACAAAAAGCATAGATCTATAAACAAGCAGACTTTTAAAACAAGCAGACCAATTCAAATGCATGTACATGCAGACCAAAATTTATATATAAATATGCGAACTGAAATTTTTACAAACTTACACGCAGACCACAACTTACATGCAGTTGCACAACAACACGTGTACACCGACACACACTCAGTGTATGTATATGCAAGCTAGTATGACTTATACGAAATCTATACAAACTTATATAAAAAACATTGAACATATAAAAGAAATAAGTTATATATGTTCAAATATAACAGCCTCATATATATATATATATATATATAAATCAACTATAAATCCATACATTAAAATTTAACGTTTTTATATAATCGATAAATACTTTATGTTCAAATCCAACAGTAAATACACCTATAAACGAACATTGATATGCAACTTGTATTGACTTGTAACATAGGCTAGCCATAAACAACATAATTTTTATATATAACTAATATACTAGATTCCATAATTCATATACAAGAACTCTGAATATATATATATATATATATATATACACATTTAAAATTTCTCATATATACAGAAAAAGATTAAATAACAAACAGAAAATCAAAACAAATGTATGCAGTCCCATTCAGTATACAACATAAACCCATTCATTCACTCAATAAACCATAGCTAATATATATATATATAATACTCATATATATAGATTTCATAATGTAAATAGATATGTATAAATATGTACTAATATCAATTTGTAAAACAAGAAAATTTATATAACATTATCACATATATGCTGCAATAAAGAGGCTACAGCAACATGCTATGCATAGTACTATATTGTAAATTTAATTTATATAAATTTATATATATATATATATATATATAACTGGCATAATATATTTTTCAAAATTAAAAGGTCTACATACAAAAATAATATGAAATACTTACCTACGTCAAACCACAGGGGAGGAAGGGAAAACGTGACACTAGTTTATGACGAAGAAGGGGGAGCTCAGGTTGGCTATCTCGGCCATGGTGCAAAAGAGAGGCTCGGATAGGGCCTGCGCGAGCTGGGTGCGCGAGTTGTGGGCGCGGTTTTTCTCGTGGTGGGCCAATGGCAGATTGTGGAGGTAGAGTATTGGGAAGGTGAAAATGATGAGAGATATAGGAGAGGGGAGGAGAAAGGAAAAGTGGATGAGCTCACGAAGGATTACAGGTTAATATGACTTATAATATATTCTTTTGATAGAAAATAAAGGGACAAAACAGAGAACCAAAATATTGGACAAACCATTAATTCTATTGGGACCATAGAAAAAGCAAAAGTTACATCCGTTGAATTTAAGAACATTAATCACAAATGGATTATTGATGTAAACAATGGAAATGAATAGACAATGGAAACCGATGAGATGAAACATTACACAGACTTCACCATATACCAAACTCCGAACCACAGAAGTAAATATACCACAGGGATCAACACGATGACATGATCCAAACGGCATACAGATATCGATGGTAAAATCATACAATCAAAAATCAATGTTGGAACGAAAATGCTACTATTTCGTCGAAAATAAGATCGACGGAGCAATAGAAGTCAAAATTTTGAGAAACGAAGTATGACGTCTCACTCAGAAGATGATTTACAAATTTTCTGTACAAAAATATTCAGGTTCGGAAAATATTTTATTACCATCAAATATTAACTGATTAAATTGAAAATAGAATTATATAATAAAATAAACTTCCATATTATATGACGAAAAATTACAATTTGCTATGTTTAAATATATGTATTCCAATTATTTAACTTTTATTTCAGAATATTATTATTTGAAATTTCACAAAATTTAAATAAATTAAATAAATAAAAACATTAAAATATCTGGGTCATTACACTCTCTCCCACTCGAAACATTTCGTCCTCGAAAAGGAAGGAGGTACGAGAATAGAACCAACCAGAAAGAAAATAGATTGAAAAACAAATAGACCAATTAATTCAAACCATAAAATTTCAATTCAAATTAATTTATATTCAACAATTGATTTTAAATTCAAGGTATTTCATTAAGTTAATTTAATTTCAATTTATTAATTTGATACAAAAGACTTCTTTCAAAACAAAATCTTATTAAATTTGTCCCATTTACTATTCAATCAACTTATTATTCTATTTATATCTATACACTTTTATAACATTTATTATAACTACTCAAATTTTATTTATAAAATCACTAACCATCATTTTACATTGTAAATTATTCAATTACATATTCAACTTTTGAATGATTTAGGTAAGGTATATTGGAATGTAATTGAATATTTTACAAGTAAAGATTTCTAATTCAATTATTCAAGTTTAAATATTCATTCAAAAAAAAATTAGCTTCATTTTATAATTGAAGTCATCTTTTAACATAAATTTAAGAATTAAATTTCCAATTCACTCCAAACAGTTTAGGGATAAATATATATGTATTCAGTATATCACTCAAATCTATAACCATATACTAATATATATTTTAAATCAAGTAATATTTTAAAAATTCAATTAAAAATTCATCTTTTCAAACAAACTGTAGCATGGCTACAGAATGGTCTCTCCACTCTGAAACTCGAAAATGAACGTCGGTGATGCGGCCATCATCACCGAAATTATTTTCCAGTGACAAAAGAGAAGAGCACTGATTTAAACATTTAAATTTCTTATAAATAATTTCTATTTGAAAATACTTTGAATAATATACACTTTAAAACTTTAAAATCAGAGTTGGAAGTCACCGAAAATTTGAATTCTCAAATTATAATTTAAATACTTTTCAATTCTAAATCAATTTATAAACCATGTTTATAATTCATTTATTTGTATGTTGGTAAAATCAATGGTTTATAAAACAAATAATGAAAATCAAATAATATCATTTAACCAATTCATTTAACAATTATCTTTTAGAAAATTATACTCACATATATAATATAATTATACAAAATTTATTTTATTTATCAAATTTGAAAACAATATTGGGTCAGTTTGCTCTGTTAAAGTGTTTTGGAAATTCTATCGATAGCGTTGATCAGACGAATCGATCGAAAATCTAGATCAACATTTACAACTCAAACAACACAATATATAGAACATTTTAAATATTAGTTATAAACGCACTCCCTCACTCGATAATACAGAATAGATTTCAAATAAGGATAGGATTTAAATTTAGGGAGACCCTAATCAAATAGAATTTCTAACCAGAAGAGATTGGCTCGAAATGGTGATAAGATAATTGACCACAAAATAGAAGGATGGATAGACTTATATAAATCACGGTAAATCTTAACCAGTCGACCGTGAATTTAAGAATAAGATCGATACAGAATCCAAAGGCAAATCGACATTTGATCTCAAGAGATAGAATTCGAGCATCGCAAGAGACAGCAGCATCATAAACTGAGGATACCAAAATCTTTGGTAAATCAATGCCTATTGTAAAGGAGTTTCACCCCTTTACAAATCATTCGAAGATTGGCGAGACTGCCAAGTTATTACAGAGATCGTTCGAAGTGGAGTTATGGGGTCCTTCAGAATTAAAAAGACTTTAGGTAGGGGAAGAAAAGAATGGATTTTGGAACCGAGGGGAACGTTCCAAAATGCAAAGGAAACCAAATCAAAGAAGAAGGAATTCAAGCTCGAACGAAAGTGATTCTGTAATTAAATCTACTCCATATGCTGAGTTTTGCCTAAAACCAAAGCTCTGATACCAAATGTAACAACCCGATATTTTTGACCATTCGCATCCAAACATGCCGGAATTGAATTTCTCAAAATATCAAGTTGTTAATTTATATTTGCAAAACTCAGCATATATAGTAAGTAAATAAATGACAAAATCACAGACACAGAGTAATATACAATATGCATTGTAAAAGATAGTAGTTCATGACTCTACTATATACATCAGAGTTAAATGAGATACAACAAAAGTCCCAAATACAATAGTCAAATACAAGATCAGAATACATCACTGGAATCAACTGAATATCTGAAGGCTGGATAGATAGCTGGATCTTCAAGCGAAGCTCCAACTCCAAAGGCGAGTCTCAAAAAAACTGTATCACTCGATCTGACCCGAGAGTAAAGCAAAACACAAAACACTCGAGTCGGGATTAACATTCGTATATCAATAAATCCAACTCAAGTGAAATAACAACTGAAATACAAGTAACTCAAAGGATGTTTGGGATAACCATCCTCTAAGGATCCGTTAAACTATCTACTATGTAGTAATATACGCTATTATAATAATGTCTAAAGTAAAGTATAATATATTTGAAAATAGCGTTAAGGCTTTACATTTTCCACCTTAACACATTTTATATATTCCCATAGTCTATACAGTACGGTAATCTCTCCCGTACTAGGCGTCGTCAGAGGGCACTCCATAGGTATGGCATAAAACAAAATCGTCTAAGGCGTGCTAGGGTAGGTGACACGGCACAACTAGGCAATGCCAGGGTAGATATACCAATTGCACTTCCGGACCGGTGGTAACGCGTAGCAGGCACTATCGCCCACCTCGAGCCACACTCCAAAAAAACAAAGGTGCACCAAATCAATCACAAAGTAATAGAATGGTATCGAAGGAGTGTGTCCGATCAGAGGAGCTACCTCATTAGCCCGTCGACTGCTCCTGTTTTAGCCACCTTATGCCAACTCACGGGAGTCAGGTCTACGTATATACCTCAATAGAACATCGCCACCATCCTACTTTATTCTGGAATCTCCACTGTGTACACGGTTGTTAAAGAGCTTTTCAGAGTTGGCAGAGAGTATGACAACTTCCGATCCCGGTCTCTTTAACAACCAAATGTTACTATAACACCGCGGTCATTTCAAAATAATTTATACTTCAAAACAAAATATCATTTCCTTTTCAAAACCATATCAATACGATATCATTTCCATTTCAAAACCAAATAAGATATCATTTCCATTTCAAATACATCCACTTCCTAAAATCATAGCATTTGTTCAAAGTTATAACACTTTCGATACTAACACTTGAAATTAAAACACTTTCGAAACATGATACTTTGAAATCATAGTACTTCCCACTTAACCGATTTAACTATTAAAATACTATATATATAATACAATTATTTTTCTCAAATTTCACAAATTAATTCCAAATCAACTCGAATTTCGAAATTCAAATTTAATCAGATCTCAAATCATTAATTCCAATTTAGCTTCTAAATAAACCACTCAAAATTATATCGATTTCAAATACAGATTTGAACCACAAATAAACCATTTCAATATATATATATATATATATATATATATATATATATATATATTTCAAAGCTTTAAATATTCTATACTTTCAAAACTAAATTTGATAATACCATATATATATCAAATTCACTTTACCATTTATTTTTTTGAAATATTTACTTAATCATTCCAATATTATTTAAATGAAACTTCAAATTTCAAATTTAAATAAAAATAAATATAACATATTTAATTTATGTAAATTTGAAATATCCACTTGAATCACCTTTATTCAAAATCAAATTATAAAATCATATCCTTTCAAAATCTCAATTTAATAAGTTTTAGATCGATTTAATTAAATATCATTCTTAATTAAATACAATTTCAAATCAATTTCAAATCTATTTTCCCAACCTTAATTTATAAAAATCATTATAAACTTTATATTTATATATAATTTAAATACTTAACCATATTATATTTAATAAAATCAAACTTTATTATTGATTTATTTTATATTAAACAAATTTATATATAGCTTAAAATCAAGAATTTAACTATATATAAAATAAAATTTATATAATATCTAAAATAAATATTCATATCAAACTATATATTTCTTTCCAAAACCCATAGAAATCATTTTCAATATATATATATATATACCAGAGGTGTCTGTATATAATTTTCTATCCTATAGTCATGTGATATGGATATTTGTCATTTCAATCCATAGTTTAAATATATAAGGGTACATATCATTTCAACCCGTAATCCTAAATTTAATTCAATGAAAATCGTTTGGGTCTATCATTTCAACCTATAACGGTTTTTTTCCTATTCTACAAACTGTTCGGGTATGCATCATTTCAACCCATAGTGAATTTTATACTAATAGGGAACTTGCAGAGTAATAAAATATATGATAATAATATAACAGGCACATATCACCAATATAAATAATAGATATAAATAACAGATAATGGTGTCAGATGTCACAGGTGAACAGATACAGATAATAGCATATATATAGCAATGTAAATAACTAAGAACAACATATTTCAATTGTCGTTTCAATTGAAATCAAATTTAATAAATATAAGAACATTAATCGTGAGTGATTGCTCACCTTTCGAGGCTAGAGAAATTTGACAATGGAGGAGATTACGAATCCAGGCACAAATTTTGAAGCAAAGCACGATGGACACGAGTTCGTCAAACAATGTGATAAATAGGAATTGGCAAAGTCAAATTAGAACTGGATTGATGCAGATAAATGGTATCAGCAAACTTATGTCTATATATATATAACTACATATAACTATCTATATGTAGAAATCATATTTTAAATTCAACATATATTAAATTAAATATATAAGTATTTCAACGTCATTATTTACATTTAAAACACATATAATAAAGTATTATTGTAGAAAGTACAGTTTCAAATAAATAAATAAAATGAAAATAACTATCGACAACTTATATAACTTAAAATCTATATATAGAATATATATGTTACAAAACTATCATTTAACTTAAACATATACATAAAAAAGAAAAACGGTGTATGGATATCTATGCAGCCCATAACAAGTATGTAGGCTCTTTCATATGCAGCCAAATAAATATCTATGCTAGATATATATGCAATCTGGACCCATATATAAACGAAATTACTTATACACATATCATTGTTTTAAAAAAAACATGTCTATATTTATTTTATATTATATATACATATATGTATAATACGAAAGCATAGATCTACAAACAAGCAGACTTTTAAAACAAGCAAACCAATTCAAATGCATGTACATGCAGACCACAACTTATATATAAACATGCGAACTAAAATTTATACAAACTTACATGTAGAACACAACTTACATGCAGTTGCACAACAACATTTGTATACCGACACACACTCAATGTATGTATATGCAAGCTAGTATGACTTATATGAAATCTATACAAACTAATATAAAAAAATAACGAACATATAAAAGAAATAAGTTATATATGTTCATATATAACAGCTTTATATATATATATATAAATCAACTATAAATCCATATATTAAAACTTAAATTTTTTATATAACTGATAGATATAAACTTTGTGTTAAAATCCAACAATATATACACCTATAGATGAACAATGATATGCAACTTGTATTGACTTATAACATAGGCTAGCTGTAAACAACATAATTTTTATGTATAACTAATATACTAGATTCCATAACTGATATGCAAGAACTTTGAAAAATATATGTATATGTATATATATACTTTTAAATTTTCTCATATATACAACAAAAGATTAAATAACAAACAGAAAATCAAAACAAATGTTTGCAGACCGATTAAATATACAACATAAACTCATTCATTCACTCAATAAACCGTAGATAATATATATATAATACTCATATATATATATATATATATATATATATATATATATTTTATAACGTAAATAGATATGTAAAAATATGTACTAATATCAATCTGTAAAATAAATAAAAAATGTAACATTATCACATATATGCTGCAACAAAGAGGCTACAGCAACATACTATGCATAGTACTATATTGTAAATTTAATTTATATATATATATATATATATATATATATATATAACCGGCATAATATATTTTACAAAATTAAAAGGTCTACATACAAAAATAATACGAAAATACTTACCTACGTCAAAGCGCAGGGGCGGAAGGGAAAACGTGACACTAGTTGATGATGAAGAAGGAGGAGCTCAGGTTGGCTATCTCGGCCTTGGTGCAAAAGAGAGGCCCGGCTAGGGCCTGCACGAGCTGGGTGCGTGAGTTGCAGGCGCGGCTGTTCTCGTGGTGGGCCGATGGCAGCATGTAGAGGTAGAGTATTGGGAAGGTGAAAATGATGAGAGATATAGGAGAGGGGAGGAGAAAGGAAAAGTGGATGAGGTCACGAAGGAGTATAGGTTAATATGACTTATAATATATTCTTTTGATAGAAAATAAAGGGAAAAAACAGAGAACCAAAAGGGACCAGAGAAAAAGCAAAAGTCACATCTGTCGAATTTAAGAACATTAATCACAAATGGCTCGTTGATGTAAACAATGGAAATGAATAGACAAAGGGAACCAAAAGGCTCAAATGAGAAACCGATGCGACGAAGCATTACACAAACTTCACCACGTACCGAACTTTGAACCACAAAAGTAAATATACCACAGGAATCAGCATGACGAGACGATCTAAACGGTATACAGATATCGATGGTAAAATCATTCGATGAAAAATCGATGTCGGAACGAAAATGTTGCTATTTCATCGAAAATAAGATCGACGGAGCAATAGAAGTCAAGATTTTGAGAAACGAAATATGATATCTCACTCAGAAGATGATTTAAAAAATTTCTATAAAAATATATTCATGTTTGGAAAATATTTTATTACCATCAAATATTAACTGATTAAATTGAAAATAGAATTACACAATAAAATAAACTTCCATATTATCTGATGAAAATTTGCAATTTGCTATGTTTAAATATATGTATTTCAATTATTTAATTTTTATTTCAAAATATTATTATTTAAAATTTCATAAAATTTCAATAAATTGAATAAATAAAACCATTAAAATATCTGGGTCGTTACATATACAAACCACATACGCATACTATAGTTTGTGTGTGTGTATTGTACTTATATATACATATGATAATTTCGTATGCATATCAGAAATAAATTTATACACACACACTTAGACAATTATATTCTTGATATGCATATTAAATTAACATATGTATATGTAAGTACTATATATATACAATATATATAAATCATAATATATGTATTTATATTTATAAACTTGTTGTTATATTATTATGTCACCATATTTGTATATGCATATATGAGATATATTTAAAATGAACGTTAAATAGATTTAGTTAATATGATTAACAAAGTAAATGTAAAATATTTAAAAATAAAATATAATTTATTGAACAAATAGATTGGATGTAATGTTAGTTAATGGACTACATAGTTTCGTTAGGATCCAAATAGGGTTTTTTCTTCTTTTGAAATTTCGATTTTACCCTTTGCTAAATGTGTTAGTTCCAACATAATTTATACACCAGTTTGGACATAATAACCTCTTTGCCTTGGTAGATTTACTCCACATAAATCATAGATGGTTTTTAAAAGGAAAAAAAATGATATCTATCAAAGGGAAACTACCATAAATATATATACATACACACACACATCGATATGCTTATAAATTTCTTTATATTTGACTTTTTTTGATCAATATGCAAGGTGCTAGATCTCAAATTGTAGGTGGATATTCTTTTAACTCTGAATTGAATTATTATTATGAAAAACAAGGTTTCCAATAGTTCCAAAAATTGTTGTTTGTAATTCAACTGAATTAATGAGTTAGGTGATCTACTTCACATGAAGTGTTTGTTAAGATTTTGAAAAGGTTCAATCAATAATCCATTGATATGTTTGTATTGAAATATCTGAATTGGTTTATTTTTGTGATAGATATTATTTATTTAACGAATATTCACATGCTAGATCTTTGAAAATATACATGCATGATGGATATGATTAGAGTTAGTGTATTAATGAATTTATCGGTAATTAGTTCGTAAGGAATATATGAAAAGATAAGCACTTTAACCAAGCATATAATTGACTTGCTTTATTCTAGGAAGGTTATAATAGTAAATAAGGAAAATAGATTTGGATTTTGAAAGAATATTAATTACAACATTAATGATGGAATGAATCAAACAATTTATACATTTTCTAAAAGATAATTCAAGTAACAAATTTTAATAAGATATTCAAGATACTTTTTAAGTAGTTAAAGCAAGGAAATGTGAGTGAATGACCTTATGTAGTAAATATAGAAAATAATTCATTTTTGGAACATACATATAGTTGCAAGGAATAACATGTTTTGTAATTATTGAATAAACTTGAGCTAAAGCATACACGTATTAAAAAAAATTCTACGCATTTTATGTGAATATACGAGAAATTTCCAATTTTTTTGAATACATATACGAACATGGAAATGTCTTTATTAAATAAATACTATTGAAATCATTTATATAATGGTTGTTTATAAACTACCAAAGAAATATTTATGTATCATATACATGAACTAGATAATTTGGTGAATAAATATGGAAGTATTTATTTGAAGCATGCTGGATTTTTGTTTGCATAATGACATATACAATGGAATAAAAGAAACATAAACTTGCATTGATATCAGTTATATTTTATATAATATCATATATTTTAACTCAAGTCAGGCAATTAATGATTTCAATTCCATAAAGAATTTTGAAATGAGACATTAGCACTTATAGGTATACATGCGCATATGATTTATAAATACGAAGAAATAATCATTTTAGACCATGTGTGAACATATGAAAGAAAGAAAGAAAATACTCATGTTCAAAAAATATTTAGTCGATTCACCAATATGAGTTAGTGAATATGATGTTTATAAATATGGAGAAAATATTTACTTGAACATGTGTGAACGTTAAGTACAAGTACTTAAAAATATAAAAAAAGTCCTAAACACATGCATAAAAAATATAATTTATATGTTGTAGATCAACATGAAGATATGCATATGCGAATATTGTAACATATAAAAGTAAAAGATACTTTTTATATGTGTGAAAATTTGTTATAGGATCCTACATTTGGTGTATATCACATTGTATAAGTGCATACTTGGAGGTTTATGCATACATGACATGAAGTTGTAAGCAAGTGAAAGGAAAATGATATGAGTTGAATTGAATATAGTATTAATATGCGATTATTGTTTTCACATATATGTTGAGATACTATTTATATGAAGTTGAGTATAGTTATCTTGGTATGTTGAGGAAGTTATTTTATTTGATTGTTGTTGTGACGCCCCACCTCTATACCCACGCTAGCCAAGAACATTACGGTGAATGCTGTCAACTAGCACGGAGAATAAGGCTGTTGAGGAGCGACCATCCGTGTAATTGCTTTGCGCGAGCATCGATATGTCAGATAGTATAACATGCATTTCTTTTTCAAGAGGGAAATCCGACATACCGACACAAACTCAAAACTACTACACAGTGGCTATAATATCTTCGGAAACGAATACAGAAATAAACATAACATAAATCAGTCACAGATAATTCATATCACAAAGGCGGAAGAAGATATGAATATATGATTAACATATGGAAGTGTATATCAGAGTAGTGGTCAAAAAGATCCACAATAATACAAAAGAATAGCAACACGTGCTATACAAAAGAATACAACTATGAGTCTATATCTCAAGTGTATACAACAAAATAAACAACTAATCTAAGTAATTTGCCAAAAGTCAGAGTAATGAATCCCTGGGAAGAAGTCAAGCAGAAGCACCTGTAACATCTCGGTCTGACCCGAGTATTATTTGATAAGAAAATAATAAATGGATCAGTCTAACTATAAATATTAGATGACACGATATAGAATAAGAGATATGACTAAACACATAATAATCACAATGCCAAGCTGTGATATATAAGCAGTTGAAAATCATCAAGGGATTATTCAATGTTACAAAATCTACACAAGAATCACAGAAACGTCATACTCCTAATTTAGTTCACCAAACCATAAATATTGACGATAATATCAATGTCAATCACAAAAGTCAATGACACACAAATTCCAGAATTCAACACACGAAATCCAGAAATCACAAAAGTCAATGACGCACAAATTCACCAATGCACAAATATCGATAAAGCTTATCGATGGAAATCACGAAAATTGGTGAAACACAAATTCTAGAAATCATCTCAAGAAATCCAGAAATCACAAAGAGGGGCAGGCCTATCAAAAACGGGAGCATAAAGCTCGCCAACACGTGTATCACAAACGGAACGTTAATTCCATGGTTGCTAACCATCACAAATTGAGCCGAAGCTCCACAAACGGCCCAAAGACCATGGGTTTCTACCCCACCAATTTGAGTCGAAACTCCACAAAACGGGGTTTAGTCTCCCTCGCAGACAAAGAGACATCGCACATTGCTAGCCTAAATCACAAAGATGATCATCATGATCAACGAGAAGTGTCAATTACACTAAGTTAGTAAATATATGAGTTTAGCTTCATGTCCCATAACCACTTGCTTAACTTAAATATTTATGGACAAACTGTAGATCTCCACTATAAAATTGTCACAAGGGATTCAATCGAACAAGTCCAAGAATTAACCGACGAAGTAAACGCAGGCGTTTCATACCACTCGTTTTACTAAGTCGTTTAATTAGATTTCTCATACAAGTGAGGTAAAGGTTTGTATATACTAATAGATTGGAAAACGGTTCAAGAAGCGAGCTTTGTACTAAAATAGTGTTGAAATCATTTGGAGAAAGAGTTTTGATATTTGCTACTAGTATAGAAACCTTTATATTTTTAAAGTGACAAATCACGAAGAAGATTGTAGGAACAATCAATCACTAAAATTCACATACGAAGATGTGAATAAAATTCCAACGAAACCGATAAAGAATCCATCAAAATGGATATTCAAAAATCCCTAAAAAGGAGTCATCAAAGTCATAACAAATGATAACAACACATAGGAAACAACACGAATTGATTAAAGTTGGAAATTCAAACAACTAGGCGAAATAGGCAAAAATGCAGCAGGTCGGTCGGCCGGCTACAGAGCTCGGTCGACCGGACCCTGTTCTCAAAATTCCTCGGAAAGCAGGTCGGTCGGCCGAACCCTGTACTCGGTCGACCGAACCTTAAACAGAGAAGTGCTTATGCACTTGGCAGCAGGTCGGTCGGCCGGCTACAGGGCTCGGTCGACCGGACCTGTTGCCAGTCCCCTCCCAGTCCATCCAATTGAGGTCCAACCTCGACCAAATTGCATTCTCTCGAGCAATGGCGCTAAGGGATTATGCCAATCAACTACCCGGCCCTATAAGCTCTTCGATGCATCTCCAAAAACATGATCAAAGATCAAAGCTATGATTTTTAAGGAATTGAACCCAAAACACTAAAAATTGGAATATTCACCAAATCAATCCAAACCAAAAGCAAATGCACACGAATAAGTGTTAGGAATTCATACCTAACAATCGAAGATAATTATAAGCATAGATGTGAGATAAAAATCTCACCTTTGAACCCAAGAAATTGGAAAAGGAAGCTTGAAAGCAAAGGAGAATCAACCACTCTTCAAATCTAACTCAATAAGCTGGATTCTAAGCTTTAAAAGAAGAACATTTCCAAAATTAGGTTTAGGAATTTCTGAAATCAAAGAGAGAATGAGTTGGAGAAGAAGAAGAGAAGCTTACTAATGGGTTCTTCTATTAGTTTGGAGCTAGAGCTTGATTTGCAAAAGAAAACTAGGGCTTGGAGTTTTAATTTCCTCTTCCACTCTCCATTAACATAAAAGCTTGAGTATTAGGAAAATAGAAAAGAAGTGAATGAAGAGGAGAGGGTTGGAACTGAGTTAAGTGGGGTTAATGGGCTCAGCCCAAACCAAAGCCCTCGGTAAAAAGTAGCAAAAATCAACTTACTCCAAACATATCGAAGCTTATACTCAAAAAGGTCGCAAACGACATCTTAAACTCAATAGGAGTGGTCCCGAGTCCTAATTCGACCGTATGCAAAAAGTAGCTTTTCAGACTAAATCCTGAGTATCGATAAAATATTTAAATAAAATATTTAAATATAAAAAATCGACAAATATGCGGGTTGTTATAGACTCCCCTCCTTAAAGAAATTGCGTCCTCGCAATATTTAAGAAGAAGATATATAGTAACAACCATAAAAGCATATTCAACACAAAAGAAGTTTGAAATAAGAAGTTCACCTCAAAGAGCACGGGAAAGTAAGTCCGGATGTGATCGCTCGATGAACTCTCTAGACTCCCAAGAACAATCCTTAGGATTTGAAGACCATTGAACTTTCACAAGCGGAACATCTTTATTTCGAAGACGTTTGACCTCCGAAGCAATAATTCGAATAGGATGTTGCTCATAAGTTAAATTCGGTGAAACTTCAATCTCCTCCACAACACCGGGCTCAAGAATAGAATCAGAATTTCGAAGACATTTCTGAAGTTGAGAAACGTGAAACACGTCATGGATAGCAGAAAATTGAGCCGGTAATAAAAGGCGATAAGCCATGGAACCAATACGTTCAGTGATAGGAAATGGCCCAATATATCGAGGCGCTAATTTTCCCGATCGACTGAAACATACAACACCTTTCATAGGTGAAACGAGAATGAACACAAGATCTCCCACGGAAAATTCTAACATCCTTCTTCGGTTATCGGCATAGGATTTTTGTCTACTCTGGGCTTCTTTCATCCTATGTCTAATAAGGTCGATTTTCTCTGTGGAATCCCGAATAAAATCTGGACCTAAAACCAGCTTCTCACCGGCCTCAAGCCAACAAGAAGGAGATCGGCATGGCTTTCCATAGAGTGCCTCGAAAGGTGCCATACCAATACTAGATTGGAAGCTATTATTATAGGAAAATTCAACAAGTGAAATATGATCTTCCCAACTTCCACCAAAATCAAGCACGCAAGAATGAAGAAGATCTTCAAGAGTTTGATTCACACGCTCAGTTTGTCCATCGGACTAGGGATGATAAGCGGTGCTAAAATTAAGCTTCGTTCCCACAGCTTTTTGAAGACTCTTCCAAAAATCCACTAGTAAACAATGGATCACGATCGCTAACAATAGAAGTAGGAACCCCATGCAATTTAACAATCTCTTTGATAAAGAGCTTGGCCAAAAGAGGAACGGTTCGGTTAAACCGAATGGGAATAAAATGGACAGATTTAGTAAGCCTATCAACAATCACCCATAAGCTATCATGACCCGAATGAGAACGGGGAAGGCCATCTATAAAATCCATGGAAATTTGGTCCCACTTCCAAATTGGAATTTCTAAAGATTGCAATAACCCACCGGGCCTTTGATGTTCGGCCTTAATGAGTTGGCAAGTCATGCAACGCTTAACGAAGTTAGCGATGTCAAGTTTCATTCCCTCCCAATAATAAAGTCGCTTCATATCCGCGTACATTTTACTACTACCGGGATGAATGGTAAATTTAGAACGATGTGAATCTTCTAAATTATCTTTACGAAGATCACTAATATTTGGCACGATAAGTCTACCAAATTTCCGAATGCCGCCACGAGAATCGATATCAAAGTCCTTCAAACCTTCAGTATCAATCTTATCCTTAATATTTTGGCCAAGAAGAGCCAATTGGGGATCTAGCCTTTGAGCTTCAAGAACGCGGTCTGAAAGAGAAGGACGAGCCTCAAGGCTACATAAAACAAATGATGAGCATAAATCGGATACGCGGTCTCGAATCTCACAAGTGGATAAGATCTCGAGATCGTTCCATTCGAATATCATCATAGAAACAACAGCTTGTTGTTTACGGCTAAGAGCATCAGCGACACGATTACCCTTACCGGGAGTATAAAGAATATCAAGATCATATGGTGCAAGAAATTCGAGCCAACGCTGTTGACGCAAATTAAGTTCCTTTTGAGAGAATAAATACTTCAAAGACTTATGATCAGTATAAAGAACAAATTTCTCTCCTAAAAGATAATGACGCCAAATCCGAAGAGCGAAAACAATAGCCGCGAGTTCTAAATCATGAGTGGCATATCTAGTCTCGGCAGGCTTTAATTGCCTTGAAGCATAAGCAATAACACGTTCTTTTTGCATAAGAACGGCACCCAAACCAACGCGACTGGCATCGGTATAAACAACGAAATCCTGATTCCCCTCGGGAATAACAAGAATAGGAGCATCAGAAAGAAGTTCTTTTAATTTCTGAAAAGACGTTTCACATTTGTCCTACCAAATGTATTTAACACCTTTCTTCGTTAAGCTAGTGAGAGGCACGGCAATCTTAGAAAAGTCTTTGATAAAACGCCGGTAATAACCTGCCAATCCAAGAAAACTACGAATCTCTGTCACACTCTCCGGTCTCTTCCAATCTTGAATCGCTTCAATCTTTGAAGGATCCACGGAAATTCCGGATTCGGAAATAATATGACCGAGAAACTTCACACGAGATTGCCAAAAATGGCATTTAGAAAATTTTGCTTTCAAACGATTACTCCTAAGAGTTTCCAACACAATCCGAAGATGCTTCTCATGCTCCTCCTCGGTTTTTGAATACACAAGAATATCATCAATAAAGATAAGGACAAACCGGTCGAGGAAGTCTTTGAAAACTCTATTCATAAGGTCAACGAAATAAGCCGGAGCATTCGTTAGACCAAATGGCATAACAAGCCATTCATAAGATCCATAACGAGTATGGAACGATGTCAAAGGAGTGCTATCCTCTGCAATACGAAGCTGATGAAATCCAGTAGCTAAGTCTGATTGTGAAAAGACTCTAGCACCAGTAAGTTGATCGAATAGATCATCAATCCGAGGTAAAGGATATTTATTTTTGATAGTAAGATCATTAAGCTTGCGGTAGTCAACGCAAAGCCTAAGTGTACCATCGGATTTCTTCACGAAAATAGCCGAAGCTCCCCAAGGCGAGGAACTAGAGCGAATAAATTGCTTCGTCTCCAATTCGGATAATTGTTTGCGCATCTCCTCGTTTTCTTTATTGGACATACGATAAGGAGGCGAGTGATAGGTTGAGCTCCAGGAATGAGATTAATTCTGAACTCAATTGCTCGCTTAGGTGGTAATCCTAAAACGGGCTCAAATATGTCGGAAAATTCACGAACGACGTGAATAAGAGAAATAATATCACCCTCATCATCATCATCGTCATCACGAGGGTTTAAAGAATATAAAGATGCAACCAAAGAGAAATCCGAATCTTTAAGAATAACATAAACCTGATTAACGGATAGTGGATGTCGAAGATAAATAGTCCGCTCAGGACATAGGATGTGAGCTTCATAACGATTAAGCCAATCCATTTCCAAAATCATTCCAAAGCCTAAATAACGCATGACATGCAAATCGGCTAGGAAAGGAAAATCACACAAAATAATCTCGACATCTTTACACAATAAACTGATTGTTGCAGATCCACCAACCGGATTCGCAATTCTCAAAGAAGTCATTAAACACAAAACATCCAAAGAAAAAGTATCAACAAGTTCTTTTGATACAAAAGAATGGGACGCACCCGTATCAAAAAGAACTCGAATAGGATGATCACGAAATAAAATAATTCCATCCAGAATAGAATGAGAAATACCTTGGCCACGAGATGTGTTGCCAGGGGCTTGAGCAACATTTTACTTTCCCTCCTTCTTGCCCTGAAGCTTGGGGCATGAAGATATAACATGACCGGAAACTTTGCAGTAGCGACAAGAGAGAGACTTTGGGCACTTGTTCGCATAATGGTCCTTCGAACCACAATTATAGCATTCTCCACGACCAAAGGAAGAAGTCTTTGCCACAGAGGTTGCTTGCTTCCCTTTCTTATTGGGATAAGGGCCTTTGAATTTGTTTGGCATTTTCTTATTGTTGAAGTTTGGTTTGGAACCCACCACTTCAACATCATTCTCCTTATCCGCCTCTTCAAGACGAAGAGCGATATCAATGAGTTGGTCGAAAGAAACTTCTAATTTTAGAAGTAATGGCTTCTTGAGATTTTTATTTAAGCCATAGGCGAACCTTTGATTTTTCTTCAATGGGGTGTTGATGTATTCAACCCCATATTTGGAGAGAGATTCAAAAGACGCGACATAATCTGCCACGGAAGATTCACCTTGAACAAGGTCTATAAAACGGCGAGCCAATGTCACCTTCTCAGCTTCTGATACGAATTTCAACTCGAAGCGTTTACGGAATTGCTTCCAGGTGAGATCCGCTTCATTAATCTCAGAAATAAGAAGCTCGTACCAGTCCAATGCTCTTTCTCGGAGCATACTAGAGGCCACCTGAACTCGGTGAAGGTCAATAAGATTCATGCGAGAAAAGATTCGATCGCATGACCTTAGCCAAGCCTGTACTTCAATAATAGTTTCAGAACCTTTGAATGGCTCCCCACCCAAATTAGTGTAATCGCTACACAAGCGTGCAAATCCCGACTTTGGGTGAGTAGGTTTCGGGTTAGCTCCAGCTGCTTGAGCATTTGTCACTAAATCAAGAAGCTGTTGAGCAGTCATAAAAACTCCATCCTGGGGTGGAGTGCTAGATGGCACGGCTCTGGGGTGGCCTGGTCTAGACATTTCTCTTCCTTTAGAAAGAAAGAAGAAGAAGAAAAAGGTTATTCACCAAATTGAATATCAAGCAATCTTGATAGATAAACAAAGAATCATAGGGAAAATAGGATGAATCGGTACGAAGACTCGAATTAATCCTAAAGCACGACTCCTAAGATGGACTTAGGACGATGATCCTTGTTATAATAGTTCATATTGTTCCGAAGTTTGGCTCTGATACCAAGCTGTGACGCCCCACCTCTATACCCACGCTAGCCAAGAACATTACGGTGAATGCTGTCAACTAGCACGGAGAATAAGGCTGTTGAGGAGCGACCATCCGTGTAATTGCTTTGCGCGAGCATCGATATGTCAGATAGTATAACATGCATTTCTTTTTCAAGAGGGAAATCCGACATACCGACACAAACTCAAAACTACTACACAGTGGCTATAATATCTTCGGAAACAAATACAGAAATAAACATAACATAAATCAGTCACAGATAATTCATATCACAAAGGCGGAAGAAGATATGAATATATGATTAACATATGGAAGTGTATATCAGAGTAGTGGTCAAAAAGATCCACAATAATACAAAAGAATAGCAACACGTGCTATACAAAAGAATACAACTATGAGTCTATATCTCAAGTGTATACAACAAAATAAACTACTAATCTAAGTAATTTGCCAAAAGTCAGAGTAATGAATCCCTGGGAAGAAGTCAAGCAGAAGCACCTGTAACATCTCGGTCTGACCCGAGTATTATTTGATAAGAAAATAATAAATGGATCAGTCTAACTATAAATATCAGATGACACGATATAGAATAAGAGATATGACTAAACACATAATAATCACAATGCCAAGCTGTGATATATAAGCAGTTGAAAATCATCAAGGGATTATTCAATGTTACAAAATCTACACAAGAATCACAGAAACGTCATACTCCTAATTTAGTTCACCAAACCATAAATATTGACGATAATATCAATGTCAATCACAAAAGTCAATGACACACAAATTCCAGAATTCAACACACGAAATCCAGAAATCACAAAAGTCAATGACGCACAAATTCACCAATGCACAAATATCGATAAAGCTTATCGATGGAAATCACGAAAATTGGTGAAACACAAATTCTACAAATCATCTCAAGAAATCCAGAAATCACAAAGAGGGGGAGGCCTATCACAAACGGGAGCATAAAGCTCGCCAACACGTGTATCACAAACGGAACGTTAATTCCATGGTTGCTAACCATCACAAATTGAGCCAAAGCTCCACAAACGGCCCGAAGACCATGGGTTGCTACCCCACCAATTTGAGTCGAAACTCCACAAAACGGGGTTTAGTCTCCCTCGCAGACAAAGAGACATCGCACATTGCTAGTCTAAATCACAAAGATGATCGTCATGATCAACGAGAAGTGTCAATTACACTAAGTTAGTAAATATATGAGTTTAGCTTCATGTCCCACAACCACTTGCTTAACTTAAATATTTACGGACAAACTGTAGATCTCCACTATAAAATTGTCACAAGGGATTCAATCGAACAAGTCCAAGAATTAACCGACGAAGTAAACGTAAGTGTTTCATACCACTCGTTTTACTAAGTCGTTTAATTAGATTTCTCATACGAGTGAGGTAAAGGTTTGTATATACTAATAGATTGGAAAACGGTTTAAGAAGCAAGCTTTGTACTAAAATAGTGTTGAAATCATTTGGAGAAAGAGTTTTGATATTTGCTACTAGTATAGAAACCTTTATATTTTTAAAGTGACAAATCACGAAGAAGATTGTAGAAACAATCAATCACTAAAATTCACATACGAAGATGTGAATAAAATTCCAACGAAACCGATAAAGAATCCATCAAAATGGATATTCAAAAATCCCTAAAAAGGAGTCATCAAAGTCATAACAAATGATAACAATACATAGGAAACAACACGAATCGATTAAAGTTGGAAATTCAAACAACTAGGCGAAATAGGCAAAAATGCAGCAGGTCGGTCGGCCGGCTACAGAGCTCGGTCGACCGGACCCTGTTCTCAAAATTCCTTGGGAAGCAGGTCGGTCGGTCGAACCCTGTACTCGGTCGACCGAACCTTAAACAGAGAAGTGCTTATGCACTTGGCAGCAGGTCGGTCGGCCGGCTACAGGGCTCGGTCGACCGGACCTGTTGCCAGTCCCCTCCCAATCCATCCAATTGAGGTCCAACCTCGACCAAATTGCATTCTCTCGAGCAACGGTGCTAAGGGATTATGCCAATCGACTACCCGGCCCTATAAGCTCTTCGATGCATCTCCAAAAACATGATCAAAGATCAAAGCTATGATTTTTAAGGAATTGAACCCAAAACACTAAAAATTGGAATATTCACCAAATCAATCCAAACCAAAAGCAAATGCACACGGATAAGTGTTAGGAATTCATACCTAACAATCGAAGATAATTATAAGCATAGATGTGAGATAAAAATCTCACCTTTGAACCCAAGAAATTGGAAAAAGAAGCTTGAAAGCAAAGGAGAATCAACCACTCTTCAAATCTAACTTAATAAGCTTGATTCTAAGCTTTAAAAGAAGAACATTCCCTAAATTAGGTTTAGGAATTTCTGAAATCAAAGAGAGAATGAGTTGGAGAAGAAGAAGAGAAGCTTACTAATGGGTTCTTCTATTAGTTTGGAGCTAGAGCTTGATTTGCAAAAGAAAACTAGGGCTTGGAGTTTTAATTTCCTCTTCCACTCTCCATTAACATAAAAGCTTGAGTATTAGGAAAATAGAAAAGAAGTGAATGAAGAGGAGAGGGTTGGAACTGAGTTAAGTGGGGTAATGGCTCAGCCCAAACCAAAGCCCTCGGTAAAAAGTAGCAAAAATCAACTTACTCCAAACATATCGAAGCTTATACTCAAAAAGGTCGCAAACGGCATTTTAAACTCAATGGGAGTGGTCCCGAGTCCTAATTCGACCGTATGCAAAAAGTAGCTTTTCGGACTAAATTCTGAGTATCGATAAAATATTTAAATAAAATATTTAAATATAAAAAAACGACAAATATGCGGGTTGTTATAGACTCCCCTCCTTAAAGAAATTGCGTCCTCGCAATATTTAAGAAGAAGATATATAGTAACAACCATAAAAGCATATTCAACACAAAAGAAGTTTGAAATAAGAAGTTCACCTCAAAGAGCACACGAAAGTAAGTCCGGATGTGATCGCTCGATGAACTCTCTAGACTCCCAAGAACAATCCTTAGGGTTTGAAGACCATTGAACTTTCACAAGCGGAACATCTTTATTTCGAAGACGTTTGACCTCTGAAGCAATAATTCGAATAGGATGCTGCTCATAAGTTAAATTCGGTGAAACTTCAATCTCCTCCACGACACCGGGCTCAAGAATAGAATCAGAATTTCGAAGACATTTTCGAAGTTGAGAAACGTGAAACACGTCATGGATAGCAGAAAATTGAGACGGTAATAAAAGGCGATAAGCCATGGAACCAATACGTTCAGTGATAGGAAATGGCCCAATATATCGAGGCGCTAATTTTCCCGGTCGACTGAAACGTACAACACCTTTCATAGGTGAAACACGAATGAACACAAGATCTCCCACGGAAAATTATAACTTCCTTCTTCGGTTATCGGCATAGGATTTTTGTCTACTCTGGGCTTCTTTAATTCTATGTCGAATAAGGTCGATTTTCTTTGTGGAATCCCGAATAAAATCTGGACCTAAAACCAGCTTCTCACCGGCCTCAAGCCAACAAGAAGGAGATCGGCATGGCCTTCCATAGAGTGCCTCGAAAGGTGCCATACCAATACTAGATTGGAAGCTATTATTATAGAAAAATTCAACAAGTGAAATATGATCTTCCCAACTTCCACCAAAATCAAGCACGCAAGAATGAAGAAGATCTTCAAGAGTTTGATTCACACGCTCAGTTTGTCCATCGGACTGGGGATGATAAGCGGTGCTAAAATTAAGCTTCGTTCCCACGGCTTTTTGAAGACTCTTCCAAAAATCCACTAGTAAACAATGGATCACGATCGCTAACAATAGAAGTAGGAACCCCATGCAATTTAACAATCTCTTTGATAAAGAGCTTGGCCAAAAGAGGAACGGTTCGGTTAAACCGAATGGGAATAAAATGGACAGATTTAGTAAGCCTATCAACAATCACCCATAAGCTATCATGACCCGAATGAGAACGGGGAAGGCCATCTATAAAATCCATGGAAATTTGGTCCCACTTCTAAATTGGAATTTCTAAAGATTGCAATAACCCACCGGGCCTTTGATGTTCGGCCTTAATGAGTTGGCAAGTCATGCAACGCTTAACGAAGTTAGCGATGTCAAGTTTCATTCCCTTCCAATAATAAAGTCGTTTCATATCCGCGTACATTTTACTACTACCGGGATGAATGGTAAATTTAGAACGATGTGAATCTTCTAAAATATCTTTACGAAGATCACTAATATTTGGCACGATAAGTCTACCAAATTTCCGAATGCCGCCACGAGAATCGATATCAAAGTCCTTCAAACCTTCAGTATCAATCTTATCCTTAATATTTTGGCCAAGAGGAGCCAATTCGGGATCTAGCCTCTGAGCTTCAAGAATGCGGTCTAAAAGAGAAGGATGAGCCTCAAGGCTACATAAAACATATGATGAGCATAAATCGGATACGCGGTCTCGAATCTCACAAGTGGATAAGATCTCGAGATCGTTCCATTCGGATATCATCATAGAAACAACATCTTGTTGTTTACGGCTAAGAGCATCGGCGACACGATTACCCTTACCGGAAGTATAAAGAATATCAAGATCATATGGTGCAAGAAATTCAAGCCAACGTTGTTGACGCAAATTAAGTTCCTTTTGAGAGAATAAATACTTCAAAGACTTATGATCGGTATAAAGAACAAATTTCTCTCCTAAAAGATAATGACGCCAAATCCGAAGAGCGAAAACAATAGCCGCGAGTTCTAAATCATGAGTGGCATATCTAGTCTCGGCAGGCTTTAATTGCCTTGAAGCATAAGCAATAACACGTTCTTTTTGCATAAGAACGGCACCCAAACCAACGCGACTGGCATCGGTATAAACAACGAAATCCTGATTCCCCTCGGGAATAACAAGAATAGGGGCATCAGAAAGAAGTTCTTTTAATTTCTGAAAAGACGTTTCACATTTGTCCTACCAAATGTATTTAACACCTTTCTTCGTTAAGCTAGTGAGAGGCACGACAATCTTAGAAAAGTCTTTGATAAAACGCCGGTAATAACCCGCCAATCCAAGAAAACTACGAATCTCTGTCACACTCTCCGGTCTCTTCCAATCTTGAATCGCTTCAATCTTTGAAGGATCCACGGAAATTCCGGATTCGGAAATAATATGACCGAGAAACTTCACACGAGATTGCCAAAAATGACATTTAGAAAATTTTGCTTTCAAACGATTACTCCTAAGAGTTTCCAACACAATCCGAAGATGCTTCTCATGCTCCTCCTCGGTTTTTGAATACACAAGAATATCATCAATAAAGATGAGGACAAACCGGTCGAGGAAGTCTTTGAAAACTCTATTCATAAGGTCAACGAAATAAGCCGGAGCATTCGTTAGACCAAATGGCATAACAAGCCATTCATAAGATCCATAACGAGTACGGAACGATGTCAAAGGAATGCTATCCTCTGCAATACGAAGCTGATGAAATCCAGTAGCTAAGTCTGATTTTGAAAAGACTCTAGCACCAGTAAGTTGATCGAATAGATCATCAATCCGAGGTAAAGGATATTTATTTTTGATAGTAAGATCATTAAGCTTGCGGTAGTCAACGCAAAGCCTAAGTGTACCATCGGATTTCTTCACGAAAATAGCCGAAGCTCCCCAAGGCGAGGAACTAGAGCGAATAAATTGCTTCGTCTCCAATTCGGATAATTGTTTGCGCATCTCCTCGTTTTCTTTATTGGACATACGATAAGGAGGGCGAGTGATAGGTTGAGCTCCAGGAATGAGATTAATTCTGAACTCAATTGCTCGCTTAGGTGGTAATCCTAAAACGGGCTCAAATATGTTGGAAAATTCACGAACGACGTGAATAAGAGAAATAATATCACCCTCATCATCATCGTCGTCATCACGAGGGTTTAAAGAATATAAAGATGCAACCAAAGCGAAATCCGAATCTTTAAGAATAACATAAACCTGATTAATAGATAGTGGATGTCGAAGATAAATAGTCCGCTCAGGACATAGGATGTGAGCTTCATAACGATTAAGCTAATCCATTCCCAAAATCATTCCAAAGCCTAAATAACGCATGACATGCAAATCGGCTAGGAAAGGAAAATCACACAAAATAATCTCGACATCTTTACACAATAAACTGATTGTTGCGGATCCACCAACCGGATTCGCAATTCTCAAAGAAGTCATTAAACACGAAACATCCAAAGAAAAAGTATCAACAAGTTCTTTTGATACAAAAGAATGGGACGCACCCGTATCAAAAAGAACTCGAATAGGATGATCACGAAATAAAATAATTCCATCCATAATAGAATGAGAAATACCTTGGCCACGAGATGTGTTGCCAGGGGCTTGAGCAACATTTAACTTTCCCTCCTTCTTGCCCTGAAGCTTGGGGCATGAAGATATAACATGACCGGGAACTTTGCAGTAGCGACAAGAGAGAGACTTTGGGCACTTGTTCGCATAATGGTCCTTCGAACCACAATTATAGCATTCCCCACGACCAAAGGAAGAAATCTTTGCCACAGAGGTTGCTTGCTTCCCTTTCTTATTGGGATAAGGGCCTTTGAATTTGTTTGGCATTTTCTTGTTGTTGAAGTTTGGTTTGGAACCCACCACTTCAACATCATTCTCCTTATCCGCCTCTTCAAGACGAAGAGCGATATCAATGAGTTGGTCGAAAGAAACTTCTAATTTTAGAAGTAATGGCTTCTTGAGATTTTTGTTTAAGCCATAGACGAACCTCTGATTTTTCTTCAATGGGGTGTTGATGTATTCAACCCCATATTTGGAGAGAGATTCAAAAGACGCGACATAATCTGCCATGGAAGATTCACCTTGAACAAGGTCTATAAAACGGCGAGCCAAAGTCACCTTCTCAGCTTCTGGTACGAATTTCAACTCGAAGCATTCACGGAATTGCTCCCAGGTGAGATCCGCTTCATTAATCTCAGAAATAAGAAGCTCGTACCAGTCCAATGCTCTTTCTCGGAGCATACTAGAGGCCACCTGAACTCGGTGAAGGTCAATAAGATTCATGCGAGAAAAGATTCGATCGCATGACCTTAGCCAAGCCTGTACTTCAATAATAGTTTCAGAACCTTTGAATGGCTCCCCACCCAAATTAGTGTAATCGCTACACAAGCGTGCAAATCCCGACTTTGGGTGAGTAGGTTTCGGGTTAGCTCCAGCTGCTTGAGCATTTGTCACTAAATCAAGAAGCTGTTGAGCAGTCATAAAAACTCCATCCTGGGGTGGAGTGCTAGATGGCACGGCTCTGGGGCGGCCTGGTCTAGACATTTCTCTTCCTTTAGAAAGAAAGAAGAAGAAGAAAAAGGTTATTCACCAAATTGAATATCAAGCAATCTTGATAGATAAACAAAGAATCATAGGGAAAATAGGATGAATCGGTACGAAGACTCGAATTAATCCTAAAGCACGACTCCTAAGATGGACTTAGGACGATGATCCTTGTTATAATAGTTCATATTGTTCCGAAGTTTGGCTCTGATACCAAGCTGTGACGCCCCACCTCTATACCCACGCTAGCCAAGAACATTACGGTGAATGCTGTCAACTAGCACGGAGAATAAGGCTGTTGAGGAGCGACCATCCGTGTAATTGCTTTGCGCGAGCATCGATATGTCAGATAGTATAACATGCATTTCTTTTTCAAGAGGGAAATCCGACATACCGACACAAACTCAAAACTACTACACAGTGGCTATAATATCTTCGGAAACAAATACAGAAATAAACATAACATAAATCAGTCACAGATAATTCATATCACAAAGGCAGAAGAAGATATGAATATATGATTAACATATGGAAGTGTATATCAGAGTAGTGGTCAAAAAGATCCACACTAATACAAAAGAATAGCAACACGTGCTATACAAAAGAATACAACTATGAGTCTATATCTCAAGTGTATACAACAAAATAAACTACTAATCTAAGTAATTTGCCAAAAGTCAGAGTAATGAATCCCTGGGAAGAAGTCAAGCAGAAGCACCTGTAACATCTCGGTCTGACCCGAGTATTATTTGATAAGAAAATAATAAATGGATCAGTCTAACTATAAATATCAGATGACACGATATAGAATAAGAGATATGACTAAACACATAATAATCACGATGCCAAGCTGTGATATATAAGCAGTTGAAAATCATCAAGGGATTATTCAATGTCACAAAATCTACACAAGAATCACAGAAACGTCATACTCCTAATTTAGTTCACCAAACCATAAATATTGACGATAATATCAATGTCAATCACAAAAGTCAATGACACACAAATTCCAGAATTCAACACACGAAATCCAGAAATCACAAAAGTCAATGACGCACAAATTCACCAATGCACAAATATCGATAAAGCTTATCGATGGAAATCACGAAAATTGGTGAAACACAAATTCTAGAAATCATCTCAAGAAATCCAGAAATCACAAAGAGGGGGAGGCCTATCACAAACGGGAGCATAAAGTTCGCCAACACGTGTATCACAAACGGAACGCTAATTCCATGGTTGCTAACCATCACAAATTGAGCCGAAGCTCCACAAACGGCCCGAAGACCATGGGTTGCTACCCCACCAATTTGAGTCGAAACTCCACAAAACGGGGTTTAGTCTCCCTCGCAGACAAAGAGACATCGCACATTGCTAGTCTAAATCACAAAGATGATCGTCATGATCAACGAGAAGTGTCAATTACACTAAGCTAGTAAATATATGAGTTTAGCTTCATGTCCCATAACCACTTGCTTAACTTAAATATTTACGAACAAACTGTAGATCTCCACTGTAAAATTGTCACATGGGATTCAATCGAACAAGTCCAAGAATTAACCGACGAAGTAAACGCAAGCGTTTCATACCACTCGTTTTACTAAGTCGTTTAATTAGATTTCTCATACGAGTGAGCTAAAGGTTTGTATATACTAATAGATTGGAAAACGGTTTAAGAAGCGAGCTTTGTACTAAAATAGTGTTGAAATCATTTGGAGAAAGAGTTTTGATATTTACTACTAGTATAGAAACCTTTATATTTTTAAAGTGACAAATCACGAAGAAGATTGTAGCAACAATCAATCACTAAAATTCACATACGAAGATGTGAATAAAAATCCAACGAAACCGATAAAGAATCCATCAAAATGGATATTCAAAAATCCCTTAAAAGGAGTCATCAAAGTCATAACAAATGATAACAACACATAGGAAACAACACGAATCGATTAAAGTTGAAAATTCAAACAACTAGGCGAAATAGGCAAAAATGCAGCAGGTCGGTCGGCCAGCTACAGAGCTCGGTCGACCGGACCCTGTTCTCAAAATTCCTCGGGAAGCAGGTCGGTCGGACGAACCCTGTACTCGGTCGACCAAACCTTAAACAGAGAAGTGCTTATGCACTTGGCAGCAGGTCGGTCGGCCGGCTACAGGGCTCGGTCGACCGGACCTGTTGCCAGTCCCCTCCCAATCCATCCAATTGAGGTCCAACCTCGACCAAATTGCATTCTCTCGAGCAACGGCGCTAAGGGATTATGCCAATCGACTACCCGGCCCTATAAGCTCTTCGTTGCATCTCCAAAAACATGATCAAAGATCAAAGCTATGATTTTTAAGGAATTGAACCCAAAACACTAAAAATTGGAATATTCACCAAATCAATCCAAACAAAAAGCAAATGCACACGAATAAGTGTTAGGAATTCATACCTAACAATCGAAGATAATTATAAGCATAGATGTGAGATAAAAATCTCACCTTTGAACCCAAGAAATTGGAAAAAGAAGCTTGAAAGCAAAGGAGAATCAACCACTCTTCAAATCCAACTCAATAAGCTTGATTCTAAGCTTTAAAAGAAGAACATTCCCAAAATTAGGTTTAGGAATTTCTGAAATCAAAGAGAGAATGAGTTGGAGAAGAAGAAGAGAAGCTTACTAATGGGTTCTTCTATTAGTTTGGAGCTAGAGCTTGATTTGCAAAAGAAAACTAGGGCTTGGAGTTTTAATTTCCTCTTCCACTCTCCATTAACATAAAAGCTTGAGTATTAGGAAAATAGAAAAGAAGTGAATGAAGAGGAGATGGTTGGAACTGAGTTAAGTGGGGTTAATGGGCTCAGCCCAAACCAAAGCCCTAAGTAAAAAGTAGCAAAAATCAACTTACTCCAAACATATCGAAGCTTATACTCAAAAAGGTCGCAAACGGTATTTTAACCTCAATGGGAGTGGTCCCGAGTCCTAATTCGACCGTATGCAAAAAGTAGCTTTTCGGACTAAATTCTGAGTATCGATAAAACATTTAAATAAAATATTTAAATATAAAAAATCGACAAATATGCGGGTTGTTACAGTTGTATTGTCGACATGGTTCCTCACAAAAAGCTATACCAGACTCCTTAAGAATCATAGAAGAATTTCTTCCCTATCTTGAAATTTTGGAAACTGTGTAGGTGTTTAGCAAAAGATCATTTTGGTCTTTCAAAAATAGGAAGAAAATCAACCAACATTGTACCCAAAACTTTAAATGTGTATTCTCTAGTTATGCTTGTGATGCTGCTTTATATATATACATATGTACACACACACACAGATATATATATGTGTGTGTGTGTGTGTGTGTGCCTTTATGTCGATTACATGCTAATTTTTGGTATAAACTTAGATGTGGCGAAATAAATCAAAACTTTCTTATCTTCTCAATTTAAGATGAAAGACATAGAAGAGCAAGGTGTGACATTAGGCTTAAAAATGAGAAAAGTTGAAAGTGGTTCCCTCCCTAAATCATTTTCACTACATTGGAATAGAAAAACTTGAAATGGTTTTATTGGAATGACATTTGTGCAAACTCTCTGAGATCCTAGTATACACCTTGAGAAGAACAAAAGACCTTGAAAATATGTTACAATCATAGGAAGCATCATTTGGCTTTTGAATTATGATAGACCTGACGTAGCTTCTAATACTAGTCGATTAAGTTGATACAATTGTGACCTAGTGATGAACCTTGGAATATTCTTCATTGTTTGTAAGATACCTTAATGGTACATTGGCTGGTGCTTGCATTTTTAAAAATTATTTGTTATCCTAGAAGGATATTGTGATGCATACGAGGTTACCTATAATGATGAAGTTAGCTATACTAATGGTTTATATTTACATCAAATGTGGTTCTATGTCATGGTAATCCTTAATATATACACCTTTAGAGATGTTTATTGCTCTTGGGTCAGCAGATCAAGAAGTCGAGTGGGTAAGTGACTTATTAACTAAGATGCCATTATGGGAAAATTGATTTCATCACATTATGATTCATAGGTTTCCACTAAAATTGATATTAGTAACATGTACACTGCGTAAAGAAGGCCAAACATAAAGTAGTTAAAAAAGATTGTTGAAAGAATAAACATTCTTCTTAAAATATTGTAAGATAGAAGAGGAACTTGACAAATCCTCCAAAGAAAGGTCTATAAAGGAAAGCGGTCCTTGAATTTTTAAAAGGAATAAACCATAAGCTTATGGTAGAGAAAAATATGGTGGATACTCATTCAAGGTCAAATGAAGTTATATAATTACTCTTACATTCTCTATTATTTGTGTCATTGAGCTACATGCTTGATGAATCCATGGCAAATCTTGGTAGTGACATAGTGATATACTTGATGGATCCTAATGAATTTGTTTGAGCTTGAGCTTTTTTGCTCTTACAAATACATAACAAGTTTTGATGGTGCTTTGAGATGCGTTTAATGGATTGTAATCATTTTATTTAAGTCTGATTTTTGGTGGTGCTTTTGAGAGCACTTGATAAATTGTAGTGATTTATCTTAATTTTTTTTCTCTTTTTGAATCACTAAAAAAATTAGTCGTTCTTTTGAGATGCATTTGATGAATTTCAAATATTTTCTAAGGTTATGCCTTATTAGTCTTATTCCATATCCAATATTAACGGTGCTTCTTAGATGCACTTAATGGCGTTAGGTGTGGCTCGCATTGTAGGTGCGTGGTTTGGACGGATAAGTTCTACATCGCAAGAAGTATGGCTTATAACGTGGTATACATATGAGATTGTTGATACGTAACATTGTAAATTCATTTTGCTACAAATAAGGTTGCCAAGACCATATATGTGCTCGTTGGAAGGTGACGCAGGATGTTTAATAAGGACGCCGACATATTGAAAGCTTTGTTAGTTGGCATCATCACAAATAATGAAGCACGTGTACATAAGGATGCGCTGGACTGTCAAAACTCAACACGGTATCAGAGCTAATGATTCGAGGGACCATTAAAATATACGAGAGTGACTGAAGCATGACTCCTTGAGGCTTGAGTAAAGAAGAATGACTTGTCAAGATGTAGATTTGTTTAAGTAGCCTGATCCTACTACTAAAAGAGGACTCATGGATACGCAACCCTCCTCCACTGCGTTAAGGACTCAGGATCTCTAAGATAACTTGAGTGGAAGTGCTCGCCTTAAGGTAGAGATGTGGTAAAGCATATAACTACATAAAGAAGTGGAAGCAGCCTAACCTAATTGCACAACTTCTTCGGTATGCTGTGTAGTACTAATGTGAATGGATCTTAAGGCTACTTTAACACTAGAGGGGAGGTGAAGAGTGTTTTATAAATTTTATGGAACTTTTTAACATATTTCAAGATTTGAATAAAACAAAGATAAATAATCATATATATATATATATATCACAATATAAATAAATATAGTAAAATTAAAATAATGAGCTAGAGAGATGGCACCAGGAGCTTTATACTGGTTCAAATTTCTCCTACATCCAGTCCCATTCAATTTCTTGTATAGATTTCTTTTTAATCATCTATTTTACCCCAGGTAGCAAGCAAACAAAATACAGTCTCGATTTTAAAGCTATGAGATACACCCTTATGTCTCATGAATTCGGGATAAACTCTTTTGATTTACCATGTAACAAGATCACCCGCTAGATTTAGAATGGCTACTAAGCACACCCACTTGATTTGGACGAGCAACAAGCACACCCAAACAAATAAGAGTAGATTTGTTGATTTCCAAATACGAACAGGTGTCCTTGGGATACAAGATATCCTACAGCCCTTCTGCTAATCCTTTGATCTTTGAGTTTTTATAGAAAATGCTTCCAAAATAGTAGATAGTTTGATTTTATGAAGATTTTGAAGAATATAGAAAGTAGATTTCAAGAAATAGAATAAGAGAGTAAGTAGTAAGAAGAAAGTGGGAAAATTAAGTAAGAAATTCTTTTGCGCTCCTTTTTATATAGTGAACAGAAGTATCCATTCGTGAAGAGGTGCATCCAAAAGATACTTCTTTTCAAGTCTACTATATCTAAACTCGTAAGTCTTGATCATCATCTCTAAATCTTCATTCTTGGTCCCTATATTGATCAGTCTTCAAGTTTAATCATTCTTCATATGTGTAATATTCTGCGATATATACCAAACAACTTGGCAAAACATATCTATATTTATATGGTTGTTGTCATCAAAATCAATATCTGAGTTATTAACATAAAGAAGATTAGAAGAAATGCTCGTTAGTGTGGAGATTATTAGGTGTGGCTCGCATTGTGGGTAGTGGGTTGGATGGATAAGTCCAACATCGTAAGAAATATTGCGTATAACATGGTGTGTGTATATATATGGGATTAGTGGCACGTAATGTTGAGAATTTCTTTTGTTACAAATAAGTGTTGCTAAGACCATGTATGAACTCGTTGAGAGGCGATGAAGGAACGTTCAATCGAGACTTCAACATATTGGAAGCTTTATTATGTGGCATCTTCACACATAATGAAGTGCACATACGTCGGGACATGCTAGAATGCCGAAACTCAACAGATGGATTATCATTATTGGTTTGAGGTCAAGTCTTTTTCCTTAATGAGTTCATAGCCATAAGTAGTGAAGCACTTGATGAACTCACTTACTTGGATACGAAGGTGGGCTGCCTTTTATGTGAGATTTGAGCTCTCTAGAGCGCTCATGAGTTCCCTGCTGACGCCTTAAAAGAGCATATTTATTATGGAGTTAGTAGAAATTAGAAGTCTAATACGTGTTGTGCTATTTCAACCGAAATCTTTGCGGTTCGAGAAGAAATTCACTGCTTAGATTAAGTTATAAACTCATTTCTTTATGTATCAATTCAGTGACAATGGTACTTATGTATAAAACTTTTTCTTTTGTTCAGAATGATTTTGTTTTGATTTTCTTGTAATTAGTAGTAGATTATTAAATAAGTATAGTAAAACTTAAACTATATTACTTTACCGAACCTTTCATATTTTGTATTGTTGAGCGATCGTTTCTATTTGTTTCTTACACATTTATTGAAACTAATTTATAGTGAGAGAAACTGAACAAAAATCTACGTTCATTTTACTTTCATCCTCTTTACTTCATCTTTCTACCTCTTATTCGAGAAACAATTCAGTAAACAAATCTACCTTTTTCATCACTTTCTTTTTGAAAATCCATTCAAAACATAATCATCCTTTAAATATAAGAAAAACTCCTGAACAATGATCAGGACCGACCCTGGGCATAGGCCGGCTAAGCGACCATCTAGTGCCTTTGATCCGGAGGAGGCCTCGCCTTTGATTATATGGGCCTTGAATTTACAAAATATTTAACATATAATAATACTATAGAGATCTCAAATTAACAAAACATAGCTGGGTGTAGTGGTAAAATGCTAGATTGTTGAAGACAATGGTGCAAGTTCAACTTCTGTTGAAAACATTCTGCATCATAGTCATGTCGAGTTTTACTTTAAGAACGGTAACTTGTTAATGACACAACAATATTTTACCGATTTCTTTGCTATTCCTGGTTCACAAATTCCAACATTATATGCTGAAATCAATTTTCAAATTAACCTTCTTTTTGGTGCATTTCGAACTACACGTTACGTAAAAACAACTAAAAAATTTAGTCACCAAACATGCAAGTAGCAAGGACATGGAAGCCCCACGTATTTTATCATTTAAGTGGGCGTGGGAAATGAATTAGTGCATGAATACGGCAGCACCAAAACAGCGCTAAAAATTGAATCCAATCAAATATTCTTCTATGTTCATTCGAAATAAATATTCTTCCATTTTAGCTTCATTTTTCATACCAAAATTAAGACTCCAAGCTGTTCCAGTGAAAATACAACCTGACAAATCCACGTGTCACCTTACTATTTGCCAGTCGCTCCATCTACGTTAAACTCTTGCTGGCCAAAAGCCCCAAAACTGTGACCCACTGACGTTGGTCCCAGTGTGAATAGAGAATTTGGAATTTATTTTAGTTTATTGTTCATTTCCGTTTCATATTTGGTACGAACATAAAACTTTCGTATATAAAGGAGCCTGCTTTTTATGTTTAGCGGCTAGCCGGCTAGGGCAAGGGTTTGAGAAACAAGAATTCTGCTCACTTGGATTGTCTGTAAGTATTTCTCTACCCTTTTCTCCTATTTTATGCGGAGTCATCTTTTGGTTAAATATTAGTTATTGAGAATAATCTTATTTTTAGAACTTGTGCTAATTGTTGTTATTGATTTTGTGACCATAAAGAAGGGGGCTTTAATTTGTCTGTGAATCTTTTGACTTCGTTATAATTTATAGGACATGGGTAAGCCAGCAATCAAGTCAAAAAAGAAGAAATTAATTGGAAAATCAAGCGACTCTAGTTTGAAAAATGGTCGAATTGTTGATCACAGCCAAAAGATGTTTGATGAAGATACTACAATTTTCACTGAACTGGCTCAAGATATTAAAGAAGAAGGCAACAAACTGTATCAAAAGAGGGACTACAGAGGTGCAATTTTGAAATACGAAAAGGCTATCAAACTGTATTCAAAGGATCATGTTGATGTTCCTCTTTTGAGAAGCAATATTGCCACTTGCTACATGCAAATGACTCCAAAAGATTATCAAAGAGCAATCAATGAATGCAATTTAGCACTTGAAGTTTCGCCTAAGTATACTAGAGCTATTTTGAAGAGAGCTAAATGTTTTGAAGGCTTGAATCAATTTGAATCAGCATATAGAGATGTTGCGTTGGTTTTGAGTCTAGAGCCGAAGAATAACTCAGCTTTAGAGACTTCTGAAAGGATCAAGCAAGTGCTGGAGACGAAAGGAATAACATTAGAAGATATACAAGTAAGTGTGCCACCTAAAGAAGTTCACGTACTAGAGGACAAGTTGGTTAAGGAGAAGCATAAAAAGAAAAAGGTTAAAAAGCTAGGTAAGAAAATAGGTGTAGAAGAGAAGAGGAGTAAAGAAAATGAGAAGAAGAAAGAACCTATGAGATCGTTGAAGTTGGTGTTTGGTGATGATATAAGATGTGCACAAATACAAGCAAATATTACCATATCACAACTGAGGGAGATTGTCCGAAATCGTTTTCCTAGCTTAAGGGCCGTGCTTATCAAATATAAAGATAGAGAAGGTGATTTGGTGACCATAGCTACATTAGAAGATTTGAAACAGGCTCAAGAGTTGGGGGACCCACAAGGTTCGATTAGGCTCTATGTTGTGGAAGCAAGTCCAGACCATGAACCATCGTGCTATGAAGAAAATTCTGAAGTTAAATCTAATAATTTGTCTGAAAATGAAAGCATGAAGTTTGAAGAGGATAGTGTCTCCTCACCTTGCATTGATAGTTGGATTGTTCAGTTTGCTCAGTTACTCAAGAGCCACCTCGGTTTCAGTTCCGATGAATGTATAGACTTGCATGAACTTGGTATGAAGCTCTACTCTGAAGCAATGGAAGATACCTTCGCAAGCGAAGAAGCCCATGAAATCTTCAGCTGCTCGGAGGATAAATTTCAAGAAATGGCAGCACTTGCCTTGTTTAACTGGGGAAATGTGCACATGTATCGAGTTAGGAAGAAATTGTTTGTACAAGAAGATGCATCCGATGAATCTATATTTGAACAAGTGAAGTTATCTTATGAGTGGGCTAAAGGAGAGTATGCAAAAGCTGAAACTAGGTATGAAAATGCTTTGAAAATAAAACCTGATTTCTATGAAGCTATATTTGCACTTGGGTATGAACAATTTGAGCAAGCAAAACTCACTTGGTACTATGCACTTGGGACTAAAGTTGATTTACATACCTGGCCATCAAACGAGGTATTGGAGCTTTTTAACAATGCTGAAGATAATATGGAAAGAGGTATGGAAATATGGGAAGAGATGGAAGAAAAGAGGCTAAAGAATTTATTGAAACCCGATAAGGAGAAAGTCATTTTGGAGAAGACGGGTTTGGATGCATATATTAAAGATGTATCAAATGATGAGGCAGCTGAACAAGCTTCGAATATGAGGTCACAGATAAATCTTTTGTGGGGAGCTTTGCTTTATGAACGTTCAGTTGTAGAATTTAAATTAGGGCTTCCGGTTTGGGAGGATTGTCTTATGGCTGCGGTGGATAAATTCAAAGAGGCAGGAGCTTCCCCAACTGATCTTGCTGTTATGATAAAGAATCATATAGCAAATGAAACTACTCAAGAAGGTAAATCAAATATATCATCTTTTCATTCTTACAAAACTCTACTGGTGCTTTTCACCTTCATTCTTATTAGATGTTTAGACCCCAATAATCTATCTGGTACAAGCATTTATCAATCCATACGGTAATGTTTCAGGTTAAGATTTACTTCGTTTCCAATGGAAGTCATATCCTTTGAAAATGATTCTTTACCTATTTTTATTATTGCTGCATGGTTAATTTGCTGACTTCTAATTGTTTCCATGAGAACAGGGTTAGGTTTCAAGATTGATGAAATGGTACAAGCTTGGCATGAAATGCATGATGCTAAAAAGTGGATACGAGGAATTCGTTCTTATCGGCTTGAACCATTATTCAAAAGGCGGGCACCAAAGCTGCATCATGTATTGGAGCATATGTGACGTGCCTTTCTGCTTTTCTTCAGTTTTGGGTAATCATATTACACCCTTTATCTGTCATTCATTTTGTTGGGGAGATAAAATAATGGTACAATATTTCACCTTTGAGAATAGTGTTGGTGATGTCACATCTCATAGTTACAATAAGCAACCGAATAAGTTGAATATTACAACTGGTTGTTAGAAACACATCATAATTTTGACGATCAATAATAGATTGACACATAGGGGATTGCTTATTAAAATAATGAGAGCATCTCCAACTCTTGTTTAGTATTAATGTGAAGTGTTAAATTGTTAAATTGGCTTGTTCAAAGATTTAGCAGACATTATCAAGTATAATGACCAGTTTTAAATTTAGCATTCGCAAATTGAAGGAAATAAATAATAAATACGCATGTTTTAAATCTCATTTTATTATATTTTAGTTTATTAATTAATTGATTAGGACACATGGGTCAATTAGTTTTACATGAAGGCATTAGCATTGAGTTTGTTTTCTCACTTTCCATGTAATATTTAAAATTTTCTTACCAAAATGAATTCACATTGTGAACTATCTCTTGACGCATAAGCTTTAGACGACATAACATCCTATTTGGGTTGGAGATGCTCTATGAATTTTGCTGATTAATATTTTTCTGTTCTCTTTTTTATGTTCTTTACATGTCTATTAGAAGTAGTATCGTGAGAAAACGTACTTAATGTCTCTATGATGGTTCGCGACATTTTTTGAGTAAGTCCATTGACACAATTATTAGCATCTCATTTAGGATGCTATGAATTGAACAAGCTGTTAGAGACAAGTGTATAAACATCACATATTTAGATCATTTGGCTAAAGTGGAAATGTGATTGTATTGATTGAACCTGTCACTTTGATGTTTAGTATTAGACAATTAGAAGTACTCGTCAAAATACATGAAGGATCTCAATAAGAGAAACACACATAGGATGCCAGTAAGGATCAACTGAACTATCAGCTACTGCTTTATTTGTTACATCACATAAAACCAAGTTTGAAATAATGTCCTTATTTGGTTACGCGGTACTTATTTCAAATCCATAATGGTGTTTTTTATAGCCACAAGTCATCTGATCTTGAAATTATCGACTTCACTATGAGCTTTTACAAATTAAACAAGTGCTTGGAAACCAGTGGTGTCACTAAAACATTTGACTGTATAACTGAAAAATCGGTTTCCTAACCTCTGGGGGATATATTTAAAAATTGTGCTTGGAGTGACATTTAAATTTTAAAGGGAGAAATATGGAGAATGACAAACTTTAAAAAAAAAAAAGGTTGAAGGACAATAAATATTAATTTTGGGTTCGGGACAGATGTTAGTTATAACTAGTGTTATTATGTTCGATTTTCAGACTATACATAATGCAATTTATAACTAGTATTATATTCAGTTTTACGCTATAATGCTAGTTATAATTAGCACCGTTCTTGAAACCCAAAAAAAAAAAAAAAAAACACTTGTCTTTCCATTCAAAGTTTATCCTTGTGTTTATTTTTCTCAATATTTTAAACTTGATTTTATTTTGCAGTATGTATGTGTATGTATATGTGTGCGCACATAAACACACTTGTTAAATTTATTTCTATTAAAATCTCATGTGTTGTAGAAAGTCCATCTCTAACAAAGTTACCGTTTGTTGTGTACATTACCTGAATTCAGTCATTATACTGAATGATAATTGATTTCTACTTACGTTTGCAGATCTCCAGGCATATAATTTGGTTTTACTGGCCGAATACAATACATCATTCTTGGTTTTCACGAGGAAGACAATTTTGAATTCAATATTTTTTTTTTCATCTTCTTGGTTTCTATTGGATAATGGAGGTTGAGTATGTTTTATTAAATGAAGTGCTTTATATCTATTTATTGTCTACAGATGATCTATATAACAGTCAAATGGAGTATCAATATGTATAGTGTGAACTATGTGTGAGCTGAAGAAAAAGATAAGAACTAGTTATGCTTTTGTCTGGATAATCAATTTGTGATGGTCCTATTTGCACTTGCTGCATTACTGCACCAAATGTTACAATGTTTCCCCGTATTTTCGTCAAAAGCACAATGAAAAAAACGATGAATCATTGTCTCATATGGTGAGGTCTTAATGGAACATTTTAGGTAGCTTTTGGTTTAGAAACGAATTTTAGGTTTTTCTGTTTTCAAATATGCATGTCAAAAATGACAAGAGTGAAGTGATGATGGAGGAGATGGAAAAAAAATGAAGGGACGACGAAGGAGATGAAGGACGACGGAAGAATAAATTGTTTTTTGTGCTTCTGTTATTTTTTAAAATGCAAAAAATAAAAAAAAGTTGTTTTCAATTTTGTATGTTGATTTTGTTTTTTAAAATTGATCGTTTTCGATGGTATACATACATTTTACGTAATTTTGTATGGATGAAAATCCAAAATTAAATGGGCAAACCAAACAGTCTTGTGTTTGTAGTTTTCATTTGAAATATTATCTTGATGGATGAGAAATCCACATGTAATGAGATGTTAACGAGCCTTTTATACTGATTTGTATGCTAAATTTATTAAAATGATAATTTCCAATAAATTGTAGTGGAAATTTGATTATGTATGTTATTTTGAGATTTGATACATGAAAACCCCTATTAAAAACATGTTTTAAATCATATTTTCATCAATTTTAATTTTGGTAATTTTTTTTCTAGAAATTAAATTCGAACGATGTTCATATGTTTCAATAATTGAAGCATTTGTTTTGAAAAATACAAATATTTGCAGAGATTTTCGCAAGTATTCTACAGTTTAAAAATAAGTTTTTTTATAAACTTATTTTAACAAAGAATTGGATTTGAATTATTTAGGTTCATCAATTCTTATTGATGCGAATATTAATAGTTACTTCCTAGCCAATAAGGGGATCAAATGGCTATTATTATACTATTTATTGCGTTGTCGCTATTAGATGTACAATTTAATCCGCCTTTACTAAGCGGATCAAAGAAAATAAGAAATTGGAATCAGTTTGGGTTTTAGTTTCTTAATTAATACTTATCTTTGGTGGTACATTTCTTTTTTAAACTTAAACCTTTCAAAATACCCTATAAATCCAAATACATTTAACATATATAGGTACACTCCTAATTTACTTAGAATTCAAAATTTTATATATTCTTACTTATCAATTATTCTTATCCTTTAATTAAAGTGGAAACTGTTCATGTCTTAACTAAAATGCAAGTTATCGCCTATTAAAAACGAGTTAATTATTTATATCTCAATTAAACTACTCATATCTTAATTAAAATGCAAACTTATGCATACTAAACCCTTCTTCAAAATTTATAATTTATCTGCTTGTTATTTATTGTTCATATTTATTATTTTTGATCGTATTTGTTATTATTCAACAATTTAAATTCTTCGAACTTAGTTTCACTTTTTTTATGTTCCAATCTTTTTTGAATATATGGTAAACTTTTTTCACTTGATTTTGCTAAAAATTTTGTAGGCTAAATTTTTGTAGGCTGTCATTAGGGCTGTTATGGTAGCGATAAATTTACCATTGTCATACCATTACCAGCCAATCGGTTACCATTTTCGAGTGAAATCGGTATGCTAGTTTAATCGGTATGGTAACGGTAAATTTATCATTTTCTACGGTAAATCATCGGTAACACTTTTTCAATACCAACGGCAACGGTAATTTTACCAGTCAATTTATAATACATGTATATTCATGTAATATGCTTTATTATACGCATTTAGAACCAAACAAATGATTGAATTTAGTTTATTAATCAGGTGAAATAATGTTAAATACACTTAACTTCTTTCTCTTTTATGTCTTTTATTAAGTAACACTATAATTTGTATAATGAAAGCAACGTTATGGTGTGAATACGTGTTATGTTACTAATCTTTTTTAGGAAACGGTGATTTATCATTACTAGTGTAACGGTTATCAAATTATCGGTATATCAGTCTTCATGATATCAGCCTATCGGTAACGGTAACGGTAAGCTATTTTTGTTTACTAGTAAAAATGGTACGGTAACGGTATTTGTGAAATGGTAGCGTGAACCATTACCATAACAGCCCTAGCTGTCATCCCTGAAGAATGATAAAAATCTCATACAAACTAAAATGTTGTTTCATGACGTACATAAAAGTTCATTGAACATACTTTGAAGCAAAAATATGACAATGTATCAATCTTACTAATAAGAATGAAAATTAAATAAGTAACATAAATTTTGAGTTAAATAGAAATATATTGCGTATCAACTGCATAGTAAAATAAGTACCAATAAACAATTTCAACAAGTTGGAAAAATATCATGTGATGTTTATCCAAGTTAAATTGAAAATAAAGTAATATGCGTAATGCAAATGCAAAAATAATAATAATAATCAATTTAGATAAGCTGAACAAACCTATATAATAATCTGAATAGCTACTTATTGGAAAAGCTAAAAATAATAATATAGTAGATAACTTTGATAAAAACCATCAAAATAATTAACCAGTTATAATAAAATATACTTTTCTCGAACAAAGCTTTTGTGATATAAATATAAACGATTACAATGTTTATTTTCTCTTTGTTCTGTAAATTAAGGAGTGCGGAGAATAAATATATAAGTGGACATTTGTCATTACAGTTAATTATATAAGATGAAACAGCCGAGCGCAGTTTGTACGACAACTGAATAAAAAGAATACTTAATATCATCTTTGAGTTTAATATTGTCTAAGACATTAATAATACATGTTTAATACATAAGTGGAAATTATGTTGAATGACTTCTCATTTCAGGGTAATGATTTTCAAAGATGATATTGCTGAATAATTGGTTTTAAAGACAATTTACAATAAAATAATAAATTTATTATATTTTTAAGTTATGCAGGAAAACCATAAATTGATTTATCATTATTTTTGTATTACTAGAAATGATAAATTCATTTACCTTTTTTCTATAAATTGTTTTTAGATTTAATTTTTCAAAAATGCTGTTACTCTGCACAAAGAGCCCTATGGACAAAAATCTCCTAGTAAATAAAACAAATTAAGAATAACATTTTAAACAAAAGCAACTAAGTCTATGTGGACGCAAATTATATAGCATGATATTCGTAATACTTCTGAGCTATGCTAGCAATAAACTATGGTCGAATGAAACATGTTGATTCATATCCAATCATTTGCCTAAGCAGCTCTTGTGCATTTTTCTGCTAATGGTTTCAGATTACAGCACTTATGACATGGTTAAAGAGTTTGTAAGGTATCATTAGCAACAACAAGATTATGAATGATAATGATCAGTGACCTCGCCTAGATTTGGACTTAGCTCAGTAAGTAATAATACTTAGTAAGTGATATAGATATCACAAAATTACTGTGACAAAATTTCACACCTTTTTAGCCTCAAGAACAGACCTTCAATATTTTATCCTGAAGGACAACTTTCTGTAGGTATCAGTTTTTAGTTGTTGATAGCAGTTTTTAGATATCAGTTTGTAGTTATCGGTGGTAGATTTTAAGTATCAGTTTTAGATCGGTAGCAGTTTTGTTGTCCTTATGAATAATTTTGGAAAATGTTTGTGCTTATGAATAATTTTTAAAAGAATGTTTGTCCATGTGGTAAAAATATTGAGGTCGCGTCCTTGAGGAAAAAATATACAAATTTTTGTCTTTTAAATTAATTCTCCCAACCGACTACGATCATAATTGTTAAACATGTTGATTCGAATTCATTTTTTCATACAGCACTTGCACATTAATTTTAATACCGTGGTTTTCAACGTTGTCGCTTCTTTTTACATTTGCTGGCGGCCTTCACACTGATTCTTTCTCACTGTATTCATAGCAGTTTGTCCTCTTTCTGTGCAGTTGCAGTCAATCCAACAGTAACGGCGAAAACTCTTCCAATGCGTTGGCATTTTCAATTATGAGTCCATGCCCACCCACACACACTTAGTATGGCTCCATGTCATCCCATCCACTCAAGCATCACTCCAGATCAATTGCCAGTACACCGTGTTAGGATTGTTTTAGGATCTCACACTATTAGATTTTAAAAGAGATAAAAAGTGTGTGTATAGTTAGTTAGTTTACCAAAAATTATAAGAAAAACCTAAAATATTGAAAACCAATCTCAATATCAAAACCCTCTTAATAGAAATGACTCTCCTAACATATATATTTATAGCTACTACCAATCAATGAAAACGTGCTAATATATTTCTCATAACACCACTAGAATACTTTAAAATGAGAACGGACTATGCAGTCAGCCAGAGTTGGCTACATCTCCATTATGGAGTCGGCTGGGGACGACCAAATTACTATTAAATTTTGCGTCGGCTGGGAACGGCCTGCAACGGACCGAGTGGGCTAGCATCGTTTATTTAATTATTTTCCCAACCTAATTCTTATATATACCTATTTCGTTTGAAAAAAATAAAAAAACACTGCTAAAATGGCCAAAATAAAATAAAATTGACATGTATGATTATTACTATTCATCCAATGACGGGTCGTGATAGGCTAAATTGGTATTTTCGATGATATATGACGGATCGACTAAAAGTAGCATCGAATTTTCGTATGAGTTGGATTTTTAACAATGATAAATTTTATTTTCGATGATTTTTTTCGATTCCAACCGTACAGATTCGATTAAAATACTACGAAGCATCGCCGGTTCAAATTTGGTCTCGTTTGAAGGTCGTTCGACCTTCGAACGAAGAGTTTTTTGTCCGAAAGTCCACCAGCGGCCATAAATTTGAAATTTAAGATCGACACCGCAGATTCGTGTATTTTTAAACCATATTCTGTAAACATGTACAAAATACCATAGATCGACATAAGATCCAAATAATTTATTTTTACGCCGCATATTTTATTTTATATAATTTTATTATACCAAATACATTTAAAAATTCATAATTGATTACCCGACGGTTTAAAAAATTATTTTAATTTTTTAAAATTAGCAATTTAACCTATCAGGACCCATCATAATTGGGTCAATAATAATAATAAGTGTCAATGTGTTTTATTGTAGTAGTGTTTTTTATTTTTTTCAAATGAAATAGGTGTAAAAAAAAATTTGAAAAAAATATATACGGGCCGACCCTAACCTATTTTAAAATTAGTTTATTCCGCAGCAGCAAACGCTAGTCATAATATGGGTTTGAACGAAACCGATTTATTCATTAGTAAAGCCGAAGTCAATGGAGGTTCTTTTGTGAAAAAATTAAGATCTAGAGCTCGAGGACGTAGTTATCCGATAAAAAGGCCAACTTGTCATATAACAATTGTATTAAAAGATAAATCCCTAACCGTCACTAAACGGGCAGATGCTAGCCGATGCTAGCCGACGTCATGTCGAGTATACATGTTTCAACCGAGACCTTCTTCCTCACTTTCTTTACTTACTAAAAAAATGATTTTTTTCTTCCCCATCACCGATTCCGACCCTCTCCAGCCGTCACCTTCGTCGTCATTGCCGTAGAAGCCTAGAACTCGCCGGAATCTCCTCTTCTTCTTGAATTTGGTAATTTTCTAAACTCTAATTTCGAATTAAATTGTTTAATTAGGTTTAAGTGTACATTATTGGGATGATAATTCGATGTAGGTATTGCTAATTTAGTGTATTAGGTTATTTTTAGTATAAAATCGTTGAATTTGAAAGTGCGAATTGGGAATAATTGGGTGTAGGTATTTAGAATTTGAAAGTGTGAAAGTGTTAATTGAGAATTGGAAATTGGAAAGCGTGAAAGTGTGAATTTGAATTTTATTCCCGATCGATCCCTTATATTTTATATTTGGATTGTGTGAGGAAGACTTGGTCGTTGAGTGTTGTTTGACTGGCCTGTGCACCTTGTATTTGGATTGAGTGAGGACGACTTGGTCGTCGAGTGTTGTTTGACTGGCCTGTGCGCCATGTGTTTGGGTATTTATACTTGGAAAGTCTCAGTGGCCAGTCGATTTCGAGACGTGCCGATATTATACGAAGAGCGTATTGCCTCGATGCGCTACCGTTTATTTCTAGTGCCTAAGTGAAGCGACTATTTGGATGTTTATTGCTTTATATGTAGTAAACATCTTAATATAAATGATTTAGAGGAAATAATTTATAAATAATCTTTTTACTTATTTTAGTCTATCTCTAATTTATATAAATAATTTAAACGAAAATAAGACAGCAACAAAGCGTTTAGTCCCAAAGGCTTTGGTAGATTAGAAAATACGATAATAATCACATAAAACTTCAGATGCAATTATATGCGTATAGGAATAGAGAAGAAATTCTATCGAAATTTCATATATATATATATATATATATATATATATATATATATTTAAAATAGGAAAAATGTTCAATTATCTTCTCGACCGTACCTGGATGTATGAAAGTTGAACAGGAACGAAAGGTTCAACGAAAAAACATTTTAAGGATGGTGTACATGAATTTGTTAAATTCGCTAAATCTAATAATGAAGAAGGCAGCACACAAATTATTCGTTGTTCGTGTCGTAAATGTCGACATTTGCATTATCGAAAACCGGATTTAGTTATTGTACATTTGTGTAAATCCGGTTTTGTGTCTAACTATTATTTCTGGGATCGTCATGGAGAAAAAATTGGCGCGTCTAAATCTATAGTGCTTGAGGCTAAGGTGAATAATAATAATGTTACGGCGAATCCAATAGTAGATATGATGGAAGATGCAGCACGGTCAATGTTCCCTACTGTTCAAGTTAATGATGCAAATGTCGAAGAAGAACCGACCAAGGGGGTGAAAAGAATTTATGATTTACTGGATTCTGCGAAAAGACCATTGTGGGAAGGTTGTAGTAGCAAAACGGAATTGTCAGTTACTGCCGAATACATTACTATGTAATCAAAATACAATTTTACAGAAGCTGGATTTACAGCAGTTGTACAAGCTGCAAAACGACATATGCCCCCCAATAATCTGATGTGCGATAGGTGAAAAAACTAATGTCTGCTTTCGGTTTGCTCTACTAGAAGATAGATACATGTATAAAAGGTTGTATGTTGTATTAGAAAGATGACATTAATCTTAAGAAATGCAGAATATGTAATGAGAAAAGATACAAACCAAGAAAAAAGAGGAAAGGAAGTTCCATACAAGAAAATGCATTATTTACCCATCACTCCCAGACTTTAAAGGTTATATGCGTCGTCTGCGACAGCATCGCATATGAGATGGCACAGTGTGAGAACACAGGAAGAGGGGACTTTGATACATCCATCGGACGGAGAAGCATGGAAACATTTCAATAAGACTTATCTTGCATTTGCCGTAGAGAGTCGTAATGTGAGGCTTGGTTTATGTTCAGATGGATTTTGATCATTCTCTCAATTTGGTAGTAAATATTCATCTTGACCTATTATCGTTACACCTTATAATTTACCTCTGTGGATGTGTATGAAAACTCCATATATGTTTCTTACGATTGTCGTCCCTGGTCCTGATGATCCGATACAAGGAACCGATGTTTATCTACAGCCATTGGTCAAAGAGTTGAAAACATTAAGGTATGAAAGGGTGGATACATATGACGTGTCGAAAAAAATAATTTTCGTATGTTTGCATCTTTATCATGGACTATTGGTGATTTTTTGGCTTACGCAATGCTTTCACGCTAGAATACGGCCGGTCGTCTGACTTATCCTTACTGCATGGAAGATACACGAGAATTTTCAATACCACATGGAAGGAAAATTTCATGGTTTGATTGTCATTGATGTTTTCTCCATGTTAATCATACTTTTAGAAGAGATAAGGAAATTTGTAGTAAATACAGCAGAGAACAGAGAATGACTAATGACTTTATCAAGTGAAGAATTATGAACTAGTTAACATGAAACTGGAGTACAGACTGAAATTTCAGGTAAATCGAACTGGCATAATTGGTGCAAACAAAGTATATTTTGGGAGTTACCTTATTGGAAGCATCTCTTAGTATGACATAATGTTGACGTGATGCATAATGAAAAAAACGTATTTGATAATGTATTTAATACAGTTTTGAATGTCAAGGGTAAAACTAAGGACGATCTCAATTCAAGATGTGATATAGAACAATATTGTAAACGTCCCGAACTTCATATAAACCCTAATGACAGTAAAAAAATCCAAAGCATGCTATGAGCTAGACAACAATCAAGCAGAACTTGTGTTGAAGTGGATTGAAAGGCTGAGATGTCGTGATGGGATTTCTTCAAATCTCCGTAGATGTGTTGATTTAAAAAACAATAAATTGAATGAGATGAAAAGTCACGATTTTCATGTCATGATGAAAAATTTCTTACCCATTGTTTTCAAAGAACCATTGCCCGTAAAAGTGTGGAGTGCTATAACAGAGTTAAGTCTGTTTTATAAAGAGCTTTGTTCAACCACGTTAAAAGTTGAGTGTATTCATAAACTTGAAAATATCATCCTTATACTGCTCTGCAAACTTGAGAAAATATTCCTCCAGGATTATTTAATGAATGGAGCATTTATCTATTCATCTTCCATATAGAGCGCTTCTTCGAGGTCATGTGCAATATGGATGGATGTATCCATTTGAGAGGTAATTTTGAATATTTGAAATAATAATTTGACTTTGATGTAAGTAAATTTTAATCGAATAAATTTTGTAATTGGCACTTGAATCATCTCAAGAAAAAAGTTAGACAAAAAGCACGAGTTGAAGGTTCGATTTGCAAATCATATATCGAAGAAGAAGCTTCATTCTTTTTCTCTCACTATTTCAATGACCATGTGAACTTATCATTTGCAAGTGTTTCACGTAATGGTGAAGCCGTTGAACAAGATTATTCTGAATCAATGTTTTCTATTTTTAGACAGAATGGCCGAGCTGTTGGAAAATGTATGGAAATATGGTTAGACGATAGAGATTACCATATAGCACACACATACATTCTTCTTAATTGTGCTGAAGTTGCACCATTTATTAGGTAAATATTGAATGATAATTATCGATAATAGTACATGTTTGCATTATTTACGAGTTACCCAATTCAAATTGATTTTGCACTTAATATACGTATACATATATTTGTAGTATGGATATGGCAATCAAGCGGTAATATTTATTGAATTTAATTAATTCATCAACGAGTTTATAAATTTTATTTAATATTACGTATAAACTATAACTATGAATTTATTCATGCACAGGCCGCGATGCAAGCCGCTTACAATGAACAACATACTGAAGAAACAATAGCGGCCCTGCAAGCAAAGTTGTCGAGTTGAATGATTGGAGGAAAACTGGATTGAAGCAGCAACTAGACGAGGCGATTGCTGCTTACTTGATAGAGCACAGGACGAATATGCCGCCATCACAGGGATCTGGCACTGCTGATGATTGGGGCGAGTGGTAGTAAGTTTTCATATCTATTTTCTAATGAACTTTGAATGTCTTGTATATTTGTTGAACTTTTGGTTGAATTTTGTAAATATTATGGATATTTGTGATGATGGACGTATGGAGATGTATATTGATGTTTTTTGGTTCTTAGTTGGGCATATATGTGATGTATATTTTTGTTTGGTGAAGTATATTTGAGGGATATATATGATTGTGTGGATGGAAAGTAGAAATGGCTGCTGAAAATGCAAAAAATTTACCCAGAATAGCGTCGAATGGAGTCGGCTAGGGACGGCCTATGGATCATTTATTTTGTATACGTGGACTACACTTACCGCCGGTCGGAGTCGGCTAGCCGATTCTAGCCGACACTAAACTAGGGGACGGACCCGTCCCCATTGCTGTTACCATTTCACTTGGCGACGAGCTATTTAGCGTTGGCATTGAGCGTCGGCTAGAATCGGCCGGATTCTGCTTGAATCGGCTAAGTGCCGATGCTAAACAGTCCTTTCCTTGTAGTGTAATCAGTCAAATAAATAAATATATTTGGTCATGTAATTATTTATTTGTTTTCCATAAAAATAAAGATATTTGAGAGAGATATATGCATAAATATCTTTTACAAGTCAAATCTAATACTTTTCATAATTATTAGCCAACCAACCAATTATCTAGTATATAAAGCAAATATTGTATCGCATATCTTCAACACTTCACATCGACACAATATTCCTAAGTACTCCATCTTTGTTCGAAAACAAACTTAATCAACCTTCAAACCACCCATTCAACACGCATATCGTCAAACTTTGTGGTTTTTGTTGCATGCTCCACGATGATTCAAATAAATTTGTCTCTCCAACTCCAATTTGAGAACTGCATGCATTCTCCCCTGTTTTTCCAAGCAATTTGTATATGTTATTATTTTTTCGTTTTGCACGTAGAACCTTCCTCCATATTACCCCTCCAAACCCTTATGACTCTATCTAGAGTTGAAAAGTTACAGCCTTTTTGTTCCAACCGTCCTACATGAGCAAGATTCTTTTTAATTTCTAGGATGCGCCTAACTCCTGTTAACTTTACAACTTTTCCATCATACGTTTTCAACCTAACTGAACCTGTATCTTTAGCATGCAAATCTCCACCATCTGCAGATTCCACCTTATCACTTTGCTCTTTGTAGTCAATAAATGCTTCCTTTGGATTACATATGTGAAAAAAAGCACCTGAATCAAGTATCTAATTTTTGTTATTGCCTTTATCCACACATAGGATGTTGTCATCAAAGTTTACCTCTTCATCACTACATTCATCAAGCTTAACTTTACCTACCTCTAATGCTTTCATCATTTCTTTGTCCTTTCTAAGCTTGTTGCAAAATATCAGCTGGTGATGGGGTTTTTCACAGTAATAGCAGATGGGATCTCTTTCAATGTTCGATTTATTTGATCGTCTTTCCATATTTGGAAGATTACCCTTCCTAGAAAGATTGACTTCTTCGAACGGATTTCTACTTTCTTTTACTTTATTATGTTTTTCTTCTATTAGGTTCATCCTCTGCATCTTCTCGTTGAGCAAGCTACTAACCATCAACCTCATTGAAACTACTCCATCTAAATTTGAGTTGTTCAATGCAACCACAACCTTTTTCAACTTTCCGGTAATGAACCCCTCAACATCAAAGCTTGTGTTTCATCATCCACCTGTAATTCATGGTAGCCAATTGGTTCACAATTGCTTGAAAAGAATTAAGATGCTCCCTAATCGATCCACCTTCCTTAAGCTTTAGATTCACCAATCTTCTGATAAGAAGAGCCTCGTTTACTGTAGAGTTCTTTGCATAGATGCCTTTCAATTTCTTCCAAATTGCATAAGCAGAGGTTTCATCAACAAAAATATGAAACGCTAAATTCTCTAAAAAATACATCGAATAGCCGCCGCAGCCTTCTTATCCAAAGTCTCCCATTTTGCTTCAGATAAATTACTAGGTTTCTCCTCTCTTTTTTATAATGGTTGATGCAAATCATTGAGATAGAAAATACCTTCATCCACGCCTTCGATAATCCCCGATTTCTCCCATTAAGTTTTAACACACTTATCTTCTCCATAACTAAACTTCCTTCAAAAAATTTGTGCAGTGGGTTCTGGTAAAAACTGTATGGGTTTTTTTACGATCTCTACACAATTAGATTTTAGAAGAGAAAAAGGTAAAAAAAAAATGTTTTTTTCCTCCAAACAAAACCTATTAATTCACCGAAAGATTACAAGAAAAACCAAAAAAATTGAGAACCAATCTTAATGCCAAAATCACCTTAGTAGAAATGACTCTCTTAACAAACATATTTATAGCTACTACAAACCAATGGAAACATAAAGAAATATTTGCTAATATATCTCACATAATCAGTCAAATAAATTAATATATTTAATCATATATTTATTTATTTGTTTTCCATAAGAATGATGATATTTGAGAGAAATATATGTCTAAATATCTCTTACTAAGTCAAATCCAGTACTTTTCATAATTAAGTAGTCAACCGATCAATTAACTAGTACATAAAAAAAATTGTGTCGCATATCTTCAACAGAACGCCTCAACAACCAGCATCTTAAACAAAGATGGGCTCAAGCGTGATCTGTCTTGGCCCATCCTTGATCGATCTCAAGCAGTCGTCTCATCATATCATAGCCGTCCTTTCACCTCTCTTTGCAACTTGGTCCTTAGTACCATTCAATCTTCCTCAGCAAACATCGACAGTAAGCAATTGGCTCACTCATGACTGTCCACATCCAGTCTACCTCTAGACCAGTATGGCACATCCAATTTCATTACCGACCAGCACCACTCAAGACATCTTCAGTAGAAAACCCATTGAGCTAGACCGGCTCAATTATAACTGGACTTAAGCCCATCATCACACAGCCCATCCCAGACCTTACAACTTGGTCCTTGGTTCTTAGCAATGTACAGATTTCCTCAAGTATCAACAATGTCCGACCAGCCATCGTCACCTAAAGGGGGCCATTTATTTTCCTTCCCATATAGGCTTGCAAAAGCAAAAGACAAACCATAAAACCAACTGTTTAAGGTACTACAGTAAAACGGCCAAAAACATACCTACTCATGCATCCTGTTGTCAGCATTTAATGCACATTAAACATAATGTGTACTTTTAGGACAGAAGGATAATTGGTGTGCCTCTCAGCCACTCATTCCTTTCTGTCTTTACGATTGTCTCCCATCAGTCCGTGTGACCTGATCAGTGGTCATGCATGCTTGTTGCCTGTTTTACTACACAATCTCAGTTATTCATCATCCATTTCAGCCACTAAAAATACTTTATGCATTTCCACCTCGATGGGGTAAGAAATTATTAGCGTCTAGTTATTATCTCCTTGTCAAAGCCCTAAGCACTTAAGATTAGCGATATTTTTAGTCTTAAGCGCTTTGTTTCTTATTATTCCATTGTAATTCCTTGTAAGTGTAAAACAAAAATATAGTAAGAAATCTTCATAGTGGACGTACACAGATTTATTGAACCACTATATATTTGTGTAACTAATCTTTGTTTTGCTTGTGTCTATCCTTATTTCACCTTTTTAAGCCCAATGATTAGCAAGTAACTTTTTCTTTCACAACATACTAGCCTAATTCTAAGGTTAGCAATACCTCAAGTCAACAATTATCAAGAGTAATTGTTAATCTATACAATAATTGTCCATTCCAATCCAAACCTAAATCCTAACCCATAAATTATCAAAGGATTAAAAGAGATTAACTAGTTATGAAGCAAATTAGGCATAAACCACCTACATAGATCAGATTTTCTCCTAATTGCTCGTTGTATGGAGATGATCTCCTCTCTAAATCCAAATATTCGCAAATCTTGTTGATGTTAGATCGTTGCCCTCACATCGCTTTCTAATTCGTTAGTTGAATTATCGAATTTCGTTAGGATTTGAGGAATAAATTTGAGTTTGATTTAAATTATCACACTGTAAAATTATTTAAATCAGAATGTGTGGTTGAAATCAGGAGATTACATCGAGGGTTGAATAGAGGGGGTAGTTGATCCTTTCCATACACACACACCTGTGTGTCTGTGTACACACACAAACATATAAATATAACTTAAGGAAGTGTTCGTTTAACCATATAGGCCAAGCCTATTTGAATTTCAAATTCTCGATTTACAAAGGAGCCCATAATTTCATTGTCCGGACTCCGATTCGGAAAAAACCAATATATTGCACATATCATAAAAACAACATGGTCAAAATGACACCGGTTTCATTTTCCATATTCAAAAGTTTCAAAATGATGTTTTCGCCCTTTGGGTTAAAATAATTGATTTTATTTATTTACTTACGTATGAGTTATTACAGGATGACAAATTTTCCATTTGTAAGGTTATTGGATTTTCGAGTGCTTATTCAAATCATTGTCCCATTATTTTATCTTGCATTAGCCAAAACGTTGGAAATAAAGATTTTAGATTTGAAAAGATGTGGTTGTTAGAAAATAATTTTACAAATTTAATTACTAGTCAATGGCTTTCTTTGAGTCATTATAACTATAACTAGACTATTTATAAGTAACCTTAAAGATTTAAAAAATTTCTTAAAAAATGGAACAAAGATGTTTTTGGCAACATTAGGATTAAAAATAAATATATTAATAAATAAGATTTTAAAGTTAAATAAAGTAGAACGATATAGAAATTTGAATATTTCAGTAAGGAAAAAAATGTGCTTTCAATTCTAATAGAAAAATTAAGTTAAATTATTATGCAAAAGGATGTGATCTGGAACAAAGGTTTAGAGTCCAGTGGATAGATAAGGGGAATAAGAACATTAATTTTTTTTCATAAAGTAGCTAATGGTAGGAAAAGCAGTAAAACCATAAATTCAATTTTAATTAAAAAAGTTGAGATTTTTTATCGAAAGGAATTAGATAATGTTTTTATTAGTTATTATAAAGAAATTTTTTAGAATAAAGAAAGGACATAAGATTAGGGCCAAATGAGATAATTTGTATCACGATGACACTAGGATTGATTTAAATGGATTGGACAACCTATTTACGAAAGAGAAGATTTTGAAGGCTATAAATGATATGTCTAGTGTAGTTGTTTGGTCCTGATAGGTTTTCTATTTTTCTTTAAGAATTTTGGAATTTTTTGAAATATAATATAATTAAAAGTCCTAGGATGCGCAACAATGAAAAATCGGCGCCTAAGTCTGATAATAGATCTAGGTTCGTACCCCGCCTTGCATACATTTCTCGTAAAAAATAGTACCAGGGGATTATAGGATCATGAGTTAAAGCGGACATACACAACTTAATTATCTCTTAGAAGTTTACCGGTCTGTTGGGTTTTCCGAGTATAATTCCAAAAAAAAATGATATAATTAAAATATTTAATGAATTTTATGATGGTTCTTTACAGTTGGATATGTCTAGTTTCGCTAACGTAATATTAATATACAAGAAAGTAGGGACAAACAAGTTGAAAGACTTTTTACCTATCTCGTTAATAAATTGTCCTTTATCTAGTGCAGAAATATTACAGATAGGGTAGCAACAATTCAAGTATTCATTAATTAACGTTGTTAAAATAATATCACTTTCACACTTTTAAAACTTTTGCAAAAGGTTTCGATTTAATTGATTGGGTACTCTTAAGGGTCAATTACTGGTTAATGGTTTCGGCGTTAGATAGGTAGGTTTGATCATGTGTTTGCTTGAAACCAAAAGCCCATGCATTATGGTTAATGACATATTATGAAATAAAATCCAATCAAAACGTGGACTTATGCAAGGTGATCCATTATCTTCTCATTTGTTTATTCTAGTTGCTGATATTTTTGCTAGGATGAATAGAAACTAGTTACAAAATTTTAGACAATGTAGGAAACGAGATTACAGGTAATGACCTCTTCATTCTCCAGTTTATGGATGATATACCATGCTCTTTATATCACATTTGCATGGTATGTTATAGCGTTTAAGTTAACTATATACAAATTTGAGTTACTTTCAACATTAAAGATTAATTTTGATAAAAGTTCAGTGCTAGCCTTGAAAAACTTGGATTAGGTAGAGAATCAAGTCGCTTGTACATTGAATTGTAAAAGCATGAAATTAGCTATAAAATACTTAACATTTTTAATTAGACCAACCAAACTTAAAAATGTGGTTTAGTTAAAAATAACTGATAAAATTAACAAAAAAGTTATCTAAGTCAAATGGAATTTTTTTTCGACGGCGCTGTTCTTGTTAATTCTATTTTTATCAGCTTTACCCACATATTGGATGTCTTTTTAATTTTTTTTCTTTCCAAAATGTGCAATTGAAAAAACAGATTAAATTAGGAGAGACATTTTATGATGTGAAGATAATCCAAGCATTAGTTCAAAATGTCTTGTTAGGTAGGAAATAATATGTAAATCAAAAGAAGAGTGAGGGCTAGGAATAATTAATTTACAGAACTTTGATGTGTCTATATTGGAAAAAAGTTATGGAAATTTAATAATACTAATGATAATTTAATTTCGGAAGAACTAGTCCCAAATCAATTTTATGGAGGCATGAATAATCTATATCATATTACCTCCAGTAATAGTAATAAATTTTCCCGCTTTTGGAAGTTTATTTTAAAATTTTTGATTTTTTCAAATTAGGACTTAGTAACATCGTACATTAAGGGAATAACGCATTATTCTGATATGGTTTTCGGTTATCTATTATTTCCCTTAAAGTAGAATTCAGAGAGTCTTTTGAAATTAATAATTTTAAAAATGCTATAATTTCATAAGTTTATAGACCAAATGAGAACTTTCCATGGGAATTAAATTTTGATTGTACATTAGAAGGAATCACTCTTTCACAATTTGCTTTACTTTTGCACAAATTGGAATTGTATAATATAGAATTGATAACGATTTTAAAGTTTAATGTTGGGATAAGAATAAATATTTCACCTTTAATTCATTTTATAGCTTTCTAAATTTTCGAGATCTAAATCAAATTTATTTGGAAAGGGAATGCACCGCTTAAGTCTAAGCTTCAAATCTGGTTATTTTTACATAAGAAACAAACTAAATACTGTTCAATTACTAAAAATAGAGTGTGATTATTGATAGAAAATGTATTTTTTGTAATATGTTATTGGAAACTAGTATGCACTTATATTATAATTTTTGTATCACCAATCTTATTATTTTAAATCCTTAATATATTCGATTTAGATGTAACTAATAATTATTTTAATTGTGAATTTTATTAAGTAGTTTTAGATTTTACTTTTATAACGATAATAGGTCTCTACTAGACAATATTTTCACTATCCCATGTTGGTATATAGGTTTGAGGGAAACCAACGAGTTTTTAATAATATTTGTATTTCTAGAAAATTTGATATAGGTTATTGCTTCATTTAGATTTAATTAGTTTTCGAACTCTATTTGTAAATTTAATAGAAGTGTTAGGCTTAAAGATTTTCGTAAAAAAGTAAAAGTTCATATTGATTTATTTAAGGAAAAAATGGTTTTTAAAAATGGAGGAATTAATAATACTCTAAGTACAGTTTTCTAGATGTTTTTCCAAATGACACATATGATTTTTTATTCTTACTAGGAAATTAGCTTTGAGTTAAAGTGTTTTTGTTCTTGATACACATTTTATCACTCCATTTAAATTGCACGATTGATAAACGTATTTTTATGCATTTTAAACCGTTTGTTTCATATATTTTTATTTTAATAAAGCGGTATTATACGGGTATTTTGTTGTGGTTTTGTAGATTATAGATTCCAAAGTGCAACATTTTGAATACCGAATAATTCGAAGAGAAAGTACATATAGTTCACGAAGAAATGCATCTAACATCACCAACATGTGTACTATTCATGCAAGAAATCAAATGCAAATATTGAAAATACACATTCAAAGTTTGTCCTGAAAATCTCTCAAAGCAAGGCCACTTGTTAATCAAATAACAAAGCAAAGACCAATTCAAAGCGAGGTGGCCTTATTATTCTCCAAATATCAAGCATATGGACCTAAATAGTAGGGTTATCTTTGGAGGCTGAAGTCTTTAAATAGAGAGAGCAATGCAGATGGAAAAGATATCTCTTACCCCATCACTCTTCTTCCAGTTTAATTTTAAATTCAGCAGTCTTTTTATTTTCGAACAAGAATACGTAGTATTGTTGACTAGATTTAGGAATTTATTTATTCTTGTTCTTAGTTATTGCATTCTTTTCAGTTAGTTAATAAATATTTCAATTGTTGCTCTGTTATTTCCTTTTCTGTAATTTCAATTTCTGTTCTGAATTTTACAATTTTATATTTTGGTTGCAATTTCTATTAATTTCGGAATCGATTCGGAGTATACTATTGTTTTTATTTCCTGTTCAAGATCCACCATCGAATTTGTTTAACACGCCTAAGATTTAAATAGGGATTTCAGATATTTTAAAACACAATTCTCCGTGTTCGACCTGCATACTACACGCCTGTGCGCTTGTAGAATTAATTAAAATTTGTGCTTTTCTAATCAATAGAAAAGTCGCAACAAGTTTTTGGCGCCATTGCGGGGAATTGCTGTTTCGAAAATTTTCGATTTTTTAGTCTATTCGTGTTAATTTATTTTTACTGTATTTGAAACAAAAATCGTTTTTTTTTCTTTTTCCAGTTCCTTTCACAAAAGTAGCGTTTTACTTAAAAAAACGTTTTTTTTTTTCCAATAGCGTTTTACTTAAAAAAAGAAAAAAAATCGTTTTTTTTCTTTTTCCAGTTCCTTTCACTTAAAAAAATCGTTTTTTTTTCTTTTGCTGCATGTTTTCAAGTTTCACATTGGTTTAGTTTCTGTTTCAATTGCTTTTCACGCTGCATTCATCTACAGCATTTTTGTTTTATTTCTAGTGATTACAGGTAGCTCAACTAAGTAATCTCAGCCATTCAACAACAAGGATCTAGGGATCAAGCTATTACAAACAGTGGAGTTTGAATCGCTAGCGCTGCTCAGTTGCATTGGACGGACTGCCATACCCCTTTGTAAGTAATTTTCTACTCTACAGGTGCCCAACTAAAAGCTGTTTAAATTTACTTTTGGCTATTACACCTTGATTTGTTTATGCACGTTTGGGAAAGAAATAATTTTAATCGTTTAGAAAGCTAAAATATCTCATTATACAAATCAACGGAAATTTCAAATCAAACAAATATGAGCAATCACGGTTCACAACACAGTTCACATCCAAAATCGTCACCTAAATCACATGTTGGAAATAATGAATTCCATGAGAACCGACCATTATCCCCTAGAGACCGATGCTATCCAATTAGGACCGTTCAACCTTCGGTTATTTCATTTCCACTTGCCGAAGGAAATAATTTCGAGCTAAACATTTTTTTATCCAAGGGGTGCCAGAATTCATTGGGTCTGAAAACGCATATGAATTTCTTAGTGAATTTGAATTATACGCCTATACAACTAAAATTCAACAACTTTCTAATGAATCCATCAAGTTAAGGCTTATTCCATTTGCACTTCTAGAAAGTGCGAAAAGATGGCTTAATTCTCTTCCTAAAAATTCAATTAAAAGTTGGGACAATTTCGTTACTATATTTTTGAAAAAGTTTTTTCCCTTTCACAAAACCCTTAAAATTCGAACTGAAATCAACTAATTCGCTCAGAATGAAGGAGAAATTTTTTCAAAATATTTTGAAAGGTTCAATCAATTGTTATATAGTTGCCCACATCATGCAATCCCTAAACATGTTTTGTGCCAAATCGTTTATGAAGGGCTTAACTATCAAACAAGAATCCAACTCGAATCAATGTGCAGAGGATAATACATGGCAAAAACAGACGAGAAAGCTTGGGAATTTTTAGAAGAGTATTCGAAAAAGGATATGCAATGGGAAACAGTTCGTGTTTCAATTCATACTCCAAACAGAGGAGTACATGCCATTGACCCATCACATCTTCCTCTAGATGCCTAAACTCCTCAAGAAGGAGAAGGACTACCTCATTACTACACGCAAGACCAAATCAATGCTATATCTCAAAACAGTCCTTATTCATCCCAATACAACCCTAACTAGAAGCATCATCCAAATTTTTCGTGGTCAAATCCTAACAGTGTGGCTAATCCATCACATATGTATCCAATGATACCAAATCCAAATTATCGAGCCCCAACATCTAATGCTCAAAATTCACAACCAACTCCTCAAACAAAACCTTCGAATCAACCATACAGGCATACTAATTTCAATCCATCAACCCAACCTTCTCAGCCTTCACAAGAAATTGCTCAATTGGAAAAGCAACCCACCAAACAAAATGAACAAATCACTAATCAAGATGCGAGAATTGAGCAAATCACCAAACAAAATGAACAAATGTTGATAATGATGAAGGATCTCATGAAAATCAATGAGAAAGGTAAACTGCCTAGTCAAACCGAAGTGAATCCAAAGTATAACTCTCGAGGAGTAAGTCTTTGTGAGAACGAAGATGTAAATCTGGTTAATGCTGTCACCACATTAAGGTCTGGAGAGAAGGTAGACAACCATGTCGGCAACCCCGACGTCCTTCTTAAATCTTCCCTTGTTCAAAATTCTGAAACTCAGTCAACACCCACTGTTGTCAATCCAAACAACTCTAATTCTTCATCCAAGGTCGGCAATCCCGACCACTCTTCGCTTTCTGATGTTGGCAACCCCAACATTTCAGCGCCCTTATCTTCACCCTCTAATATAACACCTTCTTCTTCGAATGAAAAAACTTCCGAACGAGTCTATAAACCCATTTCTCCATTTACCCATAGACTCAACAAAAAGAAGAAGCCCGCTAATTTTGACCAAATTCTTGAAACCTTTAAACAAGTTTGAATCAATATTCCACTTCTTGATACCATCGAGCAAATTCCTCAATACGCCAAATGTCTGAAAGAGCTATGTACTCAAAAACGCACCACTAACATTCCTAAGACTGCATTTCTAACCGCAAACACTAGCTTTGTTCTTTCAAATCCCTCCCCAATCAAGTATAAGGACCCCGGTTGTCCTACAATCAGCTGTAAAATAGGTAACACTCACATTAGTCACGCCTTACTCGATCTTGGAGCGAGTGTGAATCTTTTGCCTTATACTGTGTACTGTCAACTTGGACTAGGAGAATTAAAACCTACAAACATCACAATTCAACTAGCTGATCGATCTATCAAAAAACCATTGGGCACAGTTGAAGATGTTTTGATGCAAATCGAGCAATTCTATTTCCCAGTCGATTTCATAGTCCTAGAGACCGCACCTGTCTCAAATCCTAACGGTCAGATTCCCTTGATATTAGGTCGCCATTTTTAGCAACATCAAATGCTATCATAAATTGTAGGAATGGTCAACTCCGACTTTCCTTTAGGCACCTAACCATTGAACTAAATATATTCAGTCTTAACAAAAAACCAAGGAATCTTGAAATAGAAGAAGTTGACATGATCCAAACAATTGTAGAAAATGATTTTAGTGATATTACAGAGTCTCTTAACATGTGCCTAGATCATTTTAATTCTAATTTAAATGAAGATGTATACATTTATGAATTAAATGATATGCTCTGCTCTTTTCATAATTCACTAAAATTCAATCAGTTGATGTCTACTGAAGCCTCAAAAGAAGTACGCCCTAAATTAGACCTCAAACCTCTTTCAAACGATCTTAAGTACGCATACTTAGATTCTTCATAAGATTTCCCTGTAATCTTGGCATTCGATCTCATTAAGGACCAAGAAGAACAACTTTTGAAAAATTTAAGGGAAAATAAAGAGGCAATAGGATGGGTAATCCCTGACATTAAGGGAATTAGTCCATCAATCATCGAACATCGAGTACATTTAGTCGACGAGGCTAAACCCACCCGCGAAGCTCAAAGGCGATTAAACCTTAATATGAGAGAAGTGGTAAAGGAACAAATTATCAAATGTTTAGACAATAACATTATCTACCCTATCTTTGACAGTACTTGGGTAAGTCCGGTACAAGTTGTACCGAAGAAGTCTGAAATCACTGTGACCACAAATGAGAATAACAAACTTGTTCCGACAAAGGTCAAAACAAAATGGCGCGTTTGCATCGACTATCGAAAACTATGCAGCAACAAGAAAAGATCATTTTCCCCTCCCTTTCTTTGATCAAGTGCTCGAACGCTTGCCCGGTCATGAATATTATTGTTTTCTTGATGGTTACTCTAGCTATAATCAAATCCCTATTGCGTTAGAGGACCAACACAAAACGACGTTCACATGTCCCTTCGGAACTTTCGCTTATCGTCGTATGCCCTTCGGTCTTTGTAATGCTCCCGCTACCTTTCAGAGATGTATGATGAGTATATTCTCTGATATGGTGGAGGATTTCTTAGAAATATTCATGGACGATTTTTCAATGTATGGGTGATCTTTTGATCAATGCCTCCTTCGTTTAGAACGTGTCTTAAAGCGAAGTAAGGAGAAATCTCTTGTTCTTAATTGGGAAAAATGTCATTTTATGGTTAAGCGAGGAATAGTCTTAGGTCATGTTGTCTATAAACATGGCCTAGAAGTTGACAAATCTAAAGTTGATCTTATTGTTGGCCTTCCTCCTCCAAGGTCCGTAAAGGACATTCGCTCATTTCTCGGTCATGCAGGATTATATAGGAGGTTCATTAAAAAATTTAAAAAATTTGAAAACCTCTTTCGAATCTTCTGGCTAAAGACGTTAAATTTGAATTTTTCAATGAATGTAAAGCATCTTTTGTAACCCTCAAATCGATCTTGACCACTGCACCTATCATCCAACCTCCAAATTGGACTTTGCCTAATGTGTGACGCTTCTGATTATACCATTGGAGCCATCTTAGGTCAACGAATCGATAAACCTCCTCGAGTCATCTATTATGCTAACGAAACTCTTAACGAAACTCAATTGAATTACTCAACCACAGAAAAAAAGTTTTTAGCAGTTATCTTTGCCCTGGATAACTTTAGATCATATCTCGTAGGATCTAAGGTCATAGTTTACACCGATCATGCCGCCTTGCGGTATTTACTCACGAAAAAGGATACCAAACCCCGCTTAATCCATAGGATTCTCCTTCTTCAAGAGTTTGGCCTAGAAATACGAGATAAAAAGAGTTCTGAAAATGTCGTAGCTGATCATCTTTCTCATATTGTTCATGAAAACTATGATAACTCTCAAATCAACGATCATTTTCCCGATGAACAAATTCTTTCCCTCTCCAATGCACCATGGTATGCGGACATCGTAAATTATCTTGTCACAAATGAAACACCTTCCCAATGGTCAAAACAAGATAAACAAAAATTTCTCTCCAATGTTCGAAACTTTTACTGGGACGATCCTTATCTCTTCAAATATTGCACCGATCAAATCATACGTAGATGTGTCCCCGAACATAAATTCCATAGCATCCTCTCTTTTTCACATAATCAAGCATGTGAAGGACATTTTGGAGCAAAGAAAACCGCTGCCAAGGTGCTACAGTGTGCTTTTTATTGGCCTTCTCTTTTTCGTGATGCCCACGAATTTTTCTCCAAATGCGCTAGATGTCAAAAAACGGGTCGTATTTCCAAACGTAACATGATGCCCCTAAACCCAATCCTTGTCATCGAAATTTTTGATGTTTGGGGCATTGATTTCATGGGTCCTTTTCCTAATTCTTTCGAAAATCTCTACATCTTACTCGCAGCAGATTACATGTCTATTTGGGTTGAGGTCATTCCCACCAGAACGAATGACAATAAAGTTGTTGTCAAATTTTTGAAAGAAAACATATTTTTTCATTTTGGAACACCTCGAGCCATTATAAGTAATAACGGTTCTCATTTTTGTAATCGTGCTTTTGAATCTCTTCTTAAGAAATACTCTATCACTCATAAACTATCTACTCCATATCATCCACAGACCAATGGTCAAGTCGAGATTTCCAATAGACAAATTAAACAAATTCTTGAAAAGACGGTTAACTCCAACAGAAAAGATTGGTCATCCAAATCAATAGACGCCCTTTGGGCATTCCGCACAGCTTATAAAACCAATCTAGGAATTTCACCATACCGATTAGTCTTTGGAAAAGCATGCCATTTACCTGTTGAGCTCGAGCATCGCGCACTTTGGGCAGTCAAATACCTTAATTTTGACATAGAAAAAGCCAGATCGCATTGTAAATTACAATTGTCAGAATTAGAAGAACTAAGAAATGAAGCGTATGTAAATGCAAAGATTTATAAAGAGAAAACTAAATTTTATCATGATAAATCCATACTTCGTAAGACATTCGAAGTAGGTTAGAAAGTTCTCTTATATAATTCCAAACATTATTTATTTCCGGGAAAATTGAGATCCCGTTGGACAGGTCCATATATTGTGAAAACAGTATACCCTTATGGTGCGGTTGAAATTGAAAATCCAAGGGACGGTTCCATTTCAAAGGTCAATGGACAACGCTTGAAGCCATTTCTAGAGTTTGAACAACACGAGGACGATGAGTTCGTGGATCTTCATGAACCTAGCTATTCGGCATGAGCCACTCACTATCCTGTACATATCAGGTTGTATTTTTTTTATTAGTGTTTATTTATAGTTTTTTTCCTTCTATTTTGCATTTGCATTCTATTTGACAGTTGAGACACTGTCTCATTCAGTGTGGGGGGGGGGACGCATATCTCATTCTGTTTGTTCATATTTCATAGTGTGCATCATTTTTAAAAAAAAAATCATCTCATTATTTTTTTTCAAATTTCCATTTATTTTTTTCTCTCATTTCCCATTATTTTCAGGACTTCAATTTATTTTTAATTAGTCAAGACAAAGTAAGTAAGCAGTTGAAGTCAATTGATGAAATTTTTGTGAATCACTAATTTCAAATGTAGAATATAATAAAAAGTTGAATTACAAGCGATAATAGCGAGGTTAGTATATAGGGGGATTCGGTGATGGTTATGAAATCCTTTCTAAACTGTAGTCTTTGTTTAAAAAAAAAGTGGCAGATTTAAAGTACATGCGTTGACATTTCGAATCGTTGAAGTTAAGTGGTGCTAAGTTGATTTGCATAACTCTCTTTAGTTAATTTCGAAAAATAAAAATAATAATAAGAAACACCTAGAGTCGAGAGGTGTGCACACTTATGAAAGTGTGTGCACTCACCACGCTCTGTACTCTTCTCACGTAAGCCCGCAAGGCAGTGCATGGATGCTATATCTGGCCTCAGCATTCTGAGTTAGGTGTATAAATAATTAAATAAATAATCACCTTAGAATTACCGACCTTTTCTGACACAGTTAGCTTCAGTTTGCACAATCTGCCAAGCTCTGTCCCAACTCTCACGTAAGCCCGCGAGGCAGTGCATGGGTGGTATACCATGGTCCAAAGGATAGGTTTAAAAAAAAAATAGTAAGGAGAGACTAAGCTTTGAAACCCAAACACTTCTTGACTTTGTTGATTTGTCTTGTTATACAAATGGAAATGAAAAATACCATTTTGAAAAAAAACTACGATTAATAGTGAAGAATTTATTTCATGGCTGCACTATGTTATCGACCGAAACAACTGGCCAAACTAGAATCTAATGTATGAAAACTTGAGTTATATTGAAATTTGTGTTTAGTGAGGAACCAAAAATTTCTAAAAGTTGACTAAAACTGATATACATTATTTTGTTGCAACTATTCTGAAGTAAATCGAGTCTCCATTTGTTTAAAATTTTGCATTCATGCAGTACATTAGAATCATCACATACTGCATTTGGATTTTGTAGATAGTATCCGTTGAAAACCCTCACGAGACACCACTCGTCCTACTAGGGACACCTAGAGGTTTAACGGCTTATTGCATACGCTCAATGCAATCGTGTTTCTTACGAAAAAGGATTTAGTTAGTTTTTATTTTCTTGTTTATTCGAGGACGAATAAAGTTCAAGTATGGAGGTATTTGATGAACGTATTTTTATGCATTTTAAACCGTTTGTTTCATATATTTTTATTTTAATAAAGCGGTATTATACGGGTATTTTGTTGTGGTTTTGCAGATTACAGATTCCAAAGTGCAACATTTTGAATACCGAATAATTCGAAGAGAAAGTACATATCGTTCATGAAGAAATGCATCTCACGTCACCAACATGTATACTATTCATGCAAGAAATCAAATGCAAATATTGAAAATACACATTCAAAGTTTGTCCTGAAAATCTCTCAAAGCAAGGCCGCTTGTTAATCAAATAACAAAGCAAAGACCAATTCAAAGTGAGGTGGCCTTATTATTCTCCAAATATCAAGCATATGGACCTAAATAGTAGGGCTATCTTTGGAGGCTGAAGTCTTTAAATAGAGAGAGTAATGCAGATGGAAAAGATATCTCTTACCCCATCGCTCTTCTTCTAGTTTAATTTTAAATTCAGCAGTGTTTTTATTTTCGAACAAGAATACGTAGTATTGTTGACTAGATTTAGGAATTTATTTATTCTTGTTCTTAGTTATTGCACTCTTTTCAGTTAGTTAATAAATATTTCAATTGTTGCTCTGTTATTTCCTTTTCCGTAATTTCAATTTCTGTTCTGAATTTTACAATTTTATATTTTGGTTGCAATTTCTATTAATTTCGGAATCGATTCGGAGTATACTATTGTTTTTATTTCCTGTTCAAGATCCACCATCGAATTTGTTTAACACGCCTAAGAAATGCATCTCACGTCACCAACATGTATACTATTCATGCAAGAAATCAAATGCAAATATTGAAAATACACATTCAAAGTTTGTCCTGAAAATCTCTCAAAGCAAGGCCGCTTGTTAATCAAATAACAAAGCAAAGACCAATTCAAAGTGAGGTGGCCTTATTATTCTCCAAATATCAAGCATATGGACCTAAATAGTAGGGCTATCTTTGGAGGCTGAAGTCTTTAAATAGAGAGAGGAATGCAGATGCAAAAAATATCTCTTACCCCATCGCTCTTCTTCTAGTTTAATTTTAAATTCAGCAGTGTTTTTATTTTTGAACAAGAATACGTAGTATTGTTGACTAGATTTAGCAATTTATTTATTCTTGTTCTTAGTTATTGCACTCTTTTCAGTTAGTTAATAAATATTTCAATTGTTGCTCTATTATTTTCTTTTCCGCAATTTCAATTTTTGTTCTGAATTTTACAGTTTTATATTTTGGTTGCAATTTCGGTTAGTTTCGAAATTGATTCGGAGTATATTATTGTTTTTATTTCCCGTTCAACATCCACCATCGAATTTGTTTAACACGCCTAAGATTTAAATAGGGATTTCAAATATTTTAAAACACAATTCCCTGTGTTCGACCTGCATACTACACGCCTGTGCGCTTGCAGAATTAATTAAAATTTGTGCTTTTCTAATCAATAGAAAAGTCGCAACAATGATTTTAATTAGATTGATCTTGTTGTAATATCTATTCATTTTTCATTTCATTTGTTTTTGTAACATCCCAGAATTTTGGGCATTAAATTTTGAACATTTAATTCGTTTTAAATGTTCAATGTGGATTTTAAATTGGTCTTAAGATAAAAAGAATTGGGTGGAATTAATAAATTACTTATAATTCCAAATATGGTAACCAAATTGGAATTTAAATAGTAATAATAAAATATTGAGTCGGGATAAATTGTGCATATGGAGGTAAATAGATATGGAATGAGTTCTAAAATTTATTTTAAATATATTTGGTCATTAAAAGTGTTATTGGATTTTTAGATGAATTTAAAGGTTAATAAGTTATTATTTGGGGTTTTATATTAATTTAATAATAAAATTTAAAGATAAAATATTGCAATTAATCAGATTTTGGTCTGGAATGAGCCGGAATGATTTTAATGCGATTATAAATTTTATATGATTTATTGTTAAGTTAATAGAATTTTAAAAGTGAAAATTTTAAGCGTTTTTGACAATTTTGAAAATCGCTCGAATTTATCGACGAGTTAAAATAGCCTTCCGGGGCGCAGTCTCGGAATTCGACGAAACCAGTTCCATTGGATCCGTAATAGTTAGTTATTATCGGATTTCAATTTTCGTAGCAATCGGAGTTGTCGTTTGACCGTGGCAGCTCGAAACACATAGAAATCGATTTAACCGATTTAATTTTAAATTGATCGTTTAATTCCGTAACTCGCGCATACGATCAAATTAGCTTACGAAACCTGTTTCATTGTATCCGGAACGTGGGTGAAACCCTAGGAACGCCAGTCGGCAAGTGTGAATCAGAGTTCGTTTGTGAATGTTCGTTTAAAGTGAATTTAATATTAAATTAATGGGTATATACGTGTGTATGTATATATATACACACACATAAGGGTTGAAACCCTAGCTTTATGACCAGCCGCCGCTTATTCACGTTTTAATGGCTGAAAAGCTTCTTCGTTCATCTCGTTTTATCGATCAATCCACGCAATAATTTCAAAAACTTCCAACACGAAGATCGTAGAGCACTCCGAGATCTTCGAAGTGGACGGTCGTGATCGAGTATAGCCTGATGGATTGCTTAGGGGAGGTTCGCGTTCGTCGTGCGTTGGAGAGCTGCTGCGTCTCCTTGGGTCGACCGAGTGGGCGCGCATTCGAGCTGGAGGTGTGAGGCGCCGTGCTCTTCGAGGTAGCGGAGCATGATCGCGTTCGGGCGTGTCGATGGGTTTGCGTTTCGATACCCTAGAGAGCGAGCATGGGTTCGGTTTTGAACTGGAATCGCGCGTGAGGAAGAAGAAGGCAACAGCCTTGTTTTCATGATGAGCGGCCAGGATCGTGTCTGGTAAAATAAGAATTAATAAAAGGAATTTGTTTAAAGTTTATATTTAAATCTTTAAAATTTAATAACTTTTTCATACGACATCAAATTCGAACGAAATTTGCGACGCCGGAATCGCAGAGATGCGTACTATGCAATGGTGCAGTTCGGTAATCATTCCGGGCAAGTAGAAATTTGAGTTAAATCGAACGTCGTTCGGTTTACTTTAAATTTCGAACGCTCACCGAAAATCAAGGTGAGTTATTCTCACTCACATCTGGATGCTAGACAATTTAAATAGTCAATATTTAAATATTTGTGTGATTGGTTGGATATAACTGTTGTTATCAGTATGGATTGATATTTATATATGTGATGTGCTAATAGTTGTGGATGCAGGGAAAACATGTTGGAGGGATCTAACTAGATTCCTCACAATGTAGTAATTAGTTTTATAATTGATAATGAAATCTGTTTATATGTTGCGATTGATAAATCTGAAATTAAATTGTATTGGAATATTATTGGATAAATTATAAATCCGGAATTTAATTATAAAAGGATTAATTGGGTTTTTAGGAAATAAAGGGTATTGTTAAATAAAGAATTTGAAAGAATTAAAATTTACATCTGTTTGGGATGAAAATTGGAAATTGGTAAAATTTGGAATGATAAACGAAGAGAAAAGTTATCAGTTGATAACTGTGAAGGTAAAACTATTTGGAGATAAATTTAACAGAAATCATAAATGGTTACAAAATAACGATGGGATTATTTGGTGATGTTTTCGAGGAAATTAAAGTATATGTTCAATGAGGCTTTCCAAATATAAATTAGCAGTTTAAAATATAAATAAAATATTTGTAATGCATTTTTCACCAATGGGATTTTATTTTAGTAATTCATAAGTATTATTTTCCTTTAATAAATTCTCAAAAGTTTATTTTAAAAGATTTTTAAACCCGAACTTTGAAAGTGAATTTCCAGGAATGGAAAACTATGTTTGGGCTTCGAAAGAAGTTATTTTTAAAACATGGAAGAGAAATTATGTTATTTAACCATGAATTTGAATGGTAACAAATCGGCTGGATTTATAAGAAAAAAAGTTCTTTGGGATGGTGAAATGGAAGTGTGTTTTTCCCTGGGAAACCAAGTTAGTGTTTTAACAATTTTTATTTAAGAATAAGTTGAAGTTTAAACTGGATTAAAAGAGTGTTTTTGAAAATTATTATTTTTAAGCAACTGATTAGTAAATTTGCAATAGTAATTATTTACGAATACATTAGATTTTTTTTTTTACAAATGGATTTATTTTAAGGCTAGTTTTGAATAAAGATATTTGAATTATTATTAATCCTTTTAAAACTCTACTAACCTTTATTTAAAATCACGTTTATGTCTTAATAAATAGTTTTACTTCACATATTTTAAATTTATATTTTGAGTAAATAACTAGAAGTAAATTTACATATCTTAATGTATATTTCAGTATACGTTTTGAACTTGGTTATTTCCAATGGGAATAAAGGGTAAAGAATATACCTTGTAAAGGAGAATCTTTGGGAAATTGTTTTCAAACGAGTTTTGGAAATTTGAAAAAATATATTTTAAGGATATTAGAGAAAAATAAATAATGTGGGAATTATTTATTGTGTGATGGAGTTGTGAATGTTAATTGATAGTTAAATCACCGACTATCAATATTGGACAAATGCGTTAATCGTTCCGAAGAGATCGGGATCAAGATTTATTTCTCGAAAAGCACTTCGATCCTGTTTGTACGTTTCGAGCGAAAAACGTGTTCGGAGTCAAAGATGGAGCAGTGAAGTGCAAGGGCTAGACGCTACTAATCCTGAGGATATTTCCAAAATGGATGTAGTAGGAATAGTGCCTTCGGTTCCGTTCGAACCCGGGATGGACTTATATGGACGAATGCTTTCGGAACATCGTCAGGTGGGCGATGGGCATTCTAAGTGAAACGTTCTAAAAGTTAACGCTTAGCCTCAAGCCTCATCAAATGGGAATGACTGAAAATCAAGTGATATGCAGCAAGGCTTCGTGGGTAGCCCCCACTGAAGAGTAAGGTCATCCCTGTCTAGATGTCCCTTTTTATTTCGGCTTAGTGGTGCGGTTGTTGATCCCAACCGTGGGGTGATCTTTTTCGGAACTATCCAGTAAGGGATGTGTCCGGCCTTGTGTTGTAGGGGATCGGGAGTGGTCCACGGTACGGTGATCTAGGCCTCGTACCGTGACAGGTGGTACCTTAGTGCCCAGTCATTGTTGGAAATCCATTCTCCCTACGAGCCTTGTACGAGTTTTGTTTGTATTACCCACTTTTGTGGCTAGTAGCTGGAATTTAATAGATGTAACAATTTCGGCTATTTTATAAGTATTTGTAAATAGACCTTATTATAATATCAGAGGATTTCTATAAAAAGTGTTTTAGCTATCGTAAGGTAAAAACCCGACATGTTTATTTGTGGCGTGGTCTTACGAGTTGCTTTTGTTTTCAAAAGGATTTTTGAAACTTTAGTAATCAATTTGGATGCATTATTATTAGCTGGTATTCCAGACTAACTCGGGTGTTATTTCATTATAATGCTCGGGTCAGACCGAGTATTATATGTTCAGGACGGGATGCTTTGGAGCAAGAGAGGAGGTGGAGTCCGAGACGTATTATCTATACATACATACATATATATATATATATATATATATATATATATATATTCCGCTGCTGTGATTGTATGGATTTGTATGACTGGTAAATATTGTGTGTATGAGATACCCTAGTGATATGATGTATAAACAGTTATAGATTTCATTTTGTGTAAAGTTCTATATTTACTATTATATTTTATTCCGCTGCGACTGTGAGATTCTGATATTGTTTAGCTTCTTCCTCTTCTATCTTTTCTTCTTAAACCCAAATGGTTCGTATTTCTGTGCCACTTCAGTTAACAGAGGTAGAATAGTGTTGATTCAAGGGGTACGGATTTGTGAGCTATCACACTTGGTATCAGAGCTTAGGTTGGCGCAACCTAGGCTTTGGTGGGGGAAATTACTCATTAAACAGAGTCAATAGTACTCTATAATGAGTTGAGTGTAATAATAAATATGAGAGCGTACTTGTTAGCGGATATAAAATTCTTTTTATACTGTGTTGACTTATTGGTTGAGTGTTTATAAATTCTGGTCGGTGCGAGAAGTACAACCGTATCGATAGGGGTTTCTAAACTCTTAAACAAGATAAACCGACATAATATTGTTTTTAAAGTGGGCAAATGAAATAATTTTACCCAAAAGTATATTTTGATATAAAAGAAATAGTTTTTTTGAAATTATTATATATATTTGATTGTTTGGTTGTTAATACCTTAATCAAATAAGAATCTAAAATTTGATCTAAAATTTGAAATGGTTATAATCTAATAAAATTGCATGAGTATAAATTATACAAAAGAGAATAACCAAATTTAATTTAAACCAGAATCTAAATCCCGGGGATTTTGAAAAGGATTTTAAATGTATTGGAAACAAAATTAGGAAATTTAAAATCCTGGGAAAGTTTGAAATGTTTGCTAAGGTGTTTGAAGCCAATATTGGAATATTATTTTGGGAAGTATTTTTGAATGGAAACTGTTTTGAAATGAATTTGGGAAAGTAAGAAGCATTTAACTCACTTCAGTCGCTGGAAAATAATCCTGATGATGCTGGCCACATCATTAGAATTCATTTTCGAGTTTCTAAAGTGATGGATTGCTACCGAAATGGTTGGTTATGATATTGTTTGGATTTGTTGAGTATGCCAGTTGTTTTGGAAATTACAAGGGAGGAAATTTGTTTTGGTATAAACAAGTTGTTTTGGAAAATCTGGAGATTTGATTGATATACCTAATGGGTATGAATTGATTACTATTTCAAGAGAGTTTTGAAATAAAACCAGGTAATTGAATTCTGGAAATTCTGTTTTTAAAAAAAAATGAAAGTTGAAAGGAATCAACTATATAAATTATAAAATAAAGTTGATTTAAATAAGAATAGGGGTTGATATTAATAAGGAAGGGAAATGAAATTTTATCCAGAAATTAAAGTTTAATTTGAGTATATTAAAGTGAATAGAAATTTGAATTTAACTTGGGATGAGTTAAATAAATTGGGGATTGAAATTAAATTGGTTTGGGTTAAATTGAAATGTAAAATGACTTTGTAATTGTGGGTCATTGTGTAATAAATTATACCCATGAGCTATTAAATGTTATATTTATAATCTGGAAATGTGGATTTAAATTTGTGCAAGAAGTTACGTGAAAGAAAATTTGTAACTTTAAGAATTTAGATATATATATATATATATATATATATATATATATATATAGAAATTTGGAATTGTGGTTATGAGACATAAAAGGATTAAAATGAGCAATATAAACTTATAAATAAATAAGTTGATGAACTTGAGAATGGACACTTTGATTTTAAACCCAAGTAAAATGGAATTTATAATCGAAAATGGAAATAGTTGAGTGGTATGGTGAATTCAAACTTAATTCTAAATGTAATGCAAAGTAAGATAAGAAGAAGTGAGATATAAAAGATGTGGATGAACTTAAAATAGAAAATAAGTTTTGAACTTATTTATGGAGGGATAAATTGTATTGAAGTGAAATTCAAAATTTCAGTTGCATTATAAACAATATTGGTGAGACTCAATTCTTATTTAAGATAGTAAAGGAAATGATATAAATTCAAGATGGCTAACTAAATTTGGTCGAAATTGAATTAGAATTGGAAAAGAATTAAATTGAAAGGAAATTTAATTTAGAAAATTAAGAATGATATTGTGTGAATAAAGTTTTAACTCAACTAAATTCAAATGATTGTTTGGAAATGAATTTTGTGTAAGATAAATTAAATGGAATTTTTATTGGCATGAATAAAATTTTGATAGTTTGGCCAAAATTTAGAAAGTAAATAAAGTCCAGTTTTGGAATGGAATTTAATTTTGGTAATAAATATTGGAAGTGTGAATGGATAATGGGATTAGGTAATAACAATGATGATTTGATTTATAAATAAATTCAAATGAGTGAAATAATTTAAATGGTCTCTTTGTTAATAAAATAAATCTAAAATGGATTGAATAAGTAAACAAAGGGCATTCGAATTTGTAAATGGATTGGAATTTGATGGAATGAGAATCAAATGGAACTAAAATAAAATTGATATAAGAAGATAATGAAAATGTTGTGAAAGAACTTAAGCAACTTCAAAGAGAAAAACAAAATGATTGTGAATAAGCTTTATTAAGTACTCTTGAATGAAATTTGTTAGATAATAAAATTGAATTGCAAGTGAAATGTTATTAATTAATTATTGTGATAAATTAAGGATGTATGGGTTGTAAATAATCCAAGATGGAATGAAATTAATATAAACCTGAATTGGTTAATGAAATAAAAATGTAAGGAAAAATTAATTTAACAATTGCATTGGAATAAAAATACTTGGCTTGTGAACTAGGCAAAATTGAATAAAATTAATATAATCTAAGTAGAATTAATTTTAATGGTTATAAGCTTAAGTGGTGGTTATTTTGCTCGAATGACATGAGTGTTTGCTTGTATTCAGAATTGAGTTGTTTAAAGAAGCAAATGGATTTGGTTTTGAATTAATTGGAATAGATTGGAACTTTATTAAGTGATTTTACATGTGAGTGATAATGGATCATAAAAGTAATGCAAATACACCAAATTTAAAGTAAAATTTGATTGTAAATCAAATTGGGAATGTAAATTAAAATAAAGAAATGTAAGTAAGGCATATGTTAATCATATTGAAATAGAAATGAATTGGTTGTAATAAATATGAATGGTATATAGTAAACTTGAATGCAAATCATTCAAGTGAAATAAAATGAAGTTGGTTTGGATGAAAGTAGAATGGGCTAAAATCTTAATAAATGGATTTGAGTATAAATGTAAGTGAATCATAAGAGAAGTGCAAATGTATCAAATTAAAAAGGAAATTGACTGGGAAATCAATTCGAAAAATTGGGTAGAGTATGAATTGAAATAGCGAAACTTGTATGTAAATCTTTTGTGTGAAATAAAATGGAATTGAAATAGAAAAGGAAACCTTATGCATGTTATAAAATATGGTTTACTTATGAAATCATGAAAATTGTTGATTTGATTATGAAATGGATATGTTTGGCTTACATTTATATTGGAAATGTTGTTAAAATGTTCATATCTTTGAAAACTGATGAGTTTGTTGAGTAAGTACAGGTACGGGAGGCGTTCGAGAGAGTTGGAGCGCGTATATGCGTTATATTAGCCGCTTGCTTTAAAATTTGCTAAAAAGGTACGCCTACGCAAATATAATTGGGAAATGATATATTTGTTGTGATATATTTTGGTTTCCGACCGTGTGGGTCGATGTATATATATTTATCTGTATCGCGAAAGCTCCTCCTGCAGGGGAGACTCTGCCAAAATTTTCTGAAAATTTTGGTAGTTAGAAAATTTTTGGGAATTTTGAAAAATTTATTAACTAGTAAAGTTGTTTTGAAATAATGTTGCCATAAAAGCTTTTGAGTATAAATAAAGCAAATGAGTTTGGATTTGGGCTAAAGGATTTTGGAAAGTGTATATAAGCTTTTAACTAAAGAAGTTTGGGTTAAGTTAATGAGTGTAGGAGCATTTGTTTCATTAGCAACAAGTCGATTTCAAATTACGTTTGAAAATAAAGAATTTTGGAATAGGATTGAATTAGTAGTTTCGATTTGAAACTAAAGGATTTGGGAAAGGTGAATTTGGGATTTTCACTAAGTTTTGCTGTTGAGTTGGGAACATTCTTTCTCCTTAGAAAATTTCGGGGACGAAATTTTTATAAGGGGGGAGGAATGTAACATCCCAGAATTTTGGGCATTAAATTTTGAACATTTAATTCATTTTAAATGTTCAATGTGGATTTTGAATTGGTCTTAAGATAAAAAGAATTGGGTGGAATTAATAAATTACTTATAATTCCAAATATGGTAACCAAATTGGAATTTAAATAGTAATAATAAAATGTTGAATCGGGATAAATTGTGTATATGGAGGTAAATAGATATGTAAATGAGTTCTAAAATTTATTTTAAATCTATTTGGTCATTAAAAGTGTTATTGGATTTTTAGATGAATTTAAAGGTTAATAAGTTATTATTTGGGGTTTTATATTAATTTAATAACAAAATTTAAAGATAAAATATTGCAATTAATCAGATTTTGGTCTGGAGTGAGCCGGGATGATTTTTAATGCGATTATAAATTTCATATGATTTATTATCAAGTATAGAATTTTAAAAGTGAAAATTTTAAGCGTTTTTGACAATTTTGAAAATCGCTCGAATTTATCGACGAGTTAAAATAGCCTTCAGGGGCGCAGTCTCGGAATTCGACGAAACTAGTTCCATTGGATCCGTAATAGTTAGTTATTATCGGATTTTAATTTTCGTAGCAATCGGAGTTGTCGTTTGACCGTGGCAGCTCGAAACGCATAGAAATCGATTTAACCGATTTAATTTTAAATTGATCGTTTAATTCCGTAACTCGCGCATACGATCAAATTAGCTTACGAAACCTGTTCCATTGTGTCCGGAACGTGGGTGAAACCCTAGGAACACCAGTCGACACGTGTGAATCAGAGTTCGTTTGTGAATGTTCGTTTAAAGTGAATTTAATATTAAATTAATGGGTATATACGTATATATATACACACATAAGGGTTGAAACCCTAGCTTTATGACAAGCCGCCACTTATTCACGTTTTAATGGCTGAAAAGCTTCTTCTTTCACCTCTTTTTATCGATCAATCCACGCAATAATTTCAAAAACTTCCAACACGGAGATCGTAGAGCACTCCGAGATCTTCGAAGTGGACGGTCGTGATCGAGTATAGCTTGATGGATTGCTTAGGGAGGCTCGCGTTCGTCGTGCGTTGGAGAGCTGCTGCGTCGCCTTGGGTCGACCGAGTGGGCGCGCATTCGAGCTGGAGGTGCGAGGCGCCGTGCTCTTCGAGGTAGCGGAGCCTGATCGCATTCGAGCGTGTCAATGGGGTTACGTTTCGAAACACCAGAGAGCGAGCATGGGTTCGGTTTTGAACTGGAATCGCGCGTGAGGAAGAAGAAGGCAACAGCCTTGTTTTCATGATGAGCGGCCAGGATCGTGTCTGGTAAAATAAGAATTAATAAAAGGAATTTGTTTAAAATTTATATTCAAATCTTTAAAATTTAATAACTTTTTCATACGACATCAAATTCGAACGAAATTTGCGGCGCCGGAATCGCAGAGAAGCGTAGTACGCAATGGTGCAGTTCGGGAATCATTCTGGGCAAGTAGAAATTTGAGTTAAATCGAACGTTGTTCGGTTTACTTTAAATTTCGAACGCTCACCGAAACTCAAGGTGAGTTATTCTCACTCACATCTGGATGCTAGACAATTTAAATAGTCAATATTTAAATATTTGTGTGATTGGTTGGATATAACTGTTGTTATCAGTAGGGATTGATATTTATATATGTGATGTGCTAATAGTTGTGGATGCAGGGAAAACAGGTTGGAGAGATCCAACTGGATTCCTCATGATGTAGTAATTAGTTTTATAATTGATAATGAAATCTGTTTATATGTTGTGATTGATAAATCTGAAATTAAATTGTATTGGAATATTGTTGGATAAATTATAAATCCGGAATTTAATTATAAATGGATTAATTGGGTTTTTAGGAAATAAAGGGTATTGTTAAATAAAGAATTTGAAAGAATTAAAATTTACATCTGTTTGGGATGAAAATTGGAAATTGGTAAAATTTGGAATGATAAACGAAGAGAAAAGTTATCAGTTGATAACTGTGAAGGTAAAACTATTTGGAGATAAATTTAACAGAAATCATAAATGGTTACAAAATAACGATGGGATTATTTGGTGATGTTTTCGAGGAAATTAAAGTATATGTTCAATGAGGCTTTCCAAATATAAATTAGCAGTTTAAAATGTAAATAAAATATTTGTAATGCATTTTTCACCAATGGGATTTTATTTTAGTAATTCATAAGTATTATTTTCCTTTAATAAATTCTCAAAAGTTTATTTAAAAGATTTGTAAACCCGAACGTTGAAAGTGAATTTCCAGGAATGGAAAACTATGTGGGGGCTTCGAAAGAAGTTATTTTTAAAACATGGAAGAGAAATTATGTTATTTAAGCATGAATTTGAATGGTAATAAATCGGCTGGATTTATAAGAAAAAAAGTTCTTTGGGATGGTGAAATGGAAGTGTGTTTTTCCTTGGGAAACCAAGTTAGTGTTTTAACAATTTTTATTTAAGAATAAGTTGAAGTTTAAACTGGATTAAAAGAATGTTTTTGAAAATTATTATTTTTAAGCAACTGATTAGTAAATTTGCAATAGTAATTATTTACGAATACATTAGAAATTATTATTTTTTACAAAATGGATTTATTTTAAGGCTAGTTTTGAATAAAGATATTTGAATTATTATTAATCCTTTTAAAACTCTACTAACCTTTATTTAAAATCACGTTTTTGTCTTAAAAAATAGTTTTACTTCACATATTTTAAATTTATATTTTGAGTAAATAAGTAGAAGTAAATTTACATATTTTAATGTATATTTCAGTATACGTTTTGAACTTGGTTATTTCCAATGGGAATAAAGGGTAAAGAATATACCTTGTAAAGGAGAATCTTTGGGAAATTGTTTTCAAACGAGTTTTGGAAATTTGAAAATATATCTTTTGAGGATATTAGAGAAAAATAAATAATGTGGGAATTATTTATTGTGTGATGGATGTTGTGAATATTAATTGATAGTTAAATCACCGACTATCAATATTGGACAAATGCGTTAATCGTTTCGAAGAGACCGGGATCAAGATTTATTTCTCGAAAAGCACTTCGATCCTGTTTGTACGTTTCGAGCGAAAAACGTGTTCGGAGTCGAAGATGGAGCAGTGAAGTGCAAGGGCTAGTCGCTACTAATCCTGAGGATATTTCCAAAATGGATGTAGTAGGAATAGTGCCTTCGGTTCCGTTCGAACCCGGGACGGACTTATATGGACGAATGCTTTCGGAACATCGTCAGGTGGGCGAAGTGAAACGTTCTAAAAGGTAACGCTTAGCCTCAAGCCTCATCAAATGGGCATGACTGAAAATCAAGGGATATGCAGCAAGGCTTCGTGGGTAGCCCCCACTGGAGAGTAAGGTCATCCCTGTCTAGATGTCCCTTTTTATTTCAGCTTAGTGGTGCGGTTGCTGATCCCAACCGCGGGGTGATCTTATTCGGAACTGTCCAGTAAGGGATGGGTCCGGCCTTGTGTTGCAGGGGATCGGGAGTGGTCCTCGGTACGGTGATCTAGGCCCCGTACTATGACAGGTGGTACCCCAGTGCCTAGTCATTGTTGGAAATCCATTCTCCCTACGAGCCTTGTACTAGTTTTGTTTGTATTACCCACTTTTGTGGCTAGTAGCTGGAATTTAATAGATGTAACAATTTCGACTATTTTATAAGTATTTGTAAATAGACCCTATTATAATATCAGAGGATTTCTATAAAAAGTGTTTTAGCTACCGTAAGGTTAAAACCCGACATGTTTATTTGTGGCGTGGTCTTACGAGATGCTTTTGTTTTCAAAAGGATTTTTGAAACTTTAACAATCAATTTGGATGCATTATTATTAGCTGATATTCCAGACTGACTCGGGTGTTATTTCATTATAATGCCCGGGTCAGACCGAGTATTATATGTTCAGGACAGGATGCTTTGGAGTAGGAGAGGAGCTGGAGTCCGAGACGTATTATCTATACATATATATATTCCGCTGCTGTGATTGTATGGATTTGTCTGACTAGTAAATATTGTGTGTATGAGATACTCTGGTGATATGATGTATAAACAGTTATAGATTTCATTTTGTGTAAAGTTCTATATTTACTATTATATTTTATTCCGTTGCGACTATGAGATTCTGATATTGTTTAGCTTCTTCCTCTTCTATCTCTTCTTCTTAAACCCAAATGGTTCGTATTTCTGTGCCACTTGAGTTAACAGAGGTAGAATAGTATTGATTCAAGGGGTACGGATTTGCGGGCTATCACAGTTTTCTTTTTGTATTACTTATCGTATTCCTTCTGTAACGACCCGCCTTTTTTATCATCGAAAGTCGACTCGAATACTACCCCTGTGTTCAAATGTCGAACATCAAATCGACAAAAGGGCAGATTGTTAGGGTAAATAAAAAGAAGAACATAGAATAGAGAAAATCAGAATCTCACAGTGGAATCGACAGCATATAATATAACGAGGACAGTAAAAACTGTCATTCCAAAAATACAGAGTATATAAGAGTTAAAAATAAACCTTATTAACTGAACAGTTATAAAATCCTGACCTTACAATTGCAGATAAAGATACTATATAATATAGCGAAAATAAAATATTACGATAGGTGAACCTCCAGCTCCTCTTCAAGATCTCCATAACACCAAAGCCAACCTGAAAAATACTTGGTCTGACCCAAACATTATAATAAAATAACACCCAGATCAGTTTGGAAATACTTAAGTGAGAAAAGTCAAATAAAGAGGAATGTATAAAAGTTCTATGAGACCATGCCGCTAACGTGGAATGGATTTTTTACCCCATAAGAATAATATCCATATAGGAAAGAGTAGAGATAAACAATAGGAAACAAATCCAAATAATAATGGGCATAAATAGTATTGAAAACCATACTTGAAAGAATGAAAATAATCCGAGCAAAATCCAAAATGGACAGAATGGATAAAACAAGATAACAGTCCAAACTTGATAGAATGGACAGAACCAATAATTAAACATCGTGAAAAGTGGTTGACTCTACCCATTGCAATTAAAGAAAAATAGATTTAAAGGTTCGAATCAAATAAGGAAAGGAAAATTTCCAACAAATGACTAGAAAAATGCACTCCTCTTGAAGTATAACTCTAGAAATATACTTCTGAGCTTGGTCACATATTATGTGACACTTCTCGGGAATCTCCAAGCTGGGCCCCGCCAAACCTTATAGAGAAACCGAATATTTCCACATCTAAGTACACATCGGAATCCAATCTAGATGAGATGTGAAAATATCCTAATGGGAGAAAACCCACATAGCTTGGCCCCCTTTCGTGCTTTGGGTTTTGTCATTTTTGACAAAAGATAACAAAGCTCAGAGAGTAGCAAATCGTTTTTAAGGTGACGATACACCATGAAGAAAGCTGAATCCGATAATTAGAATCAATTATCGGGGATACTTAAAATGTTCGTATATGGGAATTAAATATCATATATCTAACACTACTCATCGATTCCAAACAAGTGTATATCTTGGTTGATAATGAAGCCATGCAAGTTGAGATAATGTTATCTCTAGGCATCGCTTTGACGATATTTTTAACATTCGAGATAAAAACGGATCCGAGCCTCAACGATTAGCGTTAAAAGTATGACTAGATCCTTTCCATATAAGCAATATCGTTTACGGAATTACTTTTCCATAACTGAATCGAACTTTATATTTTAAAATGAACTTGTGCTTGATTTCCATATTACAATATTCGTAAAACACTTCTAGAAATACCTTTTAAATTGTCCTTTTAAAAGACAAGTTTTATAGTACGAGGTGTATTAAACAAGGGTAAAAAATGTCATTAAAACATTGTTTACTATAAACCCAGAACAATTCACACTTAGTCTTATTTATAAATAATTCATTTTAAAGGATTTTCTCATTTAAAACATTATTTGTAAATTTAAAACAATATTTCTTATCCCAGTAGAAAATAAAACAATTAAATACGTTTATAAATTTAAAACAATATCGATTATCCCAAAAGATAATTAATCACATTTATAATATCTTCTGAAAAGAAAATCCATGATCTTTAATAAAATAGTTAATTATTTTCCAAACGCTTTTTATATCATCAGTAAATTAACTTTAAAACCTTCATTAAATCAGTTTATTAACTTTAAAACACTTTTATTAAATTAATTAATTTACTTTAATCACTTTTATTAAATTAATTAATTTACTTTAAATATCGTTAATTAAAAGATTTATTAAATTTGAATAATCTTTAATTAAAATGAATAATTAATCTCAAACATCATTAATTAAAATGATTAATAAATTTTAAATACCATTAGTTAAAATAATTAATTAAGTTCAAATAATCATTAGTTAAATGGTTTATCGTATTTCAAATATAATTAATTGAAGATGATTTAGTTAAATTCAAACATCAATAATTAAGACGATTAACTAAATTTCAAAACAATATTAGTTAAAGCAATTAATTAAATTCAAATATCATTATTTAAAATGATTAATTACTTTTAAACATCATTATTAAAATGATTATTAATTCAAAATATCATTAATTAAAATAATTAATTAAATTCAAATAATCATTAGTTAAAATGATTAATTAAGTATAAAACATCATTAGCAAAAATGATTAATTAAATATAAAGATAAACCAATTTTAAACGTTATTAATTAGACAGGTTAATTAATTTAAAAATCATTAGTTAAAATGATTAATTAATTTAAATAACCATTAATTGAAACGACTGAATAATTTAAAATATCATTATTAATATGACTAATGAATTTTAAAATTCTTTTTAGTGAAAACACAAGCTCAAGTTCAAAACAGACACGATTGGGTTTGGGGGATGAAAATCAATGAATGATATGATATAGCGAAAATCGCTATAATGACACTTAAATAATTTAAATGGAATATCCAGACTTATTTCAATTAAACATCAATATAGCAACATAAGGATGTAATAAATAATTATTGATGAGAAACCCCTTAGGGCATCTCTATAAATTCTCCCTGCAAAACAATGGTTAAGGACATTATATATAATCATACGGGTTCATGAAAATCAAGTTAAATATGTCGTCCATTTTCCAACCAGAAATTCAACCAAACAATTAATCAAATAATTTAACTAACTTTCAAACAGTCAATAATAGTTTGTAGCATCGTTGATATGATATAGTAAAATTGGACGTGAATTAAAATCACATTGATTCCAGTTTTCGCCGAATCGTTCCATTTTGAACTAAAATCGAATGGGCGTTCGATTTTAGCCAAAAATTCCACTAGCTCCAAATTCCTTTAAACCAGTTCCATTTCGAAGACAATGTCCATATGAGTGCAATGCAAGAAATGGCGTTTGAATCCAACCTCGTATGCAAAAGTTATTGAAATTAAGTTATTGATTAAAGTTAATTAATTAACAACTATCATTAACTTAATTAATTATAAAATTACACTAACATACTTCTTCCCTCAATCATATAATTACATTCGCTTGTTCATGTACATAGCACCTTCCTCGCTTGTACACGCACGTCGATGCTCCTTTTACAAGCCACGGAAACCATCACCGTCTTCGTCAAAAAAATTGCCCACTCGAGAGCTCTGCATCCGTCGCGGAAACCTCGTGCTCGACACCTTTGTACAAATCGTGACATGGTGGGTTTAAACGCGACAGTGAAGATGTAGCTTTCTCCAATAAATGATTGGACTTCACAAAAATCCATCCACACGTGCTCCTTCATGCTGCGAGCATCAATCCACCCTCGATTTCCCTCAACTCAACATGAATTGCTCGAAAATGCTAACCCTAGCTCCATGCCAGTACGATCAAACTGCCAAAACACGAACGCAACCTATAGTCTTCACACCAAATTGAAGGCCAAGCTTATACGAGCTCAACTTAATTTATTTCATTATTTTTGGCTGCTTATATTCCAATTTCAAAATTTGAAATTATATTTAAAAAGAAAAGTTTTATTTCATTGTTTGCTGGCTATGTTGTATAAAGGTGAGGGAGTATGGGAGAATGTGGGAAGGCAAGGAGAGAATGTGGGCCGTACAATGTGGGGTATGGACATCTAAAGTAGGGTATACATTTCTTTTATTCTATAATAATCGACACTACACACCCTAAAATACGAAACTCTAATCAAGACGTGCCGACTGGCATTCAACACCAAATACCCTTATTCTGAACACAATGGAACTAGTTCTGAGATCTAATTCCAAAGTATATGGAAGTCGGCTTTTTTAAATCAAATTATATTTAAAATTAATTGCTAAGCATTTCGAGCTTGCATTACCACGCAGTATGTCCAATAGTTATGAAACTCGACGTTGTTCAATAATTTATTATTCCATTGTAAAAATCTAAGATAGTGTCGTGGAATGATAATTTTACAAATTTAAATATCATTTTATATTTTTCGATTCAATTATCGATATTTATCGAATCTATTAATTTTTGTAAATAAATCTACAAATTGAATTCATCAATGTTATTTATTAATTATAAAGAGTTGAATAAAATTATTAAATCCATTTAATGAATATTTAATTTACAATTCAAATATTTAAATGATAATCATATTTGAATTCAAATTATTGAATTCCCAAAAATCCTATAATTTAAAATTTTAAAATTAAATAAACATTTAAAATTACACGACTAAAATTTTGGGTTTTACACCATCTCTCATCTTGCCTAGCCTATCATTGCTTATTAATAGATTATTATAATCATGTATATATACATACATACATGCACACATATGTATATACACATATATATTCATATACCTATATATATATATATATACTAGTCTCATGTTTGTTTTTGAGTTCTTTTTATAGCTTTGGATATTATCGTGATTTTGATGGGTACAGTTGTTTTGCAGATTTGGTCAGTTATCATTTTCTTTAGACTTTATTACTTTTTATTACTTTTATTTTTAACATGGATCTTAGTGTTTAGGAGTAGGGGGATTTTTATCTTTATTTTACATAGTAATGGGTGTATCTCTACCTGCCAAACTTGTTAGCAGCTCATTCTTTTAGTTCAAAATAAAATACATGAGTGCTCTCTTCCTCAAATAGAGGATCACTCATTTTTCTAAAAAAAATTACCCCGGATTCATAGAGAATCTCATATTGGTATGAATAAATTATAATATCAACATATACATGCAAGACTAAGTGGACATCAAATAGATAGGTGAGACCATATGATACAACAGTCATAGTACAAAATACTCCAAAAACTTCGGAGTTCACATCAAATTTCATACAATAAGTTTCATATATAAATGAACAATTTTGAAATATCTGCACCTAAAATTACTAGTAGATATAATAACGGTGATAATAGTTATAACTCCTAAGCTCTCCTCTAGCTAGCATTGTTCCCATTTCTAAATCAACCTACTCAAAGAATAGATAACAAAAGAGAAAACTTGTTTCAGATAGAAGCCGAAATGTTTTTGAGATTTTGTTAAAGATACAATCAAGGCGATGCTCAAAAGTAAACTTTGGAGGTGCTCTAATATGTGTGTGTGTACCAAACACACACATAGAGACATACACACACCTACACATACATACATACATACATATATTTGTCGTATGGAGCATGCAAATAAGAGGAGCTGGTGGGGTTGAAATATCGTATGACTGTGTGCTTGAAATTGACATCATAATGCAGTCAAAACACATAAGGCAACATCGCTTGAGATATGACCAGATTCGATTGAATTTGACCCTATAAGAATACTTTAACTCGGTTGATTTTAACATTTTCAATCTTGAATTCAAATTCAATAAAGTCAAAGGCTAAGATCCTGAATTTTAGAGATATTTTTGACTCATTCAAGTAGAGAATGCCTAAAAATACACCTTGGTTGCTCTAAAATGGACCGAAATTTCCTCAATAAAAATGATCAAAGCTCTGCCAAAATCCATGTTTTTTGTATCTCCGCCGTCAAAACTTCTTTATTCAAACCAGAAGAGATCTAGTAACAATAATATAAAGTTGACATACAATTTTCCAAATCACTATAAAATTGTGTGTTTATTTCGATTTGTTATTTTCTTTCGTGCAATATTGTTTTTGGAACTCTTAGTTATCCTATTTTGAGCTTTATATTTATGACTACTCATTCATTTACAATTTTTTCTTATTTTGCAAATTTACTAAAAATAAAACAATAACATTTGTGCGATGATTATAATTAAAAATACCACAAACATGCAACTTAGTGGAAAATCTATTCTATTATTATATGCAAAATTAAATTTGGGACAATTTTATATCTTTAACCATGTTTAATCTCACATCGTATACTACTTTATCCTTACCTTATGCTCTAATCATTAAGTTACACCCATCAAATATTATTTTACTATATATTGTGCAGTTGAAACGCTTGGCGGTTTTATAGCTATGGAGGTGCAAAAAGCTATAGCATGATATATCGAAAATAAAGGACGTGTAAAAAAAATTATTGAAGGTAAAAAGAAAATCACCAAATGCGGTTTATTCTCATTTCCACATCATTCGTATAGACAGAAAAAACAATGTTCAGTCATATAGGACAAACCTAAAGAATATTATTATTTATGTGGTTCTAACTTGATGAATGGAATAAAGTACTGATTTATATGAGTGCTTAAGATTTGAACTTAGACATATACCCTAAATTTGTTGATTTTGTTTATAAGATAAGTAATCAAATCAACAATTTTATTAAAATTGTTAAAGTGGATGCTGAAAACCCCTAATTTAGCAGGCGTAGCAGAAAATAGCGGAGATTTAAACAAATCAATTATTTAATAGCGATGAATTGAAAATGCGTAACTGCCCTTGTGTGCTAAACATTTTAATGGGGTATTAGTGAGACTTTTACGGGTCTTTTAAGTGCATATATTGCACACCAACATCAAGGAATTAAACGTTACAATTAATGGCGAATGGAAATGTAAGTTTTGCCGTTTCAACCGAGTTCTCATTTAATTTACTCATTACTTATCCAACGAGAAGTTTAAATATGCTCATTCGATCTCCTTTCCCATCTGCACGTTTGTCTTCTCCTTTTGACATATTTTGGTAGGTATTTTCTTCTAAGATTCATTTTCGTCTAATTGTGCTTCCAACATATGCCAATTTTAGGTTTATCATCCTGACTTCAGGTTTATCATCTGCTTTTATGACCTTTTTGATTTCATTTTTGATTATGTTTTATCTCTACTTTGTGTATTACTTTTATTTTATAAGGGATGTTTGTCGCTATATGTTGGAAGTAGTGCATGCTTATATTTTGAGTACATGATTCTGTAGGTTTTTCAAAAAAAATTAGTGAACTTTTAATTTCTTGATATACAGGTTTTTACCAAACAATTTTTACCTATAAGGTTTCTAAAATCCATTTTTCTTTAAAATCCTAAATGATAATTAATTGGAAATTTTCATTTTAATATTCTGAATATTTCAATGCAAAAATGCTTTATATATTGTCCTAGCATGAGCAGTTCTGCTTTTTTAATATATATAACCAATATCATATGGGTAATGAACTTCATGTTTAAGGGGTTAAGGGTGTTGGGGTATTGGAGTGAAATTTGTTCATTTCTAAATCGTACTCTATTTTTTGGTACTATTAGCTGATATGAGTTGTTGAAATTTGGATTTAGAAGTTGTTTTCCACTGCTCGAAGGATTTTGCATCTTTCTTATATGGATTAGTTTTGACTTAAAACAAATTATGTTAAATTCTGGCGACATTATATGGAGAAATTGAAGTGGTCGGAAGTAGCTTGGTGATGAAGGAAACGGTTCGCAAATCGGAGCTCGGAGGAGGAAGGTATGGCGAGAAAAGGGAGTGTTGTGCCTAACATCAGGTGACAGGCATATGTCATATAGTGACAAACGTCTTTGACTATAGGGTTTGGAACCCGAGAGGTAGGATAGGCTTTTATCACTTGTGACAGACGTCTGTGGTGTCAGAGAATTTTCCCGAGACCTATGACAGACATCTGTCACTTGTAACAGACATCTGTAACGACTTCCTACCCACATTTTGACCGGGTTTTGGCAAGAAGATTTGTGATATTTGCAGGGGCAATTCAGAAACTTTTCTTAGGTATAAATAAGCTATTTTCTAGATTCCGATTGGTGGGTGACTGGAAAGCGACTGTAAGGGTTTAGCCTCCATCAATTAGGGTTTATCTAAACCTAATTTTCTTCAATTCTCTTCTCCAATAACCAATTCTATTAGAATTTTGATCATTGTAATCATTCACTTGTACTCTTCTCATTGTTATTACTAAAGGCTCTCTCATTTATTTTTCGTTATTGATTTTATATTATATTACTTGTTTGGTGATTATGATTAGTCTTGGATTGATTTGAGATTGGGATTGAGATAATGATTGGTTGTTTTTGCATTTCTTACCACGATCTCGTTTTCCACTGTGTTTTGGGGTTTTGATTTGAGTGGTCTCGAGTTATAATTTTCCACAACATTTGTTATTAGAGCTTTGGTGTTGGTAGGTGGTTGTAGAAATGTCGAAATCAGATAATACCTTAGGTAGTTCCTCGATGGCTAATCCAAGTGGTGTAGCGCCTTATGTACGTGTCTTCGGGATCACAATTGGTTATGGACAAGTGGAATGGAGATAATGATTTTGAAAAGTGGCGATGGACGATAAAAGCGGTTCTTAGGAGGAATGGGGTGCATCGGGTAGTGTTTGACACAAATTTGCTATCGGTGGACATCTCATATGTCGAGAGAGAGGTAATGGAAGAGTGGGAATTCACTACACCAACTTGCTATGGAGAAGAATGTTATCTCCGAATTTAATGGTGATATTGCCACTAAGGGAGTTTGGGACAAGTTGGGGGAGTTGTATATGAAGAAGTCACTAACTAATCATTTGATCTTGTTGCAAACATTCTTTACCTATAAGATGAAGGAAGGTACTTCGTTAAAGGTGCACTTGAATACTTTTGATGATTTGTTGATGAAGATGAAGGTAGTAGATTTGAAGATTGAGGAAAAGAAAAAGGCGATGATATTGTTGTGTTTGTTGCTAGACTGTTATACGGGTTTTTCAAATATTTTGATATATAGCCGGGATACATTGACTGTAGATGATGTCAAAAAAGGTGTTCTCAGTGAGAAGTTGTGGGATGAAATGAAGGAGTTAGATGATGAAAGTAGTGGTGCTAGTAGTAGTCATGGTTTATTTGTGGAGAAGGAGAGATATGTGAAGAAGGAGAACCAATGTCGTTCTAAATTAAGGAACCCCAGTTGGAGAGGAAAGTCGAAGGAAAGAATGCAAGTATTATATTTGTAAGAAGCTCGGTCGTTGAAAAATGAGTGTCTGGACAAGGAGAAGGCAAATAAGGAAGTAGCATCTTCATCCATAGCGGTGGAGAGTGGAGTTGGTGAGGGAGACGTAAACGTGTTGTCGGCAGTAGCATTAGATGTTTCGGGTAGCAAATGGATGCTCAATTTGGGGGCATCTTATCATATGATGTCGAATAGGAATTGTTTTTCTTCCTATATCAACAAAGAAGGAAATTCAATTGTAATGGATAATAGTACTACTTGTAATTCGAAAAACATTGGTTCCATGCCAAATTCGGATGTTTGACGGAGTGGTTCGTACTCTCACTAATATAGGCTATGTTTCGGAACTTTGTAAGTCTCTTATCTCTTTAGGGCAGCTGTATTCTTTAGGTTGTAAGATCACTATTGAGAATGATAGCTTGTGGGTTTCGAAGGGTGTACTTGTGGTGATGAAAGCTGCTAGACTCGTGATGTTTATTTTCTTTAAGGTGTGACAAAAGAAGGTGAAATTTGTGAGGGAGTTGATAGTTCTCGTGGCTTGGATGCGACTAGGTTGTGGCATTTGAGGTTCGGTCATTGTCGGAGAGGATTTTGGATATTCTTCAGAAGAGGGAGATGATTGATGGGGAGGGTTCTAACAAACTAGATTTTTGCAAGTAATGTGTCATGGGGAAGCAAACTAAAGTATCGTTCGATGAGGGAAACATGATTCGAGAAGAGTTTTTGAGTATGTTTACATGGATGTTTGGGGACCGGCATTTGGGGGGAGCTCTCTTTTACATTTTTTTATTGATGATTTTTCTCAGAATGTATGGGTGAATATAATGAAGGCAAGTCGGAGGCATTTGCAAAGTTTAAAGCATGAAAAGCTCTTATTGAGAATGAGAGTGGCAAGTCTTTGAAGGTTCTAAAGTCCGCAATGGCGGAGAGTATATGTCTAGAGAATTCTTGGAGTTTTGCAATTATCATGGTATTCGAAGGCATTTTACTACACCGGGAGATCCGCGGTTGAATAGGATGAAATGTACTTTACTTGAGAAAGATCAATGCTTGAGATCGACACTGGGTTTGTCTAAGTGATTTTGGGCCGAAGCTTTGTCAACCGCGATGCATCGAATTCCGTACTCGGCTATTAGTAACAATATTCCAAAGGAAGCATGAAAGGGAAAGAGAATTGACTTGAGTTTTCTTCGTGTGTTTGGTAGTCCGATTTATGTGCATGATCCATAAAATGATAAGCTTGAACGTGGAGCTTTCAAGGGGATTTTTCTTGGTTATACGGATGGAGTAAAAGGCTATCGGATTTGGAATCCAGAAGCAAAGAAGGTTGTAAATTCTTGTCATATTACTTTTGATGAGTTGGCGTTGTTCAATAAGAACGAGAGCTCATCGGATGTTCCAGATTTGGTTCACGGTGAATCAAAGGAGAAGGAAGTTATTCCCATATTTTGTCCAAGGAGTAGAGAGAGTAGAGTAGTTAGAGATGCTTGCGAGGAGGAAGCGGTTGTTGTTACATCACATAGTCCACAGGGTTGCTCCAGTAGTGTTGGTGATGTGCATGATTCTAGAAAGGATTCAATTAAAGGCGAGTCGAAGGAGTTTTGGGTGATGGTATTGCTACTCGGGTTGGTCGTCATGCTATAAGGTCACTCGATAGATATGGTGATTGGAACTATATTAGCTTTTGTGATAATTTGGACTATGCTCTTCATGTAGCCCAAGATGAGCCGATAGACCTTGATGACGCCATGGAGTCAAGTGACAGCTCGAAGTGGATTTGTGCCGTAGAGGAAGAGATGCAATCACTGTTGAAGAATCATTCTTGGGATTTGCTTCCACTTCCTAAAGGCAACTTTGCTATTGGATGCAAATGGATATACAAGATGAAGGACGATGGAAGATACAAAGTTAGGCTAATGTTTAAGGGGTTTGCACAAAAGATGGGAAAAGAGTATGATGAGATACTCGCACCGATTGCGCGCCATACTTCAATCCGGATGTTACTTGCTATAATTGCTATTCACGACTTGGAGTTGGAGCAACTTGATGTGAAAACTGACTTCTTGCATGATGACTTTGATGAAGACATCTACATGGAGCAACCGGAAGGTATTGTTGTGGATGGTAAGTCAAATTTGGTTTGCAAGTTAAAGCAATCACTATATGGTTTAAAGCAATCACCTAGACAATGGTACATTAGATTTGATCATTTTATGCTTGAAAATGGTTTTGATAAAAGCGTCAAGGATGCTTGTGTATATTTCAAAAGATTGGAAAATGATTGTTGGGTGTATTTATGATTGTATGTGGACGACTGGCTCATTACTTCTAAGGATAAGAGTGAAATCAGCAAATTAAAACTGAATTTGAAATCGGAGTTTGAGTGAAGGTCTTGGAGAAGCAAAAAGGATATTGGGCATGGAAATAGAAATGGACGAAAGCAATTTGAGTTGAAATTAACTCAAAAGGAGTACATAAAGAAAGTGTTTTGCTGGTTTAGCATGGAGAATGCAAAGGCATCAAATACACCTTTACCTTTTCTCAGGAAGCTTTCGAGTCAGGGATCACCAATTTTAGAGAAAGACGAGGCTTATATGGCAAATGTGTCATGTGCTAGTGCTGTTGGAAGTCTAATGTATGTTATGCTATGTACAAGGCCCAATATTGTAAATGTCGTCGGGATGGTTAGTAGATATATGGCTAATCCAGGAAAATTGCATTGGGTAGATATGAAGCTTATATCGAGATACCTTAAAAGACATCATCTCATGGTCTTGTTTTGGCGGTAGCGAAAGGATGGATTGCAAGTTGGTTGGTTATTGTGATCCAGACTATGCCGACGATAGGGATCGAAGAAAATCGATTTCTGGATATGTCTTCACACTTGGTGGTACAACCATAATCTGGAGATCGAGATTGCAGACCACAGTTGCTTTATCCACTACGGAGGCGGAGTTGATAGCCGCGGAGAAGCGACAAAGGAGGCACTTTATTTGAGGTGATTGTTGTGTGACTTAGGATACGAGCATGATAATGTTAATGTTCGATGTGATAACGCTGTGCTATTTAATTGACGGAGAATTTGGCGTTTAGCTCATGGACTAAGCATATTGAAGTGAGAGAGTCATTTCTAGTAGCCTCGGATGAAGATAAGCAAGTATAACTTCAGAAAGCATTGTCAGTTGGGAAGTTCGAGCATTGTTCGAACTTGATTCGCTTGGAGAAGTGCTAGTTGCCACGAGGGTGGTACGGTTGAGAGAGAAGCTTGGTTATGGATGAGAAAGAGTATCGGTGAGAGATTGTGGTTCTATCTTCTTGGTGAGTGCTAGTTTACACTCCTTAGCACTTTGGTCTTTAGTGAGATGGTTTAGGATTTGAATGTTTTCAACACTTTGTTAGTGGACGAGTGCTTTGCCTGAGCTCATTGATGAAGTGTAATGGGTAGTGGCTTTGTCGGAGCTCATTGGGAAGACATTCATGTTTGGTTAAAGGTAGAAGTGGTGATAGTTGATGTTATCGGTTGTTGATGATGGTATTGTACCATTGGATTTGGAGATAGATATAGTGCTGAGGTGGAGTCTTATATTTTGGCAACACTATATGGAGAAATTGAAGTGGTCAGAAGTAGCTTGGTGATGGAGAAAACGGTTTGCAAATCGGAGCTTGGAGGAGGAAGATATGGCGAGAAAGGGGAGTGATGTGGCCATCATCAAGCGGCAGACGTCTGTTATATAGTGACATACATCTGTGACTATAAGGTTTGGAACTCGAGAGCTTGGGCAGACGTTTGTCACTTGTGACAGACGTCTGTAGTGTCAAGAAATTTTTTCTGAGACCTGTGGCAGACGTCTGCGATAACTTCTAGCCCATATTTTGACCAAGTTTTGGCGTGAAGATTTATGATATTCGCAGGGGCAATGTCTAGGTTTTCTACTCTCATATACAAGCTATTTTCTGGATTTAGATAGGTGGGCGACCTAAAAAGCGACTGCAAGGGTTTAGCCTCCATCAATTAAAGTAAACCTAATTTCCTTCAATTCTCTTCTTCACAAATCAATTTTATTAGGAATCTGATCATCGTAACCAATCTCATACACTCTTCTCATTGTATTAATAAAGGCCTTCTCTCAAAGTGGATGTATACTGGCATAACGTTAGTGGAACCATTATAAATCGGTGTGTGATTTATTTTTCGTTATTGCTTCTATATTATATTGCTTGTTTGGCGATTGTGACTAGTCTTGTATTGATTTGAGATCGGGACTGAGATATTGATTGATTGTTTTTGCATTTCTTACCACAATCTCGTTTTCCGTTGTGCTTTGTGGTTTTGATTTGAGTGGTCATGAGTTAGAACTTCCTACAACAAATTACCTATGTAATTTCGACAGAAAATTACCAAACCGATCATGGAGAGATTTGCTTAAAGTTACTTGTCCAAAATCAAATACTCTAACCACATTGCACTACTTCTGTTTCCTTTTTGATTCCCATTTGCTCCTTCTGCACATTCTTCTCCGTTTTACCATAATTGCGATTCAACTGGAAAATGTATTCTCCTTTATCCTTGCAAAACAAATCAAGTATCCCCATTATTCTCCAGTTGACAATTTCCCCAATCTTTTCGCTTCATTTTCTAATTCTTCTACATATTATGATCCGATTTGATTAAAATCCCTCTAATATTCTCAAGTCTCACTATAGGGAGAAGAAGAGAATAACGCAAAACCATAAATCACGGAATCAGGTAAATTTGTACTTAAATAAGATCATAAAAGGAACTTAATGAATTGATCTGGAAATAGATTCATTTTAGAATTGATTGGATAAATCAATTCATCTGAAAATCACTGTAATTTTGCATTTTCTAACTCAAAATTGGTATGCAATGTCTTTCTATGGATTTTTTATGAAAGCGCTGATTGAATATCTAAGAAGTGCTATAGTTGTAGGGATGCTTTATCTATGTTGTACATTATATACACCACTGTATTCAAATTTAAGCTGCAACAAATTGAACAATTTTTATAACTGTAGTCTTGAATCTGAAATTTTGTTTGTACAACAATACATGAATCTTATCTATTTTGCAGCCTGAGTATTGTTGGAGATGGTTCATAAATCATGCACCACCGGAACAGGGTATGTTGAAAACTGTGTTATATAGTTATCCGTTTCACTTTTCCGCCTATATCTGAGCCTGTGTTACTCTTGCACCTATGTTTTGTATACTTTATTGTAAAATTTTACATTACGTACTATGTTTACATCTACCTTTTGTATGCTAGCAAAGAGAGAGTAAGAAGTTGCATACGAACTAGGTGCACGAAACATAATGGCTACAAAATTGACAACAATTGTATCGGCTGAAATATCACTACCAACAAGCATTTTATTGTGGTTTATAATTTTGGTATTATCAAAATAACTTACATTGTTATATAATCAAGTCTTCTGTAACCATATGAATAAAACTGTAATGCTAAACATGTGTTAATAAAGTAAGATTTCATATGGTGATTGGTGGCACTCCATTTCCCTCCCTATTAGTCGTAGGGTACATGCAAGAAAGATGATTAAAAACTTCAAGATAGGACAAACCTCTTGGAGGTTGGATATTGTAAAAAATGAAAATTATGGTAAGTTATACATGATAAAAATTTACTCAAAAATTAGTTTTATTAAAGCATTATATTCAGAAAAAGTGGCTCTTGCATAGTTTGTGCATAAAAAGATAGAAGAATGCGCTAGCATAGAATAGATGAGTTGCTTTGAGGTTGCAAAGGGTTTGCCACATGTTAATTGGTTTTGGGATTTCGCTGGAGTTATTTGTATTTTACGACAGAACTCACCTTGTACAGTCTTCTTAAATGGACTGTTTATGGATTGCAGCCGCATATCAAGCTACTTTGAGATTAACAGTGCAAGCGGTGGTGTTCATATGTCAATGTTTTGCTAGTAACATGTGCATCAATTTGCCCAATTCAAGTTGATGTTCATATGTCCATGTTTTGTAAGTTATAGTTTTGGTTGGTGGTGTGTAATTAGAGTCTTTGTACGAAGTTTGAATTTTATTGGTGTGTTTTTGGTTGATTGTTTAGGAACTTGTTATATAATAAAGTAATGGATTGCATATTATTATATGAATATCTCATTATCGTTATGATGTGATATTATTTCATGTCAGAGTAGATTGTTTTGGTTTAGAATCCTTTTGAGTATATTTGTAACTAGTTTTTTGGTTGATCCTTTTGCTATATATACATTTAACCGAACCTCATCAGCACATGTCATAAGATATTTTATACTAAATATTGAGTTCTTATGCAGGAATTTTACTGCATTGGTAGAAACACAAAACCTATAATATATTACTCTATGTTAATGCCCTTGTATGAGAAGCTGAACAACTGGCACTTCATTCAAAATAAATAAAAGTCCATGGTACCTCCTTCAATTTGTGACACTTTTGGAGTAGGAAGCAAAATGCAAGACAACTTCCACCTGATCCACAACTACTTCTTGTGGACAACAGAATTAAATTGTTTACTAAGACGACGATATCTTCATTTGAAGATATTGTCACAATTGTTTTTCAAAGAAATAACTAAAGAGGAAGTAATGCACAGTGCCGGCCTTACGGTGTTGCTTGCCCTAAACAAAAATGTAGGAAAATATGGAGTTAAAAAAAAGTAAGGAAAAAAATGCTAAATGACAGGCGTTGAACCTTGGTTGTTAAGGTAATGAGTAAGGACTTTAAACTATTATGCTTTAAGCTTTTTGAACCTTGGTTGTTGAGGTAATGAGTAAGGAATTTAAACCATTATGCTATAAGATTTTTCTTATATTTGCTGCCCTGATAAATTTCCATATCAGTATTTCTAAAAGCATATAAGACATTTTGTTGTCCCCTTCGCCATCTCCGACGGTGTTGCCCTATACAAAGGTCTTGCTTGTCTTGCCTTTGGCCAGGCCTGGTAGTGCATGGATTTTGCAGTAATAAGAAGAAAATGGAGAATGGCATTATTTGTGAGGGAGCCGGTGGTAATTTTCCAAGGGTTATTACTAAAGGGGTGTTGGATGATATTATTAAGTATCCTGAATTATTGTACCTTATGTCTATTAGGATGCAAAACACCTGATTTTATGTGCTAACATTTTGTATCAGAAGAAATATGAAGCTGGGGAGTTTGGAATTTTAATGACTTTTTCTTCAAAAATTATTTCTAAGATGAGACGTGTATTTTTCTGTATGTTTAGCCTATAATAGTTTCTTGCTAGTAATATTTTTACTTTGATATTTATACTAAATCTTTACATATGCACATTGATCAGCTCGATGGATTAACTAAAGCTTACTATTTTGTAAATGCAGATGGAGGCTTGTATCTAGATACTTTTAGATATAAATAATTTCATATCTGCATCCACATTCAAAATCATTTTCGAATATCTGCATCCGCGGATACGGATGGATATTGAATAATTATCATATCCTCCAACAATTGATAAATGAGAAGTATAAACAGAAAATTTTGGTTTAGCATAATTTTTTCCAATCACATTGATTATAAAAATGTGAAAAATAAACAAATATGATGATAATAAATAGTTTTGAGCAATTAATACGCATTAAATTCATATAATACAAACTGTTAACTTAATTAAAGAAAAGTACACGTGTTTCGTTGTATTAAAATACACAAAACATGAACCACAATCTTGACAAAAACCGAACAGGTAATTTTCGGATGCGAATACCTTTGTATCTGCATCTGCATCCGATTTCCTAGATATCAGATATTTATCCGTTATTCAAATACGGACGCAGGCGGATTTCGGATTTTTCGGGTATTCATTGACAGACCTAAATGCAGATTTATTGTTTTTTATTTGATTGCAACTTAAGTCACTGTTAGTATTAAGTTATATCATAATAAGCATAGGTTTTATTGGTTTATATCTATAAGTTTTTTGTAACGACCCGATTTTTCGACGCCCGAAAGTCGACATTTATACGTCCACTGTATCGAATGCCGCACAGTCGAATGCCCAAAAACCCAACCGTTAGGGTTTAAAGAAGAAGAAGATGGAAGAAAAACAGAAACAATAAACAGAATCCCACATTTCGCATCGGAACAATATATAATAGATAAATGAATAATCTTTAAATCAAAGACTCATCACTGTTAATACAATACAACATCAAAGTTTACAACAACATCATACATCATTGACAGTTACTATAACTTGACTATATGAAAACTGATTTGCACTAACCATACGCAACGGACACTACATAGTAAAAGATACGTCTCGGCATCCACCTTCAACTTCTGATCTCCACAGCAATTCTTGAATTCCATAATGACCTGATAACCTAACTCTGGGCTGTCCATATGGAAAATTATAAGCACCCAGAGTTTAGAAAGGAAACGATAAACTCCAGGTCAGTCATGAGACTGGTGTGAGATCTTAAAAAAAAGTTATTCTTTTACAAAAGAAAACAAAGGAATTTAAAAGAAATCCGCAATGCTTTTTGAAAAATGAAACTATCATAAGGCCTCCCGGCACACACAATGCAATCGCACACTTGGGGGAGATTTCTCCTTATGATAGTCAAACATGCTTAATACGCAAAATCTTCTTTAATATTATTATTAGTGTATAGTGGAAAAACATTTGCAAGTATAATATTAATCTTAGCCAGCGTACGTTCCATTATAGTATGCCTACTATAGCTACCATATTAGATGGCAGATTCTACAACTAAAACCGTACAAGGCGCGTATTGGTGATTGGATTTTGAACAAATGGTCAGGCTAAGAAACTTCCCGGCCCACATGGGTACGCCTCTGGAGGGACGCCCCGAGAACATAACCGGATCTCTGCCAACACAAGGCTGGGATACCTCTGCAAAAATAGGTAATTACTGACACGAGTATGTCATCCCTCGGTTATGAACAATCTTTATCCGAGGATCCTTGACAACAACAATCGCAAAGTAATATATATTTGCGATATTCACATAAGTTAAGTATCTGAGCTCCATACCATGATACCACTTCTATCCAGAAGGAAACGCACATACCCTAAGGGGCGCTACCCCCTATAACCTTGCCGCATCCTTCCTGTTTTGACCATTCCGGGGTGTGAGGTTCAACGAAGTCTCGTCCACAAAGCTACGCTTTTCACAAAAGCCATGTTTCGATCAACAAATGATCAACAACACTTCGTATGCCACATTACCAAATTGGGAATGTATCACTAGTAACCATCAACTACATAACCTCTGAGCTCGTACGTCTCAAAGAAGGGTGTTAAGCTAAGAGAATAAATTCTCCGCCACCAACAGAAATGTATTTGATACAAACCAATTTTACATCTCATAGTGTAACGTCAGACACACATCCATACAAATCCGTTCCGAGATTGAACGGAACCGAAGGCACTTCCAAAGAAGCCCTTGCAAATCCGGATATTCACTAATCACGTCCGGAATCCCCATCGCAAAGGGTGATAAAATCTCTATACCGGAGCAACCCGGTGCAGAGACATTCGACAGATAATCCTTTCGCTTTCGAAAATATCCGGTCTTCAACACCATCTTCAAATGCAATTCCATTTCGTCGTATTGTTATTCGGAATGGGTTTTATGACACAAGGTCCTCTCCCGGCTAATCCGAATAACGGGCGCTTATTTTTTTAAAATAAGTGTTACATTCAGATTCAAACAAATCACAACAAATTCCACTTCGATCTTTTAACAAAAGATCCATCACAATCACAAAGGTTCAATGTGGGTTTCGAATATCCATTTGGAATTCGACTCCCGGTCGCATCGAAATTCAAATGCCATTTAAAGGCCAATATTGATAGTTGGTTATTTAACTATCAATCATCATTTACAACAGTCATTGGATTTCAAATAATTTTTCCCAAATTATTTAATTTGACACATCTTCGCAAGATATAATTTCACACTTCATCCATTTGAAAAACAATTTCAAATCAATTTTCACATTTCAATCTTTTGAAAACAAATTCCAAAACATTTTTCACTCACGGAACAAAATTCCTAAAATCATTTATTTTCACTGAAAATCTGCCAAGTCCGCATACTTTTAAAAATAATTCAAATCACTTATCCAAACATATATTTGGAAATATTTTAAAAAAACTATTTTAAACACTTTACTTAAAATATTAGTTATAAAAAAAACATTATAATGATATTACATATAAACTTTAAGTCCAAACTAATTTTTAAAATAAAATTAGTAGATAGAGTATAAATATTTAAATAACCATTTCCTAAAACAATTAACAATTAAGTCTTTAAATAATCACTTCTATAATTTACTAAATAAATCTTTACTCTAAATATTTTCAAAATAACTTAAGAAAATAATTTTCTTCAAAATATTCTTTTAAAACCAACTTTAAAACCTTTGATTTATATTTTAAAAGCTACTTTCAAAATATACTCGGCTTTTCAGGGAAAGTACATTTCACTTCAAAATGGTTCATTCAAACCAATTAATAAACCCTTCTTGGTATTTTCAATTTACATTTCAAATCTGTAAATTCCTTTTCACGCTTTAAAAATAAACCAATATTTATTTTTTAAACAATTTTCCTTTTCTTTACAAATTTCCGTTGTGAACTTACATTTCCAAATATCAACTGATATACGAATTTTAAATCGATTTTCAAATATCACCTTCAAACCAAATCAAATCCCAAATTGATTTCCAATTTATTTCAAACACAAAATCAAATCCCAATTTGATTTCTCAGATTAATTTTCAAATATCAAATCAATTTCAAATTGATTTCCCAAATTATTTCCAAAACACCAAACCAAATTTCCAAATCGATTCTTAAGATTTATTTTAACTCTAAATTAGTTCCCAAATCGATTTCTGAATTAATTTCAACTCCAAACTAAATTCCAAATTCATTTCTAAATTCATTTCCTTTTGAAATAAATTTCTTTATCTCTTTCAAATATTTAAAATACGTATCTTAAATAATTTCTTCAACCATTAAACAATATTACTCGAAATTTCTTCATTAAAACATTTTCCTATATTTATGGAATTAATTCGATCAGATTATAAAAATCAACTTTAATACTTTAATTGTAACAGTCTAGGCTTTTCTACTTTAATTTTCAAAAATCCAATTTCATATTTTTGGTATCCTACGATACCAAAAATATGTTCGGCTAAATTTTAGCCTTCAATGGTTTCAATCACAAATAGTTACACACAGATTATAAATAATCATCACACAACAAACGAAACAAATTAAATATTTGAAGAATCTAGTTGGATCCCTCCAACCTGTTTCTCTGCATCCACAGATATTAACACAACAAATTAAATACCAATTCCACTTCGAGGTGGAATATCGCGGTATATGAGATTTATAAAATATTATCCGCTATTATGCGGCGCAATAGGGTCTCATCCGCTATATAATGCGGGAAATCAACAACTCCAAATACATTTATAATACCAATTCCACTTCGAGGTGGAATATCGCGGTATATGGGTTTAATATAATAACCTCCGCTATTATGCGGCGCATAGAGTCTAAACTAATATAACTAATAATTAATTAATTATCCAAACACAATCAATCAATTTTAAATTTAACTATTAAAATTAAATCAGCGATTGAGTGAGAAGATCTCACATTTGCTTATGCATGCAATCCATTTTCCATTCTGACTCGTTTTTTCGATTTATAGACCTTGTATAAACAATTTATGATTTTTATTAATAGCTGAATCAATCAAACAATTAATTTCCGTTTAATAGATTAAATTTCAACTAATGATTCAATTTGAATAAATAATTAAATTTTAAACTAACTTGAAAAATCCATTACTATTTAATAAATTAAATTTACTAATAATTGGATTTAAACTGATTTCCCTTTAAAAAAAAATTATTTTTAGTGCCCTAAATAAATTAAGTAAATTTATTAACAAATCAATTACTAATATACATTATTTAAAAATAAACTAGTAGATGAAAAATAGGTATATGTATATTTATTTCCTTTTGAAATTACATGCACCAAAAATATTAACCTAACCTATATACATTTAAAAAAAAAATCAAATCTTTATACAAAAATAAACTTAGAAAATAAAGATGGATATTTGTAAAGTATTTTATTTTCTTGTAAATAAACAAATAGTAATAAATATTTCTCCTTTCTACTGTAAAAATTATATTTTCTGCGTGCATATAAAAATATGTAAACTGCATATATAATAATAATTTTTTTTCTTTTCATGTTACCCCTTGTATACATATAGATATATTTTAAAATCTCAGTAAATAAAAGTTATTTCATTGTTAAAATCAATTTCTTTGTTTTCCTTTCTGTTATTGATTTAAGAATAAATTTCCCAATTTAGCTAAATCGACAAATACTTGCTGTACATTTAAAATCTGACCTATATACTTTTTTTTTGAATTTGAATTAAATTAAAACAAAGTCGATACCTTTCTGCAGATCGATCCCCAAACGTCGACTGCACGAACGAACGCCCATCAATGTAAAGCCCTACTCAAAATCACGACTACTCGCCGCCTCGAATGCCGACAGCTCTACTTCCAGCGACCCTCACGAGCACCATCGACCCAAACCATTATCTACTACCAACATTTGCAACCTCAGACGAGATCGCCTGAGCCCAGCGATGCCACGCCACGAAATCCTACTCACGTCGCGACCCACTTCATCCTGGCCATACGCGACCACGGCCCACCATCGCTAGCCCAAATCGCACCCCTACCTCGATCGACACCCTAGCTCAACGCGAACTCGACGCCAGCCGCGACCTTGTGCGATACCCCACACGTGCACCTACCTCGACCTCACGATAATCGACCCAGCAAAGCTTCCTCGTGGCGCGCGTTGCCCCAATTCACCATCACCTGCCGCCCTCATCGCCTACCGCCGCTAGCCCTCCCCAGGTCGAGTTGCCGTGAGTTGAGAAGAAGAAAGAGGGAAATTTCGATTTTTGAAGAGGGGGGCGGCCATGATTTTGAATGAAAAGTTTTTTTTTATTTAATTGGAACGAAAAGTAATTTCCGTTTGTTTTTTTTTTTTTTGAAGAGAAGATCGACTGCCCTTTTTTTTATTAAAAGCAACGCGTGTAACACGAAGAAGGACACGTGCTAAATATTTATCAACGTGTTTGCTTGCTAGAAATGAAATTATATTACTTATCATTTATTTTTAAATTTTATTTTTAAATTTAAATTCAAATAGTCTCGAATTACGCGACTTACAATCTCGAACTCCGATCGAGACATGCCGCTAGGCGTTTATAATGTTATACGCCTATTCCGAATGCAATGGAACAGGTTCCGTATCCAAATTTGATCGTATGGAGAAGATAGATTTTTGAAACAGTTATAATATCGAATTTTCGATTTAAATTTCAGCGCGTTTGCTTATCGTACGGCCAAACGATCATTCCAAACACTACGAAAATTGAAGACCGATAATAATACAATATTATGGATCCAATAGAACTTGTTTCGTTGAATTCCGAGACTGTGCCTCGGAAGGCTATTTTTAAATATCGATCCAAACGATATAATTCCAAAACAGAACAAAACAGTTTTCAAATTCAATTCTGAAGCTTCTACTATCTTTAGTATTATCAATATGAATTTTCTAAGCCTTTGAAATATTTGTATTCAGTTTAAAACTGAAGATTCAAATTTTTATCCAACTTCAATAAATTAAATTCAATAATTTAATTGCCAAATTCATTCTGATATCTGGAATTCAAGTCAAAATAACTTTGAAACGTTTAAAAATCAATTAAATATTTCAATTTCAAACGTTGAAAATTCTGGGTCTTCACATTTTTTGTTTTACACTGATTTCTAGGTATCAGAAATATATAATCCATTAGACATATTATTTTTTCGGTACAATTTGTCTATGATATTTTGCATTATAATTATTAGGTTGTGTAAATAGATTGCTTTCTTACACAACATTGTAATGTTTACTTAGATATATTCCGTATCCCTTAACAGTTGATTCATGTTCTAATTAATGTGTGTGTAATTTAAGGTCAGTTCGTTCTTTGTAGATATACATCGATCCGTATGCCATATTGCTAAAATGAAAAAACTATTGTCTTTAATATGAAACCGGGTTATTTATTAAGTAGTAACATAGTACTACATGGACAGATGGACCTAATTGTTTTAAAGGAAATATCTTCTATTTTTTGTTTAGAAAATGTTCCTCGTGCAGACTAGTAATATATCAGGGTTATACTTAAAACAAACATGGTGATGGTTCGATTAAAATTTAATTATTTGCCTGTCTAGTATGAATATGAGTTTAAATATTAAAATGTGTGGAGTTAGTGGAAGTTCAAGATGAACGCAAACACACAAAAAAATTTCTTGCCAACTGCTTGGTAGTGTTAGTTTACGTGTATATTTAAAATAGTTGTACTAATGTTATATAAATTACTGGCGAAACTGGTGTTATACATGTACACTGTAAACAACATTCTCACATCAACCAAAGGCATGTTTGAACAACAAACTTGATAAATTTTTGGACTTTGGACATATGCTTCACAGGAATAAGTCTTGAAGAAGAAAGCTACACTGTTTGGAAAAAATATATTTGAGGTGGAAGCTTATATCTTCAATTAAAGTTTCAAGCAGTGAAGCTTTGGAGTTGTATACCATGGTGAATCTCCAATTTCATATATTCTAGGTAAGGTGCAGTTTGGTTGGGTGCATTTTGTACACCATCTGCCAATTATATTTATTATTTTGATGTAACTTATAAGAGACTAAAAGACTAACGTGCGAAACAAATTGTTAATGTTCAGTTTGCAGGAGAATGATCTTTAGCCACGTTGATTATAAAATTGTTGTAACAGTTGCTTACACAGGAACAAAATATATAAGCATAATATAAAAGGTAGCGAGTTTTTATATTCACATCAGCATTAAGTTTACATTTATATATGCAAGTACTTGATTTTGTTAAATATTTCATGATTTATTCAGTTGAGTTTTACTTTTGGATATGGGCTTCCTAGAGGGATCGTGAATATAAAGTTGACTACTGCGTTTTCCTCTATGGATGCGTATTTTCAAAATTACATTTAGTGTGTACATGTAGCTTGAATCAATAGCTCATTTATTTAGCATCGTTTTGTAGTCCTATAATATTAATAACAGCCACTTTTTAAACATATATGCGTGTTAATTTGTCTCACGTTTTCTAATCACACGCTCGACGTTTATCGTATAATCACTACAAGAAAAACCGGCTATTCCAACGGCTTCCAGCCGTTGGAATAGCATTCACGCTTTTCAACGGCTTCCAACGGAAGCAACGGGGCTATTCCAACGGCTTCAAACGGCATTTAGCCAATGGAGGCCGTTGGTTTAAAATGACCAAAGAGCTGTTGGTAGCCGTTGCTAATCTGGGTGAATTTTTTCTTATAACAGCAAGTCATTCACCTTCCAGCCATAGACAATCAATATATATCCATTTCCACTACATTTCACATATATATCACATATCCAACACATTATACCACAAACAATATAAACAACCAAAAATAAACATCAAACATTACATTTTCAAACCAAACTCCAAGTCAATATGTACATAAACAACAAAACTCTCACCAACTCCAACTCCATATTCAAGTCAATATGTACAATGCAAACACTTAAACCTCACCATGTCAAAGTCAATATATACACAATAACCATCAAACACAATCCTCACACCTCAAAGTCAATATATACAATAACCAACCACAAAGACAATTATCATCATACCTCTCAAGCATCATCATCACCTCCGGAAGCACCAGACGACGAAGGGAAGGAACCATGCCTCTGTGCCTACTCCGCTAAACGTTGATTCAGCTACTCCATTTGTATAGCGCGAAGACGGTTCTGCTCCTGCAGCTGCTCAACCATGGCTCTAAGCTCTTTTATTTCAGCTTTGTCACACGTCTTTTGAACTGCCCGAACCGGCAAATAGAATGTGAGATGTTCACATTTGTATTATAATCATTTTCTTAAGCAATGCATATTTTAAAATATAGAAACGTAAATGACGTGAGCTTAAGCAATGCATATACCACAAGGCAATGCATATTTTAAAATATAGAAACGTAAATGACGTGATCTTAAGCAATGCATATACCACAAGGAATTGCATATTTTATTAAACGATAATGGTGCAGGATGATAAACGATAAAAAATATTACCTTTTCAATGTCAATTTTGGTGTATGATGCCAAAATATCAGATTTTCTCTATTTTACAACGAATTAATTAAATTCTTAATCCATTTCCACTTGTTTCCGTTTTGAATGAAAAATAAAAATGGAATGTGTTAGAGCTATAGAAACTTGATTCAAATTATTGGAATTTTTTTGAATTTATTTATTTCTACAATAATTTCTTACATTGTTCAATTAAATAACGTATCAAACGTAGAATGTTCTTTTGTGCAATTTTAGTTACTTTTATTGTACATTGCATTTTTATATCGCAACCTAAACCCGTCACTACTTTGGTTCATTGCATTATTAGAGTCTAAGGTATAGAATGATTTTAAATTTTGTTGTTCTTGGTAAAATAGTTTGGATATTATATCAGCAAAAATAATACATTTCATGAAATTATATAATATAAACATACTAGATATTAAAAATATTATAAATTTGGATTGTACCTTATATTTTAATATTACAAGTAATTTGAATTGTCGCCAGTGAAATTAATTTGATTTTTTTAATTTGCATTTATAATTTAGATTGTTGATTTTTTTTATTGTTATGAATTTGAGTGCGATTTCATTATTGTAAATTTTAGGGATTTAATTTACGACATGCAAAGAGATATGTAGATTTCATCTATTTTCATAAATAGCCGAGGTATAAAGCATGAGTTTCCCTTTAACTTTGTCATATAAGACCTCCATTAGTGTGTTCTTTTTAGTTCCATTTATTATTGTTAATACTACTATTATATTTTTTTTTGTTCATATTTTTGGTTCCTAATGTAAAATAGCGAACCCTTTTCTTGAAATATATACCACAAGGAAATGGATTCTTTTTAATACATACAATATATAGGTGTTAAAAGTATTCTTATATTTTTTTGGTTCATCCATTTTCATCACATATCTTTGTATATTTTTTCTTTTTTAATTATCTAATATTTATAAATCACATATATGTTAGATTTAACTCAGGTAGAAATCATCATATGTATAATGTATCTATAGGTTAATTTATTAAATATAATATTGCAATGTTTATAAGATTACCGCTTGGTTTCCATAGCCATAGCGCATATTCCGCTGCGTCGTCCATAATAACGTCGAAAATATTATCTTACTCCCCTACCGTCAACTCACCGCAATCCGATTCTGAAAGCAGCTCTGCCCGTGCCTCCTGAAACTTTGCCTAAAATAAAAAACAATTACAGGTTAAAATTAGTAGAATAGGATTTAAACTTATCGATACTAATAAAATAAGATTTAAAATATGCATACATATGCAGCCGTCGCCTTATCATCATTATCTCACTGATATGTAATATTTCCAGCATTGCCTGCTTGTCTTGATGCGTGGGTGCGGGTAAATACCTCCATCATAGACACGGGGCGTCCAAGCGATCTTTTCTGTAATAAATAATTTATATATTTTAATTTTTCATAGCTAATTACTGAACTGATTAATATACAAAATGTAATAATGGTTTAGATTCGTAATTGATAAATTTACCAAGTCCTCACGGTGATGCTGAAAAGACTTGGATCCGCCACGATATGTTACAGGATTCCTATTTCTATTGGCAGAGTTCCTCTCCGACTCCACCTGCAATTTAAATTGAATATTATATTTACTAATTGCGAAATAATTAACTATATATTTATTAGATTTACCTTGAACTCGTCGGTCTCCCACCAATTTATCCAAGAATCCCATATGGAAGCGACCATTCAGTTCGGTTTCTTCCTCGTTTTTTTAAGAGCTAACATTACCTCCTTGTAATTTTTGACGACCTTCGAATTCCAGTGGCGCTGAACCATGGCGACATCGGACTTCGCCAAGTCCACTTGCTCCTGTACAAAGAGAAAATATCACTAATTGTTCATTTATACTTATTCATATAGTAAAGTGGTATAAACTTACCAGAAAATCCTGCCAGATGGCCTCCCTGACTTGGTCAGGGATCTTACTCCACTTAGGCCAGCAATCTGTCATCCTGCTCATATATGATTGCTTGAAAATGCCAAACACAACTCCTGAGTGCTCCAAATCAAATCCCCTATGTTAAATATAAAACAAAGCTTTAGACAAGTATATATATGTATGAACAAATTTATATTGTTATCATTTTAATTTTGATACTTACATCCATCAGCCTTCGGCTGCATATATACAAGTGCTCGAGCCGGAGGCTCACCACTACTCTCGCTGGTCGAGCGAGAAGAGCTATGACATTTGGAGCCTGACATAATACCTGTTGAAACTTTCATTTTTAATTATAAACATAGATAAAATGATGATGATATGTGGTGCATGTAATAAAGTCATTTTCAATTGGGAGCGCGTGTAATGATGATGATATGTGATGCATGTGCGTGAGTAATTTTTAATAATTATAAAAATTACCGGATATTATTCAGTCCTAGTCGTTTTCTGATTCAGACTCGGTCTCATGTTCTATATCGTTTTCCTCTACACTCTCAAATGCTTCGATTAATACATTTGTCTCATTGTTTGATTGTCCAAAGTCAGTTTGATCGTCTGTAATTGTGATTTCAACATTTTCCTCGATATCTGCTTGATGGGCTTGTTCTTCTGGAATATTTTTTCCATCGAATGTACATCTCGCCTTGGTTTTAAAAACCACAAACCAATCCGCTTTATCTCTTTTTAGTGATGGATTAGGGGCGTAATAAACTTTTAGGACTTGTTTGGCTAATACAAAAGGATCGTACTGCTGATAACATGAGGTATGTTTATTTCTATAAGATTATAATTTGGATGCACGTTAATACCAGAACATGGAACATTGCTGAACCAGTTGCATCTAAACAAAAAAACTTCCTCTGCGGGTCTTATAAAATATGTCAATTACAAAATCTGGGTTAACACGCCATATAAATCATGTATATGATTATTAGGATTATCACTGTCTTTAACAAATACACTGGTGTTATTTGTTAATTTTTTAGCACCATATTCTTTGGTGTTGAATTTATATCCATTAATGAAAAATATTGGATACGTTTTAACTTCCTTTTTCGGTCCCAACGCCGATTGGTTTAATCCTTCATCGACCATATTATTTGTAGGATCACAAACGTAGTTCGAAAACAAATTAGCGAAATTTTTGCTTAAATCACCGTTTGGATTTTGTCTGCAAACAAAAACATAATATATTGCTTTATTATTAATTTACACATGCAGTATTAAATTAAATTTATCAAAACTTGCAGTCTGATAATTACCTAATAAATGGTTCAACTTCTGGACAATTAAGAAGAATATATATGTGTGCTACATGGTAATCTCTATCATCTAACCATACTTCTACACATTTTCCAGCATGTCGACCATGTTGTTTAAAAATAGAAAACATTACTTCAGAAGAAGAATCTTGTTCAACAGCCTCATCATTACGCGCAACACTTTGAAATGATAAATTCACATGATCATTGAAATAATGAGAAAAAAAGAACGACGCTTCTTCTTCGATATATGATTTGCAAATCGAACATTCAACTCGAGCTTTTTATCTCACTTTTTTCTTTAAATGATTTAAGTACCTAATAAAAAATATTTCATATCAATATTGATTTTTATTTATAGTTAAATTAACATTTACATACTCAGTATTAATTACATACCTCTCGAATGGGTACATCCATCCATATTGCACAGGACCTCGAATACGTGCTTCAAATGGAAGATGAACAGGTAAATGCTCCATTACATTGAAAAAACCTGGAGGAAATATTTTCTCCAGTTTGCAGAGCAGTATAGAGATTTCTACCTCAAGTTTACGAAGACGGTCAACTTTTTAACGCAGTTGAACAAAGCTCCTTATAAAATAAACTAGGTTCTGTTATAACCTTCCAAACTTTTATGGGCAACATTATTTGAAAGCAACGGGTAACAAATTTTGCATCATTACATGACAATCATGGCTTTTCATTCCACTCAGTCTTCCATTCTTATAGTCGACACATCTACGAAGATTAGATGAAATTCCATCAGGAAATCATAATCCTTCCACCTATTTTAACAGTATTTTAACATGGTTGTTATCTAGTTCATAACATGCTTTGGGTTTTTTAGTGTCATTTGGCTTCATATGAAGCTTAAGACGATTACATATTTCTTCTATATCACGTCTTGATTTCAGATCGTTCTTAGTCTTGCCCTTAACATTCAAAAGTATATTAAACACATTATCGAATACGTTTTTCTCGTTATGCATCACGTCAATGTTATGACGGATTAAGAGATTTTTCCAATAAGGCAAGTCCCAGAATATATTCTGTTTGCAGCAATTATGAAACGTCGATTTACCTTGGATTTCAGTTTGCTACCCGTTTCATGTATCTTTGGATAATCTTTTACAAGTTCATATATATCTTTACTTGACCAAATCGTTGGTGGTTGTAAAATCTCATGTCATTAGCTATGAAGCTTTTTTGTCTCTTATAAAAGTATGATTAATATGGAGAAAACGTCGATGACAATCAAACCATGAAATTATCTTCCCATGATGTAAAGAAAATGCTCGTGTTTCTTCCATACAGTAAGGACAAGCAAAAGGACCAGCCGTACTCCAACCCGAAAGCATTGCATATACAGAAAAATCGCCAATAGTCCATAACAAAGAAGCGAACATCCAAAAAAAATTATTTGATACGTCGTATGTTTCAACTCCTTCATACCACAATGTTTTCAACTCTTCAATTAGCGGTTGTAAGTAAACATCGATACCCTGTGTCGGATCATCAGGGTCAAGGACGACAATTGTGAGAAACATATATGGAGTTTTCATACACATCCACGGGGGTAGATTGTAAGGTGTAATGATTATAGGCCAAAATGAATATTTAAAACCAAACTGAGAAAATGGTGAAAATCCATCAGTACACAAACATAGTCTAACGTTACGGCTCTCCGCTGCGAAATCGGGATATTTCTTATCAAAATATTTCCATGCTTCTCCATCAGATGGGTGTGTTGACGTACGTTCTTCAGGTGCTCTCACACTGTGCCATCTCATATGATGCGTTGTTACAAATGATGCATATAACCTTTGAAGTCTAGAAGTGATAGGTAAATAATGCATATGCTTGTATGAAACTTTTTTTTCTTTTTTTCCTTGGTTTGTATCTTTCTTGATTACATATTTTACAATTCTGAAGACTGACATCATCTTTCCAAACAACATGTAACCATTTAGGAATTTATCAATTTTTGATACGGCAAACCGAACGATGACATAAGTTTTTTCACTTCATAATAATTTTCGCACATTAAATTATCTGATGGCATATGACGTTTAGCAGCTTGTACAACAGTCGTAAACTCGGCTTCTGTGAGGTTGTACTTTGATTTCATTGCAATGTACTCTGCAGTTGCCGATAATTGAGTGCCTCTAGTACATCCGTTCCAAAGAGGTTTCTTAGAAGTATCCAATAAATCATATTTTTTTTTCGCTCCAACATTTGGTTCCTCTTCGACGTTAACATCGTCGTTATTAATTTCGACAGTAAGGAACATTGATCGTGCTGCATCTTCAACCATATGTTCTATGAGATTGTCGTACTAACTTCATCACTAATCACCTCTATTGACTGTTCTTCGTTACGTGTTATAGGTTCTCCATGACGATCCCACACCAAATAATTAGTTACGAAACCATATTGGCACAAATGAATCCTAACCATATTCGGTACTAAATGCTTCAACAATTTGCACCCACTACATGGACAACGAATTTCTACGTCGTTTCCAATATTACTTAAAGCAAATTCGACAAACACATTTACCCCGTTAAGAAAATGTTTGCTTATTGAGCCTTCCATTTCTCTTCTTTGATACATCCAGCTCCGATCAATAAAATAATTGACAATTTTTCCTACTGTAAAACCTATGATGAATAGTAAAAAATTATTAATCAAATTCGATGAACACATTTAGATTTTATTGGTTTTTATAATTCATTTTCGTTTATATACAAAGTTATATTTCTTGATATTTTGTTCACATTTTTGTACCTTTTGTGATAATCGGTCATCCTACTTCCCATTACAAACACAATAGCAATTATATTTCTTAAATTATGTCGTTATAAACGGTTTCTCAAAATTTCTGCAGCACTTCCCCCGTGTTCCTTGTATCATACACATATGCATGTACACAAGGAACGAAAAGGAAATGCCATCGAAATTTTGTGAACCATTTATAACGATATGATTTATGAAACATAATTACTTTATAGTGTTTGTAATTTGTCCAATACAGGGACAAATCCAATAAATATTATATCAGATGAATATGAATATCTGTTTTGCAATAAAAACGAATATTCATACAATGATCATATACAACACTTGTTAAACGGGGCCAAAAATTCACTAAGGGATTTAAGTTTTGTTTATATGTTACCGTTTTATTAAATATATAAAATAAAGCATATTATGCATTATTTTATTTATATTCTACTATTTTATTAAATGTATAGTAAACTATATGATTTTTACTATTTTGCAAAATATATAATTCATGTGTGTATATATATTAAATTATATACTTATCTAATGCTAATATATTTTGTAAAAGATATAATTCATGTTCATAAAATATTCAACTAATTCATGTTTGCCTAATATTTTACAAAACATACACAAAATAATTTAAATCAATCCTAACTAATCTAATGCTAACTCAAATGCGCATTTACACTAAATTATCAACATATGTATATATGTGCATAATATATTACATAAACAATTTGGACATTTGGATGGTAATAATTGTAATCAGCACTTAGTTTGGTATAATAAACAATTAATAGGTCATTAGATACAACTATAATAACAAATTAAATACAAAATTAGCAGAATTTAAAATTTTAGGGTTTTAGGCAAAACCTGATTTTGGAGCTGTATTTGGATGGAGAGAGGCCGCTGGTGTTGATTGATGGCGTCGGAGTGACTACCGGTTGCGTGGGGGAGGCTGGGAGCAAGAAAAGGGGAGTGGAGGAAGATGGTGATGGATTTGGGTGTTTTCGATAGGAAGAGAGGAATGTTTTGTGCTCTCGGCTTGGCTGCAGGTTTACACGAATAATTCCAATGGCTTCCAACGGCCGCAAACTGTATTTTTACAACGGTTACCAATGGCTACCAAGGGTTTATTAAAAACAATGAGTCGTTGGTAGCCGTTGAAAATTCCCGTCGGTGGCCGTTAGAACCCTGTCATGGCTATATACTGTAGTTCTAGTAGTGAATTTATTTATTGTCCATCTTTTTTATCAGCGGAAATAATTTTTTGATTATTATACAACCATAACATGTTATTGAAATTAATGAGAAAATTATAATAACTACTTTTCTCTTAAATTATCAAACCGACCGTAGGGAGGTTTGCCTACTTCTACTAGCCAAAATCAATTTTCCTGAAGCCAAAAAAACGTGGATCTTGTCTCATCGTTGTTTCTCTAAAAACATGGATCTTGTCTCATCACGGTTTCTCTAAAAACGTGGATCTTGTCTCATCGCGGTTTTCCTAAACTTTCTCCTTTAATTTTGCGCATCAAAGATTTCAAATTTAAATCTATTATGATTTTAAAATTTTAAAATTTTCAATTTCAAATCGACAATTTTGAATGTTTTGATTAATATTTAAATTTGAAATTCATATTTTCAGATTCAAATCTCAATTTATTCTTTTCCAACATATTATCACTTAATGTTTAAGTAATATTAACAAATTTTTTAAATGTATATTTCTTATCAAAGTTATACAATCGAACGGTCGGTTTCTCCACCGTTGTGCGGTTATACTAGTTATAACAGTCGGTTTCGCATCGTAACACGATTGTACTAGTTTATTCGAGGTGTATATTGTACACTATTAAAATTGAGTCTCACATCCTGCGCTCACAAGCATCCTTTAATTTGGCTTCAATTTCCATTTCCTATTCGCCACGTGTTATGGAATTCCGACCATTTTCACAATTTTTTCCGACGTAGATAGCCTACTTGTTTCTTTTTTTCCTCGTCCAAACAACCCTTCTTCTCGAACCCTACCCACCCCAAAATTTACTCCAAAACACGATCCAATCTATACCTAACCATGGCTTAAAACCTCAGAATTTGGCTACCAACCTTCGTTTTCTTTGGTAGGCCATGCCTTCCCCAAGCTGTGTATCATCTTTCTAATTTCAATTCTTCGCAGATTTCGTCTACAGTAAATTGTTACGCCTATCTTTCCTCAACCTTATACTGACCATGTTGCTGCAATTACAGACTGCGGGGAGGTCAAAGAATGGCGAAAGCTTGGAATTCTTGAAGACTGGAAGACAAGAGAATGTAGTTGTATTGCTTTATTTGATTCAGCGATGTATAATTATTGAAAGAATAAAGATTGTAAAGAATAATTTGTATATTTGAGCGAAGATGATTGTATATCTGAATTTCATCAAATAAATGAATAAATTCCTCTATTGATTTTTCTCAACAGTTATTACAATGGATCCACACTCCTATTTATATACATCCATAATCGCATTCAAACTTAATACACGAATCATTCATACTTTCAACTGATCAAAACAACTGATTCAACTAAACATAATGACTGAGTCGTAATTGCACGGCTGTGTACATGTGCACATGTGCACGTACACACTCTAACTAATACTTTCTGGTCTCAACTGAAGTGCCTCCCGCCTTTATGGAGCCAAGAAGGTTTCTCTGGTGATTTGAGTCACTCAGCTCCTCCCTCGGCTCGTCTCCGATGATAGTAGGAATGCTCTGCATCAAGGTGTTCGATGAATTGCCCTGTTGCTCTTTTACTTTGAAACAGTCTACTAATCGATCCTCACCTTCATGCCTCACCTGCTCCAATTGTGTTGCTCGGACTTGAGGCCTAACATTCCCTCCCTCTTAAAAACCGAACTTGTCGCAAGGTCAAAGGCAGGGTACTTCTTCACCAATTCACAATAATCCTCCCATGTCGAATCTCCTACATCCCTTTGCTTCCACTTCACCAATACTTGGTTAACTACACGATTATTCTTTGGGAAAATTCTTCTATCAAATATTGATTCAGGTTCATCAACAACCTCTTCAGTAAATGCTAGAGCATCATGTTGTATGACAATGTCATGGCTTATCCTCCTTTCTAATTGTGAAATGTGGAATACTGGATGAATTTTTGCCCTAGCAGGCAACTCCAACTTGTATGCTACCTCCCCAATTTTTTTGTATAATCTTATATAACCCGTAATACTCGGTGATAACATGGTGGTCTTTAAATTACTTACTGTGATTTTCCTATATGGTTGTAACTTGAGATATACCCAGTCCCCTTCCTCATATTGTCTCTTTGTCCTTTTGGCATCACTTTTCTTTTTCATTCTTTCTTATGTGAGTTGTAAGCTATCTTTCAAAAACCGGAGCACAATATCTCTGGAGTACAGGTCTTGCTCAACCTATGGCACTCTCGCAGTTCTGGATACATAAGACAGTAGGTTTGGAGGAGGTATCCCATAGACTGTTATGGTGTGACATTGATGGAACTTTGCCAACTAGTGTTGTACCAATATTCGGCCAATGTAAGCCAATTTGACCAGTCTTGAGGTTTGTGACACACAAAGCAAAGCAAGTAGCTCTCTAATATCTTATTGACAGCTTCGGTTTGACCATCTGATTGAGGATTGTAGGACGAACTCATCTTTAATGTACACCCCTGTAGTTTCATCAACTCTTGCTAAAATGTAACGACCCGATTTAATTGTGAGACTGTGATATGGTTTATGTTTCTTCTTCTACCTCTTTCTTCTTTAACCCTAATGGTTCGGTTTTTAGGCATTCGATTGTTCGACATTTGATACAGTGGACATATTGATATTGATTTTTGGGCATTGAAAAATCAGGTCGTTACACAAAAGGTGCTTGTGAATATTGAGTCTCTATCACTGATTATACTCCGCGGCATGCCATGCAATTTAAATACTCCATCAAAAAATATTTTTGCAACTTTCTTTGTAGTATATGGATGTTGGAGACAAAGAAATACACATATTTGAACAGCCTATCCACCATTATGTATATTGCTGTAAATTTATGACTTTTGGGTAATCCTATTATAAAATCCATTAACATATCATACCATATCTTATCTGGTATAGGCAGTGGCTACAACAGTCCAGGAATTAAGATATTTTCAAGTTTATTCCTTTGGCATACATCACATTCTCTTATGTATTTTTCAATGTCTGTTCTCATTCCTTTCCAGTAGAAAACTTGCTTTAATTTGTGTCTAGTTTTCTTAATTCCTACATGGCCACCTAAGAGTGCTGCATGATATTCATGGAGTATGATCTGTATTATTTCCTTGCAATTATGAACTAACAATATCCTTTTTTTAATAATATATCAACCCATCTATCAAGAAATATTTGGATGTACTAAGTCTGCCATCTTCCAATTTTTGTTTCATGTCCTTCATATATTCTGACTGCTCCTAGTATTTTCTTAACTCTTGCATCCAGCTGCCTTCCATTGTGGTCACTGCTTATCGTTGTATTATATTGTTATCTTGTTCTTCTGGAAATCTAGAAAGTGCATCAGCCACAATATTTTCTTTTCCCTTTCTATATTCAACCTTGTAGTCAAACCCATGCAATTTTGCAAGCCACTTTCCTTGGATTTCTGTTGTTAACCTCTGAGACAGCAGATGTCTGAGACTTTGGTGATCAGTTTTAATAAAAAACCTTCTTTCTATCAGATATTGTAACCATTTCTTAGTTGCTAATAACAATGCTAACAACCCTTTCTCATATGTGGACAACAACAAATTCTTTCCATTCAATGCTTGGCTGAGATAAGCAATGGGACTTCCTTCTTGAGTTAAGACTGCTTCAATTCCTACACCACTGGCATCACATTTAATGATAAACTCCTTGCTAAAATCTAATAGGCATAGTATATGCGGATTCATTAGACAGTGTTTGAGTTTGTTGAAGGCCTTAGTGACTTTTTCATCCCAGTGAAAAGCATTTTTTTAATAAGTTGGTGAGTGGCCTGACAATCAATCCATAATTTCTTATGAATTTTCTATAGTAACAAGTGATGCCTAAGAACCCCCTCAATCCTTTAATATGCCTTGGTTCTGGCCATTCTTTAATCGACTTGATCTTCTTTGGATCTACAGTAATGCCTGCTTTTGATATAATATGGCCTAAATAAGTGATATGTTCTTTGGCAAATGAGCATTTTGTTAATTTGATCACCAAGTGATTGTCCTCCAAGACCTGTAAAGTCAGACCTATGTGGTGCATATGCTCAGACCATGGTTGGCTATATATTAGCATGTCATCAAAGAATACTAATTTTTTTCTTAAATATGGTTTAAAAGCATCATTCATCAATGCCCGGAAGGTTGATGCTGCATTTGATATGCCAAATGGCATAACAAGAAATTCATAGTGCCCTTCTTGTGTTTTGAATGCGGTTTTATGTATGTCGTTTGGATGCATCCTCACTTGATGATATCCAGATTTCTAGTCCAGTTTAGTGAAGTAGTTTGAACCATATAATTCGTCTAACAAGTCATCAATGAGTGGAATGGGGAACTTATCCTTGACAGTTTGACTATTGAGTGCTCGATAATCCACACACATTCTCCATGTACCATTTTTTTACTTACCATGAACACGGGAGATGAATACTCACTAGTGCTGGTTTGAATGATTCCTGTCTCAAGCATTTCCTTAGTGAGCTTTTCTAACCCGTTCTTAATATGATAGAAGGGTCTATATGGCACTTAAGCAAACTGGTTTAGCATTAGGTACAAGGGGTATCTTATGATCATACTTTCAGGAAGGGGGTAAAGTGGTTACAGGGATAATAACTGTAGGTTATTGTGAAAGGACCTGTTGTACTTCTGGAGGTATGGACTGGTTGCAGTCAACTATTCCTACATGTACTTCCTTTGAACATAGCAACAGTGACAACTGGCCTTTAGCACTTTCCTTAACAATTTTTTTATCATCAACTACCTTGTTGCCTCCCTTGATTCCTTGCCATATGTATTCCCTGCCATTGTATTGGAATGTCGGTTGCAGCTTTACAAAGTTAAATGATATTTCTCCACCTTCTTTCATCCACTGAGCCCCCGGTACCAATTGGCACCCCCTCTAAACGTATTAACAACAAGTCAATAAGCATCTGGCATCCCTGGCATTTGAAGGTTACACCTTTGCACAATCCATTACCTCGTATTTTATCTCTACTGGCCACTTGTATAGTATATGTCTGAGTTTCTTGCACTTTCAACTCCATCCTTTTAGCCAAATCTGTATTAATGAAGCTGTGGGTAGCTCCTAAATCCACAAGAATTTGGATAGGATAGCCATTGAGATGACCTTACACCCTAATAGTGTACAAGGTAGGTATGCTACACATTGCATTGGTTGTGATGGCAAAAGCTTCTTCTCCTTGCTCACTTCCGGATATTGTTTCATTTGATCTATCTGGTTCCTCAATTGGTTTGTTATTATCATCTAATGCTTGATCGATATCTACATCTTGCAGTGGCATAATTGCCTCCAGGATATATACTTGTTTATTTTTGCGTACGTGTCGTTGATGCCATTTCTCATTACATCCAAAGCCCAAGGATTTCTTGTGGTGTGAGGCCTTTATTTTTTGCAGTGTATTCCAAATTTGTCTTTGCCACAACTTAGCTTTATTATAATTGCTCTGTGTAAAGTTTCTGGGTTGTTTGTGAATCTTGTACTTTTTCTTGCAATTTCTTTTACAGTCGAACATCTTTGCTAAACTAAATGCCTCTTTAAAATCAATAGGATTGAGTGATACAACATCATACCCGATGTCTTCTTTTAACCCATCAACGAATTTCTCTAGCAGGAATTGATCAGGGAGTGCTTCACATAATCCTTGTAATTGTTCACATAATCTAGCAGTTTGCTTGAGATTAGAGATAGCTCTATAAGGCCTTTGCAATTCCTCTAGTGATAATATTGTCAACGATTCCTCCTTAAAAATCACCCATTGATCGTAATTTTTAATCTTCTTGATCAGCAATGCATACCACAGATGTGCTTCTTCCTTAAGATGGAAAGAGCAAGTGGGTACCCATTCATTCTTAGGGGTATTATGGTAAGCGAAGAGTTGCTCTACCTGGCTTAGCCATTTTATTACTCCAGTATCTCCATCATAGGTAGGAAATTCTAATTTGATGATTGTATTTTACAGAAGCCTTGGAGTATAGTTTCTTGTTGCTGACTCATTGTAGGGACTATGATTATTTCTGGTGGAAGATATCAAATATGAGTAGGGTATTTCTTGGACTGCAGTTTCTTGATATGGCCTCTGGTATTGTCTTTAGGGTGGTGGAACATAAGGGGGTATTGATGTGGGTGGAATTCTTGGTGGTGTTTGATTACTGGCTTCTCCTCTCTTGTTCCCAATTTCTCTTTGGTTTTTAAGTTCTTTTAATTCTTTGGCAATGCCCGTGAGTGCTTCACTGATGCTATCAATTTTGACATTCATATATTGGGTGGTCACTTGAAGATTAAATGAAGTTTCTTGCAATTATCTAATGTCCATGGAATTTTTAAGCCTAATTTGTTCTTGCCTGCTGATTTCAATAGTATCATCATCTTGGTCAGTTTGGTTTTCGTCATCAGTTAGCTCGGGCTGATCGCTTGGCCTTGCCGGCTCTGATACCAATTTTTATGCCCATCTTTCCTCAACCTTCTACTGACCATGTTGATGCAATTACAAACTTTAGGGAGGTCAAAGAGTGGTGGAAGCTTGGAATTCTTGAAGACTGGAAGACAAGAAAATGTAGTTGCATTGCTTTGTTTGATTCTGTGATGTATAATTATTGAAAGAAGAGAGATTGTAAAGAATAATTTGTATATTTGAGAGAAGGTGATTGTATATCAGACTTTTATCAAATAAATGGATAAATTCCTTTATTAATTCTTCTCAACAATTATTACAATTGATCCACGCTCCTATTTATATACATCCATAACCGCATTCAAACTTAATACATGACTCATTCATACTTTGAACTGATCAAAACAATTGATTCAACTAAACATACTGACTGGTACATATTGCACAGCTGTGTACACATGCACAAGTGCACATGCACACTCTAACTAACACTTTCTGGTCTCAACTGAAATGCCTCCCGCCTTCGTGGATCCAAGCAGGCTTCTCTGGTGATTTGAGTCACTCAGCTCCTCCCTTGGCTTGCCTTCGATGATTGTAGGAATGCTCTACATCAAGGTGTTCGATGAATTTCCTTGTTGCTCTTTTACTCCCAAATAGTTTGATGGTTGATCCTCACCTTCATGCCTCACTTGCTCCAATTGTGTTGCTCGCACTTAAGGCCTAACATAAACTCTGCACTGTATAAACTATGCTGTTCAGTCTATGCTGAGGTATGGATTTGTAGATTTCTGTAGTTTATACATCTTCCTTTTAACAATAAGATTTTGATATACTTTTTTTCATTGACCTACCATATCACGGAGCTCATACCATATCACCTATTATGCGGCACTTTTTTTTGTCATGTCATTTTTCTTCCAGTCTTAAGATGTACTTGTAACACCTCCCTTATGATCTCTACTATGTAAACCATGCACACCCCACCAACATATATTCTTAATGATAATAAATTTTGGAAAATGGTTTTGAGGATGTGTGCATTACTAAAGGACTTATGTTATTATATTATTACATTATGAGTGGATTCTGCCATACATTGGGAAATTTGCCTTTTTTAGTTTGGTCAGGGATCATTATTACCTTTCTCTTTTATGACTTCATTCATCCAATGAAAATGATAGATTCATGGATCCGACTCTTAAGAAGCAATGGAACAAGCTTACAATCATAAGACATCCTTTTTGTGGTATGTAAAAGTACATTGCTATATTTCTTCTTTTGACCTCTTTGACGGTTATACTTAATTTATGGATAGTTAGGGCAATCAATAATGGGTATCTGAGTTTGCACAGGGTTATGAGTTTCCATTATGGTAAAACTCTATAAATAAATATTCTATAAGTAGTAAGAATAGGCTATTATTTCAAACATAATGCGGTAGGAAAGAATAGAAATATACTAAGAAAATGATAAAATATGGTTCATTTTTCTGAAGAAACGTGTAAATATCTGGACATACGATTCCTGGCTACAAAATGGCGATCCATATTGCTACCACTAAATACTAACATGTATGAATAAAATAATTATGTGTTCTCCACTGTTTAATATTTCTATCAGTTATATTCCTATAATAGTAAGCAACTATAATGATTATTTATGTAAATATAATAAGAAATTTGAAAATGCTTTTCTTTCGTATATTTGATCAATTGATTTTTACATGATGCATTCAGTTGTTTATATAAAAGACAGATGCTGGGCTAAAGCAATAAAGGCCCAAACAAAACAAAACAGCATTACAAAAACAAAGGCGGAGCGGGTACAACATGATGAAGCCCAACAAAGGCAAATGATACAAGACAGAGCACGTGTGAAGCAGCATCACTATTATGCCCCCTCAAATTAATCTAGGGTTTCAGATCCCTCTCGTCTTCAATGGCGGCGGGCAGAACATTGAGTTCTTCTCTGAAACGATCAAAATTCTTTCTAGAGATGGCTTTAGTTAAAACATCAGCACGCTGATAATATGCGGGGATATGTTGGATTTGAAGTTTACCGCTCCCCGTTCGTTCACGAACGAAATGAAGGTCCACTTCGAAGTGTTTTGTCCTTGAGTGCTGAATAGGATTCATCGAGAGGGAGATTGCACTCATGTTGTCAACCCAGATCGTTGGCTTTCGAATAAGATCGATCCCTAACTCCCGAAGGAGATTTTCGGTCCAGACCATCTCTGCCGTGGTGCTGGCCATGGCCCTGTACTCGGCTTCAGTGCTCGATCTGGAAATGGTGGCTTGTTTTCTCGTGCACCATGAAACAGGGTTATTTCCAAGATATACACAATATCCAGTGGTGGATCTTCTGTCGTCCAGATCGTTTGCCCAATCGGAATCGCTGTAAGCTTGCAGACTTAAACTTTTGCTTGGTGTGAGTTTTAATCCATGATTAATTGTTCCTCTTAAGTATCGTAGTATGCGTTTCACTGCCGACCAGTGTTCATTTGTAGGGCTTTGCATGTATTGACAAACTTTATTCACACTAAAACAAATATCTGGTCTGGTGATAGTAGCGTATTATAGTGCCCCAACATTACTTCTGTATTGTGTGATGTTCTCTATGGCTTCACCCCTTTCTTTGGATAATTTTATGTTGCTAGTCATTGGGGTAGGCAGTGCCTTGGCCTTATCCATGTTAGACCTGATGAGAATGTCTGATATATATTGCCTTTGAGATAGTGTGATACTTGAATCTGCATTTCTTTGAATGTGTATGCCAAGGAAGTAGTTTGCTTCACCCATGTCCTTTATTGGAAATTCCTTATTCAGATGTTTTATGACAAGTTCAATTTCATGCTGATTGCTTCCTGTAATTAGAATATCATCAACATAAACTAAAATATAGATGCATTCTTCCCTTATTTTTCTTGCATACAAGGAGTTGTCTGACTTGGTTGCAGTGAATCCCAATTTAACTAAAATGCTTTTGAGCTTGTCATACCATGCCCTTGAAGCTTGTTTTAAACCATAGATTGCTTTATGTAACTTGCACACTTGATTGATACTTTCTTCAGAGTTGTAGCCTTTTGGCTGTTGCATGTATACTTCCTCCATTAATTCTCCATTTAAGAATGCATTATGCACATCTAATTGCCTTATTTTCCACCTTTTATGCAAAGCAATTGTTAGTATAATCCTGACAGTGGCTGGCTTAATGACTGGAGAAAAAGTTTCACTAAAGTCAAATCCAAATTGTTGAGTGTAGCCCTTTGCTACAAGCCTGGCTTTGTATTTAGTGATTTTACCATCAGCATCTCTCTTAATTTTGTATGTCCATTTACTTCCTACCACATTTTTGTGCCTTGGTAGGTCAACAAGTGTCCATGTTTTATTTTTAACAAGTGCATTATACTCTTCATCCATAGCACTTCTCCATTTTTTTTTACTGCCTGCTCATATGAAGTTGGTTCTACCTCATTGAGTTGAGTGTTGAATATCTTGGGTTTAAAAATGCCACTCTTTGACCTGGTGATCATGGGATGCTGTATGATAGTGGATTGTGGTTCAGGATCTATTGCAGCATTCTCATTAGAATTTTTACTGGATAATTCTCTGTTGATGTGATCTTGTTGTATGTCTGGTTCATGTTGATCATCATGTTGAGTACTGCTTGTTTTTGTTTGTTCTGAACAATTTCTATGCTCATTCCTTGTTGCCTCATTGTTTATATGCACTTCTGCATTTATCCATTCAGACAAGTCTGATATTTGGCCAGTGCTAGCTTTGTTTGCATCAGTTGCTTGCATGTGATTTTCCCTTCCTGCAAAAGGGAAAACACTTTCATTAAAAACAACATGCCTTGAAACATATGTTCTGCCTTGATTATCTAGACATATGTACCCTTTTTGGTTGTGTGCATATCCTAAAAAGGTGCATTGACTAGATCTCAGGCTTAGTTTGTGTTTATTGTATGGTCTGAGACAGGGAAAACATAGGCACCCAAAAGTCTTCAAAAATTCATAATTTGGTTTGATTCCAAACAATTTCTTAAAAGGGCAGACATGGTTTAGCACTTTAGTAGGCATTCTATTTATGAGATATACTGCTGTGGCAAAGGCCTCTCTCCAATATCTCATAGGTAGACTTGCTTGTGACAAAAGTGTTAACCCTGTCTCTACAATGTGCCTATGCTTTCTCTCTACCAAACCATTTTGCTCAGATGTGTGAGGGCATGTGGTTCTATGCACGATTCCTTTTGTGCTGAGAAACTCTTTTAAAGGTTTGAATTCACCCCCACCATCTGTTTGTATAATTTTCACAATGCTGTTATGTTGCTTTTCTGCACAAGTGATGAAATGCTTTATAGCACTGCATGCATCTGATTTTGCTTTTAGGAAATATATCCATGTATACCTCGTATATGCATCAACAAGAGATAGATAGTACCTGTCCCCTTTTGTTGAATTGTGTGGTGCTGGTCCCCACAGATCAGCTGCCACAAGCTCAAGTGGCCTTTCATACACAGTTTCAGAATATTGAAAAGGCAACTTGTGACTCTTGCCAATTAGGCAGTGTGTGCATGTAGATGAATTGTGCAAATTTAAAAAAGGAATTTTATTTTCATTCAATACTTGTTTTACAACATTATAGCTAGGGTGTCCTAATTTGCAATGCCACTTATGCAGTACATCATCACATTTATCATGACTAGAACTGTCACTGTTGCTGCATACAGTATTATTACAGATGTTCTTTGTTCTCATATTGCAGAACTTGTATAGGCCCTGTTCCAATTTACCCTGTAATAATATGTCTTTACTCAGCATATCTCTGACTAAACAGAATTTAGGATGAAACTCAAAATATACTCTGTTTTCATTAGCAAATTGTGAGACACTTATTAAGTTTTTCTTGATACTTGGCACTCTTAATAAATTGTTAAGGTAAAGAAGCCTTGTACCTTGTATAGTGCCAGTCCCAATATGTGATATTTTTGCAGTTTCACCATTACCCATAGAAACTAAATTCTTACCATTGTAGCTTCTGTTCCCCAAATTGAGATTTTGTAAGTTGTTGGTGATGTGATTCGTAGCGCCTGAGTCTGGGAACCATTCATCAGTATTGATGTCATCTGTCTTCAATGCATCATCTGTTGGATTATCAGAATTGTTTTTTGATTGATGGCTGCTTTGTGCCATGTTTACAGTTGGTTGCTTGCTTGATTGTGTCTGCTGTGATGGATTGTAATCCTCTTTGAATCTAAAGTAACATTTATTTGCCATGTGACCAAATTTTTCACAAATTTGGCATTTGACTCTATTGTTATTTGAATACCTTACTCTACCCCTGCCCCTTTGACTGTGACCTCCTCTTGGATTGTTGTTGTTCTGATTATTTCTCTGACCCTTGTTCTTTGTGGTTGAGATATAATTTGCTGAATAATCTTCTTGCATAAGTCTCCTTTGCTCTACTCTGCCTTCATGAGCAAGGAGGGCTGAGTACACATAATCAAGATTGGGTAGAGTTGCCTGTGTGGCAATAAAAGTTACTAGAGATTCATATTCTTGATCGAGCCCATTTGTGATGATGAGAATTTGTTCACTGCTAGAAATATTGTGGCCAACTGCCTTTAGTCTGTCACACAAATTCTTGATCTTGGCAAGGTAATCTCTCATGCTCATATCACCTTTTCTTGTATTCTGCAATTCTCTCCTGTAGTGCATGATTCTTGCTGCAGACTGTGAGTTGAAAATTCTTTCAATAGACGACCAAATTTCGTATGATGTGTAACATCCAACGAGTTGAGACAATAAAGATTGACTCATGGAGGATAAAAGCCAAGAAGCTAGCAAGTTGTCTTGCTTCTGATATAGTGTATATTCAGGATTGCTAACAGTATTCCCTTTATCATCTTCAATGTTGACTGATGGAACTATCTTGGTTCCTTTTACATAATCTTGAAGATCATATCCCCTCAATGCAATTTCAACTTGATATTTCCATGTGATATAATTATCTTCGTCTAATGGTGTGCTTATTGCTTGATTTTTAGGTCTGATCAATACTGTTTCAGATCTTTGACTGCCATTAGATCTGTTTCCAGTGTTTGCCGAAGTAACATCCTCTTCCTCGAGAGCCATGGAGGGTCAAGAACTTGAGTGATCTGACTTCTTGATCAAGAAGTTGGATCTGGTTGAAAAAATGAGCAACCAGAGGTGAAAATGATGAACTTGGTTCAGATCTGCCTCTAGAATGAGAAAAAATGTGCAACCAGAGGTGGAAATGATGATCTTGATTCTGATCTGCCTCTAGGATGGCACGGCGATGGGAAAAAACTGATGGACAGTGTAGCTATGATGATCTTGAGAATGGTATCTACCCCTGTGATGATAAAAATTCCGAGGGGAGCTTTGCAAAAAAGAACAATTTCTAAAATATACTCTGCCGTTTGGCTATGTGGCTCTGATACCAAATAAGAAATTTGAAAATGCTTTTCTTTCGTATATTTGATCAATTGATTTTTACATGATGCATTCAGTTGTTTATATAAAAGACAGATGCTGGGCTAAAGCAATAAAGGCCCAAACAAAACAAAACAGCATTACAAAAACAAAGGCGGAGCGGGTACAACATGATGAAGCCCAACAAAGGCAAATGATACAAGACAGAGCACGTGTGAAGCAGCATCACTATTAAATATATACAAAGTATAATCATAATAAATTTGTACTATGAACACTAATGCATAGGTAAAATATGTAGCAAAGTGATAGATGATTCTTTGGTTAAAGTGTGATTTTGTAATGCTGTTATAAATTTACACATATGTATTAAGTAAATGAAGCAATAAAGTAACTGTTTTGGTATAAGCCAACCAACCATACATCAATTTTTTCTTCTTTGTTCATCATCGCAATCAATCACTTTGAGTTCAAAACTTTACCAGTGGTGAATTTTCAAAACCAATATTTTTCTTACTTTATCTTTGAAAACATCCTTCTTAACCTTACTATTTTACTTCTTACTCTCCACAACTACAGAAACCCAATCATTTTCTTCAGTTTCGTATCTAATGTTATGTTTTTGCTATTGTACACGATAGGAATCTGTGAATGAGCTATTGCTTGTTTGCTTGGAATTTGTTAATTGGCTAGTACTTGCTCTGCTTTTTCCCTGGATCTGCCCTTGATGATCTAAAAATTAGCACTATGACTATAATTGAATGCTATTTATCAAATATATTTAATGGATATAAGTGCAATTGAAATTCTTGGAGAGTTATGCATATGTGTATTGATAAGACCATTCACTATTTCTTGGAGAGTGAAACATGCTTACAATCACTTATGTATTTTATATATAACAAGCTTAATCATCTTTTTGCGCTATCAACTTTGTAAAAGCAAGCTACATACTATAATCCATTCAAATGTGAATAGAAAATTAAAAGCCATGGAATAATAACTTTGTTTAAAACATTGATCCTTCCATTAGTTTTCTGCAAAATATCATTTTCTCCATAATTGCTCTTCTTTAAGCTATTAATAGTAGTAGTTTGGCTCCACCGGTCGGTCCTTCAACTGTTACTAATATCATTACTGATAATAATTATAATTTTCTTTTATGATAGTTTACATGATTTTGGGTTTGATTTTGCACCGGAAGATAATAAATGTGATAACAATTGAGGTAATCAAATGTTGAGTATAGATGTTCTACCATTATAATGAAAGAGATGTTTTTGTTAGTTCATAGCATTATGAAAGTGCGAAACATTTACTCAATAGTATGATAAACATTATGAGTAAATAAGAACATGGTAGAACATTATGAGCAAGTTTTTATAATGAAAATGAATTGCTCCTCATAAATATACATTTATAAGGCCACATATTACTATCTCAATTGTTATTTGTTGGCTTATGTATGTTTGATAACTTATATGCTTATAGGAGTATGCAAAGTTATGTTTGTTATGGACATGGTTGTTGACAATTATTTTCTCCTTTAACATTTAGGCTACAACTAGATGTGATTACTAAAGGTGAAATTTTGATTGTAAAGCCACAAGGAAGAACATGACTGATCATGAAAGAAATATATACTTAAAGCCCTTGCTCATATTGCATACATAAGAAAAAATTTATTTTATCTACTTCATATGTAATCATATCTGGTCCATATATTCTATTACAATTAATATTCTTATGCCTATTTGATAATGGTAGATTGTTATAGTTGAGTTGCTAATATAACCTTTTCTTCTTTATTGTAAAATGGATATGTTTCATCATGGAACTACTCATCTATAGTTAATAAATTACTATATTTCATTTTTTCTTAATAGAAATAAAAGCGGTAAAGAGGGTTACTGTGAAAAGATGCAAACAAACGGAAGCATGACAACTTATTTTTCTACAATAATAAGCAATATGTTAACCATTATCGTTATATTGCAAGTTCTGGATAACCACTATTTTTAGAGTTGGTAAATGGTTTATAAGTTCTACATTACCTATTAAATCTTAATAGAAATTACATTAAGTGAAAAAAGGCGATGCATGTAAAATTATAGATAAGATACGCATAACAAGCAGACTTGATCACAAGATTTATTTGTACATAGCAATTGAATCTAGATTACGCGTTTAAATGTTAGGCCTATATTATTACCACAATCACTAAGCTCATACTATTACCACCATTAATGAAATTATATAATCACCTATTATAATATATGTAAATCATGAAATGAATATGCTTTTATATTGTTTTATTTAGTCTCACATTGTAGAATATGTTAAACCTTAGCTCTGAAGCCTTTATATAAAGGAGGCTATGTAATATGAATATATGTCTAATTTCAGGAATGAATAATATATCTTCTACCTCTCTCTCTAATGACTTCTACTTTCTTCATTTTATAACATGTTATCAGCACGATCTCTAAATTAATTTTTTTATAGATTTGAATTGTGATGATCTAGAAGACCAGATCTACTTTGCTTTTTAGATCTAATTATAGATCTTAAGATTGTAAGCAATTTTTTAGATTTAATTATATTGATCTTATCTTTTTCAGATCTAATTCTATTAATTTATCTTCTTAGATCTCATTCAATCATAGATCTAATTTTTTGATCTCATTCTATTGTAGATCTTATGTTCTAATTTTTTTTAAATCTTTTGTAGATCTTGGTATCATGCTCAAATGATATATCTTTGAGATCTATATATTCTAGTCATCAGATCTATTCTTTTTCATGTTTATTCATCATTTTCTCTTATTTATTTATTGAAATCAAGTATGGCTTTAGAGATTACTTATTATTACATATCTATTAGTTGAAAGCAATTTTACTTATTCTTTCAGAATTTGTGCTTAATAAATATTCAGTTTGAACTGATTCAAAATTTCTAACAAGTGGTATTAGATTCACTCATCTTTGATTTCATTATGAATTTTTGATTTTTTTGAGTAAGTTTTGAATTGACTTTATTTATAAGTCACTGAATTCTTGTAATATCTTACTCAAATTTCAGATCTATTTGATCTATGTATAAAAGATTTTTTTGATAATTTTGGATTTGGTTTGAAGCTAAGTTGTTTTTCCTAGACCAAAAGGTAGCTTCTGATGTAGAAAGCAAGATCTAAATGATCTGTATATAGTTTGTGTAATTAAATAAAATTCTAAAAATGTTTTTATTTTTTGGAAATAATCTTAGTTTCCCAAATTTACGAGATAACATTTGAAGATTTACATATTTGTTTTGCTATATTTGGTAAAGAAATGAAGTTGATTTTCTTATAAGGGAAATAATTTGGATATGAGATGTATAGTTATTTATGATTATGAATGATATGTATAGATTGAGATGATAATGTTGTTTATTTTATAAATTATAATTATTGAGAAGAAAATTCTCTTTAAGATATCCATTTTTATTATTGAGTAATCTTGAACCAAGATCTGAGACGAAATTATGTTACTTTAACTATTGTTTGTTCAATTGATTCATATATATTTATAATGAAATCATTCTGTTGTGATAATAGTCATATCTTAGATCACATAAAGGTTAAACGCATTTACCTTTAACGTAAATGTATTAAATGCATTAGTTATTGTAAATTAAATAATATTTTATGTTTTTGTTTGGAATAAGAATTGATGCATGATGTACTATTTGATGGATTTATTTTGACAAGTAATGTCTGGCGTAATGGAAGAATTAGATTTAACAACAACTTGAAGTTATGGAAAGAAATTATTTTAATAGAAGTTGTATAACTCAAAATCCAAGACCTGAAGTCTTGAATTATAAAAAGAATTTCTGATAAAGTTTACAAGCTTGAATTCTATTCAGTATCTTTTTTTTTAATTTGTCAAAATGTACAAGCTTCTAAAAAAGGAATTTTATTTTTGTTACATTGCAATTCCTTAAAAGGAAATACTATATTCCCTGAAGTAATAATGATATAAATTTTTTGAACTAATAACAATAATTTATCCAAAAAAAATAATATTGTATATCAGTGTTACACTCCAAAAGTAGTGGCTTTATCTCTTGCATCTTACTTTCAATTGGTGAATCGAATTTTGTCACTGTATTTAAAGTTTGATATGCCATTTTAAAAGCAGTTACAACAAAAATCTCCAACATGGATATTTTATGCTACTGTAAAAGTAGTAATTATGTAATTTATACAAAATAAATATTTCATGTTGATATGGCATTCCAATAGTGCATATATATATCTTTAGAAGAGAAAGTTCACTCTAGAAGAGGTGATACTAAAATATCTCTAGAAGATATTTATAAATTTGAAAATGATTAACATATCTATAGAAGAGATTTATTTATATATTTGGTAATTTTATTAAACCAAATAAGTGTACATAAATACGATTATGAAGGATCCTAATTTAGTTTAGATTAGATCCAAAAGGTTTAAGATTATCTCAAGAATACATTGTTCTATGTTCATATGTCTAATTATACCATAAAGCTCATACTCCTAGTTATTATTTCATAAGAAATATTACATGCATAATCATTTCTTGAAGAAATATCTTTAAATATTCTCCCGAAGAGATGGTCTATATTTCATATCACAATTTTCATGCAAGCTATGCACAATCTTTGATTATAATTCATCCCTTCTCCACCAATCAATCCATATAAAGGCCTTTCCATATTTTCAATGGTGGTTTTGCATTTTCAAGGAAATTAATTAATGCAATTAATGAGATTGGATCTAGAGCTATAAAATGGATGTAAATAGGAAATTATATTCCCTTTTATAGATTATATTTGGTTGTCTTATACTATTTTACAGTAATGTTTTTATTCTTTCACTATAACTAATATCAAATATGAGTTCTTATTTTATGAAATGCATTAATTAATACCATGAACAATATTTTGATGCTTGTGCATTTTTATTTCCACTAATAGTTGGTAATATGATAAACATAGCCAAACTTGAATTTAAAACTTTGGATCTATTAAGAGATAACTTTTTGTCATGGATATTGGATGATGACATTCAATTACAATCTCAATGCTTTGATTATGCCATTAAAAATGATAATAATATATCCCAGTAGGATAAAACAAAGGCTTTTATATTTTTAAGGTGTCATGTCCACGGTAATCTTAAAATAAGAAATTTAACTGAAAAAAAATCATCTTTACTTATGGAACTCCCTGAAGGAGCATTATAACTACTAGAAGATGGTCACACTTCCAAACACTAAACAAGAGTGGTTGAACCTGAAGTTTCAACCAGTTAAAAGTTGGTGCTTGTATGTTTTTCTTTTCAAAACTAATTGAAATAACATACCGATGAATGCTATGTTTTAATCAGTAGTCCATTTTATTCTATTTTGGAAAATATTAGCATTTATTTAATGCTTATAAATTTTAATAGTTGACTAACTATATTATCTTTAATTCTTAAGATATGGACCGTCAATATTTGAGTGGTAATATATGCCTACTAGATAGTGCAACGAATCATATGATTTTGAAAAACCAGAAGTTTTTCTCTGAACTATCTGAAAATATTTTAGCTAAAAATTTCAATCATATTAAATTTTCTATATAATTGAGGTGTCCGAAGAGCCCAAATAGTATTAGCAAATGGTACATATATCTTAATTCAAAATACATTATACTCAAGAAAATTTAAAAGAAATTTGTGAGTTTGAGGATATATAAATGAATGGCTACCATATTGAAGCTATAATGAAAACGTCAAAGAATATCTTTGTGTTATCTTTATAAATTGAAAGCTGGAAGCTTATTTTAGAAAAATTTGTTACAATTTCAAGTGGATTTTATTTCATGAAATTTGGCATAATTGAATTCCATATTTAAACATGAGCCAGAAGCTCAAAAATATCACTTGAATGCATCTTATCAATTGATAATAGGATTATCCTCATATTATTAATATTTATGGTCTATTTGCTAGTAGCAATATGATAATGGATCAAAATGAGAATCCAAAGATGATTATTATTTAATGTGATAATGTTTGTCAACATTGAGAAGGAGGATAAAGGGATACAAGTTTATTTTGATCATCAGTGTCAAATATTTGTTCACATGTATAATGATGCAAAATATTAAGTAACTTGAATAAATTGTTAATAATATCCCTAGTAGACTTTCTCCAATATAGATTTGAATTCCTGAAGCATCAAAATGTGTAAATTACATATGAAATATGGTACAAAAGTCAGTTTGAAATACTTTTGGAGTAAGTAATAAATATGCCAAATAAAAGAGGTGAGTGTTCTTGAAGAAACACTTAAGGGTGCTTTTGAAGAGACTAATGACATGATTGTCAAATAACCCTAGAAAGTGGTTTAGGTACCTAAAAGTTGATAATCAAAGTGATCTCAATAAATCATGTCTAGAACTGATAAGAAATAATTATTGATGATAAATTTATAAATAATAAAGCGCTTACGTTTGTAAGTAGATTAAGAATCTTGAATTAGGGGAAAACATGACTGGCCATCATGAATCCTTTAATAGTAGAGAAATACGGGCATGTAGTCCGCAAAGTACCGAAAGTACTTGAAATGCTTAATATACCCCGAAGGTATAAATGTGGTTTAAATCATATTAAATAATGAAAGTATACAAATTCCTGAAGAATATAAATAAGTTTCATTGTTATAACGAACGCAAAGAACAAGGAGAGTAGATTTCAACCTACTTTTAAGTATTGTTGTAATAAAAATCTTGATATAATTCATGATGAGTAGATTACTTCCTATTTTTAAGTATCGTTGTAATGAAACTCTTAATATCCATTGAATATTAGTTACGATATGCAAATCTTATTAAAATATATAAATTTCTGAAGAATATAAATAACTTCGATGATTATAAAGAATGCAAAGAACATGGAATGTAGATTACAACCTTCTTTTAAGTATTGCTGTAATGAAATTCTTGATACACTTGAAGATGAGTAGATTACTTCCTGCTTTTAAATATTGTTGTAATGGAACTTTTAATATTCATCAAAAATGAAGTTGCAATATGCAAAACTAATTTGAAGCATAAAAGTGAAAGCACACGATGTGTTTTTCATAAAGGTAGCAAACAAAATGCATAGAATGCAAATCATATTTGAAAGAAACATTCTTGAAAATTTTGATTGTTATTTGTGATCCAGAAGTATCTATAACCAATTTAAGTTATCGAAAGATGAATACGAATTCCTAGGAAATTTTTAAATCAGGGGGAGCATCTATAAGCGTTTTATAATGCACTCTTTTTCCTTAACTAAGATTTTTTCCCACTGGGTTTTTATTAGTAAGGTTTTAATGGGGCATTATCTTGATCTAGAAGTATCAACTCCTCGGTAACATTTGAAAATAAGTTACAATGTATTCTTCTATCTTATTTAAGATGTTTTCCACTAGGTTTTTTCTTTCTAAGTTTTTAATGAGGCATTATCTTGATCTAGAAGATTCAAATGTTTTTTTAAGAAATAATCTCAAACATGTTAGTTAAATTATATTTTTATCCTTGACTAAGTTTTTTCCCATAGGGTTTTCCTTTACGAGGTTTTTAATGAAGTATTGTATTGATCCAGAAGTATCAAACTCTATTTGATTCTGTAAATTAGTGAAATATGCAATACTATATTGTACTCTTTTTTCTTCATTAAGATTTTTCTCATAGGGTTTTTCTTAGTAAGGTTTTAATGAGGCATTATTTTGATCCAAAAGTATCAAACTTCATTTGAATAAATAAGAAAATAAGATATGCCATTATACCCTTTTTTCTCCTTCACTAAGATTTTTTTTCCATTGCGTTTTTCTTAGTAAGATTTTAATGAGGCATTAGTTTGATCCAGTAGTATCAAACTTCATTTGAAGAAATGAGAAAATAAGATATGTCATTGTACTCTTTTTTCCCCTCACTAAGATTTTTTCCGTTGGGTTTTTCTTAATAAGGGTTTAATGAGGCATTATTTTGATCCCGAAGTATCAAACTCTTTGAAGGAATATTATTTTTAGCATGATATTTATGATTTCACAAGTTACGCTATTTTTCTCTTTATGGTTTTTCGCATTGGGTTTTTCTTATAAAGGTTTTTAATGAGGCAACAGACAATATCTATATCGACTAAATCGATAAATGCAAGCAAGATAATAATGAGGGGGAGCAATCATCATACACGTTTCGAAACGGAAAATTTCAAGTTATCAGAGCATTTAATATTTTGAAGACGCATATTCAAGGGGGAGTGTTATAATATATGTAAATCATGAAATGAATATGCTTTTACGTTGTTTTATTTAGTCTCACATCGTGGAATATATTAAATACTTAGCTCCGAAGCCTTTATATAAAGGAGGCTATGTAATGTAAATATATGTCTAATTTTAGGAATGAGTAATATATCTTCCGCCTCTCTCTCTAGTGACTTCTAATTTCTTCATTTTATAACATTACCATCATTATCATTATTTTTTCTTTAATAATACTGTTATTATATTGGTAGTTGTACAAATTTGGTCATTAATAACCAAAACTCAAATATATAACAGTTCAGAGAATTTTTGAATGCACCATAAAGAATGTTTCTAGATTGCTATATCATTTGAATTTAAAAAAGTATAGTAACGCGTGCATGTCCCACATATTTATTTTATATTTTATAGTCAAATTGAAGTTTATTGATTATTAATAGAATAGATATTAGCAGTATGAAATTGGTATAAAAAAACAAAAAATATGTAAAATCCCTAAATGCAACGACTACAGGAAAAGAAATTGATTCTAACCTCGATGATTACCTGTAACTTCATTGATCTTGCTAATATTTCTTTGACAAATATAGAAAATAATTATTTGTTTCCTTTTCCCTCCTATATATGGTATGGTTTCCTAATATGTTGAATAAGTCAGTAAATGAAAAGCTAGTCCTCGCAAAAATTTTAAAATGCAGAAGCATACACAAGACATTCTTTTGCTTTGGAGATGAGGCGTAAGACTCAAAATGTCGATGTGTAAGTATTTTGGGTAAACATTGAGGCATTGGTTACTATTGTATTGTTATTATTAGCTTTTGATTAGTAAATAAAAGTTAACCATTTTTTATATGAAAAATATATAAATAACAATATAAACCTTAAATTTAAAGAGTCCAGTCATAATCATTCTTTATTGTTCATTCATAAAAGCATAAATAATTAAAACTATAAATAAAATTTAAGCACTTGACTTTATGTGTATATGTGTGTATGTATGTGTGCATATAAAATGATTCAATCCTTATTAATATGTTTGAAGAATTCATTTTTTGGGTTAGAAGTGGTTTGTATTTTATTTTTCTCTTTATCCTTTTATTTGTCTTTCAATTTCTTTCCCAGATTTTTGAAAATGATCTTTGAACGACTTTGGTGGAATCAATCTCTACTACAAGCAGTAAGACATCATATAAGTTATTATTTTATTTATTTTTCCTTTTACCAATTTATATCAATCCAAGTAATTTATTTAGAGGATTAATGATAACACCTGATAGGATAGCTAAGCTCCGTGAGAGGAAGACGAGAGACTTCAACCAAGTTAAATGCATCCAACATGAGAATAATAGACTTTTGGTGAAGGAACATGAGATGAAGGATACATGGAGTGAATACTTCGACAAGCTATTCAATGAAGAAGGTGATAACACTACGATCAAGCTAGATGACTCTTTTAATGACACTAGTAGATATTTTGTTCGAAGAATTCAAGAGTCTGTAATAAAGGACGCGCTAAAACGGATGAAAGAAGGCAAGGCGTTGGGGCCTGATTACATCCCTATTGAGGTGTGTAGATGCCTTAGAGATGCAGGGATAGTCTAGCTAACTAATTTGTTCGATAATATTTTCAAATCAAACAAGATGTCAGATGAGTTGAGGAGAAGCATATTAGTTCCAATCTTCAAGAAGAAAGGAAATATTCAAACTTGCACAAACTACAGAGAAACTAAGCTTATGAGTCATGCAATGAAGCTTTAGGTGAGAGTCATTGAACATCGATTAAGAAGGATGACAAACATTTCAAAAAACCAATTTGGTTTCATGCTTGTGAGGTCGACTACGGAGGCGATTTTTTAATAAGATAACTTATAGAGAGATTTAGAGAGCAAAAAGGATCTACACATGACATTTATCGATTTGGAAAAACCTTATGATAAAATACTTAGAAAGTTTATGTGGTGGGACCTGAAAAAAAAGAGTCCCAACAAAGTACATTACCCTTATCAAGGATATGTACGATGATGTTGTGACTAGTATCAGCGCATGCGATGGTGAAACTGATGACTTTCCCATTAACAAAGGTTTACATCAAGGATCAGCTTTGAGCCCCTACATTTTGCCCTAGTAATGGATGAGGTTACGAAGGGTGTGCATGGTGAGATTTCTTGGTGTATTCTCTTTGTTGATGATGTTGTGCTAATTGACGAAAGTAGGATAGAGGTTGATAGACAGTTGGAGCTGTGGAGATAGATTTTTGCATCTGTAATGAACCTAAATTAATCACTTTATATTTGAATATCTAAATCATTTTTTTAATATTCAAATAATGGGTTTTAATAACCAAAAAACACTTTTAAATAATAATTAATTATGCTAAAATCATTTTCAAAATATATTTACTAAAATAGTTAGTTCAGATAAAAACAGAAAATGAGACCGAAAATCTTATTTCAAAATTACAACATTTTGGCAGTGAAAAGTCATCGGAAAACATTGTGAACATTTGTATAACATGTACACACACATATGGGTGTCATAGGATGATAATAAGTTTTTATTAGGGTAAAGTAAGTGTATGGTTAAGATAATGATGATTTGACTTTAAATAAATCAAGTATGACATGAATAGTAACCTAAATTAAATAATACCATACCTTATGTATATAAGTACACGACATCATGTAGCTTCCTTGATTATGGGGTATGGGAGGGGTGACCAATGTGGAAAACATGGTAAGGGGGAGGAGGAAGTTGTCACATCACATGATACATATATACCTTATTATATTAGCAAGGGTAGTTTAGACATTTTATGTGTTTCATGCCTATCCATACCCATCCAGTCTCTACATTTTCTAACTTGAAGATACCATTCTCATTTTCTAAATCCTTCATCTCTTCATATATTGAACATTCATTTCCACCATTTCAAAGTTCAAAGTTTAAAAAGTTAGCTTATTCAAGTTTAAAATTACCAACATCCACTTAGAACAACGGTCGACTAAAACAAGCTCCTACACCCCCTCAAACAACCAGGGCTGTGCCCACTTATCACGTGGGTCGAGCGTTACATGCCATAGGATGAACAAAAACAGCACCTCCAAGGCCTAAAAATAAAGTCATTTGCATAGCAAAGCCCTGTTCCAGTGTTGTTCAAGAAGTTAGTGCAAATTCGATAAAGTTATTAAGTGTTTCGGTGAGTAAAACTTTATCTTCTAAGACCAAAGTTTTATACTATATACATGCTTGTATTAAGAGCTTATGAATGATTGTTGTATATGCGTAGTGATGGTTTGGTTATTGATTTGCTTGCTTCAAAAAGTTGACAATTTGGTCACAGTTTCGTAACTTGCAAAGTTAGTAAGTAAAAGTTGATTATAATGTTAGTTCATGCTCACTGCATGTTGTATCATAGTTCATTACCTTGTATATATGCTCATACCCTTGCCATGAAATGTTTGGTTGATTGATAAATGATATAAACTTGTTTACCGAAATGCCCATATAGCGATACTCGCTATATCGACACTTTCGGAAAATCACTTCTTATCGAAACCATTTTGTTTCATTTTCATGCTCGGATTAGTTTTACAAGTAAAGTCATTTTTTAAAATAATAATGATTTCAAATTTAATTAATTATCCTAATAATGATTATTAATTTAATTAATTATTTGATTAATAAGGATTAGGGTTAACTAATTAACTTATTAATGATGTGTTTTAAAATTAATTAATCATTTTATTTAATGATGTTTAAAGCTAATTAATCTTTTGATAATGATGGATTAAAATTAATTAGCCAATTTTCTATTGATGTTTTTAAATTAATTAGTTTTTAAATTAATGATTTTTAAAGTAAATCTATTCATTTTTAACTTCAAATAATCTTTCCTTTGATGATGTTTTAAAGTGGTTAATAATTTTGAATAATTATATTTAATTAATTATTGATTTAATTAATTATATCTAAATATTAATAATTAATTAAATTAACGATGTTTTAAAGATGCTTTACCTTGTCAATTAAAGACATTTGGAGTAAATTTATCAACTTAATTAATGAAGTTTTAAAGTGAAGTAACAAGGATGTTTTGACTTTGTTATTCATTTTAATTAACGATATTGAATTAGTTATTTAAAATAATTAGTTATAATTAATTTTTAATTAAATTAATGGTGTTTGAAAGTGATTAATTTCTTTTGGATTAAAGGCTATTGGAGTAAACTCATCAACTGAATTAATGAACTTTTAAAGTTAATTAATCAATATAATAAGTATGTGTTTAAGTTATTAGATCCTTTTTTATAATGATGTTTCAAGTTAGTGAACTCCTTTAACAAAGTGTAATGAAGCTAATATTATATTGTGAGCCCAAGCACAAGTTTGGTTTTAAAAGTAAAAATTTGTCTCGTTTATGTAAATGAATTAATTCTCATAAAACAATATCACCTATATGGAAATGATTTATTTGTATACTTAGCACTAAACGTCGAAGAAGTAGACTTGATTCTATTTCGAACGTTGAGAATAGTCGTGAGACATGACTTTGAGGTAACACTACCTTGACTTGTCTGGTATTGTTCTTAACTAAGAAATAGTACAAGTTTGAATTCGATGAGTGGTGATAAGTATACAAGGTTTAATTTCCATATACGATTGTTTTATATCCTTGATAGTTGGTTTCCCAGCTATCGGTTACCTCGCCTTCTTTATCATCATCATTCTAAGATGATTTATTGCTCCATCGAGCTTTATTATCCTTTGTCAAAAATTACTAAACCCAAAGCATGAGAGAATGCCAAGTAAGTAGGGTTGCTCTTGTTAAAAGGGTATTTTCACATCTCATCTAGTTTGGATTCGATTGTGCACTTAGATGTGAAAAGATTCAAATATTCGGTAAGGATTGGCAAGGTTCGGCTTGGACGTGTCCGAGAAGTGTCACAGAGTATATGTCCTTTCCAAAGTATATTACTAGAGGTATACTTTAAGGGGGGTGCACCATCTTAATCATTGCTGTAAGAATTTCCTTTCCTTATTTGATTCGAACCTTCGAATCATTTTTTTTGTAATTGCAACGGGAAGAGTCAATCAGTCTTCACGTTGTTTAATTATTTTTGTCCATTCTATCAAGTTTGGACTGTTATCTTTTTTATCCACTCTATCCAGTTTGGATTTTGTTCAGACTGTTTCCATTCTTTCAAGTCTAGATCTTTATACTATTTTTGCCCATCGTCTATATTTTGATTTGTTCCCTATTGTTCTTTTCCATTCTTAAGTTTTGGTTGTTGTTCATGTGGGAGAAAACCCGTTCCACATTAGTGCATGGTCCCATGTATTATTGTTTAATACACTCCCTTTTGTTTCAGAGTTTTACTCATGCCAGATATATTATCTGACCTGAGTTGTTTATTTTCCCTAAACTCTCGGGTACTCGATTATATCTGAGTAGTCTGAGAATAACATGTTTTTCTTTAGACCTCTTTGAAGACAACAAATGAGCAGGAGACTCCTTAGTTATCTAGTTATTTGTTTCCGCTGTACGATTATGCATATGTGTTTTCTATCTAAATTTGAAAAGTCATGACGTATTTCTATCAGTCTGTTAGATGCAGTACTTTTGTATAACTATGATAACTCCATGTAAGGAGTAACATTTTGTACTATATCATTTTTATATTACATATAACCATTCCGTTGTGAGGTTTTTCTATCCTGTCTTATTCTCTTCTTTATTTTACCTCATGATAACTTGTCTTTCAAACACTTAGGCAATGATACATGAATACTATGGATGTATTAAGTGTCACCCCTAGAAGTCAGAAAGGTGGGCCATAACAGTTGGTATCAGAGCCTAGGTTTAGCGAACCCCTAAGTCCTAGTGGGGTAAACTCTCTAAAGATAAGATTAGTAATATCCTAGGATGAATCTGAGAGTATAAATATATATATTGAGTGCATATTTGTTAGTGTTATTAAAATGTTTTATATCGCGTTGTTTGATCCGTTAAATGGTATATGAATTCAGGTCAATGCATCTGATCAGCGTTATTGATAGGGATTACTAAACTTTTGAAAAGACCTCCCAATATAGTACTATTTTAAAATGGTAAATGAAATAATTTTACCTAGAAATATATTATATATATAAGAATGATTTTCAAAAATTAATATAGTGCATTGATGAGTTGATTATTAGGAGATGATAATATTTTATTGTTATCATTTACGATTTGTTTAGTTATGCATGTCCAGTTTGAGCATTAACTATTATTGAATAGTTCATAAGAAATTTTCCTTAGTAAGAAATAGTTGGGTAGGTACGAATTAGGGAACCTTGAAACGGACCCCTTATGAATTAAGTTTCATAATTTTATTATAAGGTATTTGATGAAAGGGGAAAGTTAAAGTCGTCTTTTAATAGTGTTAACCTAAAAGTAAACTTTCAGTAAAAAGTTGTTGAATGTAACCTAAATGATAGGATAAATCTTTTAGATGATAAATATTTAAAAAAATTAGTTATAATAAAGAAGAATTATTCAATATGAGCTTAACCCACATTCAAAATTTGCTATATCATATAGTTGTTCAATAAATTATTATTGACTGTTTGGATGTTAATTAAACTGTTTGGTTGATTATTTCATGAATTTCCATTTGGAAAATGAATGTTTAATAAAAATTAACGTTAATATCCCATTTAAACTGTTTAAGTGTTGTCGTAGCAATTTTCGCTATACCGTCATTTATTGAATATCATCCCCTAAACTCTTTTGTGTGTGTGTTTTGAACTTGAACTTATGTTTTTACAAAAGTAGATGTTTAAAATACATTAATCATTTTGATTAATGATATTTTAAAATTTATTAATCATTTTAACTAATATGAATTGAAATTAATTTAATCTTTTGGATTAATGAGATTTGAATTTAATTAGATTAATTCATTTATTGATATTTAACTTTAATATATCATATTAATTAATGATTGGTTAAATTTTATTAATTTTTTTTAACTAATAGTGTTTCGAAAAAAATTTAATCGTCTTAATTAATGACGTTTGAATTTAACAAAATCATTTCAATTAATGATATTTGAAATATAATTAATCATTATGTAAATTTGATTAATTATCTTTTGGAATAATTAATGTTGTTTTAGATTTATATAAGAGATTATAAATGTGTCTTTGTTATCTTCCAGGATAATTAATGTTATTTTAAATCTCATAAAATATTTTAAATTTAAATTATTTTCGTTGAGAAAATTATGTGGTTATGAAGTTTAAAAAAAGAGTATTATAAATCATCCCCAGGGACGATTAGTATTGTTTTGAATTCATAAAGGTATTGAATTCCTCTATTATCTTTTGGGATAACAAATATTTTTTTAAATCTATAAATAAGAAAATCCTTTAAAAGAGAGTTGTTTAAAATCATAGATATGTGTAGATTGTTTTGGGTTTAGAGTAAACCATGTTTTAAACGACATTTGTTTTTTACCCTTGTTTTAATACACTTAGTATAATAAACCGTCTTTTAAAATAACATTATAAAGGGTTTTCAGAAAATCTAAATCCCGGTATTGTATGAAATGATTTCAAAAGATTTTGAGAAATTTTAAATGGAATGCATTTTGTTTGGGATAATTCGGGGGAAACTATTTTGATTAGTTTTGTGCTATTCCGAATAATCTTTTAAGTGATGATCGGATATTTGCTTAGACGAACATTGTGGAGTACTTAGTAAATTATTGTCTTTATCATTGTGTGATCAGAATGAGATTAAATATGAATAAACCCAAAGAGAGTTTAGTAAATAAAATTATTTGAAGTTATTATTTCATAAAGAAATATAATATGTTTTCGAAAAAGGACATTTTGAAATAAAAACTGGGTAATTAGTTTTTAAGTTCCCTTGAAGGGTATTAGTTGCAAATAAATAGTATTTTTGATAAAAGATTGTTTTGGATAAATGAATTTTTATCCTTAGAGAAGAAAAGGGATCATTTACCACTGGTTTAATCAAGTTAGATTGGATAGGAATATTTTGATAGCATTATTTTTTCAAAACCATTTATTTTATTTAAACATCTAATTAGTGTAAACTAATCAGTGTTATTGGACCAGTCCATAAACATCATTCATTATAACACCATAATGTAAAAAGGTGGGAGGGTTTTAATCGACATTGTTTTATTAAAACCATAGTTTTTGTTTAAAACTTGTAAGTAGTGTAAATTATTTGTTGTTTTGGGTCAACCCATAAACGTTTTCCATTTTAACACTCTAGGTTAAAGGGGTCGAGAAGTTGACTCAGTTTCAAAAGACCTAAATTTTGATTGGACCTTCACCTAAATTGTTAAAAGTTAAATAATTTTTTTACTTATGTGTACTCTTAGGATATGGAAGAATACTATACAAGTAAATAAAGTAGAATAAGTTATTATTTAATGTTTTATAAAGAAAAGGCTTTATAAAATATATTTTTTATGCTTAGGAGAAAATATATGAAGCAATCCATAAACAATTATGGTGTTGAATAAAGTACTAAATGCAAATTTAAGTGATTTAGTGATATTGGTATAATTAAGAAATCCATAATTTTAGAGAGTTACTTTCAATTTTGTTTGAAGGGGCATAGGTAATCCTCTAAGCAATAATCAAAGGCTTATGAGCAAAATGGTATGCTTGGGAAATTATTTATATTCTTAGGCAATCAAGAAAGTTTTAAACCTATGTTAAGATTTGTATGTTAGTCATTTGACATTTTAAGTAATGTTAAGTGTAAGATTTTTCCCTTATGGAATTTGATTGACAGATAGTGTTAGTTTATTCCATTACTAAATTTGATTGATTGTGTCATTTTATAGATTATGGTTTATAAAGTTATTGTTTGTTAGGATTTAAATCCTGGTACTTTTTAAAAAGTGGTTTCAAAATAATTTGAGAAATAAATAATGAAATATTGCTTTGAAAAAAATATAAAATTGAAAGGTTATTATTCCAAACATTTGAAAGAAATATTTTTTTTTGTAGTTTTCAAATATTTTATAATGACTAAATTTAGGTAATTAGGGATTTATCGATTCAGGAGACTCGCCGGGTATATTTAATCTATTGTTTTTAGGAGGTCCCGGAATACCCTTGGATGCTCCATGTTGTTTTTGGGAGGTACCGGAATACCCTTTGATTTAATACTACACCACTTCCATCTGTTGGCTTTCGACGCCATGCCTCCACTAATGAACCTATTTGAAACCAATGCACGTGGTATCAAGCAATTGATACATAGTGCATTGGAGAAAGGCGGAAGGTACAACGTCGAAATCTAGCTTTCGAAGGGGTAGAAGCTACTCTTATTAACATTGAATTACTTCTTTTTATAAAGGATGCTTTCAAAGGAGTTGTATTAGTATTCGAATTTATCAGCTTGCCATTGTTTTAGAAAAAATCTTTCGATAGAGTTACAATCTTTGTTTTAAAGAAGCTTTTGCAAGTATAGCTTTGAACCTATTCGAAACCTAGCTGCTGCGTTCTTACCTTTCGAACTAGTTAGCTGCTTTTCTTTATAACCTAAAAGCAATATATTCTAAAGGGTGCTTTCTCCTTGTACTTTGAAGCTGTCTTCTCCATGCTTTCGAATGGGTCATACAGCCGCTTTTCAAATGGTTTCTAAGGAAATGGTTTCGAAACTATCTTCTTTCTTTTACTTAGGATTAATGTTTTCGACAGTAATGCTTTCACCTAGTTCTTTACGACCCTTAGTTATATTAAAAATTAAACCCAATAATTTTGAAAGGAATAATTATTAAGGGTTTCGAAGCAATGTTTCCATGATACTTTACTTGAATCCAATGCTTTCGAAAGGTTTATTTTAGGTGTTTTAATGGAGGATTTCCAATGTCTTCAAAAGATAATTCAAATGGTTTTGATAGAGGATGTCTAAGGTCTTAGTAAAACTTTTGAAAGGGTTTTTTTTTCAATGATTTCTAAAGGCGTTGTTTAAAGTTTATAAATAAGGGTTTCGAAAGTGTTATCTTGGCTTCATGGCCTAGAGTCTTTTAAGTTAAAAAAGGTTTTTAACTTACTTTGAAGGGACAAATAATCTCGTTAATCAGATTTCATCAACTTTATTTTGTGTAAAGTGTATATATCATGGCATAAGTGTTTTGAGTAAAGCAAAGTATATAATTTCCTCGTTTTATAACATTATGATTTCAGGGGTAAATCATTCGTAAAAGGTTATTTATAAGTAAATGAAAGTTGAATGAGGATGGTAACTCTAAGTATATGATAGAAAATAGGAATAAGACCCTATGACTCAAATATAGAAGAACATATGGGACTGTGTACGATCACGCCCTATACTTTAGCTAATAGCCCATAGCGTATGTAAGTCCAAAATTCCAGTGTGTAGGACTTCGTCATAGATGGAACTAAAATAATGTTATACAGAGTAAAGATAGGTGATTGGTGAGCCCGCAAAACCATTAGGATCAATTGACCCTAGAAGAAGATAGTTAAGGGCAGATAGCCCAGTAGCGTGTTTAACGGAAGTTAGATAATTGAATATGTCAAGCCGGCTCGAGCCAGCCAATGGTTAATAGTTAGTCGGATAAAACTATAGCGTGGACAGATAGTCCACTAATTCTTGATTAGTATGCATATATGTATTTGCTATTATTGTTATAATCAGTTTGATTGTAGGATTTGATTTGGAAAAATATGCTTTTAAAAGGATATTAGTGAGGAGAAACACATTCCGCTAAGCGGCATAGTCTCACCTAATATCAGTAAATTGAAATGTGATAGTATTCACAACAGGCTTTATGTCTGACTTGAAGTTTATGTTTTTTCCTTAAACTCTCGGGTGCTAAAAATTTGGTTTGAGTAGATTGAGAGTTAAATTTTTTTAGGTTTAGTAGGTTAGACAAATAAGCTTACGAAGATATGTAGGAGGCAAACTATCTATATATGAGCTATTAAGTATTATTTCTTTTGGGATGTATTATGACTGATATGTCTATTTAGAACTCTTATTTTCCAAGGGGGCATCTTCATATCTCGCTATAAGCGTCGTTTGTATAGAAATATGGATTTGAAATATAATCGAATTTTTTTTTGTAATTTATGCTGATTTTATCATATTCATGTGCTTTTGATATTATGGATACCATAAACATTACCATATTTTATCACGGAAATTAATAGACTGCAACATCTATAACGCTTAGCTTCAGGCCTCAAGATAGGGGATGTTTCAACCTGGTATAAGAGCATAGGCTTATGAAAACTTAAAAAAGATTTTGAACTTAAAAATGGTTTTGAAAACATAATCCTAAGGAATTAGAGAAAAGATTGGGGTATGGGATGACGCTATACTAACATACTTGTATTTGCTATATATAAGTACGCGCTTCATCTCTATTCTCCCATCTCTCTTAGGTTATTCTTCTGGATCTTACAAAGGCTCGAATGCAGTTTTTAAGGATGTAAGATATGGATGCTATAGGTGAAAGAGTTAACATTGGTGGAGGAAGCACCACAACCAGTTGAAATGCTAGACCAAACACTAGAAGGAACCCAGGTCGGGCATAAGCTGCTAATGTGGGTGCTGAAGCACCACAAGCTGATACAGGACCTATGTATCGGTTCTTCATTAACATGATGCGGGCTAGAATTACTGAGGGTTTAGTTGGAGGAAAGCAAGAAGCTCCGGTGGTCACTAACTATGAATTATTGAGTAGATATTATGTCAGGCTTGGAGGAAAACCATTTATCGGAACCGAGGACGCAATTAATAAGGAGAATTGGTTGCTTCATTGTGAAAGGTTTTTTTTCGATTTAGAGCTCAACTATGAGCAGAAGAGGAGATTTTTTTCTAGGAAGTTGCAAGGAGTAGCACTATACTGGTGGAACAATATTACTGTGGGAGTAAATGAAGAGACCATGACTTGGGTAGAATTCAGAAGAATGTTTGAGGAGAGATTCATATCGGAAATTGCTACGTCAACTCCACTCAGGAGGTTTGCTGAGTTCATGCAAGAAGACATGATAGTGTTGGAGTATGCTAACATATTTGAGATATGGATATGCTACGGTTGGTGAAGTTATCAAAAGGAATGAGAAATTCACCCGTGGACTGGAATCTGAACTTTCTAAAGCAACATTACCACATATTAGGGATCTGTGTGGGGTAGTTGTTGAGATAGGTTTGAGATAGGAAGAGATGCTTTCTTTTCTTGATGGTAACAAAGAAAGGGAAGTTAAAGGTGGATGGAATAGAAGAGAAAGTTTTTCCATAAAAAGGGCGCTCAGAAGAGTGGAGCTGCCAAGAAAGGGAAGGTCGCTATAGTTTGCTATAAGTGTGATAAGAAGGAACACTATGCTCATAAGTGGCGTACAGGCAAAGGGAAGAAAACTTTTGACAAGAAAGGAGTAAAATGTTTTCAACTGCGATCAAATTGAAAATTATAAGAACCAGTGCAAGGAACCAGCCAAGGATGGATGATTTGTTCAATCAGTTGAGTGGATCAGAAGTATTTTACCAGTTGGATTTAGAAACAAGGTTCCATCAGCTTAGAGTAGCAAAGGATAGTATTCCTTTGATACGCTTAGGACCAAATATGGATCGTACGAATGGTTAGTGATGCCGTTCAGACTAACTAATAAGCTAGCATTCTTCGCAGACTTGATGAACTGAATCTTCTAGAAGCATCTGGATAGATCTATGTTAGTATTCGTAGACGATATTTTGATATACTCTAAGGATGAAAGAGAACATGAACTTCATCTTAGAGTAGTGCTTGAGGCAGCATCAACTGAAAGCAGAATTTTTGAAGAGTCACTTCTGGAAGGAGGAGGTGAAGTTTCTTCATATATAGTCTTAGAGAAAGGTTTGTCGATAGATTCGACTAAGATCGAGGCAGTGAATAATTGGTAGAGACCCGAGACAGTGACCGAGTTAAAGAGTTTTCTTGAATTAGCTGGTTGCTATTGGAGATTCATTAAGGATTTTTTGTGGATAGCAGTAATGATGACTAAGCTAATTTGAAAAGATGTGAAGTTTTTCTGGACTAATAAGTGTGAGGAGGCATTCCAGAAATTGAAGTACTAATTGACGAATGCACCTTTGTTAGTTGTTCCAGAAGAGAATCATAACTTAGTGGTATACACTGATGCATGTGGAACAAGATTAAGAGCTTTATTAATGCAAAAAGGTAAAGTGATTGCCTATGCTTCACGACAGCTTAGACCGCATGAAGTGAGATATCCAACTCATGATTTGGAATTCGTGGTAGTAATTTTCACATTAAAGGTGTGGAGACATTACCTTATGGGAGAAAGATTCAAGTTGTACATGGATCATAAGTCACTAAGATATTAATTCTCCCAAAAGGAGTTGAATATGGGACAGCAGAGGTGGTTAGAGCTTTTAGTCGCTTATGACTTTGGTATTGAGTACAAACCAAGAAAAGGAAATAAGGTTGTAGATGCACTTAGCAGGAAATATCAGAATGCAATATTAGCAATGATAACTGACTGGAAAGATCTAGAAGCATTGACTACGTGAAGAGTACAATGGAGATCTTAGAGTAGTTCTAGTCAATAAACTGCAATGTTGTCATGTTTAGAAGTTCGACTAATGATGATGAAAAGGATTGCTTCTAAACAAGGATAGGATCCATCATTAGTATAATGGATTAGAAAGTTAAGGGATGGAATAGAAAGTGATGACTTGAAAGGTTTCAGTCATAACCAGAATGGGTGACTGAGGAAGAAAGGACAGATATGTGTTCGAATGTGGGAAACATTACGAAGGATGTTATTAAAGAATGCCATCGTTCGAAGTTCATTATTCACCCAGGAGGAACTAAGATGTATCAGGATATGAAAAAGAGTTTCTTCTAGGAAGGTATGAAGAGAGATGTAGACTTATAGGTGAGGAAGTATTTAAACTGTCAACGGGTAAAAGCTGAACATCAGAAACCGAGTGAGTTACTTCGGCCTTTATGTGTTCCAGTTTGGAAATGGGATTCTATGTCAATGGATTTCATAGATGGGTTGCCAAGGTTGAATCGAGGAAATGAAAGTATATAGGTTATGGTGGATAGATTGACCAAGAGTGCCCATTTTATTCCAGTTAATATGATCAAGACAGTACCGGATTTAGCTAAGTTATTCATGAGGAATATAGTTAGACTACATGGAATTCTTAGCAGTATAGTAAGTGATAGAGATTCCTTATTTACTAGCGAGTTATGGAAGAGTCTATAGGAGACTTTGGGTATGAAGCTCAAGATGGGTACCTCTTACCATCCGTAGACGGATGGGCAAACAGAGAAAGTTAACAAAGTCTTAGAAGATTTGTTAAGAGCTTCTATGCTAGATTTCAGGGGATCATGGGAAGACCATCTACACTTAATCGAGTTTTTGTATAACAACAGTTATCAAACTGGTATAGGGATGACGTCGTTTGAAGCTTTGTATGGAAAGATATGCAAACCTCCCATTTGTTAGCTAGAGACCGAGGATAGGTTAATTCTTGGTCCGGATTTGGTTAGAGAAGCTGCATATAAGATTGAGTTAATTTGAGTTAAGGTGAAGGAAGCTCATTCTTGACATAAGAGTTATGTTGATAAAAGATGAAAGGACTTAAAGTTCTCGGTTGGAGATCATGTTTTCTTCAAGGTATCATCAATGAAAAGTGTAATCAGATTTGGAAAATCAAGAAAATTGGCACCAAGGTTTGTTAGATTATTTCCTATTGTAGAAAGGAACGTGAAGCTCGTATATAGAGTAGAGTTACCGAATAGTTTGGCAAGAGTCCACAATGTTTTTCATATTTCTCATCTAAGAAAGTGTATTTGAGATTCAGAAACTACTTTTACACCGGCTGTGTTAGATGATCTAGTAGGGGTAACCGGACATGACAATAGTTAGAAAACCAGTTTGTATAGTCGCGAGAGATGAGAAAAGATAAAGAAAAAGACGGTTAAATTAGTCAAAGTGCAGTGGGGGTGACGACGAGAGAGACTATACTTAGGAAACTAAGAACTGGATTAGAGATACTTATTCTGACTTATTTCATGGTATTTTTTCCTTTAGGTTTGATGGATATGGTCGCTTTATCGTAATTTCGAGATGAAATTCTTTAAGGAGGGGAGTTTGTAATGAACCTAATTTTAACTGAGGCATTTAATTGGATAAATTAATGAAACAATATAGGTGGTTAAGGGATTGAGATTTGTAAATTAATAAAGGAGTCATGCCTTAATGGACACATAAGCAAAAGAGAATCAAAGATAAATAAATACGAGGAATATGATAAGGGAAAAATAGGAATAGTCTTTGTTCTTATATCCTAAACCCTTCTATCCTTCATTTCTCATTCATTTCAACATTCATAAACAAAATTAAAAACCCAAGACCTTGGCCAAGCACCATTAAGAAGAATCAAAGGAAGAAAAGCTAGGGTTCAAGTAGGAAGCTTAAGCAATTCGGTCAAAGAGAAAATCTCAACTTCTTAACATCAAGCGAAGGTGAAGAATTTGGTTTACATCTCATTTTTGTTGATGATTATGGTTTTAAGATTGGATCTGAATTATTTTGCAAATAATATGCCATGTTATGTTTGTTTAAATGGATGTATATGCTTATTGATGATTTATGATGTTTCATATAGATTTTATGATAAGCTTAGATTGAAAAACCTATTAAATGACATCCAAATGACTTGGGTTTTTGATATATGGTCAAAGAAATAATTTTAGAAGTGGGTTTCAAGTTTCATAATTTTCTAAGTTATTGTGGATTTATTATGAATTTTCTATGAGAGAAATTGGCTAACATTAGGTTTAAATTAACTATGGCAATTTTATATTGATTTTAGGTCTGGTTAAATATGTTACAAAACATATTAAAAGTGAATTATGGTGATTTTGGAAAATTTTACTAATTATTATATTATAATTATAAAACTATTTGAGTTAAGGAGCTTAAATGTTTCAAAAGTTTAATTATTAAAACGTTACAATTGAAATTTTCTGAATTCGACGGTACTTTTAGAAATGGAGTTAGATAAAGAAAAGGCAACCAATATCATATCGATAAATAAGGCAAGTAGGTGAAAAGAATTTATTTTAAAGGCCAAAAATCAGTTTTGCTTGGATTTAATACTTTGCCACTTCCATCTGTTGGCTTTCGACGCCATGCCTCCACTAAAGAACCTATTTGAAACCAATGCACATGGTATCAAGCAATTGATACGTAGTGCATTAGAGAAAGGCGGATGATATAGTGTCGAAATCTAGCTTTCGAATGGGTAGAATATACTCTTAATAACTTTGAATTACTTATGTTTGTAAAGGATGCTTTCAAAAGGGTTGAATTAGTTTTTGAATTTACCAGTTGCCTTTGTTTTCGAAAAGCGCTTTCGATAGAGTTGCCGCCTTTTATTTTAAAAGAAGCTTTCAAAAGGATAGTTTTGAACCCATTTGAAACCTAGCTGTCGCGTTCTTACATTTCAAACTAGTTAGTCGCTTTTCTCTATAGCCTAAAAGCAATGTGTTCGAAAGAGTGCTTTCACCTTTTACTTTGAAGTTGCCTTCTCCATACTTTCGAAAGGGTTATAAAACCTCTTTTAAAATGGTTTCTGAGGCAATGGTTTCGAACGGGGTTTCGAAACTTTCCTCTTTCTTTTACTTGGGATTAATTCTTTCGAAAGTAATGCTTCCGCCTCAGTTCTTTATGACCTTTAGTTATATTAAAAGTGAAACCCAATGGTTTTGAAAGTAATAATTATTAATGGTTTTGAAGCAATGTTTCCACGATCCTTTACTTGAACCTAATGTTTTCGAAATGTTTATTTTAAGTGTTTGAATGGAGGGTTTCCAATGTCTTCGAAAGACAAGTTTAAATGGTTTTGATAGAAGATGTCTAAGGTCTTAGCAAAACTTTCGAAAGGGTTGTTTTCAGTGATTTCCGAAGGCATTGTTTAAAGTTTATAAACAAGGGTTTTGAAGGTTTTACCTTGGCTTCATGGCCTAAAGTATTTTAAGTTAAAAAAGGGTTTCAACTTACTTTGAAGGGACATATAATCCCAGTAATTAGATTTCATCAACATTTTTTGTGTAAAGTATATATATCATGGCATAAGTGTTTTGAGTAAAGCAAAGTATATAATTTCCTTGTTTTATAAAGTATAATTTCGGCGCAAATCATTTGCAAAAGGTTATTTACAAGGAAATGTAAGTTGAATGGGGTAGCTAACCCTATGTATATGACAAGAAATATGAATAGGGGTAGTTGACCCTAAGTTTATGACATGAGCAGATGGGACTGTTGTAGGGTCGCGCCCTATACTTTAGCTGATAGACCCTAGCTAATGTAAGTCTCAAATTCCAGTGTGTAGGGCTTTGTCACAGGTGGGATTAAAATAATGTTACACACAGAAGGGAATATACAGAGTAAAGATAGGTTATTGGTGAGCTCGCAGAATCATTAGGATCATTTGATCCTAGAATAAGATAATTAAGGGCAGATAGCCCATCAGTGTGTCTAATAGAAGTTAGATAATTGATAATGTTTGGTAGGCCTGAGTCAGCCAATGGTTAATAGTTAGTTAGATGAAACTATAATGTTGACAAATAGTCCATTGATTTCCTGATTATTATGCATATTTGTATTTTTTTATTATTGTTATAATCAGTTTGATTGTAGGAATTGATTTGCAAAAGATATGCTTTAAAAAGGATATTAGTGAGGGGGAAACCCAATCCCTAAGCGACTTGGTCTCACTTAATATTGGTTAATCAAGATGTAATAGTATTATTCACACGAGGATTTATGTCTGACTCGAAGTTTATGTTTCCCTTTAAACTCTCGGGTTCTCAAAATTTGATTTGAGTAGATTGAGAGTTAAGGACTTCTCTGGTTTAGTAGGTTGGATGAATAAGCTTCTAAAGATGTGCAGAAGGCAAGCTAGCTATGTAGGAATTATTAAGTGTTATTTCCACTGTGATGTGTTATGACTTGTATGTCTATTTAGTACTCTCATCATCCAAGGGAGCATCTTTATATATTGCTCTTACGTAATTTGTAATAATTATAATTGATCAAAACCCTGGGAATTATTTTAGGATTATGTAACTAAATATGAAATAAGGAAAATTTAATCGAAAAGGTTATTTTGTAATCTATGTTGATTTTATTTCATATTCATGTGCTTATGATATTACGGATACCGTTAACATTACCTTATTTTATTATCAGAAGTTAATACTATGCTTGACTGCAGCATCTGTAGCGCTTAGCTTCGTGCCTCAAGATATGATATGTTACATAACCTAAATTAAGTAATACCATACCTTATGTACATTTGTTCACAGTATCATGTAGCTTACTTGAATTAGGGGTATGGAAGGGATAACCAATGTGGGAAACATGGTAAAGTGGAGGAGGAAGTTGCCACATTACATGACACATGCATACCTTGTTATATTAGCAAGGGTAGTTAGACATTTTATGCGCTTCATGCCTATGTACACCCATCCATTCTCTAAATTTTCTAACTTTAAGATACAATTCTCATTTTCTAAATCCTTCATTTGTTAATATATGAACATTCATGGCCACCATTTCAAATTTCGAAGTTTAAAAAGTTAGTTTCTTCCCCTTTAAAATTACCTACATCCACTTAGAACGACTGTCCACCAAAAAAGCTCCTAAAACAACCAAGATCGTGCCCATTTATCACCTTGGTTGAGCCTTACATGCCATAGGCTGAACCAAAACAACCTCTCTAAGGCCCAAAAATAAAGTCATTTGCATAGCAAAGACTAGTTCTAGTGTCGTTCGAGAAGTTAGTGCAAATTAGATAAAGTTAGTAAGTGTTTCGATGAGTAAAACTTCACCTTCTAAGACCGAAGTTTTATACTATATACATGCTTGTATTAATAGCTTATGAATGCTTGTTGTATATGTGTAGTGATGGTTTGGTTGTTTATTTTCTTAATGCTTTGAAAAATTGACAATTCGGTCGTAGTTTCGTAACTTGTAAAGTTAGTAAGTAAAAATTGATTATAATGTTAGTTCATACTCAATGTATGTTGTATCACAGTTCATTACCTTGTATATATGCTCATACCCTTGTTATGAAATTTTTGGTTGATTGATAATGACATAAACTTGTTTACCAAATTGCCCATATAGCTATAGTCGCTATATTGGCACTTTCGGAAAATCGCTTTTTATCGAAACTGTTTGGTTTCATTTTTGTACTTGGATTAGTTTTACAAGTTAAGTAAGTTTTTAAATTAATAATGATTTCAAATTTAATTAATTATTTTAATAATAATTAATTTATTTAATTATTTATTTAATTAATAAGGATTAGAGTTAACTAATTAACCTATTAACAATGTATTTTAAAATTAACTGTTTACTTGGTTAACGATGTTTTGAAATTTAGCTAATCATTTTATTTAATGATGTTTAAGGCTAATTGATCTTTTGATAATGATGAATTAAAGTTAATTAATAAATTTTCTAATGATGTTTTTAAATTAATTAATCTCTTAAACTAATAACTTTTTTAGCAAAGCTAGCCGGCATTTTACGTGTGCCATCCACATTTATCACTCAAACTTTTAAAAGAATAAAGGGCGGAAACAGGCTCTGAATCAGCTAATACAATAACAAGGAAAGTACGGGAGCTAGCCAGACATGTCTAGACTACAAAACAAAGGACAACTAATCCCTCTGGATATTACTGACAACAACGTTATTAGCAGGCTCACGACAGTGCATAAAACTAGAGAATAGGGTCGCAAGATCGGGAACATATAACCGTGAGAAGGTAGAGTAGAGATACTGCTGATCCCAAGATGCATGTAGTAACAGTTGCAATTGCGCAGACCAATATTAACTCTTTTTGTCAAAGTCAAACCATCACCATCCACATGATAAAATAGGCGCCTTGATTCCACATTATCTACTACCCATATATGATAACTATCCATCTTCGAATCATATCTCATTTCTAAATCATTATGAATCCAAGTATTCTCTTCCTGGCACCAAGAATTTTCTCTTCTACAGAGGATAGGACCCCTAATGTTACTGGAACATCCGACTCAATAGGTATAATAGGAACAGAGGACCGCAGTGACAATATTTTAGCCTTAGGAACCCATTTCAAAACCGGTATAGAGAGCGGAATCTTTGCAGGGAGAGGCTGGGAAGCGGGTCCAACGAATATGCATCAGGAGTATGACCAAAAGACCAAAAGGATGAGCAAATATCAGGTTTCCATTTGTATCGCACGTCTACTTCCACATCGTGACCTTCTGCAATTCTAACTTTGAGCTTCGACGGTAATAGCTTGGACGGGGTAATCTCAATTAATGCTCTTGCATAGTCCAAAGTCTTCCGAGCTCTGGTATTTGAATCAAAACATTTGAGGTCACTAATGATACTGGCAGGCCAATTGTGGTAACAAACACCGTTGAGAAGACGGAATATGAGCAAAGGTGGTCCAAACAGGAACAGAAGGAACCTGCTCCTTAGCTTTGTCCACACCAATGCTCCATAGTGTAACAATAAACGGTTTCCCCTCTGTGACAAGTGGATTGATCTCAAGAGCTTTTAGCTTGTCATTCTTATTCACGAATTTGAAACTAAACATAGTACTGAAAAATTAGACACGAAGACTACCTTTCAAATTCCAAACTTGCTTGCATCGTTCACGAACTTCCTTGTAAGGAGTGAAAGAATCCAAGAAGAAACCGACCAAATAATCTGACCAATAACTAACGCCTTCTTAGACAACCTCTGCCGGAAGAGTACTGACACCGTCTATCACAACCATGTTAAAAGTTCTTGGAGAGAATAAACCAGCATTCCTGGGCAAGGATTTAATAGAGATGACCAGGTGGACGTAGATGTACCATTAGCAATTGCTGCTGGAATTTCAGTGTATTTTGGGAATTGGCATTACCTCGATCTTCTTGCAAACAATACTCACATGAATTTGACAAGTATCAACTTTACCTTGATGTTCCATAATTGCAGGGGAGTTGATATTTGTTTCGGCATTTTCACAAATAGGTTGAGAGCGCAATCTATTAGGAGATACTACAACCCTTAAAGCACTATCAAATCCATCAATTACAATCGAATCATCTCCAAGATTCAACCCAACAGCCGTTTCATTCCAATAGGAATCAATGGAAGCAAATTAAGAAAATTAGATAAGTGGTGCTCAATAATGACAGTGGGATCGAAACTAGCAACTCGAGGACCAACTTGAATGTCTGAAATCAAGGCAGTCATAGGATTTACCAAAGAAACATCAGGAGCATTAGCTGATGACTGCAAAATTGCAATGACAGAGGGATTTTAAGAATTGTCGGTTAGACTAATAGTAGACATGGGCAATTTAGATGTTGAAACAGAAATGGACGTGAATGCGGAGGAAGAAGCACCAGTGGTTAGACAATAGGACAATGACGAAAACAAAGCAGACCCACGAGCCAGCATATGATTTGCTGAGAATCGGCAACCTGACTGGGTCAAAGAGTCAGCATTAGGTTCTAGATCTGAATCCTGTGAGTCCACAGTAATAGACATGAGCCTTTTCTTCGTCGGCATCAGCGTATTATTTTTTGTTTTAACTTTAAGTAATCTTTCATTTAATGATGTTTTAAAGTTGTTAATCATTTTAAACAACGATATTTAATTATTAATTAATTAACTTGATTAATTGTATTTCAAAATTATTAATTAATTGAATTAATGATGTTTAAAGGTGATTTACCCTTGTTAATTAAATGCATTTGAGGTAAATTTACCGACTTTAACGAAGTTTCAAACTGAATTAATCAAATTAACTAGTGTATTTTACGTAGTTATTCACTTTAATTATTGATAATAAATTATTTATTTAATTTAATTAATTTTAATTAAATTAATGGTGTTTAAAAGTGCTTAGTTTCTTTCGAATTAAAAGCTATTGAAGTAAATACATCAACTTAATTAATGAACTTTTAAAGTTAATTAATCAATATAATAAGGACGTGTTTAAGTTATTAAATCCTTCATAACGATGTTTAAAGTTAGTGAACTCCTTTAACAATGTGTTCTAAAGCTAATACTTGTATTATGAAGCCCATGCACGAGTTCGGTTTTAAAGGCAAAAGTTTGGTTTGTTTATGGAAATGAATTAATTCCATAAAGCGATATCACTTATATGGAAACAATTTATTTGTATACTTAGCACTAAAAGTCGAAGAAGTAGACTTGCTTCTATTTTGTAAGTTAAGAATAGTCATGAGACGTGACTTTCGGGTAACACTACCTTACCTTGTCCGGTACCGTTGTTAACCAAGAAATAGTACAGATTTGAATTCGATGAGTGTTGATAAGTATATAAGACTTAATTTCCATATACAGTCATTTTATATCTTTGATAGTTGGTTTTCCAACTATTGGTTGCCTCATTTTCTTTATTGTCATTATTCTAATGTGATTTATTGCTTTGTTGAGCTTTGTTATCCTTTGTCGAAAATGAGTAAACCCAAAGCACGAGAGGAAGCGATTGTGGGGTTGCTCCCATTAAAAGTATATTTTCACAACTCATCTAGTTTGGATTCGGTTGTGCACTTAGATGTGGAAACATTTAGATACTCAGTAAGGATTGGCGGGGTCCAGCTTGAACGTGTCTGAGAAGTGTCGCAGAGTGTATGACATTCTCAAAGAATATTACTAGTGGTATACTTTAAGAAGTGAATATTAGGCACACATCCCTAAAAGCAAACTTAATTCACTAAAACTCTTTCCACAAGAAAACATAATTTGCAGGTCCACGTTTTTCATTTCGGCTGTTTTTTCCCTTAAATACCGCTCCGCTTCTTGCACGATTGATTTTAGTAACGAGTTTATCTTTCTTGATTTCATCTTCTTCTTCATTGACGAACTTATGTTTCTTGATTTCATCCTCTTCTTCTATGGCGAGCTCAGCTTTTTCGATTTCAATGGAAAACTGCAATTATACACAATAGTTGCAAAAATGTCTGCAATTATATGTAATAGTTACAGACAATTCAACAACTATTTGCAATTGTTGCAAACATAACTACAACTATATAAAATAGTTGCAGAAATTTATACAACTATGTGCAATAGTTGCAGACATTTCTGCAAGTATATGCAATAGTTGCATTTCTGCAACTATATGCAATAGTTGCAGCCATTTCTGCAAGTATATGCAATAGTTGCATTTCTGCAACTATATGCAATAGTTGCAGACATTTCTGCAAGTATATGAAATAGTTGCATTTCTACAAATATGCAACTAGCAAATATGCAATAGTTGCAGAAATGTCTGCAACTATATGCAGCTATACGATATAGTTGCAGAAATGTCTGTAATTATTTGCAAATGTTGTAAATTTGAAAAAAAATCGAAAGTGTTCAAAATTTCCTGAATTTTCTGTAAATATATGAAATACTTGTACCTTTACTACAAATATGAATTTTTTTGTATCAACAATGGATCTCATTTTAAAGATCGTAAAATTTGTGATTTTTTGGTGAAAACGGCATGTTGATCCTATTTTCTACATAAAGTTACATGCGTTTGAAATGTTAAAAACATAAAGGGTATTTGGGTCTTTTTGCGTGTGCGAATTTGAAAATAGGGATCGAAAATATAAGTTTAATTTAGGAAGGATGTTTTCTCTGTTTTGAAACTTATTAGGGATGTGAGCCAAACTTACCCCTTTAAGAAAGTGCACCCTCATAGTCATTATTGGAAAAAATTTCTTTCGTTATTTGATTCGAACCTTCAAGTTGCTTTTCTGTAATTGCAATGGGAAGAGGTAACCACTCTTCTGGATTTTTAATCATAGGTTTTGTCCATTCTATCATGTTTATAACTGTTATCTTATTTTATCTATTCTATCCATTTTGGATTTTGTTCAGAGTCTTAGACAATTTCCATTCTTTCAGGTCCGTATCTTTATACTATTTTTGCCCATCATCTATGTTTGCATTTGTTTCCTATTGTTCTTTTCCATTCTTATGTTTTGGTTATTGTATATGTGGGAGAAAACTATTCTGCTTCGATGGCGTGGTCCCACATATTATTGTTAAATACACTCCTTTTGGTTTTAGAATTTTACTCGTACCAAATGTATTGTCTGACCCGAGTTGTTTATTTTTCCTAAACTTCAGGGTACTCAATTATATTTAAGTAGTCCGAGAGTAGCAAGTTTTTCTTCGGAGCTCTTTGAAGACAACGGACGGGCATGAGGCTCCTTAGTTATCTAGGTATATATGTTTCTATTGTATGATTATGTATGTGTATTTTGTGTCTAAAAATGAAAAGTCAGAATGTATTGCTATCAATCTGTTTGGTGTAGTACTTTTGTATAACTTTGATAACTCCATGTAAGGAGTAACCTTTTTTACTATATCATTTTGCATTTATATAACCATTCTATTATGATGTTTTTCTATTCTATCTTGTTCTGTTCCCTATTTACCTCATGACAACTTGTCTTTCAGACGCTTGGGCAATGGCGCATAAATACTCTGGATGTATTAAGTGTCATTCCTAGGAGTCAGAAAGGTGGGTCGTCGTAGAATCCAAGGATTTTAGGCCTAACAGAACTAAAACAGAGTATATGAAGACGAGTTCAGCGTTGTTAGGTCAAAGGATGGAGATGTCACTCTGATCGGATAAGTAGTGTCCAAGAAGGAATCCTTTCGATATTTAGGATCTATATTGCAGTATGATGTTGAGATTAATAAAGATGTTATTTTTGGAATTCAAGCGAGATGGGTGAAATGGCGACTAGCGTCTGACATTCTCTATGACAGGGAAGTCCCACAAACGCTTAAAGGAAGGTTCTACAGAACAACAATCAGGCCTGCGATGTTGTATGGTGCAGAATATTGGTCTACTAAAAGATAACACACCAGAAGTTAAGTGTAGCAGAGATGCGTCTGTTGCGATGGAGCTGTAGTCATACAAGATGAGACCGAATTAGAAGTGATGATGTGTATGACAAACTTAGAGTACCACCAATTGAGGAGAAGCTACTACAATACCACTTAAGATGGTTTGGATATCTCCGACAGATGCATCCCAAGGCACCAGTGCACATGGAATTATAGGCTGCATCGAATGCTCAAAGGGAGATAGAGGTCGACCAAGGTTGATATGGGAGGAAGTAGTAAAAAGGGACTTGTAAAATTGAAATATATCCGAAGAGCTAGTGTTGGACAAGAGCGCTTGGAAGTTAGAAATCCATATACTAGAACAATGAGCTAGGAGTTTGTTTTGCTTAGGGTTGGTTTAGAGGTAGTGTTTTAAGTTTTAGTTTATTGGACTATGCAACAACCCGAAATTTAACCCATAATAATTAATACGTTAATTAATAAAAGTATAAAATAACTTTGTGAAATTATCAGAATCAAGCCACAGGAGTTGCACTAATGTGTCTGTGGTAATTTTCTGGTCAATTTCCATATATAGAACGTCAGAATCCAAGCTAGTATGGAGAAGAAACGAAATAAACAAGGAAACGAAAAAAAGGAAAGAAAAAAAAATATATTGGGCTAGGTCAACCTAGGGGTCCACCTAACCACGCCTTAAGTCGACCGGGTAGTTGACCTAAGGGGAGAGGCAGTCGACCTACCGATTGATCCGCCTACGTTATTAAACAAAGAATTACATTCTTCGTGTACATGCGATTTTAACACATCATTTTCATTCCTTTGACTCATCTGGTCCCTCCGTGCTTCCATCTGATGGCTCTTATTCAGCCTATAATGTGGTTGCACCATATTCAACCTCCAATTCAACAGCCTGAGATCCACTTCTACCCTTGTAAATAAGCCCTATGCCTAACACTTTCCTCATTCTAGATTTTCTCCGTTTGGGTTCACCTTTTCAAAAAGGACCCTAAAAGAAATAATTTTCCAATGAGAGAATCTTTTTACTAAAAATATTTTAAAACCCTCAAGTGGATCCGGAAAGACCTAAATGGAAGAGCTTAGGACCACAGGTGAGTGATTGTAATTATTTTAAAATTCCTTAAGCAATTTAAAATAATAGGGTATAATAGAGTTTTCGATAGTTGTAGTTTTACTACGATTTTTGGAATAACCTTTTTAGTAGTTTATTTATAGTTTTTAGAATTATTTTCAGTCTATTTCTTTTAGCTATTCTTTTCAATTAATTTTAGTTTATTTCTGTTAATTATAGTTTTTCATTTAGTTATAGTTTATTTACAGTATTTTAATTTATTTACTGTTATTTATGCGTTATTAACATCTTTTTCCTACGCTTTGGATTTTCTTCTATTTTCAATTTTCTTTTATTTCTCCTTATTCTTTGCATATTGATTAGAATAGATTAAACACGAATTTGATTAAATTATAAAGATACTGGAACATCGGAAATTAGTTGTAAATTGTAAGGACTGTAATAAAAATGGAATTGGACTGAAATTGTGATGTAAAATTAGAGTTAGACTAAATTAAAGGGATTGGCCCAGCTATAACTTAGAATTATAACTAGAAAGGGTAAAAGATGAAAGAAGCTTATTTTCACACTTAGACCTTGGGTTAAGTAATAAGCATGATTATAGCATATGTTATAATAAGAAAACAGAACATAACGAGACTTGTTTTAAGACCTTTTGAGCACATATAGTAAGAATAATAACAAAGGCTTATTTAAAATAATTTATCTAAGTTAATAAGTAAAGGTCAAAGTAGGAACCGTACCGACAACATTTCCCTTATGTTGTTTAGGATAGATTGGTGGTCAATAATTAAAAGAAAAGATCAATACCGGCAGCATCTCCCTTATGCTGTTTGGGGTAGATAGGTGGTCAATAATTAAAAGAAAAGATCCATACTGGCAGCACATCCCTTATGCTGTTTTAGGTAGATAGGTAGTCAACAGTTAAAAGAAAAGATCCATACCGGCAACATTTCCATTGGGGCACACTTATGTTGTTTAGGGTAGATAAGAGGTCAATAATTAAATGACTAAATCATGGGGATTTGGACAAGTGACGCAACCAGATTTTGTTTAACCGAGACCAGTACCAACAACATTCCCTATTTTCTATGGACATATGCCTTACAATAGTCTGAAGTGAGACGAGGGAACGCTTATGTTGTCTAGGGCAAATAAAAGGTCAAAAGAGGGAGCAATATATAGTGTGAACCAGCGCTGACCAAGCGTGCGACATCGATTAGGGGAGATAAGTCGCTATTGAGTTCCAAGCGCTTAGTATATGTGTCTTTCATAGACACCATTGCCTTCTGTGTAGGGAGCTTTATAACATCTAGTCCGTAGTAAAGTCTGTAGAGTAGCGGGCAGATCAAAAAGTAGAATTAGGATTTCAGGCTAATGATAGGATTAGGAATTAGGCCTAATGATAGGATTAGGAATTCAACATAATCAAAGCAGCGATCAAAGACAAGTGCAAACAATCAAGGTTAATCAGTTATGTCAATTTAGTTAATTCGTATTTATTTCCAACTGATTCCTTCTCTCTATGTCCTTTCTTTCCTTTTATATACTAGAACTGTTGTAAAGTCTATTACTTTTACTTTACTTAAGGATTATAATAATTACTATCAATCACCAGACTTTTAGTCTGACCCACTCCTCCATTTTCTTCTTTTACCCTCATAGGCAATCAAGGGCAAGGAAAGTAGGCCGCAGCTTCTTGGAGACTTGTTGGACACCATATCATGTATTCCTTCTTTTTATTTCCGACCTTTTTGTTCTTTTATTGTGCTAGCACTGTATTGAGGGAAGGTTTTATTTGTAATTTGGTTTTCTGATGAGACTGATATTTTATTTTCATAAGACAACTGTATTTGGTACTTGGAACATATCAGGTTTGTTTGAGATGTTTATGAAGTATTAATTTTTAAAATCACTTATTATTTTTAATTACTTCCGTTGTGTTGTTATCTATCTATTTTGTCTTGTAAATCTTAGTCTCTGCTTGTTTTAGTTATACATACAACGCACCATGTCTTTTAGTGTGCCCTTTTGAGTATACTAAGGGGTGTGGTGTGTTACATTTGGTATCAGAGCCTAAGGTTACAAGATTCCTAAAAAATTATTTTATAAGTAAAGTATTTTTCAAAATAACCATTTTTAAGATGTTTTTTTAGAAATAAACTCTTATGAAAGAAGTAGTTTTTAATATGAAAGAGTTTTTATAAGAATTCCGCCAAAAGTCCAGTTCAATCTCCCTTCGATTCTTCCCTAAACTGTAACATCCCGCCTTTTTGCACGATTTAAACAGACACACGTGCCAATTCAAACCATACGTAAGGGCGGATTGTTATGGGATAAATAAGAAACAGAGAAAGAAACAGAATCTCATAGCGGAAGGATAAAATATAATAATCAAATATACAGTTCATAAATCTATTTACAAAAACCTTTGATTTATTTATACAATACACATCAGAGTACACATACCATATAACAATGCAGCGGAACAATATGAGTGTAGTGAAACCATATTATCTATAGTAATAATAATAAAATCTTCGTCTTCTTCCTCCGGAAATAAAATCTTCAATCCTGAAACGGTCGGACTGACCCGAGCGAATTTGGAAAGACAAAAACACTCGAGTCAGAACTAAAAGATCTTATGTGAGTTACATTAACAGAAATAAATATGAGTGCGGTAACTCAAGAGATGCTCGGGATTTACATCTCCTAAGGATCCGTTAAACTATTTACTATGTAGTATATTGCGCTATTATAATAGTGTCTAATTGTAAAATAAACTTACTTTTAAATAGCGTTAAGGCTTTACATTTTCCACCTTAACACATTTATATATTCCCATAGTCTATACAGTACCGTAATCTCCCCGTACTGGGCGTCGTCAGAGGGCACTCCATAGGTATGGTACAAAACAAAATCGTATAAGGCGCGCTAGGGTAGCTGACACGGCACAACTAGGCAATGCCAGGGTAGATATACCAATTACGCTTCCGGGCCGATGGAAACGCGCAGCGCGCAGCCGTCGCCCACCTCGAACAAACTCCCCACATCAAAGAAATCAAAAGTGAAGGTGGCCACCGAAAAATCCAAAGTCAGAGTATAGTATCGAAGGGAAGTGTCCGATCAGAGGTGCTACCTCATTAACCCGTCAATCGCTCCTATTTTAGCCACCTTATGCCAACTCACGGGAGTTGGGTCCGCGTATTTACCTTACAGGAAACGCCGCCACCAACCTACTTCATTCTGGAATCTCCACCGCGTACACGGTTAGTCAAAGTGGTTTTCAATATCGACAGAGAGTATATCCATATCCGATCCCGGTCTCTTTGCCAACCAATCGTTATTATAACACCGCAGTTATTTTAAAAAAAATTATACTTTTAAAACCATAATAAAATATCCATTTAAAACCCATATAAACCCGATATCATATATTCTTAAAACCCCAAATCAATACGATATCATTTATTTTCCAATATATATTCTTTCCAAAATCATAGGGTTTCCAAAGTAAAATATTTAGAAATCAAAACTCTTGAATTAATATTTCCAAATTATACTACCTTGAAACCATAGCTTTGAAACAAAATTTCCATCTCTTAAATGGTTAAATATTAAATTACTTTTATAAACAAAATAGCTTCTTTAGATTTCACAAATCAATTTCAAATATCGATTTAAACTTCTAAATACCATTTCAATTCTTATGTTTCAAGGCTTTAAATATTTCACCATTTCAAACAGACTCATTTGACAATTCCATATATATATATATATATCAAATTCAGTTACTTATTATTTAGACTTGAAATGTTTGCTTAATGAATTCAATATAATTTAAGAAAACCATTAACTTCATATAACTGGATCATCTTTCAATTTATTATATATTCATTTAATCAACCTGATATTCATTAAAATCACTTTACACAAAAATCAAGTTATAAAAATCATATCCTTTAAAAATTCTAATTTTTATTAAATTTCAATTTAACTTAATATTCATCTTCCAAATCTATTCTCATTTAAGTCATAAAACTCCAGAAATTAAATTTTAAATAAATGTTTAATCTTATTTGATCTTAAAATCAAACTTTATTTAAACTTCAAATCAAATCTATACAAAGCTTAAGAACCGGAAATTACTATATATATATGTATAATAGCCTTTATCAATAACCAAATCAATATCTCATAAACCATATATATAACTTTACAAAACCATAGAAAAACATTTCAAAAATAATTTTATATATTTACCGCGGTGCCTGTATATAATTTTCTATCCTATGGTCAAGTGATACGGATGTTTATCATTTTAATCCGCAATTTAAAATAAAAAAAATGCGGTTATATATCATTTCAAACCGCAATCCCGAATGAATGAAATGCATAGCAACTTGCAATTAATAAAATTAATCATCCATTCATCCATCAAATCATACATCCATTTATCACAGTCATCATCCAACTTCAAACAATCATCAATACATAACAGGTGATAAATAATGGTATCAATTATCAGTTTATACTCAAAATAAATTTAATAACTGTTAATTGGCAGTTTATATGCAAAAATAAACGTAAATTTAACTGGCAGTTAATATGAAATAAAAACTTAACATAATTATGAATGGCAGTTAATATGCAATTAAATAAATTCTAATTGTCAAATTTGTGCAATAAATAAAATTAATTAACAGTTATATTAAATGAAAGCGATTTATCAAAGATAATGAATAAAACATGCCAAACAGTCATAAATAAATTCTACTCATATCTAAAATTAATTTAACAAACATAAGAAATTCTAGAAGTTGTGAGAGTGTTAAAACACTCACCTTTTGAATTTAAATCGAATTTAAATTCAATTTAAACTCAAAAATTCGACGGTCTTCGAATTGGTCCAAACCAGCGTCAACAGATCTGGAATTTAATTACGATCCTAACAAAAAAAATCTCGCGTGAATCGGACTACGTATGAGATAGTTATTCGAAAATTTCGATTGAAACAAAAATTAAATAAAACAAAATAAACAAATATACCCCATCACCATGCCACGTCACAGGCCACGTCCTTCTTCTCAAATTCGAGCACGCTACAGCAGCAATAATTAAATGCCTTACCTATATTCTCTATCTTCCCATTATATTCAGGTACAATACTTACACCAATTTTTATTGAAAAATTTATTCATATTACAAACAAAGGCTTAAATTACCATTATTAAATTAGCGTTCAATCTATATTTATCACCTTTTATTATTTCTACTAAATTTTTATTACAAAATTCTATTAAATAAATTAAATCGTCGAAATTTACGGGTCGTTACACCCTCCTCCACTCAAAACTTTTCGTCCCCGAAAAGGAAAAAGAAGGGAAAAGAAGGATTTAGAATCTACATATCTTATTCAAAACATTACCTTATAAACAATTAAATTTACAATATCTGTTACTTTTCTTAAAATATACAAATCTACAACATTATCTTTTTATACTTAAATTTATTAGAGTTTGCAGAACATTTCAAAATATTTCTAAGTCCAAAATTTAAATATCTAAGTAGTTCCAATCACTAATCATCCAAATTAATACAACAACCATCAATTTCCTCGAACAGCATACATACAATTACAAAACAACCATACAATCAAATAGTTGCTTGGGTTCAAACTTGAAATTGTACGGAATGAAAAATAACTATCAAGTGCATCATTTACTCAACAGTCTTAGATGGAACAAAATAGATTATTTATTCATCCAACAACTTCAAATTTCCTTACCCAACCAACCATAAATCAAACAATAACAATTCAAACCAGCAACCAAACTAACTTATTATAAATTTCATGCTTTAGTTGTTTGATTTCCCTTTTTGTTTATATAGTGATTTTTTTCTCATTCACATTTACTTATCAAAGGTTTGCTCATTCATTTTTACTTATTACTTACAATTATTCAATTCCATTAACTCGAGTCATGCTGGTTCCTTATATTTTGTTATAATTATTCATTCATTTATAATAGCATGTCCTTATTTATTTACTTTAATTCCTTAAGTTTTATAATCATCTATCTATCATGCTTACCTTTATTTATATTTACTTGGTAAAATTTCAATTATATCTTAAGTTATTGAATACAGCAAATTCATTGAATGCTTCATTACCTACTATTACTTGTACAAATTTCTACTACATTTCTTATTAAACATTTCAACTTTTTATATTTGGTAAGTTATATATGTTAAAGAAAATGCAAATGAACTTATACAAGTTTTATCTCATCTTTTAATTAAATTTAATGTTCAACAATATTACTCTTTATCTCATATGTTACAAATTTCAAATTCCCTTTATAACTTTGCATTAAATTTCTTACCTAAATTAGAGGTTTCAATTTATTAATCACTTACCTTTTATTTCACAAAATAATTTAAACAATTAATTAATGGAAATTTAAGAATTAAATACCGGGTTAAATTTTAATTTATTTTGAAATATTAGATAAATATATTCTTCTAACTTATATACCTCTAATTTTATTTAAAACAATTAAAAATTTATATCTTTTTCGAAAATGAATCTGCAGTAGAACTACTACAGTGGCCTTTCCCCTTCGAAACTCGAAAATGAAAGTCGATGATGCGGCCGCCATCACCGAAATTATTTTCCAGCGACAGAGAGGAAAGTACAAAACTTATTTTCTCAAAGATCTTCTTTAAAACGATTCTTCCGAATTATGTTAAATATTTATATCAAAAAATACTTATAAACAAAATTATTAATATATTTCAAAATCATTCAAAAGAAAAACCCCGGACTTAAGTTCTAAATTTCCAAATTTCATTTATCTTATTTTTCAATCTTATTTCTATTATTATTTACACTTTATTGCCTAACAATCAATCTATTGCAGCCAAATATAAATATCAATTGAAATTTTTTATTTTATGTATAAAAATATAATAGGCAAATTTTTTTCATTCACCTATATTAAAAACAAATATTATGTCGGTCTGTCCTATTAAGTGTTTAGAAATCCCTATTGATGTCATAGCGTCCCATGTACCAACCAGAATTTATGAATACGAAACGGAACAAATTAACACAATATTAAAACCTTTTTATAACACTAACAAATACGCTCTCTCATATATACACTCAGTGACTCCCATAGGGTATTACTACCCTATTAATAAAGAGTCAAACCCCACAAAGCCAAGATTTATCGCTAAACCAAAGCTTTGATACCAACTGTAACATCCCGCCTTTTTGCACGATTTAAACAGACACATGTGCCAATTCAAACCATACGTAAGGGAGGATTGTTATGGGATAAATAAGAAAATAGAGAAAGAAACAGAATCTCACAGCGGAAGGATAAAATATAATAATCAAATATACAGTTCATAAATCTGTTTACAAAAACCTTTGATTTATTTATACAATACATATCAGTGTACACATACCATATAACAATGCAGCGGAACAGTATGAGTGTAGTGAAACCATATTATCTATAGTAATAATAATAAAATCTTCGTCTTCTTCCTCCGGAAATAAAATCTTCAATCCTGAAACGGTCGGACTGACCCGAGCGAATTTGGAAAGATAAAAACACTCGAGTCAGAACTAAAAAATCTTATGTGAGTTACATTAACAGAAATAAATATGAGTGCGGTAACTCAAGAGATGCTCGGGATTTACATCTCCTAAGGATCCGTTAAACTATTTACTATGTAGTATATTGCGCTATTATAATAGTGTCTAATTGTAAAATAAACTTACTTTTAAATAGCGTTAAGGCTTTACATTTTCCACCTTAACACATTTATATATTCCCATAGTCTATACAGTACCGTAATCTCCCCCGTACTGGGCGTCGTCAGAGGGAACTCCATAGGTATGGTACAAAACAAAATCGTATAAGGCGCGCTAGGGTAGGTGACACGGCACAACTAGGCAATGCCAAGGTAGATATACCAATTACTCTTCCGGGCCGATGGAAACGCGCAGCGCGCAGCTGCCGCCCACCTCGAACAAACTCCCCACATCAAAGAAATCAAAAGTGAAGGAGGCCACCGAAAAATCCAAAGTCAGAGTATAATATCGAAGGGAAGTGTCCGATCAGAGGTGCTACCTCATTAACCCGTCAATCGCTCCTATTTTAGCCACCTTATGCCAACTCACGGGAGTTGGGTCCACGTATTTACCTTACAGGAAACGCTGCCACCAACCTACTTCATTCTGGAATCTCCACCGCGTACACGGTTAGTCAAAGTGGTTTTCGGTATCGACAGAGAGTATGTCCATATCCGATCCCGGTCTCTTTGCCAACCAATCGTTATTATAACACCGCGGTTATTTTAAAAAAAATTATACTTTTAAAACCATAATAAAATATCCATTTAAAACCCATATAAACCCGATGTCATATATTCTTAAAACCCCAAATCAATACGATATCATTTATTTTCCAATATATATTCTTTCCAAAATCATAGGGTTTCCAAAGTAAAATATTTAGAAATCAAAACTCTTGAATATAATATTTCCAAATTATACTACCTTGAAACCATAGTTTTGAAACAAAATTTCCATCTCTTAAATGGTTAAATATTAAATTACTTTTATAAACAAAATAGCTTCTTTAGATTTCACAAATCAATTTCAAATATCGATTTAAACTTCCAAATACCATTTCAATTCTTATGTTTCAAGGCTTTAAATATTTCACCATTTCAAACAGACTCATTTGACAATTCCATATATATATATATACATATATATATATATCAAATTCAGTTACTTATTATTTAGACTTGAAATGTTTGCTTAATGAATTCAATATTATTTAAGAAAACCTTTAACTTTATATAACTGGATCATCTTTCAATTTATTATATATTCATTTAATCAACCTGATATTCATTAAAACCAATTTACACAAAAATCAAGTTATAAAAATCATATCCTTTAAAAATTCTAATTTTTATTTAATTTCAATTTAACTTAATATTCATCTTCCAAATCTATTCTCATTTAAGTCATAAAACTCCGAAAATTAAATTTTAAATAAATATTTAATCTTATTTGATCTTAAAATCATACTTTATTTAAACTTCAAATCAAATTTATACAAAGCTTAAAAACCGGAAATTACTATATATATATATATATATATATATATATAATAGCCTTTATCAATAACCAAATCAATATCTCATAAACCATATATATATAACTTTACAAAACCATAGAAAAACATTTCAAAAATAATTTTATATATTTATCGCGGTGCCTGTATATAATTTTCTATCCTATGGTCAAGTGATACGGATGTTTATCATTTCAATCCGCAATTTAAAATGGAAAAAAATGCGGTTATATATCATTTCAAACCGCAATCCCGAATGAATGAAATGCATAGCAACTTGCAATTAATAAAATTAATCATCCATTCATCCATCAAATCATACATCCATTTATCACATTCATCATCCAACTTCAAACAATCATCAATACATAACAGGTGATAAATAATGGTATCAATTATCAGTTTATACTCAAAATAAATTTAATAACTGTTAATTGGCAGTTTATATGCAAAAATAAACGTAAATTTAAGTGGCAGTTAATATGAAATAAAAACTTAACATAACTATGAATGGCAGTTAATATGCAATTAAATAAATTCTAACTGTCAAATTTATGCAATAAATAAAATTAATTAACAGTTTATTAAATGAATGCGATTTATCAGAGATAATGAATAAAACATGCCAAACAGTCATAAATAAATTCTACTCATATCTAAAATTAATTTAACAAACATAAGAAATTCTAGAAGTTGTGAGTGGGTTAAAACACTCACCTTTTGAATTTAAATCGAATTTAAATTCAATTTAAACTCAAAAATTTGACGGTCTCCGAATTGGTCCAAACCAACGTCAACAGATCTGGAATTTAATTACGATCCTAACAAAAAAAATCTCGCGTGAATCGGACTACGTATGAGAAAGTTATTCGAAAATTTCGATTGAAACAAAAATTAAATAAAATAAAATAAACAAATATACCCCATCACCATGCCACGTCACAGGCCACGTCATTCTTCTCAAATTCGAGCACGCTACAACACCAATAAAACGAAACGGACAGTACCAACAGATTACGCTCTTCAAGAATTATGACATATAATTTTTCTGGAATTTTTAGAGGAGTTTGAATTTTTTTATTTTTATTTTGGACTGTAATTGGATCTAGACATTTTGCAGCCATTGGAAGAGAAGAAGTTGAAGAAAAGAACACACAGAGAGAAATGAAGATAGATGGAGGCTAGGGTTTACACAGCCTATAAATAGACAAAGTGAAATGGGATAGGTGGGCACGAATCATAAACGCGCAAAACGGTTGTTGGCCCACCAGAATATTTTATATTAATTGGATACGTTACGGATTAGTAAATAAATTAATTTCTTCCTCAGACATTTACATTGAATTTTAAACGTATTTACAAATGTAAATTTAGATGCTTCATTTATAAGTTTCAATATAAATGCACAATTTCATTAAATTCCAAATTCATAGATAAGTTTCCATTTTCAACTAAATTTCTAAATTACCGTAATAATTATCTTAGATTTTTATTCATTCTCAATAGATTTAACTATTGTAAATTGACTAAGTTTTCATACTATAAAAATCCACATTTCTATGTATATATACATTTGAATTCCCTACTAAAATATTTTATTTATATTTCGCAATTACTTCCAATCCATTTTTTTTTGCATCGCACTGTTACTTAAATAAATAGCCTATACCAACACTAATTATCATTAATTTGAAAACGGGTTACCAAATTTTGGATTTTATTAATAATTATTATTTATTACTTCATTGTTTATTCAAATTTAGACAATTTAAGATGTTTCTTAAATGCTGAGTACATTATTAACTTCAGCGTAAAACTTCAATTTTATTTTATCTATAAATTATAAATTAACTTTGCAGAAATTCTTTAGTTGACCTTTCATTTAATTATCCTATCTATTGGTATCCCATAGATGGGAATTCCTAAAACATCTCCGAATTCCAACTTTAATTTCAATCACATAAAATGTTCTATTCAGTTTCCAATAAAATCTATTTGCCCTGAGTTAGTTACTGCATTTATCAAATTCTAATTTCGCAATCACCTTAAATACATAAATTGGTATTGCATTAACATTTAAATTTATTAGCTTATGTCAACACTATTAACATTAATTGCAATGTATTACCAATTTTAGTCACCACCCTAACTACTAACTCATATTAACCTACATTATTCCCAAGAATTTCATTGGTTTTTCTTATATTAAATTTATCAACCATATTAATTAAGGTTTTTTAAAAACAATTAATAAAATTCCCTTTAATATATACAACTTAGCAATCTATTAAGCATGGTATTATATTTCACGTAAATGTACATTTAATTACATTTATTACAATATTATCCAAATAAATTGAATGATCTAAATATATAACTCCTAATATCCACCCATCTTGCCTTAATCCCAAATAACATACAAATTAAACTACCCTTAATTCAATTAACCCTATCATTACTTTTTATATTTCAAACAAATAAATTAATAATAGGTTAATTGAATCAGATTTACAATCCAACTTTAATTAATTGCAAATTTTGTCAGTTTGGACCACTTGGTAAATTCAGAATCCTTTAACAACTTCCTACATTAATTTATTTTTGAATAATCCCAAAAATTTCAATATTAAAGTACAAATCCAATTTATCAAAAATTAAAACTTAAATTTCAAGGAATTTATTTATTTAGGTTTAGATCCCGTTATTCACTAAAATTGATTGGTATTTATTTCATTCGCCTCTTTAATTGTACGTAAATTTCTCATAAATACACCTAAAATTTCATTTAATTCCAACTGCTTCCTAATTTCCATTTCTACGTCTTAACACACTCTATATTAAACTTCTAGACATTGTATTACTTATCATATTAATGTAACCTTTATTTAGTGTATTAACATTTATTTCAATTCAAATTCTATCAACCAATTAAACATGTAACATATTACTATTGCTTACAAATCAAAATATTGCACCCATTGTCATCTTCTGAATGGAATTAGTCTTTATTTCAAAACTTATCTAAATTTACATTGAGACCATATTTAATCCTCTTCGATAATATTAATCCTCAATTTATTAAATGGAATCAATATATCTTACATAACATGTTTTACGCATAAATTTTTAATTAATATTATTTCAACTTATTCCCCATATTCTCAATAATTACCTAGCATAAATCTACGCTTATTTTATTCTACGTTCACACTTCCATTACTCTCAAATCAATAAGTAACGTTCATATAAATAAATGTTATGTCAGTTTCCTATTTATTGCGATATTTTTATTTATTTATTACTGCATAACTTTACTTATTTTCTTCCCATCACTTTAAAATTAATCGTTAAAGTAACGCTTATCAATATGCATCAAATTATTTACCAAATTAAAAGGTTTTGATTTTTTAACAAATTAATTGACAGATTAATCAGGTAATGTATACGAATTGTTATTATACCCATAAATTTACACTTAACTAATTAAATGCCTTACCTATATTCTCTATCTTCCCATTATATTCAGGTACAATACTTACACCAATTTTTATTGAAAAATTTATTCATATTACAAACAAAGGCTTAAATTACCATTATTAAATTAGCGTTCAATCTATATTTATCACCTTTTATTATTTCTAATAAATTTTTATTACAAAATTCTATTAAATAAATTAAATCGTCGAAATTTACGGGTCGTTACACCCTCCCCCACTCAAAACTTTTCGTCCCCGAAAAGGAAAAAGAAGGGAAAAGAAGGATTTAGAATCTACATATCTTATTCAAAACATTACCTTATAAACAATTAAATTTACAATATCTGTTACTTTTCTTAAAATATACAAATTTACAACATTATCTTTTTATACTTAAATTTATTAGAGTTTGCAGAACATTTCAAAATATTTCTAAGTCCAAAATTTAAATATCTAAGTAGTTCCAATCACTAATCATCCAAATTAATACAACAACCATCAATTTCCTCGAACAGCATACATACAATTACAAAACAACCATACAATCAAATAGTTGCTTGGGTTCAAACTTGAAATTGTACGGAATGAAAAATAACTATCAAGTGCATCATTTACTCAACAGTCTTAGATGGAACAAAATAGATTATTTATTCATCCAACAACTTCAAATTTCCTTACCCAACCAACCATAAATCAAACAATAACAATTCAAACTAGCAACCAAACTAACTTATTATAAATTTCATGCTTTAGTTGTTTGATTTCCCTTTTTGTTTATATAGTGATTTTTTTCTCATTCACATTTACTTATCAAAGGTTTGCTCATTCATTTTTACTTATTACTTACAATTATTCAATTCCATTAACTCGAGTCATGCTGGTTCCTTATATTTTGTTATAATTATTCATTCATTTATAATAGCATGTCCTTATTTATTTACTTTAATTCCTTAAGTTTTATAATCATCTATCTATCATGCTTACCTTTATTTATATTTACTTGGTAAAATTTCAATTATATCTTAAGTTATTGAATACAGCAAATTCATTGAATGCTTCATTACCTACTATTACTTGTACAAATTTCTACTACATTTCTTATCAAACATTTCAACTTTTTATATTTGGTAAGTTATATATGTTAAAGAAAATGCAAATGAACTTATACAAGTTTTATCTCATCTTTTAATTAAATTTAATGTTCAACAATATTACTCTTTATCTCATATGTTACAAATTTCAAATTTCCCTTTATAACTTTGCATTAAATCTCTTACCTAAATTAGAGGTTTCAATTTATTAATCACTTACCTTTTATTTCACAAAATAATTTAAACAATTAATTAATGGAAATTTAAGAATTAAATACCGGGTTAAATTTTAAATTATTTTGAAATATTAGATAAATACATTCTTCTAACTTATATACCTCTAATTTTATTTAAAACAATTAAAAATTTATATCTTTTTCGAAAATGAATCTGCAGTAGAACTACTACAGTGGCCTTTCCCCTTCGAAACTCGAAAATGAAAGTCGATGATGCGGCCGCCATCACCGAAATTATTTTCCAGCGACAGAGAGGAAAGTACAAAACTTATTTTCTCAAAGATCTTCTTTAAAACGATTCTTCCGAATTATGTTAAATATTTATATCAAAAAATGCTTATAAACAAAATTATTAATATATTTCAAAATCATTCAAAAGAAAAACCCCGGACTTAAGTTCTAAATTTTCAAATTTCATTTATCTTATTTTTCAATTTTATTTCTATTATTATTTACACTTTATTGCCTAACAATCAATCTATTGCAGCCAAATATAAATATCAATTGAAATTTTTTATTTTATGTATAAAAATATAATAGGCAAATTTTTTTCATTCACCTATATTAAAAACAAATATTATGTCGGTCTGTCCTATTAAGTGTTTAGAAATCCCTATTGATGTCATAGCGTCCCATGTACCAACCAGAATTTATGAATACGAAACGGAACAAATTAACACAATATTAAAACCTTTTTATAACACTAACAAATACGCTCTCTTATATATACACTCAGTGACTCCCATAGGGTATTACTACCCTATTAATAAAGAGTCAAACCCCATAAAGCCAAGATTTATCGCTAAACCAAAGCTTTGATACCAACTGTAACATCCCGCCTTTTTGCACGATTTAAACAGACACATGTGCCAATTCAAACCATACGTAAGGGCGGATTGTTATGGGATAAATAAGAAAACAGAGAAAGAAACAGAATCTCACAGCGGAAGGATAAAATATAATAATCAAATATACAGTTCATAAATCTGTTTACAACAACCTTTGATTTATTTATACAATACATATCAGTGTACACATACCATATAACAATGCAGCGGAACAATATGAGTGTAGTGAAACCATATTATCTATAGTAATAATAATAAAATCTTCGTCTTCTTCCTCCGGAAATAAAATCTTCAATCCTGAAACGGTCGGACTGACCCGAGCGAATTTGGAAAGACAAAAACACTCGAGTCAGAACTAAAAGATCTTATGTGAGTTACATTAACAGAAATAAATATGAGTGCGGTAACTCAAGAGATGCTCGGGATTTACATCTCCTAAGGATCCGTTAAACTATTTACTATGTAGTATATTGCGCTATTATAATAGTGTCTAATTGTAAAATATCTCTTTAGTAGTAGATCCCATTTTGTTCAAACCCCATAGGAGGATCGACACATTTATCTATGGTCTATAGGGGTTTGAAAATTTGTATACTGGGCATAGAATTTGATTGTGATGCCTATGTATTGGGATTTTCGAGGTATGGGATGAATTGGGAATGGAGGGGGTATCCACTTGTGACGCGATATTGGACTGCGAAAGAAGAGTCATTAGATTAGAGATATGCAGCGGTAGGACTCTCGAGATCTCTTGTGACCCATAGGGGTCAGTCATGCTGAGCTTCCTTTATTCCTTTGATCCATCACTAGGAAAGCTAGACCCGTTCTAGTCATCAAAGATGTTTAAGACATTTTGAGGAGGTTCTTCGTACACTTCGTGTTCATTAGTTGAGATCAAAGTTTTTGAAGTGTCACTTTTGGCAAAGGAAGTGTGTTCTTAGGGCATAGAGAAGGTTTACACATGGAAAGAGTTTGATAAGCGGTTTTGTACATCTAGTTTCGGATTGTGGAAATCCTAAGAGTTGTAGGCAAAGATTGAAGATGTACAATAGATTCAGTTAATAAGGAAAGAAGAAAGCCTATGTACAGATAATTGTAGAAATTAATTGTTTCATATAAATGGATTTTAAGGTAGCACTTTAGGATAAATATGATTATAGGAACAAAAGACTTTAAGTAAGGAAATGAGATTTCCAAGGTTTAGCGAGGATACTCCTAGGGTAGTAAGTAGGAAAATCAACTTTATGTATAACCCAATAAAATGAAATTATTAGAATTGAAAAGAATAATTGTCAATATTTTTAAAGTGAATATTGGGTTTTTGGAAATATGATAAGAAATTTAAATTGGTTTATATATGATGTAAATTTTGTTGAAAAGGTGAAATTATTTTTGAAGAATTATAAAGCATATATAACTCACTAGTTTCTTTGAAAGTAAACGAAGATTTTAAATATAAAAACCTAGAATATATTAAGTATCAAAAACATAGATTACAACATTTGTTGTTGTAATAGATGTTTTTGTGAAGATAAAGAAAGCATAGATTATAACGCTACCATTATAGTAGGTGACTTCCAAAGGAAATGTTTTACATGGTAGGTAAGGGTTGTTAGTATTTATTATAAATCAATACACTAGTATATTTGGGTTACAGTAATGGTGTTTTATGCAACATCTTTTTTTAACCAAAATAAAAATGTATTTTAAAAGATAATTTCTAAGAATAGAAATAAAGTAATTTGTAAGGTGCACTTATTATAAATATAAGAAAATGTTTTCTGGTTATGGATGTATTAAAACTGTTTTGAAGATGAGTTTTTATGGAAAAAAAATAAGTTAGATATTAGAAAACTTCTATCATTAGAGAATATAAATTAATCACACTTTAATCTATTGGAATGAAAAGAATAATGGTATAATTTTCTATGAAAAATGTTTTCTGTAAGTTATAAGGAATACATGAAAGAGATGTACAAGGTATGAGAAGCACCATATTTTGTATAGCCTATTTCGAAAAATATAAAATATGTTCCTTGTAATTTCACATAAACATGAAATCCTCTTTTAGAAAGTTCATAGAAGATTTTAGCGTTAATAATTTCTCATATGAGAAAGTTGTTTTGATATATTAAGGTATAAGACCGTTAGGTGTAATAAGAAGATGTTTTGAGAAAACATAAGGATATTTTAAGGATATTTTAAAAGGGAATGGTTTAGTGAAGAAATAAATAAGTTTTTGAAAAGAAAAACTCAATAAAAGTAGAATTTGAAAATTTAAATTTTATAGAAAATTTAAAAAGCCTTTAAAAAAAAGTAAGGAATATGTTTTGGACTTAGAATTTGAAATTTTTTCCCTCTAGGTATGGGAAATAATGTAAATTCAAAAAGATGTAAGGCCAAATCTAGAAACCTAAATCATTAAGCAACCGTGTATTTTTGAATTTAAGAAGAACTTAAAGGTAGCACTTTTAAGGACAACGATTTTGGGATTTGATGTTTTAAAAATTTAAGCCTTATTTTTTTAAATAAAGTGATAAATGTAAAACCAAGCTCTTAAATGTGGAGTAGATAGGAAACATTACCTAGATGTAACGGAAAAAGTGCAAGGCTATAGCAGTGATTACTTTTACAAGTATTGATAGTAGTTCCCGTGGAGTGTGTAGGACACTAGTAAGGACCTAGGAATGTTGATTCATGTGTGAAGAATAAAGGAGAGTGGTAAAGTGAAATTAGTAAGATAGTAAGTCACGCATGGTTGGGAACGAGTATTCTTGATTTGAGAAACTTAGGAGAAGCATCCTCCTTTAGTGGAATTCCCATATGATAGTAGTTTTCAAGCTAGCATTGGAGTGGCACATTTCGATGCTCTTTATGGAATCACTTTAGTATTGGATAGAGTCTACAGAGGTTAAAAAGACTTCGGAGAAGGCTAAATTTGATTTGGAGAAAATTCGTGTCTCATATCCGCATTTCTTTGATGGTAATTTTTCGAATTTCCTATTTTCCATCTTTAGTTTTAAATAGGTTCTTCCTTTATTATCCTTTGAAAGGGTAGAACTTAGGATTTAACCTATGGATGATAGGATTTAACGTAAACATGTTAATAGAACATGTTATGAATGACGTATGCCAGTGGTTGCAAGTGTTTGCTAGTAGATGCTAATGGACACATATACTTACACCAGACACTATTATCACTTAAGGATTGGCCTAACTAGGACACTATAGAATATGCATATGGATATGTGCACATTTTATTTTATTTTCCATGATTGCTATAAATGGACGATTATCACATGATTGTTGCATTTGGATGATGTTTGAAGCACATATATAGAATTATCAGTAACCATTAAGAATTTTTGCATTCATATCACGGGCATGATTGCATAAAAGGAGGTCAACTGAACAGTGGACCGCCTAATCTTTTGAACTAGATTAGGGACATTAACACTACACTTATTGCATAAGTGTCATAAACCACATTTGAAAACTTAAGGACAATGAATGAATGGTGGATGGTTGAGTAGTAGGTTGTAGAAATTTGATGCAAACATTAGTTTATTCTTTTATCCTTAGAGATTTCGAGAACGAAATCCCTTAAGGAGCGGAGAATGTAACAACCCGAAATTTAACCCATAATAATTAATTCGTTAATTAATGAAATAATAAAATAAACTTGTGAAATTTTCGGGTTCGAGCCACAGGAGTTGCACCAGTATGTCCATGGTAATTTTCTAGTCGATTTCCATATAGAGAATGTCATAATCCGAGCTAGTATGGAGGAGAAACGAAATAAACAAGGAAATGAAAAAAAGGAAAAAATATATATAACATATTAGGCTAGGTCGACCCAAGGGTCGACCTAACCAGGCCCTAGGTCGGCCGGTCGGTCAGCTTAGAGGGAGCGGCGGTCGACCGACCAGTCGACTCGCCTACGTTATTAAACGAAGAATTACATTCTTCGCGTACAGGTGATTTTAACATGTCATTTTCGTTCCTTTGCCTCATCTAGTCCCTCCGTGCTTCCATTTAACAACTCCTATTCAGCCTATGATATGTTTGCACCATATTTAATCTATAAATCCAATGGTCTAAGATCCACGTTTACCCATATAAATCAGACCCAAGGCCTAATATTTTTTCTCATTCTAGATTTTCTCCGCTTGGGTTCACCTTTTAAGGAAGGACCCTAAAAGGAATAACTTTCCAATGAGAGAATCATTTTAATAAAAATATTTTAATACCTACATGTGGATCCGGGAAGACCTAAAGGAAGAGTTTAGGACCACAGGTGAGTGACCACATGTGAGTGATTGTAATTATTTCAAATTTCTTTAAGTAATTTAAAATAATAGGGTTTTCAATAGTTATATTTTTACTACGATTTTTGCAATAAACTTTTTAGTAGTTTACTTACGGTTTTTAGAATTATTTTCGATCTATTTCTTTAGCTATTCTTTTTAGTTAATTTTATTTTATTTTTGTTAATTATAGCTTTTCATTTAATTACAGTTTATTTACAGTATTTTAATTTATTTACTGTTATTTATGCGTCATTTACATCTTTTTCCTACGCTTTGGATTTTTTTCTCTATTTTCAGTTTTCTTTTATTTCTTCTTCTTCTTCGCATATGGATTAAAATAGATTAAACGCGAATTTGGATTAAATTATAAAGATATTGAAATAACGGAAGATAATGTGTAAATTGTAAGGACTGTAAAAATGGAATTGACTGAAATTGTGATGTAAATATTATAATTAGACTAAATTAAAGAGATTGGCCTAGTTATAACTTAGAATTATAACTAAAAAGAGTAAAAGATGAAAAAATCTTATTTTCACACTTAGACCTTGGGTTAAGTAATAAGCATGATTATTACGTAGGTTATAATAAGAAAACAGAACAGAATGAGGCTTATTTTAAGACTTAGGATAAATTAATAAGCACGGATAGTAAGAACATTAATAAAGGCTTATTTAAAATAATTTATCTAAGTTAATAAGCAAAGATGAAAGTAGGATCTATATCGACAGCATTTTCGAATGGATAGGTGGTCAACAATTAAAAGAAATGATCCGTACCGGCGACATCTTCCTTATGCTATTTAGGGTAGATAGGTAGTTAGTAATTAAAAGAAAAAATCTGTATCGGCAGCATTTCCCTTATGTTATTTAGGATAGATAGGTGGTCAATAGTTAAAAGAAAAGATCCGTACCGGAAGCATTTCTCTAGGAGTAAGCTTATGCTATTTAGGGTAGATAAGAGGTTAATAATTAAAAGACTAAATCATAAGGATTTGGACAAGGGACGCAACTAGATTTTGTTTAACAGGGACCAGTACCAACAATATTCCCCATTTTCTATGGACAAAGGTGTCTCACAATAGCCTGAAGTGAGACGCGGGCATGCTTATGCTGTCTAGGTAAATGAAAAGTCAAAAGAGGGAGCAATAGATAGTGCGAACCAGCATGACCAAGCGTACGACATCGATTAGAGGAGATAAGTCACTATTGAGTTCCAAGAGCTTAGTATGTGTCTCTTTCGTAGACATTATTGCCTTCTGTGTAGAGAGCTATATAGCATCTAGTACGTAGTAAGGTCTATGGAGTAGAAGGCCGGTCAAAGGGTAGAATTAGGATTTCAGCCTAATTAGGATCCAGAATTCAGCCTAATCGAAGCAGCGATCAAAGACAAGTGTAAACAATCAAAGTTAATCAATTATGTCAATTTAGTTAATTCGTATTTATTTCTACCTTATTCCTTCTCTTAATTTCCTTTCTTTCCTTATATATATTAGAACTGTTATAAGTCTATTACTTTTACTTTGCTTAAAGATTCTAATAATTACTATCATTCACCAGACTTTTAGTCTGACCCACTCCTCCATTTTTCCCTTTTACCCCATAGGCAATCAAGGGCATGGAAAGTAGACCATATCTTCTTGGAGACTTGTTGGAGACCCTATCATGTATTTCTTCTTTTTATTTCCAGGTTTTTGTTTCTTTTATTGTACTGACACTGTATTGAGGGAAAGTTTGTGTTTGTACTCTGGTTTTTCTGATGAGACTAAGGCTTTATTTTCATAAGACAACTGTATTTGGTGTTTGGATCATATTGTGTTTGTCTGAGGTATTTATGAAGTATTAATTTTTAAAACACTTATTTTTTTTATTTACTTCCGTTGTATTATTATCTATCTATTTTGTCTTGTGAATCTTATCTCTGCTAGTTTTAGTTACACCTATAATGCACCATGCCTTTTAGTGTGTCCTTTTGGGTATACTAAGGGGTGTGGGGTGTTACAACTAGCAAATAGGATCCCAAGGCGTAGTGTTTGGTCTTTTTAATTTCAGTTGGCATCATTATCACTATTACTATTATTATCACGGTTTTTCTAAATTTCTTTATATATTTACTTTTATCTTTATTTTTATTTTTATCTTTATTTTTATTTTACTTATTTATTATTATTATTATTATTTTCTTTAATTTTTTTTTACTTCATTTTATTATTATCAATGCTTATTATTATTATTATTATTTTTATTACCATTTTTAAATTGACATTGTCATTTATTTTTGGTTTCCATCTCTAGCTGATCCCAACTATTTAGGAACAATGGCATAGTTGTTGTAGTTGTATTAATGATAATAATTTTAAAAATTTATTTAAGTAACATTTGAGAAAATACATTAAATAACTCTCGATTGTTGTTTCGAAAACAATCTTACTTAATCTTGTTAATATTGAAATTGAAAAGTGAAAAAACACTAACTTTAATTTTATTCCTTTTTTGCTTGTTATTAAATAATTAAAGTTATTAAGCCTTTTCTATTGCCAATATTTACATTTGAAGGTAAAAATTACTCTTAAGTAGCATGCCTCAGTGGTTCGAGGCATGTGAGGTGTATGTTTTGTACTCGCCTTAATTACCATAAAGTAAGCCTCAAAGGTAAAAAACATTTTTCATAGGGCTTTTCACCCTTTGCTTTGAGGCGCTTCTTGTGATGAGTTTTTTTTTAAAATGATCTAGACAACAAGAGTATATGAGTGATATCAATTACCTTAATACAAAATAATCTTTGAATTATTTTATAATTTCAATGTTTCCTATCACGAACGAATGATAAGAAATATTTCCTTCAACTATATCATTAAGGGAATCTACATATTTTATGTACATAAGCTATATAAGTTCTAACAATTAATGGATCAATATTGGATTATATTAATTACATTTCTCCTCTCTCCATTTTTATTAATTTTTAATATATTGGTTAGATAGATGGCAATTACTCATAATAATCTCAAAATGACGAATCCTTCAACAAGCAAGTTTTGGTAAAAAAACAAATGTATACACAAAGTGCGTCTATTGACAGCCGTGAATTTTGGTACATCGGATTTGTAAAATATGATATTGTTGTATCCAAGAAAATACAAATAATGTTTTAGCTTTTTTTCATGCTTTCAGTTTAAGCATACATATATAAAATTTTCCTATGCGGAAATGAGTAATTGCTCGCTTTTATTAGAACACGTCCAACGGATGTGTCGTCATACTGGTATTTATAATAAAGATATATTGGTTTTGTACCCAAGGGACTTATCCTAAATGGGCAACAATGGAATAGATGTAAATAGTCCCTTTTCATGTCATGATTATGGGGTAGAATGGTCTAATAGACATGATCACTTGAAAACAATCGATAAGGCATGTTGTCTAACTAGTCTAATTAGTCTTTGGCAGAGTTGTTCCCATGATTCTATTTTGCCTTCATGTCATACCATCCACTTGAAATTATTTGCTTGACCTTTTGTTAGTTGTTGAGGATTAGTTCCCATTTTGAATGATTCAAAACACTTGAAAAACAACACATACCTTCATATTTATCTATTTACCTTCAATATAACACCAAATAAAGGATGTGGTTATCTGAATTTTCATTTGTTTTTATCGGTTATCAAAAGCATTGTCTTGATTATCATATATACAATTTTTTAAGCTTTCTTTTTTTCTTTGTAGTTGCACAGAAGCAAGATACACACACATTGTATATACATTACTCATTTAGGAATTCAATATAGAGTTTGTGTAGTTTATAACTCTCTTAGGCACATATTACAACGGCCAAGTCCAAAATAATAATCAATAATTTAATATAATGGTATTCCTTCAATAAGTTTTTAATAATCAAATGCATGGTCTGTAAGTACTTTAGTTCATCTTAAACATGCATATATTTTATTGAAGTATCTTTCCTCTTCCTATTCATGGAAATCATCTGATGTGAGGTTATGATTCTATTATTGAAAGATTGTGTCCACTTTATTGTTCTACAGCTAAGGAACACTAACTGTACTGCGAATCAACACTTATTTATAATAAAGTTGCTAAAATAGGCATTAAAAAACCTTAGATTTAGTGCACATAACTGAAAATGGTGGAGCTTTAAGCGGATTTACCATTTATTATCGCTATAATGAAAAAGTGTAGCTTTAAAAAGGCATTAGTGATGCTATAATGGGGCTTTAACTGGTATGCTCTAACTAGACTCTAAGAGTTAATACTTTTGTAGTTATATTTAGTCATCATCATAACACTTGCTTATTTTTTTAATGTAAGAGTTATTGTGATTCAACAATTGTAACACTTTGGATAGAAATTTTATAATTTGATAATATGTAAAAAATTAATTTGTTTCTATTTGGGATATTCAACTATAAACATTACAAAAACTCCATTTGAAACTTATATCATTGAGGTACGATGTTTACCAATAACGTATACACTGTGCAGTTAAAGCGCTCGGCAGATTCGAAGCGGTGGAGGTGCAAAAAGTCATAGCTGGGATACAGCGAGGATATAGTGGATGGCTCTAAAATAGCATATAAAACTCGTACTTAATGTTTTTACAAATATATAAATGGTAATTAAATGAAAAATTATCATTCAATTGAATTATAATTAATACATAAATAATTTTAAACAAAAAATATGTGCGAATATACTTTAAATAAACGTAAAACTGTTATATAACATAATTGAATTTAGTAGAATATTAGAGTATTTTCATTTCTGAAAATATATTAAAAATTAAATCAGATAAATTAGTTTCATAATTTTTATAATGTATAAATGCAATTTTTTAATTCATTTTACTAAAGAAGATATAACGGAAATAGAAAAATATAGCGGGAATAACGGGATACAGCGGAAATAGCGGGGATTAAAGCGGAAAGGCTATATGGAAAAATCGTAGCGGTAGAAATCCGCTATGAGATATAGCGGGGCATTAACTACGCAGCGCATACATATGATAAATCATCAACCCACCCAATTTAAAAGAAATAAACTACAACGTTAAACACTTTATGCTTAGTTAACTAAAAGATGACACTAAATTTTTGAATATCGATAGAGTTATGTTATGTCAGATTACACTTGATTTCAACGTCAATAAATATTTATATGACGATAACTGATTATAGACTTAGTTGAATATTATAAAGGCAAATTTTATTCATACATCATTAATTGCTTTATCTACATCATAAACTTTTTATAAAATAATAGATAAAATGTGTCTATTTAAGGAAATAATAATAAAGATTCACAAATTCATAGCATAATCAATATGATTTCATCCATAAAGTAACTAAAATTTCTATATATCATTAGGTGAATTAAATTTGAATTCCATTTAGGCATCAAATTCTATTTATACACTTTCAAGTCGTATTCATGCATGGTCAATTTAAAAAAAATCTACTTCAATTAAATATAAAACTTAAAATTTAAAATTATTACTAAAATCAATATGATACGCAGCGTATTGAACTCTTCTTTATCTTTTAATAAATGAAATCAAATTTAAATTCAATGTCAAAATTGAAATAATTTAGCATTTTAATATTCAAAAATTAAAGTAAATTTCCGATATATAAATGATTAAATAATTTTAATTCCATTTAAGGTATTTGAGTATGAAAACTAAAATTTACAAAAGCAGATTTGAGAACCTTATTTTTAGGGGTAAGCATTCCTTGGTTTAACCAAATAAACTAACAAAACCAGTTTATTTGGTTGATTTGTGTTAGCGCCAAAAATGGTCACTAACACCCAAATCTAGATGATAGACCAAATAACAGTCACAACTCACAGATAGAATATATTTAGAGAGTAATAATGTGAAGTACAATCCAAATTAAAAAGAAAGCAGTAAAGAACAACATATTTTATAGTGGTTCGGCTAACTCCGGCCTACGTCCATTGCAGGAGTTTCCTTTTTATTGCTGTAATAATCAATTACAGTTACAAAATGGTAGAGTAACCTCAGCCTTAGAAAATAGAAAGCGAGAGAGCCAGAGGAAGATCTTTTTCCGAAACCCCCACATGTCGTACTTATAGGCAAATCCTGAGTTGTTGGGCCTTCTGCATGGTGTAGGCCCATCAAGACCTTTCACCGAGCCACATACCTCCACAATGCCACCACATACCTCCACAATGCCGAGCCACATACCTCCACAATGCCAAGCCACACCTGTCTTAATACAACGCCGAGCCGTATCAACAATGCCGAGCGACCGTGACCTGACCAATGCCAAACGACCTTCGTCCAATGCCGAGCCATCTCACCAATGCTGAACGACCCTATCCTTACCAATGCCGAGCGACCTTCATCCAATGCCAAGCCATCTCACCAATGCCGAATGACCCTGTCCTTGCCAATGCCGAACGACATCCAATGTCGAGCAACTTCCAATGCCGCGCGAGGTACGATGCCGAATGCCATCCAATGCCGAGCGACTCACGATGCCGAACGGTGTCCAATGCCAAGCGACTTCCAATGCCGATCGAGGTATGATGTCGAACGACATCCAATGCCAAGCGACTCATGATGCCGAACGGTGCCCAATGCCAAGCGACTTCTAATGCCAATCAATGTACGATACCGAACGACATCTAATGCCGAGCAACTCACGATGCCAAACTGTGTCCAATGCCAAATGATGCCTAGCGCCGAGCGACAACCCATGACGAGCCACACCTTTTGCCGAGCGACGACCAATGCCGAGCCACTCCTGATGCCGAGCGGCAAGCAATGTCAAACCGTGCCTTTTGCCGAGCGGCAACTAATACCGAATCACCCTGCTCTCTCCTCAGGACCGAACCATGCACATCGAACCTATTCTTGACCGACCGTCCATCCATCCAGCTAGTTCCAGTCAATCGTATTTCAGTTTTGACAAATGAACAGTCGATTTGGTTAAATCCGCCTGTCCGCGGCTTTGTAAAAAGGCGGGTTAACACTTTCCCCCGAAAACATGCCTTGCTATTGGAAGGTGTGTTTTGAATAGCCTCAAATTCAACATCCAAAGTCCATAGCCATATCATCCAAGTGCATCGTTCTTGACTGCTCCGAGTCGATGCCCGATTCCAAATTCGGTAACCAAAGCCTTAGCCAATTCCATATCCATCCGAACTCGATAATCGAGTCCTAATCCATCCTTATCCAATAACCAAAAATCGAATAAAAGACCTCTCTGGGTCGATATCCAAATCTGTAACCTCTTTAGGTTCTTTCCAAGAGCAATCCACACCTGACGACCGTGGCCTGGTGTCCTTGGACGTTGAGTAATTGCCATGGCTTAAGACCTAAGCCGAATCCTGCTCGCTCCGGAACCTTGTCGAGTATAGTCCATACTCGACGACCTAAAATAGTAATCGATAATATGGGGCCTAAGTCCTAGGCCTAATCCTGGTCACTCCGGACCCTTGTCGAGTATAGTTCATACACGATGACCTGAAATAGTAACCGATAATATGGGGCCTAAGTCCTAGGACGAATCATGGTCACTCCGGACCCTTGCCAAGCATTGTTCATACTCAACAACCTGAAATAGTAACGGATAATATATAGCCTAAGTCCTAGGCCGAATCCTGGTCTCTTCAGACCCTTGTTGATCATAGTCCATGCTTGACGAGCTTTTAGCCAAAATCCAAAGGAAAATCTGATCAAAATCCAATCCGAAATCCAAATCAAACCAGAAATCCACATAAAAAACCTAAACCAAAAAACAAGCAAAATAGGGAGTTCAAACCAAACCAGAAAAAGCAAATGTTCAAGTCAAAGGGAAAAAGCAGATTTCACAAACCGAGGCGTCTCGGTAAACCATTATCTCAGAGCATGCCTGAGGGCTATCTCCGACCCCGTACATGAGTAAGTGATTTAGCCAATTTCCCAGAGTTTGTTACTTATTCCAAACCATCAAGATTAGTTGATGACCAACCGGTCACCATTCCTAGGCCTCACGCCCTCATCGTTCAAGGTAGACGGTGGTTGCTCCTCTTCCACCGCCGCATTTCGAGTTCCAACATATTGTCGTAACTGACCATTCCTAATATGCTTCTCGATTATGTCCTTCAAATGTCGGCAGCTATTGGTATCATGCCCATCCAAGTCATAAAAAAGATAGTGCCTTCGCGACGCCCTTTCGCGCTCTGAGGGCTCCCTCCTCGCCGACCTTCGATACGGAAAGAGATTTCGAGTATCCAAGAATATCTGTTCCAATGTCGCGTTCAGTCCTGTGTAAGTGGAGAACTTTGGTTCTCCCCAGTGCTTCCTTTTTGCTTTATCCTTGTCCTTACCCGAGCTTTCGTCGGGTAGTCCTCCGTCCTTAACCAGGTTTACTTACTTTGACGTCATGTCCAAACATGAATCCTCTTATCGGAGAAATCTCTCAGCTTCATGGAAGAATTCCCCAATATCCAACGGTGGGTCCCATATCAATGATACTTTAAATCCGAATTATCTCCGACTCCTGATACCGCAGCCATCAGAACCATTGATGGGTCCGGCCTATCCACCGAAGCAACTGCTGCATTAAACCGAGTTAAGAATGTCCTGAGCGATTCATCTGCCCCCTGTTTAACCGACGTCAACGTCATCACGTTCTTTGGCCTTTTTATGTGAACTCGAAACTGACTTAAGAACCTGTCCACCAGTTCCGTCCATGTTCCAATGGATCCATCCTCCAGCTGCCTGAAATATGGCAGCTATATCAGCCAAGTACAGAGGAAAACATCGGGCCATAACCTCCTCTATTGCCCCCAGCACTTCCATACGCCTAGTGTACCTCTTCAACTGGTCAGTTGGATCGGTCTTCCTGTTGTACACTTCCAGGGTGGGCGTTTGAAATTGGGCGGATTTCTAGCCGTCCTGATGTTTCGGGTGAATGGACTTTTGCTGATTTCCTCTGAATCCCTATTTGTCAGACTTTCGCAAATAGTCTGCCTAATAATGTCAGCCATTCCGGCGTTTCCAACCAAGGGTTGACCCCTATCCAATGTTCCAAACTGCCCTCCAAGTCCCCGAGGAAATTCTGGCACATATTCCTCATCACGTACTCCTGTATCCCTGTTGGCGTCGGGCCACGTAGCATCATCCAATATCCCTCCATGAACTGGTCTAGCGTTACCTGGTGGTGTGCCCTCGAGTCTTGGTCCATCCAGATTGTTAGTTGTTTATTGATTGAGAGCTGCCCCCTGCTGAATCACTCCATCTGCCTGCTGGTTGAGTTCCTCTGTTCCAGTTCCTAGAACTTGAGCACCTACAGTTTTACCTTGTCCAAGTTGCCTTAGAAGAGCCCGCATCATCTCCTCTTGCCGTTTCATCATCTGCTCCTGCATAGAATTCATCACAACCTGCATCTCGTCCCGAGTTATATAGACGGATGCATAATCCTCTCCAACTCCAGAAGAGGCCGCTTGACTTCCTTCCTGATTGCTCCTATCCGCTGCTTGCTTCCTTTTTGGTGGTCTAGCCATTGCTTTCTAAAATCTGAGTTCCTAAGCTTTTCAATCCAAAATCCAAGCTCCAAAATTCTCGAGTGTTAGCTTTCTCAGTGAAAGCTCCAAAATGTTAGCGCCAAAAATGGTCAGTAACACCCAAATCCAGATGATAGACCAAATAACAGTCACTTCACAGATAGAATATACGTAGAGAGTAATAATGTGAAGTACAATCCAAATTAAAAAGAAAGCAGTAAAGAACAACAGATTTTATAGTGGTTCGGCTAACTCCGGCCTACGTCCACTCCAGAGGTTTCATTTTTATTGCTGTAATAATCAATTACAGTTACAAAATGGTAGAGTAATCTCAGCCTTAGAAAATAGAAAGTGAGAGAGCCAGAGGAAGATCCCTTTTCTGAACCCCCACATACTGTATTTATAGGCAAATCCTGAGTTGTTGGGCCTTCTACATGGTGTAGGCCCATCAAGACCTTCCGTCAAGCCACATACCTCCACAATGCCGAGCCACATACCTCCACAATGTCGAGCCACATCGACCTTAATACAACACCGAGCCGTATCAACAATGCCGAGCGACCGTGACCTGACCAATGCCGAACGACCTTCATCCAATGCCGAGCCATCTCACCAATGCCGAAGGACCCTCTCCTTACTAATGCCGAGCGACCTTCGTCCAATGCCGAGCCATCTCACCAATGTCGAATGACCCTATCCTTACCAATGCCGAACGAAGTTCGATGCCGAACGACATCTAATGCTAAGCGACTTTCAATGCCGAGCGAGGTACGACGCCGAATGACATCCAATGCTGAGCGACTCACGATGTAGAACGGTGTCCAATTCCGAGCAACTTCCAATGACGAGCGAGGTACGATGCCGAAAAACATCCAATGCCAAGCGACTCACGATGCCGAACGGTGTCCAATGCCGAACGATGTCTAGCGCCGAGCGACAACCAATGCCGAGCCACACCTTTTGCCGAGCGGCGACCAATGCCGAGCCACTCCTTAAGCCGAGCGGCAAGTAATACCCAACCATGCCTTATGCCGAGCGGCAACCAATACCGAATCACCCTGCTCTCTCCTTAATGTCGAGCCATGCACATCGAACCTATTCCTGACCGATGGTCTATCTATCCAGCTAGTTCCAGTCAATCGTATTTCAGTTTCGACAAATGAACAGTCGATTTGGTTAAATCCGCTTGTCTGTGGCTTTGTAAAAAGGCGGGTTAACAATTTGGTTTTGAAAATAGATTAGTTTCTAATCGGTCCCAAAAAAATTAGTTTGATTAATGGTTTAACCGAATTAACCAAACTTTTTGTTATATTGTCAAAATTACCATGTAATAATAATGATTTTTTTACTAGTCCAGTGGTTTAAATAAATTTTACTTATCATATGTGCATCGAAATAACTATTAAAAAGCATAAGAATACTAAATAAGAATATTTTAATCATATATTAATGTTGTATGTTATGTACATTGCATATTCGTAACAAAAAATTTGAATCATTTTTTCGTTCGGTTAAACTGGATAACTAACTGAACCACCCAATCTTAACTTGTTTGGTTTGATTTGGTTTGGTTTTCATTTTTACTGCTTTTGATTTGGTTTAAGAATTTTCATCATCGGACCAACCAAATCAAGCAAGCGCTCACCCCTACTTATTTCGATTAATGCACGAGAGAGAGAAAGTTACTGAAATGACAAGAGTTTTATTTTATTTCAAATTAAGTTTGGTTTTGTAACACGTGTGGTGTAATATTAAGTAAAAAAATAGTGTATTTGATTTAATAAAATTTTCGGTGTGCGTATAGCAATTTATGGTGTATGAATAAACTTTGCCTATTATAAAACGCAACCAATCTCCTTTTACGTTGTCGAATCCGTATGTGTAACAGGGGTTCGTCATAGTCCTTCTCAAATAGTCATATTTTGTTATCATCACACATATTTTAGGTGGTTAAAGTTTCTATTAATTTTTAAATTTACACATGTTGCCTATTGTGACTTCTTCATGAAAGGCATGCAACAAATATTAAAAACTAACTTTATGCATTTTTTACCATTTAGTTTTACCAATCCCAGATTCATGGTTCAAAACTTGTTTCTTAAAATTCACTCGCTCAAAAATGTACTTTAAAATCCTATATTCTTAAAGAAGGCACTAGTCACTAATAAATTCAGTTACTCATTTTGCTTCTATGGTTTATCTACTATTGAGATCATAGGTATAACAAGAAAGATGATTTAAATTGTGGCTGTGATTTTTTGGAATCATTAATTCAAAATAGTTGATACATATATTTAGCAACATATGTTTACATTGGTTCAAATAATTGGTACTGCCAAGAATTTAGCATTAAGAAGGCTTTCCATAGACGATCTTAGCAATACACTATATTTGTATATTATGTACTTTAAGATACACACGTCACTACACACACATACAAGAATTTACCAATTCTGATTTTAAAATCCATCTTGATTTTCATATCCATTTTGTGTATTTCTTTAATTTTACTAAAATGGTTTGTGATGATTTACTGAAAGTAATACATGGATTATTTTGACACGATTATGCTGATTCTTTAGCATTTCACTAGTAGGATTTTTTTTAATATGTAATAAAGGTTTTTACCATTTAGTTTTTAGTGAAAAGGATCATTCAAAATCGGATTTTACTAACAATTCTAGATTCAAAGAATAAAAGTTGTTCATACCAATTAACTTACTTAAGTATGTGCTTTTCGAACATTCTTCTTTGAAACAACATGCTCATCGGCAGACTTAGTTATTCATTTTGCTTATATTGTTTATCCATAACCAAGATCATTGATATGAAAGAATAAATGATTTAATTTGAGGGCATCATATTATTGAATTATTAATTCGACTTAGTTGATACATTGATCAAGCAACTTATTAATTCAAATAATTGATATTCTAAACTTTTGGTTTTATGAAAAATTTCCATATATGTTCTTAGTAGTATACTATATTTGTATATTCAGCGATTATATGTGGATTTAATAGTTTTGACTTTAAATTTAATTATTTTTTCATTCCCATTTTGAGTATTGCTTTAATTTTGCAAGAGCATTTGTAATGATTTGTTGTGCATAATACATGCTCCTTTTTTTAGTATATGATTTTGTACAAATCGACGAGTTGAAATGGTTATTTTTGAATTTACTTAACTATTTTTTACTTGAATAACATCAGCATTCATGGTTGTTAATAAATATCAAAAAGGAACATAGCATATATTGAATGAAATTTGTTAGAAGGGAACATATTGCTTCCCAGCTGTTGAAACACACATGTAGTGCCATTTGTTTCAAATATAAAATCGGGGCCCTCTCAAGGCATCATAGGGTCCTAAGTAAAATTATTTGTATTTTTCTTCTTTTTATTTTTTCTAAAAACCCTCGTCCTTGCTCCGTGGAACCTATAATGATCATTATTTCAAATCACAAACAAATTTTTTTGGTATTTTATTGTTAGTCAACTCCAAGGCACACCAAGAATAATTCAAATATCCACTAAATACTGCTAGAAATTAAAAGGTCAAATCAATATAAGTTCTGGAATAAAATATACTTTGTTTATCACCATTAAAGGCAACAATCTTTAATGTATCTCAAAGTAGTCCAACTCAATTTATTAGCTTAATCCAAATATTTGTTCAATTTAATGAGATACTTTAGTTAACTAATTCAAGTTGGCAATAATGACTAATGAATTACTAAGAATTGCAGTTTTCCAATTCAACAAATTGGATACAACGTCTTAATCTTATTCATGGTCGAGATTAAAAGTTGAATAAGAGAAACAATCCATTTAGATCCAGTCCTTAGAAAATCAAAATATAACCTTAATACTCAAAATGTTCTTCTTTACATTGATCTGAAATCCCTCGTTGCTTCTATACTTCTTTGTTTAATTAATTGTTCCAAATAATGCTTGGGTTTTTTCCATCTCCTTGGTTGCAGAGTTGCGAATGAGAGGATAATGGCAAGTCGGGACGTTGAGGTGGTGAGGCAAAGTTACCATTGTGAGGCGGCACTGGCTAGGGATTTACAAAATGTGGCTTTCAAAACTGTCAAAGAGATGAAAGTATTTAGTGAAATTATTAGACGCGTACTGATGCGTCCATAAATATATTTAATAGTTTTGCTAAATACAATAAATATTTAAAAAAATTAATGTAGAGAGAAGGATAAAGAGAATAAATGGAATGAGTGATAATCAATAATCAAATAAATTGTACATAGAACTTGAAGAGGTAAAAGTAAAAGGTTGCTTTGCTCTTTGTATTTTTAATTAATGCTGAGTAAAAGCATGTTACCAATTAATGCAGATATAATAATTTTAATTCCTTTTATTTGATTTGAATTATTTGTGTTTGCCCCACATCATCAAATTTTTAAATATTCACTTGGATATACATTGACTTTTGTTCAGGCTTAGTAAAATCAAATTAGAAAAGGGCTCTATAAATAAGGAAACCCACATTTGCCTTACCTGCCTAGCTTTTGAGTCGGGAATGTCAGGGCTGTCTCAAGGCATCACTGGGCCCTAAGTAAAATTATATGTATTTTTCTTCTTTTCACTTTTTTTATTTACATCATCCTTGTTTTGGGCTTGGGACTGACAAAGTATCGTTATTTCACATTAAAACTTTAGCTTGGGTATTTTGTTGTTAGTCAACTCCAAGTCACACCAAGAAAACTTTAAATCTCCACTAAATACTGCAAGAAATTGAAAGATCATAGTCAATATAAGTTCTGGAATAAAACTTACTTTATTTATTACCATTAAAGATAACAATCTTTATTGTATCTCAAAGTAGTCCAACCCAATTTATTAACCTAATCCTAGTATTTGTTCAATTCAATGAGATACTTTAGTTTTCCAATTCAAGTTGGCAGTAATGACTAATGAGTTACAAAGAATTGCAGTTTTCCAAGTCAACAAATTGGATTCAACGTCTTAATCTTATTAATGTTCGAGATCAAAAACTGAATAAGAGCAATAGTCTATAAACAATCCAATTAGATCCAGTCCTTAGAAAATCAAAATATAACCTTAATACTTAAAATGTTCACCTTTACATTGATATGAAATCCCTTATAACTTTTATACTTCTTTGTTTTAATTTCTATTCCAGGTAATGCTTGGGTTTTTTTTTCCATCTCCTTGGTTGCGGATGAGAGGACAATGGCAAGGCGGGGCGTTGAGGTGGTGAGGCAAAGTTACCATTGTGTGGCGACACTAGCTAGGGATTTGCAAGATGTGGGTTTTGAAATTGTCAAAGAGAATAAAGTAGGCACATACTGATACGTCCATAAATATATTTAATAGTTTTGCTAAATATAATTAAAATACTTTAAAAAAAATAAACATAGAGAGAAGGATAAAGAGAATAAATGGAATGGCGATAATAAATAATCAAATAAACTGTACACGGAATTTGAGGAGACAAAAGTAAAAGGCCGCTTGGCTCTTTGTATTTTTAATTAATGCTGAGTAAAAGCGTGTTACCAATTAATGTAAATATAATAATTTTAATTTCTTTTATTTGATATATATTATCTGTATTTGTCCCACATCGTCAAATTTTCAAAAATTCATTTAGATATATGCTAACTTTATTCAAGCTTAGCAAAATCAAATTAGAACAAGGGGCCCAAAAAATAAGGAGACTTTGGACTTTTGCCTTATCTGCCTAGCTATTGAGTCAAGCCTATCAGGGCTATCTCAAAGCATCATGGGGACCTAAGTAAAACTATTAGTATTTTTCTTCACCAAGAAAACTTCAAATCTCCACTAAATACTACAAGAAATTGAAAGATCAAAGTCAACACAAGTTTTGTCCAAAACGTACTTTATTTATCACCATTAAAGGCAACAATCTTAAATGTATCTCAAAGTAATCCAACTCAATTTATTATCCTAATCCTAGTATTTGTTAAATTCAATGAGATACTTTAGTTGTACAATTCAAGTTGGCGGTAATAACTAATGAGTTACTAAGAATTGTAGTTTTCCAAGTCAACGAATTGGATTCAACGTCTTAATCTTATTCATGTTCGAGATCAAAAGTTGAATAAGAGCAATATTCCATGATAAATCGATTAGATCCAATCATTAGAAAATCAAAAAATAACCTTAATACTTAAAATGTTCACCTTTACATTGGTTTAAAATCTCTCATTGCTTATATACTCCCTTGTTTTGATTTTTATTCCAGATATTGCTTGATTTATTTCCATCTCCTCGGCTACAGATGTGAGAGCAATGGCAAGGCGACGTATTGAGGTGGTGAGGCAAGGTTGCCGTTTTGAGGCAGCACTGGCTAGGGATTGGCGAGATGTGGGTTTTGAAACTATAAAAGAGATAGAACGTATTTTGTGAAATTATTAAGCGCGTACTGATGCATCCACAAATATATTTAATAGTTTGCTAAATATAATTAAAATATCTTTAATTGATATGGAGAGAAGGATAAAAATAATAAATGGAATGAGTGATAATTAATCAAATTTGTGTACAGAAGTTGAAGAGGCAAAAGTAAAAGGCTATTTTGCTCCTTTTGTTTTTAATTAATGTCGAATAAAAGTGTGTTACCAATTAATGCAAATAAAATAATGTTAATTCCTTTTATTTTATTTGAGTGTTTTGTATTTGTCCTACATCGTCAAATTTTCAGAAATTCGCTTCGATATATATTAACTTGTTCAAGCTTAGCAAAATCAAGTTATAACAAGGGGACCTAAAAATAAGGAGGATCTAGACATTTTCCTTGCCTTCCTAACTATTGGACTAATTCTATTACCATGTCACATTTTGTCTTTCCCACCTTGGTGTTTTATAAAAAATAAAAAAATCCTACCTTTTCCTTTTTTCACTACGTTTATTTCCAAAAATACCCTTATTTCTTTTATCCTGCTCTTTCCTCTCTTTCCCTCTTATCACAATAGCAAAATAAAACTCTCTTCTCACACCAGTTAAATACCCTTTCAATCATGGATGAATTCTTTTTTTCATCCAATAATGTATTCTTAAAAAGAAAAATAGGTTAAGCACATAAATAATTTGAAACTTATGTAATGTATTTCACTACACTTGGTTTATGCGCTAGTTACTAACATTCCAAGCTGCACATAGTCTTGGTTGTTATTATACCCTAATTACTATGTACAAAATCCTAAAAAAACACACATTCAATTTCAAAAAAAAATGCGTATGTTAGCAGGAAATATACTTGAGATCCAATTCTATCAAGTTCTTCAAAAACACTATCTTCTTCTAATAAGCTGCCTTCAAAAATCTCATCCTCATATTCATCCATGTTTACATAAATAAAAAGAGAATAAAACTAGAGAATATGGGATAAAAATATCAATTTAAATAATTAAAAGGATAATTTTATCGTTTGTTTTTAGTTTATTTAATGGGTAAGAAAAGAAAAAAGTGATACGTTAATAGAACTGGTCAAAATATGTTCTAAGGAGTGAAACTTAAATATCAACAATGTCAACGCTTATATGTTAACATCAAACTTAGGACTTTTTTTGAAAGTTTTATTTAATTCTCTTAGTCGTTATAATGCTTTGATCACTATCCATCAAAATTGATGCTTCTATCTAAATAACTATTCCTACTTTGAAAATACCATTTCTCTTATTATTTCTTATCTTAAAAGGTTCTATAATGTAAAACTCTTCCTAGCTTAATTGATTTTAGATCGAACCATAATTGTATATGTTTGTTAAAATTTTAGTTTGATTATGGTTGATTAGGTTCTTTTCCATATATCATTGATATCCGATCCTATTTGTTGTTCATAAAGAGGATATATGTTACCTAGGATTAAAAAAATTGAAATAACTTGACTGTTATTTTAACAAGAAGTTTATCTCCATTGATTAAATTTTTATTATCAAACTTTATACTCTAAGTTGTGTTAAATAAAGAAAGTTGAACTTGATGGTAGAAATGTGAATTATCTAATCTTTAAAGCATAAAAGTCCCCATGACTATAATTTATTTTACCATTGTAGAATGATAATTGGTTATTATAAAGCTGACTATTCTTAGACATATAGATAATGTAACGACCTAGAATTTCACCACTTTGATTTACGAATATTTAACCATTGTCCCAATGGTTAAGCGCTTCGAATCTGGTGCGAGAGGTCATAAGTTCGAAACTTGCGTAGCGTGATTCGAACATATATTGACATGAGATACGTGATTTGTTGTATATAAAAGTACCATTTCTAAAAAAATAAAAAATAAAACTCTTTTAAATAATAAATAATGATGGTGAAATAGTTTTAAAAATTTATTTATAAAAATATTTAGTTTGAAGAAAAATCGAAAATGTAACCGGAATTCATTTTTTGAATTTTCTTTGACTAAATGTTATCGAAAACGTTGTGAACTCTAGTGTAAATACATGCACCTACATTTGTAAATAGATTAGCATGTGCTAGTAATATATATGCATATATTTGTGTTTACTTAACGCTAATTTCAAATGACACCAAATGAAAAAGTAAATGTCACATCATAAGAGACATGAAATGATATGTTGGCATGTAAGCACTAAAATATGTTTAAATATGTTAGTTCAAAGAGAAAAAGGGTGGAGGGAGTAAGATGAGGTGGCATTCAAATTATGGAGGGTAAATTACAAGGGCATTTTAGTAAATTACTAATTACATTTCATATAATTTTTTTTTCATTCTCATTTTTAATTTCATTTTTATACTTCATTCTTGTTTCCAAAGCTTCAAACATTTCCATGGTTTCTAGATTGATTTCAAAGTTTAAAAATCCTAGTTTAATTCACTTTTAAACCTTTAAAATTTTGTTTAAATGCATCATTCTCTCATTTCAACATTTCTCCTTCACAAAACAAGCCTCCACCACCCTTTAATTGTCATGGCCGAGCCACCTAGGTTCTAGGCCGAAACCTTTTACCCCCTTTAAGCCCATAAAACTTCATTTTCCAAAGGCAAGTTCGAGAGCTAGGGTGGATCTAATACATAGTGAAGGCTTGGCTCCTTTTGTAGCTTTTAGATGAGTTAAAGCTCACTCCTTTAAATAAAGTTTTAAACTATATTTTTGTTGTTTACTTGGTTGCTAAGTATGCTACTTATCGAATGAAATTAATACTGTTTGTATGTATATACATACATACGTACATATATAGGTATGTGTATGTGTATGCGCATGCTTGGATGTGTGTGGTCTAAAGTTGGATTGGAAGTAAAAGTTAAGTCATTTGCAAAGTCTAATCTTTGCCTGCATATGTTGGTTATGTCATGCTTATATATTTTTATGTGGTTATGATGGATCTTATATGTTATGAACATCAATACATTTTGTATGCTAAGAAAGTTAAAGCCTTTGCTAGTTTAAGTGAAATAATTACCCTTGTGTAAAATCTATAATCTTTGGTTTTAAATTTCAAAATGTTTTCAAGTTTAAACTTGTTAATTTTCCAAGAACATACTTCTATGTTTTAAAAAGTAATAAAGTTTTTCCAAGAGTTAAAATGAAAGAAAGACTTAGAAAATAAAATCTCAAGTTTTGGAAAAATATGGGTCGTATAGCGATAGTCTCTATAGGTGCATTTAATGAAAACAGCAGGAAAATAGGCGCAGGGAGCTGCGAAAAAATTTAGTCTCAGGGACAGCAAGTTTTCTTTTTAGTCTGAAGGACATTTGCTAGTGTAAACAGAAAATGATAGTTACAACTATCATTTTGTGATTTACATTAAAAGTGTCCTTCAGCCTAAAAAGCATACTTCTTGTCCCTAGAAATAATTTTTTTTACAGTTTTTTCCTTGAGCCAAAAATCCCCATGAAAACAGACTCTTTTTGAAATCTGATCTTATTTTCACCTAAGTATCTCTTTGAAAAGAGTTTTCAAACATATATTAAGTAATGAAAAGTAATTATTGGTTATTAGTTATTTATTTATTTAATGATTAATTAATTAATTAATTAAAGTAATTAGTACTTAGTCTTTTGTTAACAAGGCAATTAGTATTTAAGTGTTAATCAAGTAAGTTAATTATACTTAGTTAATTGATTAAAATTTAATTATTATTTAAGGTTTTAATTGTTATTTAATTACTAATTAAGTTAATCAAGATTTAATTAAGATTTAATTATTATTAAATGAAGGTTTAATTTATTAATTAATTATTAATTAAAGACTAGTTATTTATTTAATCATTATTTAAAATTAACTCTTATTTAATTATTTAATTAATATTTAATTAATATTTAATTATTAATTAAAGATTAATTATGGTTTAATCATTTATTAAAGGTTAACCGTTATTTAATTATTTATTTAAATGATAATCATTAGTTAATTATTTAGCTAATAGTTAATCATTATTTAATTATTAATTAAAGGTCTAACTATTATTAAAATAAGAGTTTAAAATGTTAATTAATTATTAAATTAAAGTTTAAAAGTTTCTAAACCACTTTATTTCTAAAAATCGATTTTGTTTCTAAAACATCTCTCTTTTAAAGGACTTTTTTTAATTCAAGGTATTTCTTTCTTGACTATCCTTAAATAACCCAAAATAAATATGAAACCCAATGACATCTGTTTAGCAGAATAAAACCATGTCTGCTAATTAAATAGTATTTGACATTTGTTTGGCAGGATAAATCGCAGTATTGTCATAATTCACCAAGTAGATTATGTTGACATTTGTTAAGCAGAAATAAAACCCAGTTCTTCTAGTATGATAACTTGGACATTTGCCTATATGTTGATTGATTGTTATTGGTTGATTCTCTTTACATATCCGCTTGTTATTTAAATACCCATATTATAAATGGAAAGTTAAACTAATTAAATAAGAACCATTGTGGTCACTAAGGCTCTTTTCGATTTTGTAAAATCAATCATTTTATACATATTTTTAATAATGGTTTTAAAGTAAAGTTATTACTTATTTATAATGCTTAAAATTTATTACCATTTTAATTATGATATTGTAAGGGTAATTAGCAATTATTTTATTAAAGGTGTTTTGAAGTAATTTAATACTTTTTAAATGGTAATTTAATGTCATTATTTTGATAATGCGGTAAAGATAAATTTAATGAAGGGTGTTATAAATAATAACTTGTTATTAAAAGGCGTTTTAAATAGTTGCTTCGTTTATCAAAGGAACTTTATTAAATGAGATTTATTAAAGGATATTTGTTTTAAATAAGGAAAGTTTATAAAGGGTTTTATAAATAATTTTGGATTTATAAAGGAAGTTTTATAAATAATTTTGGACATTTATAAAATAGTTTTATAAATTATTTTGGGTGTTTATAAAGAGTTTTATAAATATACTTGGAGATTTATAAAGAGTTTTATAAATAGATTTGGAATTTAAGTAAATGAGATTTTGCAAATGAAACATATTTATTAAAAGGATTTGTAGAATTATATTATAAAAGAATTTGTGATTGGATTTTCTTTAACTGGCCTTCTTAATTTTTGGTGGTATGGACATTCGTTCCACACTTAACACCAATGGAATAGTGTTTGTGGTTATCCTTATCTCCAACTTAAATAACTTTCATTTTGATCTTTTTAATATGATTTTGAAATAAGAAATCTTTCACAAATGTTTTGTGAATAAACTTTTTTCGATGGAATAAGTATATGAATGTTTAGATAAATATTTTGGGAAGAGGTTTAAATAAATGAAAGATTTATTTTGAGACTTGTGGTTGCTATGGGTAATTAAATCTCTGAATTGTTGTTGTTTGTGTATTTAATATTTAAATAATCGACTATCAAATCTCGGTCGGTTTTGACTTAGGAAGTAAATAAACGCTTCGCGTGTTTATACAGTTTGAGTTCACTCGGGAGAACTCATTCAGATGAAATATCTCTAGCTTTAAAGGATATATTAGAGATCCCTTTGGGACTCAACCTATATTATTACCAACTCCAGTTAGCTATTTATATTTTTACAATTATCTCGATAAAGTAACAACATAGTGATGTGAGTACAAACACAAAGTAAAATTGCAAGCTTCACAAGTTATATTAGCGATTTCGACTTTTTCTCAAATGTGTAATGCATGTACATAGACTTATAATCTAAATCACTATATAGTTATTACCATAAGCCTATCGTGAGATTATATATATATATATATATATATATAACATTTTTTGAAACTAGTTCCAAATATCTCAACTTTCTTCCCTTCTTTTTAATAACATTTCACAAAATAGCCAATAACACTATATTAATGCACTATTTTTTAGATAAAATATTTATTCAGAAATGAAATTAACAATGGAGTCAATATACAATTAATTTTCTAGCTGTGTAAATGATATCATATACAGGAAAGAATTTATACGTCAAACTATTTTGAGTTGTGTTATGTGTTTCTGTATGTCATTGGATATATAATGAGCTGATAGAAAAATAATTGATAATATATCATATATTATATAACATGTCAGTATGTCTTTTAGTATAGACAAATAATGGATGAAAGAATCCGATCAAAGATACATGTTATGTGGAAGGAGTGCAGAAGTTTATTGACTTCGTTATGGAAAATGGTGGTAATAAGAGAATCTATTCTTATCTTTGCACACATTGCAAAAATATGAAAATAAAGATTAAATTAGATGACATTCATTATCATCTACTTGGATGGGGAATTGTCCAATCATATACGTTTTGGCATTTTCATCGAGAAGAGTCGGTGGGGAAGCAAAACAACTCGTTAGTCAAGCCATAAATACCAATGAGTCTGAACTTCCTTGGATGGAAGATTTGGTTAATGATGCAGATAGATTTCATCATTTTCAACCTACAAGTTCGTTGCCCGATAATATTGGAGAATCGCCTATAGTTGATGTCGACTGGCAGGCCAACCAAAGTAGGAAGTATAGATCACTTTTTGGTAGTGCAAAATAATTCATCTCCAAAAGGGGATAACAAAATTGTATGCCATTGTGAAGTTGAATAGGTTGAAAATTCAGTACGGCTTTTCTGACAATGGTTTGACTACACTCATCGAATTTATAAATGAATTACTCCCTGAAAGTAACTCACTACCAACAAAGTACTCCGACATGAAGAAGATGATTAAACAAGTTGGGATGGATTACAAAACTTATGATGCATGCATTAATGACTTGATTTTATATTGGAAAGATGATGCAAATAGAGTTCATTTTCCAATTTGCAATGAACCAAGATATAAGACAACATTCAACGAAGAGAAAAGAGCCACCAAAGTACCTCAAAAGACGTTAAGACACTTCTCTTTAATTTCTAGATTGAGGAGATTGTATACTATAACATGGATAGCAAATTCTATGACTTGGCTTGGTCATGCCAATTCTGATTCAGCTTTAATGCGTCACCCATGTGACTCTGCTCAATGGCGAGTTGTAGATTCTTTTGACAAAACGTTTGCTGCTGAACCACGAAATGTCATGCTTGGAATAGCAACGGATGGTTTCATTCCACATGCATCTCTAGCTAACCGTTATAGTTGTTGGCCAGTAATTGTAGTATCGTATAATCTTCCTCCATCAATGTGCATGAAAAAGGAGTTTTCAATGTTGACATTGTTGATTTTTGGCCAAAACAACCAAGTAAGGATATTGATGATTATTTGCAGCCATTGAAAGACGAGTTTAAGCAGTTATGGGAATGAGTCATTCCCTTTGAGTCATTTAATAAATCTAAGTTCACAATGAGAGCTAGGGTGTTGTGGGAAATTCTTGATCATCCTGCACTCGAGACTTTATCGGGGTGCACAACTCATGACTGTTTTGCATGTCCTATATGTAGGGAAGACACTTGTGCTATTATCTTTCTAAAAGTAAGAAGATGTGTTACATGAGACATTGAAGATTTCTTCCTTCCAAACAGAAGTTTCGAGATGAAAAAGAAAACTTTAATAATAAATAAGAATATCATCGTCCTCCATTGCCATTAAATGGTTATCAAGTTGAAGAGAAGGTAGCGAATATCAAGATGAAAGTTTGTAAAAACAAACCGGAAATCGGTCGAAAGCGAAACAAGAAAACTAATGAAGAAGAACTTGTCAATGTTCAAGCATGGTATAGGAGGTCCATCCTCTTTGATTTTTCATGTTGGAAAGCAAATTTGATCCGACATAATGTTGATGTTATGCATACAGAGAAGAATGTCACTAAACATCTCATTAGCACAATTATGGGTCATAAAGGCAAGTCAAAAGACGGTATCAACGCATGGAAGGATTTGAAAACCATGGGTATAAAACAAAAATTATGGGTGATGGAATCCTGAAATAAATAAAATAACCATGCCAGAGGCAACTTTCACCTTGAGCAAAGAAGCGAAGTTACGATTTTGTACCGTTTTGAAAAGCCTGAAAGTGCCTAGCCAATTCTCTTCCAACTTCCATAACAATGTGAACATCAATCCTCCTGAACTAACAAATATGAAATCGCATGATTACCACATCATAATGCAACAAATACTTCCGATATTGCTTCAACATTCTTATCCACAACATAAGAATCTACGTAATGATATACATCGTATAAGTCTATTCTTTAACATTTATGCTCAAAAGTGATCAACTGGGAACATATTTTAAAAGCAAATGCTAGTTTGGTAGAAGCAATATGTGTGTTTGAAAAACATTTTCCACCTAATTTTTTGATATCAGCGTCCATCTTATGGTTCATTTAGCCGATGAAGCATCGATTTGCAGGATATATGTGGATGTATCCTTTTGAAAGGTAAATTACTAATCTCAGTTTTGTTCATCATCATTCGATTTAAATAGCTACTAGTTATTTCTAATTGATTACCTTCATAGGTTAATGAAAACATATAAAGGATATGTGTGCAAAAAAAGATATATTGAAGGATGTATTGCAAAAGGATATATCGTGCAAAAAGCTAGTCTTTACTGCATGGAGTATATGCCAAAGGAGGTCATGACACTCGTAAACATACTCGTGAGCCTTTTTTAGATGAGGATAATGAGTTTTTAGTGAGATGCCTCCAGGTGATGGTAAAGATATAACCTTAACCCAAGTACAGTTTGAATAAGTTCGTAGATGGGTCCTTAATAAGTACGATGGATTGGATGAATGGTAGAAGTAATTTCACGAACAACTCCTGAATTCACATTATTGTAAATCAACTCATATATATGTTTTGAAACGTCTATGTTGTAGGAGGTGTAACATCTATGTGAAAAGTACTAAATCTCAACCTCGAAGTAGGGTTACATTCGTAGAAGCTTGTCAAAGTTTTACTCTATAGTTACGTGGCGAGGTATATATTACATCTTTTTAGTTATTTCATGTGTACTTAAGTGGATCATATACCATCATGACCACACTTTTGACTTATTTTGTTTTTTAAGTTGGTGAAGACGAACGATGTTGACTCAACTCTTTGGCGGATGTGAATGGGCCAAAATTCAAGGTGCGTAGTTATATGAAGTACCAAGCGAATGGGTTTACATTTTCCCCAAAAAGTTACGAAGAGCGGATGGTAACACAAGACAGCGGTGTATGTATGAGAGCAATTACATAATTTAGAGCGAGTGGGAAGGATAAAAATTATAGGGAAGCAGACACAATATATTATGGAGTTGTTCAGAAGATAAGTGAGTTGGATTATATTGACTTCAAACATACAGTTTTTTATTGTGATTCGGTAAAGGTCGAAGACAAGGTTAGTGGTTGCAAATTGATCATGTTTCAAACTTGATCACAGTTAACTTAAAGAAATTAAAGACCAAAAATAGAGTGAATGATGAGCCATTTATTCTTGCATCGGAAGCGAGTCAAGTGTTCTACTCAAAAGATTTTAAAAATAGAGCCATTTATTCTTGCATCGGAAGAGAGTCAAGTGTTCTACTCAAAAGATTTTAAAAATAACGGATGGTTTTTTGTTTTGCACACAACAAAATGGTTGACTACAAATATGGGTGACATTGAATTTCCACTGCTTATCAATCAGCTTTTGAAGATAAAAATTAGAAGACCTTACCAAATGCATATGTTAATATAAGATGTATTTTTTAATTGAATTGAGTTGAATTTCAAACGTGACTAAATTTAGAATTTTTTCACTATGGATATGATTTTTAATTTGTAATGTTTATTTATTGGTGGTTATTGATTTTGTTTGCTGAGTACTACTAATACTTCGATATTATTCAAGTTCACCAATTAATATTCAAGTTCACCAATTAGTATGTATAATCTTATTACACTTACATACTAATCTTTTTAACTTAGCTAGCACATAATTCTTATTGTTAGTAATATTTTTTGATAGTTACAATACAACACAACTCACTAAACAGATCAGAGAATAGTCTAACATAATAACGATAGATATACTGATAAATGGAGTTGTTACACATAATGGAAAAGCCATAACTGATTGTGTTTTGGCTAGTTCAGTCTATTATTCCACTGAACAAAGCTTGTTGGTTGTGATCTTAATTTGCAGTTGCCCTATCGTATTTTTTAGTAAATATTTTTGTTTTGACAATTTTGCCAACTTATCAGGGAAAAAATGCTGAGTCAATATTGGTGTTCCAGATCATTCAAGAATTCCCTCATACTAACAACAAACACATTCTTTATTGAGTTATAATTTTACTATAATCATACTTGTTCCATTATCAGCTGTTTACATATTTTTTATTTTTATGATTAACTTTCATTGGAAGTTATACTTTGTCGTTATTTTTGATGTGTTTTTCTAGTATATCACTTGTTAGGTTGCTTTAGCTATGCTCTTAGATTCTGCTTGGTATTTTTTTTCCATCAGAAACAACCGGTGAAAACCAGTATACTATGTATATTATTATTCAGTCATGATCCAATTGGTTTGAGAGTTAAAAAGGAAAATCAATTTTATTTTACAATAGTCGAAGTAGTGGTTGAACTTTTAGTTCATAAAGCAAATATAATAGCTTCAATTAGACACATTTTAACCAATCATATACTACATATTATTGCCTTAAAAGAGCGAAAAATATTGTTACCTTGAACCACTACTATAAACAAATGATTAAAGCCATAACATTTGAAAGCCGCTTGAAGTTTTCTTGTTGGATGTCTTACCTTTATTTCCGCCAACCTAGCTTACTATCACTTTTTTAGGGACAAATGAATTCTCTAGTGTTGTTAGTTACGATGCATATCATGCTTATTTTATAATTGTGTATCTTTCTAGCGATTGATTGTATTTGGTGATTAATTATGTCAACTTTGCCTTGTAGGTTAGATACCAGCTTATGCTTTAAGTTCTCTCTTTGCTGGAGGTTTATTGGAGCATTCAATGTTTTTTTCTTCTGCTGACTTTTGAGCTTGTGTGCAGATTATAAGTCTTGTTCTTATAAACGGTAATATCTATGACCCAAACTTCATAAATTATGCTTATTATTTGTTTTATTTGTTTTAAGAAATCATTGATGTAGCTGCGTTGACATGCGAGATTTTATTATCTACTGCTAGGGTAACTCATCATGTTAAGTTTTGCATTGCAAGAAATAAGTTTCTTAATCAATTGCAATTAGAACTATGTGAGCTACTTAGCCATCATAGTTCCTAAAATGTAAGTGATGAATAGGTGAAGAAAAATTAAACAGTCATCTTCCCTTTTTCACGACTTACTTTTTTTTTCCTTCTTTGTCCCAAGAAATTGTTGATATAGCTCTACTGATATGTGTACAGTGCTGAATTTTGTTTGTGGGCTACATTGGATATCATAGATTGTAGGATGTAAGTGACCAATAAGGTGGAAAAAAGGGATTATAGAAGCATGTTGCCCTTTTTGTTTTGTTTTGTTCAAGATATTTTTAATTACTTCATGTAGTGATTAATCACCTATTGAATGCTTATAAATTGTGATATTTTGACAAAATTTCAATTACTTATACATAAAATATTCTGTAATTTTCAACAATGACACCGGTAAGGTATTTCAAGTTGTTTTTTATCAAAAAAGGGAAAAGACTTTCGACAAGGTTCACTATGTATTTAAATGTTTTGAAGCTGCCAGCTTACATAAGGTGTGCTTTACAGAATTCTATCAAAAATGTAGTTTAGACAGTTATTAATTATTATACTTCACATATTCATAATAGTCATTTGAGCGTGTGTTAAAATAAATGAAATGTATAACATAAGAGAAGTACCAAAAAAAATAAGAGTTTAGTAGAAATTAAATATTATTTATTCAGTTATGATTAACTTCTCTATATGCAACAAGTTTGAAGCTTTTAAGGCCTAAATATTATTTATTCAGTCATTTGAGCATGTTATACAAACAGGAAGAATACTTGCCTATTGAACATAAACATGAACATACTATCTAATTTGGCAATGATCATTATTTTTCAGATACATCTCTGTACACAATTACACCAATAAATGTTGGTAGAGATAGTGAAATTTTGACAGTACCTCTCTCTAAATGTAATGTTATGTATTCTTATATTAGGTTTGTACTACTTATATTAAGTTGAGGCAAACGATTAAGTTGAGGCAAACGCATCTGGTGCTGATAATAACACTTCAGTCACTTCTATATATGCAGGGAGGTGTTGATACTGCTGTAGAAGAGGGTAACAATGTCAAAAGCCGCTGAAGTGTCAATCCATTCAATTACGCAATCATCATCTACACAACTCGGGAAAGTTGAGGCAAACACATTTGGTGCTCCAATTTCAGATAATGCTGGAAGAGTAGGCAGTCGAGTTAGTAAATTGGTACAAACTCATTTGTCGATCTCATATGAAAGTGGGGATAAAGTACCCAAAAAATGAGGATGACGTTTGGGCTGAATTATAGGTAAGTTAAAATATATCACTTTCAGCTTTCTTTATAAGTATATTTTGCCACATTGCTTTTTTAAGCAAGCAACTCTTAATTTTCAAAGACATTTTTTGAACTAGAGTCGGATGCAAAAGAGTTTTATTTAAAAAAATATGCGAGCCATTTAGGAGATACAAGAGCGAATTGAGGACAAGCTACTATGAAAATTTAATAATGATGAAGAGAGGAGGAAAAATTGTCCTCCAAAAATTAGTCTAGAAGATTGGGATGGATTCTTGAAAAACGAAGCAAAATCCTAATGAACACGAATGAAGGGATCTAGGCAAAAAATACAAATCATTTTACAACTATGACCATTACACTAGTCATACAAGTCACATTGTAGTAGAACAAAATGGTACATATGTTTTTTTGTCTTTTTTTATTAAATGAACAATTTAATTGCTTGAAATCTATTTTTGTCCCTATTCATAGACAGTTTAGCAAAGCAGAATTCAGAATTAGTGTCCCCTTCTTGAAGCCAAAGTCCTTAAATGTAATCAAATAGCATACTACTTTAGAATTTCTAGGAATATACTGTACACTAAAATAGACATCACACTGGTCGAACCACCTGCTTTGATACTCATATAAACCTATGTGATTTATCTAAATATGTGTTGTGAGTTTGATCCATACTTCTTTAGAATTTCTAAAAATATATTGTACACTAGAAGGGTATTTATTTTGGTTTTGTTATATCATCATCAAAATCCTTTATTTTCATAACAATGAAAAACTGATAAAAAAGATGAAGCTGCAATGAAAGAATGATTGTTATCTGTGATTAATCCCTAGAAAAATCAATATGAATTTACAGAGTCCCAACAAATTTATGATGTGTCAAACATAAAATATACAAAAAGTATTATAGGACCTCAAGTGCATGTGAGGCAATTTATTTTAACAAATACTGTAGGAACATAAATATACAACAAATGTTCTAGAGGGATATTGGGAAGACAAAACTACAGTAACTAAAAGTATAAGGGTGTATGTGCGTATGCCGGTGACCCATAAATAGTCAATGTGATAATAGATTGTTAATAAAGCCTAGTGATTAAATAATCATTTTAAATTAAGATTTAAATAATCATTTGAAAACTCCAAAAAAAATATGCTCAAAACATATACATGCAGTATTATGGTTGTGGGTTTCACATAAAATCTAAATGACACTTCAACAATACTTACCTTCTAAATTTCATATTGTTGATGCTTAAGCATATCATTAATTATTTAAATAAACTTTTCTCATGTCTCATAAGCACTTTATATCCCAAGATTGATGTATCGTCTCTTTAACTACAAGTTCTCCTAAAATTTGTTGGTCACTCAATACAAATAATTGTCGTCATCCTCTAAACCAAATGCCTGAATTCTAGCAGATATTCCTCTTATTTACCATAATGTACTACATTTTTATACTTTGATGCAAGTCCTTAAATGTAATCAAGACGGGAGTATGATCGCTAAGAATAGTTGGTAAGGCAATAGCAGATAGTGTAGGGAATTATTGCAGAACCTCATAATCGATAGCTCTTGGTATTATTCCAAGCGCATAATACTGCAGTTTCTTCTATTTTAGTATTAGTTCCTTTACAAGTATAATAATATTTCCTTTTTTATTGCAAGCCGGTGCAAATCCAGAAAAAGAAATCAAACCTCGTCAACTATGGGAGAAAACTCACACAAAAAAGAATTGTACCATATCAGATTCGACTTCTTCCTATTTCGAAAGTTAAACAATCTATTGTTTTAGATGAAAACCAATAATGATTTATTATGACATATATGTTTACATGTTTTATCAGTCTACTGTTTTAGATCAATAACCTATCAATTGATAATAATATCTCAAGTATTATTATATTTTAATGTAAAATTGCAAAAGCGAAGGAAACAATCTATGATTGTGCTGAAGAAGATTTGTCATTGGATGAAGACATCTTGTCACAAGTGTTTGGCAAGGATACAAGGGGCCGGACTCGCAGTATTGGAACCAAGATATCAAGAACACAAGTTAAGGCTTCTGATATTGCACGTAAACAAATCAAAACGACCAAAGTAGACTCAAAAGACTTGAAAGCTAGGATGGACAATATGCAGGTTACACTGAAGTCATTGGGTGACTTGTTCAAGGGATACATGGATAACGGAAAACACGTATTAGACATTCCTTCCAATGAAAAAGGAAGTGGGACACATTCGAAAAGTGTTGTAAGATTGCCGAACAATGAAGTTAATAATCCATTGAGTTCGTCTGGTTCGGCAAATTAGAAATGCGAAATCCTAAACTTTGATCTAGAGTTCATTACAATAGGTTCTATATGTAGAGATTCGACAGCATCCATTATGCATGGAAAACATGTATCTCCAACACATGAAAAGTTGGCTATGGACAACATACTACCAAATGAGAACGTAGCCAAACAAAATCATCTATGACCTTTGATGAAGTTAGAATCGGTGGTTTTGTATGACATCCAAAGATTTCAATTTGATATCTTTAGACGCAAGAGCAGGCAGTAGTCTAATTTTAATCTATTTAAATTTATCTTTGTCGGTCGTGAACTGTTTCTTGCAACTTAATGTTTTTCAGTCTAATTTTAATCGTATGTGTTTGATAACACTAAATGTACCTAAATTGAATGTACCTAAATGCGGGTATATGAATACCGTAAAAGAACAAAACCAATTTAAAATGCAAATCATCCCACTATTTAACATGTAACTATTGGCAATCAATACCATTTGGCATTAAACTGGATGAATTTGACACAAATTTAACTTTCTAATGGCACTGGATGATCGTTATCTTTGCGTCGGTGCTCTTATGAATGGGTAAAAATACTTGCCCAAAAAAGAAACCGCTGAAAATATGACTTATTTGTATTCTTACTAAATTTGATAAAAACTGCCAGATTTCACAGTATAATGCAGATGCAAAGGAATTTAGAACAAAATAAAACTAGAAAATCAATTTTGACTGTGATGGTTTCTTATCCCACCTTTCTATTATTCACCAATTTTCTTTTTATTTCTTTTTAATGCATGGGATACTTAGAAAAAAGCAATGATATCTTTCCCTTAACTTTTGTGCTTTAGTTCGATTTTTTTGACATGCTCGAAACAACTTTTTTCTTTTTGCATGAATATTATAGATATGATTGTTTGATATATCAAGACGTTGACATTGTCAAATTGGAATACATGGGGATTATTTGTCATTGGAATTATGTTGACACAGAATACATAAGATTAGAAGAAGATTATATTGGATTTAGTGATTAGGTATGTGAGCAAAAATGAAAAATATACTCTTAAGCGTTATGTGCATTATCCATGCAGAAACTCGCACATATAACTTAAGTAGTTTGACTTTTATATTTGAAAAAAATTAAGATGTCAAAATATCATTTTATGTTATATAATATCTAAGTTGACAGTTGGCTAGTAAACAGGTTTAAACTGAGTCAGTTATATAATTTCTTTTTTATTAGACCTATGTCTTAACTAAAACTATTATAAACACACATATATCACCATTGCTTCATCTTTAAGTATAATATGTGTAATGAATAATATAAAGTGGTTCCATCTTTTTGGTGCGATAGATACCAGCTTTGCTCTATTTATGTCATATAAGGTATATCATTGTAATATTAGACTACTTTTGTCATAACACTGTTCTATACCATTTTGTATGTATTGCTTGAATGAAGTTGGATATTTAGTTTTTAGTCTGAATAACTGCAAAACATGCAAAGGAGTTTGCAACTAATTGTCTGCATATAATAGTGTAAATGATAGATTGTATACCATAACGGAGGAAGACAAAGGAGTTTGCAATTGAATTTGCATTGCAAACTAAGTCTACAACGAACTTGTTGCAACTGAGTTCACAGACTCAGTTTGCTGAGTGTGCATGCTTAGTTTTGCAAAAAAGAGTTTGGAGGCTTAATCTTGCAATCTGATGCAAAACTGAGTTTGCAATCCCAGCTTGCAATACTGAGTTTGTAGGCTAAGTTTTGCAAGCCTATGCAAACTGTGTTTGTACGCTATATTTGTAAATGCTGAGTTTGCAAGAATTTTCAATCCCAATTTTCAATCCCAATGCGTGTGCATAATTTTTAGATCTAGCTGGATACTTTGGAGCTTTACAGAGACGAGCTGGATTCTCCAAGACATATTCACGTATATTATATTCTTTCGTTGTTTTATTGTTCTTGATTTCTGTCTATATTTACTAGTAATTGTAAGGACGTGTTATTATAATTGTCCAGGGCTAATGATAGACTAGTGTACTTTGATGTTGTGTATAATAAAGATGATTTCTTTTTATAAGGATCATGTTTTCGTCATGATGAGAAATTCTGTTCTATCTATAATTCTTTAACCTCAATAATCTGTCTTTTTAGCACTTGAATATTCAACATGTGAATATCGTGGTTGTATTAATGTCGATATCTAAGGGTTGAAAAGGCAGGTCGTTATAGATAATATTTAGGAATTACCATGTAAGCGAAATTATTTTAAATGAATTGCATTTTATATCTTTAGAGCATGCCATCTTTAGCCATAATGATTTTTATGGCACACATATCTTTAGCCATAATTTTAGCACTATTGATAAATATGTTTTGTTAAATACGAGAAATAAGAAATATGAATCATAGCTTTTCAAATGTCAATATAATCAATAATATATAAATTCCTAAATATGATAATATATATTAACGATTATGACTAGATGATAAACTTTTGCGGCTTTATTTATTAATTAAGTAATTTTAAAATTCCAACATCTTCATCAATGATTTAGACTAAAATGTCAATTTTAAAGTTTCTAATAAATCAATGCATGATTTCATGCTCTTATTTCCATGTTCTCCTTAAATCCTACAAAGTAGTATGATTCTAGGTTAAGTGGGGGCATGGTTATGCTAATGGAGTAATCCCATAACGAAAGTAAATCAAATTGAAAATTTTGAATTTGTTGGTTTTCGGTTGATCAACGTTTAATTTTATTATCAAGCATACATTGAGTTAAATTTTGTGTTAGGCATGTTATTTTTTTTAAATGGTACTTTATATACAACAAATCATTGGGAGAACGTATCCCATGTCAATAAACGTTCGAAAGCAAATTTCGAACTTGTGACCTCTTGCACCAAAGCCGAATCAATTAACCACTTGGACAATGGTGCTTGTGTGTTGGTTTTGGCTTTTCTGTATTTTATGAAAACATTGATATAAATTTATGATGAATCATCATCTTTTACTTATACTGTTTTCTTCTAATGCATGCTCAAATTAAATGCACTACCTGTTAGTAATAAAAGAGTAATATATATTCCTATTTCTCACAAAATTTACAAGCATGCTCACTTTTTGTCGATCAGTGGAGTTCCGTTTGTAAGATTGGTCCATGATGGTATAGCCAAGATACATATTTATTGGGTTTTTGTAATAGATTGATATGTTACCTGCAATTTAGTTAATGTTAATGCTAACCACTTTTAACACCATATGAGTATTTTAAAAAACTTCCAATCAAATTAAACTTCAATTTAAAATATTATAGCAAAATACTTACAATTTTCTTTTTGGATGTGCCTTAGTACCAACGTGTCTCTCTATATATTTATAGATAGAGATAATTCTATCGTTATATTTATTGGTGATATTTCTTTGTTGCACTGTTTGTTTGTTGCTAAGTCAAACTATTTTGTACTCATGTAGGTCGGTACAAGCTCATATATTTTCATTTTCAAATCTTTACACCACATGATCAATGATATCTATCTACAAACCACTTTTAAGCATTACAAAAAAGAGTTGTCAGGCTCGCAAGTCTATTTTAATAAGCAAATGTATTTTTCATACAACCAGGGTTAATAAGTAAATCAAATTATTTTATAGACCATCAAGTCCATCACTTCGTCAAAACATCTTCCTTTCTACGATCACAAAGAAAGAAACTCTTAGTTCTAATATTTTTTTTAATTATCATGTAAGTTAGACTATTCTATAAATCATCTTAAACTTATTTCTGTTATTTCTAGGGTTTTATACATTCTTAAGATTTGAATGCATTTGAGAATGTTAATTGTTCACATGAACATTACTATTTCAATTGTAATGTGCATTAGTTTACGTGTTTTCCTTTATTATTCTAGCTAGAATGTATTATATGATTATTACTTGCCACATAAAAAATCACAATTTTTTTTAGTACTCATTTAACTCCATACATTTCAATATAACTTTACTCTAAAATCTCATTCGTATTAATTACACTATTCTCATCAACATTTTATCAGTTGTGGTCCTAACCTACGATTCATTATACACTTTTATACGTTTTCCGCTTTGCTATTTTTCAATATACTTCTCTCTCTAACCTATGATTCAATGTGTTTATGTGTAATGCTGGGCATTCCAACATTGACTCTAAACTATTTCATGATATTGATTACTGCAGGTTACATTTGGTGCCTTTGTTTCATTTGGAAGAAGGTTGAGGGAAAGCTATATTATTTATGAAGCTAAAAATAATTTTGAATTCGGGCCATGGCACCAACTATGCATGTGAACAAGACTTCCTCGAAATTTGATCATAATTACCGATTAAAAAAATTAGAAATGAATTGATAATTTTCTTTCTACGGCTGTGTAATTATTATCCATAATTTTCACCTTAATAACTTCATGTAAATTATTTATTACCTTTTATATTTTATAAATATTTTTAATGTGGTCCCAAGAAAAATTTTTCCCTCTTGTAAATATCTTGAGCATATTACACTATGTTGTTTATAAATAATGAGAAGAGAAGCAAAATAAATAATTTTATTCATAACGATAATTCAAATTATATAGCAAAATTAACAATAATTCAATCTAAAAGGACCTCTTTTAACCAAAAAGTCTTTCGATTTTTGATCAGTTATTTTCCTTGTACTAGGATTATATGACATTGCAATAACATTCTTCATATGTAACGATGAATCAATGTTTGCTTCCTCTTCGCTAATACTTCATTGTAATGTTCAGTTGTCAAAATATCAACACAAATATTATGATCATTTTCGTCGATAAGAGGGTATCTGCAATCAAACTTGAACTTTCTATTTGACTATTTTTGATGAAAAATTTATTAAGATCAACTTTCTGGGAATTAATGAGTTCATTTAACCTTCTTTTTCTAACTCGTTTAGCCTGTCCAGATTCTTGTTTGCGCATTTCTAGACAATATATAATGCCAAACATTATATATTAATAACTATTGAAAAACAAAATACATTTAATTTATGAATACCTAATCTAGTAGTTATAATTTACGAAAATATTTCCCATAATAATTTCAAGTAAAATTTATTTTTAAGTTGTAACGACCCACATTTTTAACATTTTAAATGGGAATATTTAATCTATCTAAAATTTTCAAATTTAATTCAAATATAACAAGTAATAAAAAATCAATTATTGATACAAATTTATTTTAATGACGTTATTTTAATTTAATTTATAAAAAATTTCTATAATTTTTAATTTGAAAAATATTTAAATTTATCGTTTGATGTATTTTGAGGCAAATGTTAGTAATTTTGAAATTTCATAAAATAAAATAACTGGTGTATTTTATCGTTATTTGATGATCATATCGCATTGTTGTGCAAGATCGTATTTTCATTTCTGTCATTTGCAGTTCATACGCGAACGAAATACTATGTAGCGAAGTGCCAGAAATCGCAAAATAAACAAACCTCCACACTTAGATTATTCACCACCTTTTTCACTTTTCCTCTTCCGTTTTATTTTCCCTCTCTTCTTTTACAGTAAAGAGAAAATCAACCCTCCATTTTTTAAAATCAAAATAGAGAGCTTCGGTTAATGATTAATTAAACCATCAGATTCGTTGAACTCATGTGGTTAAGATCTTTAAATCATGTGAGGATTGGGGGTGCAACTATTGTTAGGATGATCGATGTGTGCTAGGCATGAACTAAGGTAGTATTAGTTGAAGTTTGAAGCGATGGTAGGCTAAGACGAGGTTGGATTCAGGTTCTTGCGTGAAGGAGCTTCGGTGGTGGCGATTTGGTGGGGTCCGTTCGAAGATGGGGGATTGCATCAGTTAGGACATGGGAGAGGAAGGCCTAGGTCATGATAGCCATGCTAGGGTCGAGCTACATGTGGGTGTGTGCATTGTGGACCACGCGATAAGAGATGTTCATTGCAAGTTATTTCGGTTGATTTCGTGTAGAGATGAGGGATGGAGGTGGAGATATGCACGTGGAGATTGGGTGCACTTGTGTGTGTATAAGAAGTTGGATTTAGGGAAGATGATTAAGGGGTATGTGATTAACTTAATTGTTAATTAGTTTATTTAATTATAATTAATCTCAAAACTTATAAAATGAATAACTTCTTCAAACGAGATTCAATCGAGACGTAGTCTTTTGCGTGCACTCATAGGAGCATTATCTACATGTTGGAATTAGTTTCTTTGAGTTTGAAGCAAGTTGAATTTAAAATTGAATGTTGTTCGATTTTAGATCAAACTAGAACACATAAGATCAACAAGAATTTTGTTCGGTTATTTCACCTTTGGATGAATACTATATGATATATAGTAGATATGAATTATTGTTTTTGTGCTTGACTGATTTATTGGGTTGGTTTCGTTAAATATTCACTTTGAAAAGCGAGTGACATATAAAATGAAATACAGGGAATTTTGTATAGGAATCCGGATTTTTCTTCATTATGATTTCAAATTTCAATTAAATACCTGTTGTATAAATTATTTAATGTCAAAACTTGGTAGTCTGGCCATATTGGATATAACTTTGATTTGTTTCTTTGATTTCAAAATGATTTTTGATTCGGTGAATGATTTTATATTCGACTTTTGAAATTTTTGTGGTATTTTATTTAGAAATAGTTTTTAAACTTCTCTATTTTACTCCAAACTTTTTGGAAACATTAAAAATATTTTGAGAAGTATTTATTATTCAAAAAATTTAATATAATGTTTATTTGAGGAAGTGAAATTTACCTTTCAGAATCAAGCGAATCTGCTTTTTAAAAGAAGATAAAAATATTTGAAATATTTGTAAAGCACTTAATATAAAATAATAAAGGAATAAATTTATAAATAATATTTTAGAAATAAGAAATAAAATTATAAATGATATTTTATAAATAAAAGAATAGATTTATAAATAATATTTTTAGCGGGGAATGATATCGTTTTGATGAATTCGAATAATAAATCATAATTGTGAACTTATAGTAATATTTGGAATGATTGTTTTACGTAAAGTATTTAGTCTTATCTTAAAACTAAAGATTTTTGTTAAGTATAAAAGATTATAAAAGGAGTTTTAGATAAATTTGGAGATTTAAAAAGGTAGTTTTATAATAATATTTGACGATTTATAAAAGAAGTTTTACAAATAGAAAAGATATTTATAAAAGAAGTTTTATAAATATAAAAGAGATTTATAGAAAGGGAGCTTTATAAAAGGAATTAGATTTGATTTCTATAATTAATCATTTTAAATTATGGTGGTATGGAAATTATTCTTTTCATACTTAACAATAAATTTTCAAATCTGGAAACTCGTCCCTATCTTGAGAATTAAGAATGAATGTCGAGGCAAGGATAGCTTTCTAACTTGTCCGACTTCATTGTTAATCGAGAGATAACACAAGTTTGAAATTGGGAAGTGGTGGTACATATATTTGGTCTAATTTCTGTAGACCCATTTATTTACACCAAAAGTATTTTGGGTTATCATTGTCAACTTTTTTTAATGACATTTGTTCTAACTAAAATAAGTAAGATTTTGAAAGTGAAATATTTCTTAAGTTTTTGTAAATATACTTATACCATTGAGGTAAGTATATGGTTACTGTTATCCCGTCTTTTAGCAAGGCCGTAATACCAAGGAGTTGGCTAAATAGATTTGTGATCATCAAGGGAGGAAACCTGAAGAGATGATTATCTAGTTTAGACATAAAAGATAAGCAAAACTATGTGACGATAGTCAAGTGGATTCAAGCGAATGGTATCCCATAATTGGCTAATTATGGATTGCCACATTCCCTGTGCAGGGGATCAGATCAGATCACTGTTGATATGGATATTCAACTCAGTGGATCAAATCAACGGAACTCGATTAATATCTCAACAAACACCGAGGAAACTATGTAAACAACTATGAAAACACGAAAAGGATGCAGAAGGGGACCTACCATGGAGATCACCGACTCCATCTCCATGATCTTTTTGATCGATGCCAATCCCCTTTAGGGATTGGTGCCGATCGGTCAAAACAGCTCAGATGGGCCCTATTTTCTAGATCGGCTTATCTAGTCCTTAGTCTTATGCACATAGATTTTTTACTAGATATTTCATACTCTTCTCCTATACATACTGGATCATTGGAACAAGGAAAGGAATCATCTTTCTAGCTCTCTTCTTCTTCCCTCTTAGTAGAACTTTGTCATTTTTATTCTTAAATTTCATGGACTATAACTATAATCGGCCGTATAAAAAAAATTAGAGTGGACGTAGGCCGGAGTCAGCTGAACCACCATAAATTATCTTGTATTTGTTTCTTACCATTTGAAGTTTTTTCTTCAAATTTTATTCTCTACTTCATTCTGTTTGAAATTGGATATTGAATCTAGATGTTATCATATTAGTTGAGTGTTCGTGACTAATTTCGATGCGAACAGTTACAATTTCTAAGTATTAAAAATGTAGTGTTTTGTGAATATAATTTTACCATTGAAATAAGTACATAAATACTTTTCCAAGTATTGAAAAGAGTAGAGAGAGTTTTTGAATATATCTTTTATAGAAGTATGTTAGTACAAATGTTTGGAAGGAGATTTGATTTTAATTAATGAAAGGATTAATTAAAAGGCTCAGTGGTTGTTTATGTGCTTAACCTTGCTTGGTTTCCATATGAAATTAAATCTCCAATTACATTGTTTTTTTATTTGATAGTTAAATAACCGACAATCAAATCTGGGCCAGTTTTGAACTCGTCGATTGCCAATTCGGAGAACTGGGATCGGGTAAACATGAGTTATCCGATAACTACATTGAATCAACATAAGAATTCGAATTGAAGACATCTTAAAGATCATGGAATCGAAGATAGAATTGTTTGAAGTGCAAGGGCTTCTTGATATTAATCCTGAGGATGATTTCAAAATGGATGTAGTAGAAGTAGTGCCTTTGATTTATTCATATTCTGAACAGCTTATATGGATGAATACTTGCATTGCACTGTTTCTTGGAGGGCAATGTTAGCATTCCAGGTGGGATATGCTAAAATGGTCAAACGTAGCCTCAAACCTCACATTCGGTAATGACTAAAACATGAGATATGCTTCAGGGTGGTTCGCTACCATTAGGTTATGGTCATCACCTGTATTTAGATCGAATATCTCAGATTATGATGCTTATGGCTACGGAAACAGTTTGTCAAAGACAACCAAAGTGATGACATATTCGGTACTACCTAAGAAGAGGGATGCCTATCCTGATTTGTATTGGGTTCATGTAAGGCCTTGAAACATTTTTCTAAATGTAATATAGTAGACGGTACCCCAGTAGCCTTGTCATTGTCTAAAATCCATTTTCCAATATGTGCCTTTATGAATTTAGTTGTATACTAAATATGCTAATTAATGTTACCATTTTAGCTATGTTAAATATTTATTTTAAACCCTAGACATTATTATAACATCACTGGATTTTCTAGTAAAATGGTTTAGTTATCATAAGGTAAAAACCCATTCGTGTTTATGTGTGGGGTTATCTTATGAGTTACCTTTTTTTGAAAGGTTTTATGGCATATGATTTGTCTTCCTCGTGTTGGTTTACCGGACTGATCTAGACGTTATCATTTTTATAATGCTCGGGTCAGCCCAAGCATATTTTCAAATTTAGTTATGTATGCTTTGGAGCTTTAGGAGACGAGTTGGATTCCTCCAAGAAGTTTTCACGTATCTTTATTTTTGATGCATTTCTTGTTTGGTCTTTATCAGCATTTGTGAAGACGGGCTGTTATAACTATTCAGACTGATGATATGTTAGTTTATTTTGATTTAGTATATTACAGTTTTCTTTTATAAAGATTATGCGTATATTATATGTTACTCATTACGATGTGAGATTATGTTTTGTCAATTCTTTTCTTTTACCCTAATAATCAGTCTTTCTGGATCTCAGATGCTCGGCACATGAATATCATGGATGTATTAGTGTCGACTTTTAAAGGTAAAAAAGGTGAGTCGTTACAACGTCATATCAAAGCTTAGGTTGAGCGAACACTTATGCCTTGGTGGGGTAAACTCATTAGAGATAGGGTTAGTAACACCATAAAATAAGTTTGAGTGTGTGTGCATATATATACATGAGAGCACGTATTTGCTAGTGCTAAAAAATATTTATATTTTTTTGATTGATCTGTTGAGTGGTTTATGAATTCTTATCGATACAGAAGGAACAACTGTATCAGTAGGGATTTATAAACACTTAAATAGGACAAAGCAACATAGTATTATTTCTAAAAATTGGTAAATGAAATAATTTTACCTAGGACTATATTTTATATAAAATTGATATAGTTATTTATGATGTGTTTGTTTGTTAGGAGGTTATTCAGTTATCATCATTTATTGTTTGATTAGTCATACTCATCCAATTAGGAGTATTTGCTATTGTTTGTTGATTTTGAATTATGCCTGACCATTATATAAGTAGTTTATCTTTTTACAAACAATAGTTGGGTAGAAAGTAATCGTGGAAACATTGAAAGGAACATCTCGTGAATTAAGTTTTATAGTTTGACTATAAGGCGTTCGGTGATAATGTTGGGTCAAAATTTAATTTTAATAAGAGTTGTTTGCCATAATCTAAACAAAGGTATACATTTGTGAAATGATTTTATATAAGAAAGTGTAATTATATAAGTATGGTTTATAAATAAAAAGGAATTTAAACTGAGAATTTGAGAACTTAAATCCAAGTGATTTCGAAAATTGTTTTTCCAAAGTTTTGGGTGAAAATAATAATAGTATTATTTGAAAATATTTATTCAAAAATATTTTAAAAGGATTTAAAAGAGGTAGAAAGAACTGAACTCACTTCTATTGCTAAAAAATAATTCAGATGATGATTGCAGCATCATCGGTGTTTGTTTTCGAGTTTCTAAATAGGGAATGCTACCGTAGCAGTTTTGCTTCATAGTTGTTTTGGTAAAGTTGATTTTTAATTTAATCCCAAAAGTATGATTTGATATACAAAAGGAGATAAGTATTATTATTATTTCAAAATGGTTTGAAATAAAACTCGGGTGTTTAGTTTTGAAGTTTTCACTTAAGTTATTTTATGAACGCATGTATCATATGCATTAGAGTAATTTGGTTTATGCATCTCATTATGATATGTTGTTTGATAGTTTTCATTTATTGGAATGAAATGGTATTTTTGACGATTTTGGATAGCTGAAAATTTCCGAATTAGTTAAGAAATTGAAGTTAAGTGTTTGTGAAAATATAGAAGTAGAGTTTTATAACTCTAGAATGGAAAGATAGTAAGTTAAAACAAATTTTAAATTTGTTCAATATCCTAGTTAAGTAAAACAAATCTGATATTGTACATATACTCTTAGGATGGAGCGGAGTATTATACGAATATGATATTAAGTCCTGAAATGTTATAAATGAATTTTTTTAATGCAATGTTTTAGAAGTGAAAATAAGTCTTTATAGAGTGTGTAGAAAATAAGATAATGTTTTATGAAATGCTTATAAATGAAGTCTAGCGTTATATAAGAAAAATGTTTGAGAGAATGAGTGTGATTTAAAATGAAAAGTAATTGGTTTTGTTAATAAACCAATTGAATAAGCACATAAATTGTACATAGATCATTTTATTCGCATAACTATTCTTGATCCAGATTCAAGTACATGATTTCAAAGTGGTTTACACCAATCCAAACAAGTATTTTTCACTCGATTCTTGAAGGCGAACACTTAGTAAGGATTTTTTATCTGATTCTGAAGTTTTCTATCATAGTACATGGTTATGCAAGGAGAACGGAGGTTTCTAATCAAGGAACCTGATCAGAGTCCGCACTAGGGAAGTTGAGTGAGCGATACTAGTTCGAAAGTGAAATTTATGTGATCGAGCAAATGATCTGATTTGATATTGCGTACGAATGGTCCATATGCATTATACAAATGGTTTGATATGATATTCTTTTGGGAGGTGAGTGCTATGTATGGTTTAGCAAGTTTAAATGCATGATATATGATGGATGAGTTTTTATATTGTTTCATTGGTCATGCTTAAGTCTATTTGAGTTATGTAAGTGAAATTTAAGTATATGGAAGCAAATGCTAGCTTGTTGTTTTTGGTTTCATGAGTTGAGTTTGATTGCTCGCAAAATTGGTATACGTTTATGCTTAATGGGTGTGTTTGCTATATGACATACACACTCTATAAGGTATATCATATATATATATATATATATATATATATATATATATATATTGGTTTTTTCCTTGGATATGGGTGGTCCCAGATATAGGCTTATATTGATATTATGATTACTTTTGGACCTAGCTGCATAAAGGAGGTGTTTTCAAATTTTCTAGTAACATAAGGGATTTTAAAAGTAACTGAATTTCAAATCTTAAGTGTTTGGAGATATTTTCTTCCTTTGGAAATTTCGGGGATGAAATTCTTTTAAGGAGGAAGAACGTAGCGACCTGCAATTTTTAACATTTCAAATGAGAATATTTAATCTATTTAAATATTCAAATTTGATACAAATATAATAAATAATAAAGAAATAAATTATTAAAAAAACGACTTTATGTTAATGATGTGTTTTTAATTTTATTTATAAGATTTTTTCATAATTTTTAATTTGGAAAATATTTAAAATTATCGTTTAACGTATTTTGTGGCAAACGTTGGTATTTTTGAAATTTTACAGAATAAGATAATTGGTGTATTTTATTATTGTTTGGTGATCGTATCGCATTGTTGTGCACGATCGCATTTTTATTTCTGTCATTCGCGGTTCGTATGCAAACGATCATGTAGCAAAGTGCTTGAAAATTGTAAAATAAACAAACCTTCACCTTCAGACTATTCTCAGCCTTTTTCACTTTTCCCTTTTTCCTTTTTATCTTCCCTCTTCTCTTTAATAGTAAAGAGAAATCAACTCCATTTTTAAAAATCAAACTAGAGAGCTTCGGTCGACGACAAATTAAATCGTCAGATCCGTTGAACTCGTGTGGTCAAGAGGTTTATGTCTATGTGGGATTGGGGGTGCGACTATTTGTTGGAATGATCGATGTGTGTTAGGCATAAACTAGTGTTTGGATTTGTAGAAGGTTGAAGCAATGGTAGGACAAGGAAAATTTGGATTCCAGTTTCTCGCGTGAAGGAGCTTCGTTGGTGGTGAATTGGTGAGGTCCAGTCAAGGATGAGGGATTGCGACATGTCAAGCCATTGGGGAGAAAGGCCCAAGTCGCAATGGCCACGGTGGGGTCGAGCTACATGTAAGTGTGTGCATTGTTGAGCATGTGCGAAGAGATGTTCATTGCAAGTGGTTTTAGTTGATTTCATGCAGAGATGAGGGAGACGGAAGTGGAGACATGCACGATGGAGGTTGGGTGCACTTGTGCATGTATAGGAAGTTGGACTTTAGGAAGATGATTAAGGGGTAGGTGATTAACTTAATTGTTAATTAGTCTAATTAATTATTATTATTTTAAAAGGCAATCGGTTTTGGAGTGGCCCATCCACTTTTTATTAATATTGTTAAAACATGTGCTTGGTTGCAGAGCAGCTATGACCCACACATATAGAATGACCATGGCAATCCCAAAATACATGAAATAAAATGACAAAAGAAAAGACAAGATGACATACAAGGTACCAACCTAAGATGGGAATAGATCGGTTATTCCATACTCAATATCATCATTAAGATAATCTTCATCGATAGGGGCCTTGCTCGGACTAACAGAAGTGGTAGAAAGGGACAAAGGCCTAACATCAGAGAGAATTTGGCATTGGGAGTCATATCATGAGAAAAGGTGGTGGCTAGGAAGGCGTCAAGTTAGCCATATCCGTAGGGACAGGTATAATAATAGCAAAAGGAGGAGGAAGTGGAGGCGGAGGTGATGGAGAAGTAAAGGGAGAAGCAACCACGATGTTAGGTTTGGGTCTCCATTTCTTGGCAGGGATTTCTGCTATGGAATCTCTTCAGGAATAGGATCAAGCTTCATCATAACTGGAAAATTTCTTCATACGAGGTCCAATCAAGACACGGTCTTTGGCGTTGCGCTCATAGGAGCGTTATCTATGCCTTAGAATTGGTGTCGTCGAGTTTGGAGCAAGTGAAATTTTGTGCTAAAATCAAATGACGTTCAAGTTTAGATCAAACTGGAATGCGTAAGTGTCAACTAGAGTTTTAGTGACTTATCTCACCTCTAGATGATAGCTATATGATATATGGTAGATATAAATTATTGTTTTTGTACTTAAATGATTTATTGGTTTGATTTGGTTGAATTTCTGCTTTGAAAAGCGAGTGACGTATAAAATGAAATAAAGGGAATTTTGTAGTGGACCCTAAATTCCTCGCCGTTGTGATTTTAAATTTCAGTTATATAGCTATTGTGCAAATTGATGAATGTCAAAACTTGGTAATTTTCCCATATTGGATATGACTTTGATTTGTTGAAAAGTTAAACTCTTTTAGTTGTAAATCTATGGAAGAGCTTGTTAAGTGCTATGGTAGCTATTAGTCTCATTATAGTAACTTGTAAATTCAATTACTTGTTGCTTTGATTTAAAAATGAGTTTTGATTCGAAGAACGGTTTTAAATCCGACTTTTGGATTTTTTGTGGTATTTTATTTAAAAATAGCTTTTGAACTTCTCTATTTTACTCCAACCTTTGTAGAAATATTTTAAAAGTATGTTGTGAAGTATTTATTATTTAGAAAACTTAATGTAATGTTTGTTTTGAAAAGGGGGGATTTATCTTTTAGAATTTAGCGATTCTATTTTTTAAAGAAGATGGAAATATCTGGAATAAATATTAGTGTATATAAAATGATAAATGAATAGGTTTATAAATGATAATTTATAAATAAAGGAATAGATATTTAAATGATATTTTATAAATAAAAGAAAATATTTATAAATAATATTCTCAGAAAGGGAATGATATTGTTTTGAGGAATTGGAATAATAAATCATAATTGTGAATTTACAGTAATATATGAAATGGTCGTTTTATGTAAAGTATTTAGCCTTATCTTGAAATTGAAGATTTGTGACAAGTATAAGATATTTATAAAAGGAGATTCATAAAAAGGAATTTTATAAATAAATTTAGAGATTTATAAAAAGAGTTTTATAATTATATTTGGAGATTTATAAATGAAGTTTTATAAATAAAAAGGAGATCTATAAAAGGAGTTTTACAAATATTAAAGAGATCTATAAAAAGAGAGTTTATAAAAAGAATGAGATTTGATTTCTATAAGTGATCATTTTAAAATATGGTGATATGGGAAGTATTCTTTTCATACTTAACACCAAATTTCGAGTATGGAAACTCGTCTCTATCTTGAGAATTAAGAATGAACGTCAAGACAATGATAGTTTTCTAACTTGTCCCACTTCATTGTTAATCGAGGGAGAACACAAGCTTGAAATTGGGAAGTGGTGATAAGTATATTTAGTCTAATTTTTATATGATCCTGTTACTTACACCAAAAGTGTTTTGCGTTATCATTGTTAATGTTTCTAAGTGACATTTGTTTTAAACTAAATAAGTATGGTTTTTAAAGTGGAAACATTTTCAAGATTTTGTGAATATGCTTATACCATTGAGATAAGTATATGATTCCATTTTTGAAGTACTGAAAGTGTAGTTTTTTATGAATATACTTATACTATTGACATTAGTATATAAATATCAATTATTGAAAAGAGCAAAGAGAGTTTGTGAATATATCTTTTATAAACGTATGTTAATACGAATATTTGAAAGGATATTTGATTTTAATTAAAGAAAGGATTAATAATGGTTTCTTATGTGCTTAACCATGCTTGGTTTCAATATGAAGTTAAATCTCTAATTGAATTGCTTGTTTGTTTGATAGTTAAATAATCAACTATTAAATCTGGACCAGTTTTGAAACTATCGATTGTCATTTCAAAAGACTAGGATCAGATAAGCGTGAGTTATACCACTTTGAACCGACATAAGCATTCAAATTGAAGATATCTTGAAGATGGTGGATCGAAAACAATGTTCTTTCTAGTGCAAGGGATGCTTACTACTAATCTTGAAATTGCTTCCAAAATGGATGTAGTAGAAGTAGTGCCTTTGGTTTATTCGTATCCTAAACAACTTGTACGGATGAATGTTGGCATTGCATTGTTTCTTGGAGGGAAGTGTTAACATTGCAAGTGGGATTTGCTAAAAAGGTAGAACGTGGTCTCAAAGTTCATACTTGGTAATGACTAAAACTAAGAATATGCTTCAGGGCTATGTGGTTCGCTACCATTAGATTGTGGTCATCACATGTCCAGATCGATATTCTCTAATTATGTGTGCTTGTGGCCACGGAAGTAGTTTTTCAGAGACAACTAGAGTGATGACATTTTCGGTACTATGCAGGAAGAGGTAGCTAGCCCTAATTCATAGGGGTTTCATGTGAGTCCCTCGGTACATTTTTCTAAAGGTGTATTATGGCAGGTGGTACTCCTGTAGCCTTGTCATTGTATGAAATCCATTTTCCAATATATTTCTTTACGGATTTAGTTGTATACTAAATATGCTGGAATATAATTAATTTAACCATTTCGACTATGTTAAATATATATTTTAAAGACTAGGCATTATTACAATATCATTGGATTTTCTAATAAAATGATTTGGTTATCGTAAGCTAAAAACCCGTCCATGTTTATATGCAGTGTGGTCTTACGAGATACCTTTATTCTTAAAAGGTTTTATGACACAAAAAATCCATATGATTTGTGTTTTTAACGCTGGTTTACTTGACTGATCCGAGCTTTATTTTTCTTATAATGCTCGGGTCAGCCCAAGCATATTTTCATATTTAGTTACGGATGCTTTGAAGCTTTAGAAGACGAGTTGGATGTCTTCAATACTTATTCATATATCTTTATTTGCACTACATTTCTTGTTCGGTATTTATCAACATTTGTGAGGATAGACTATTATAACCGTCCAGGCTGATGATATGTTAGTTTACTCTGATTGATGATATATATTACAATTTTCTTTTGTAAAGATCATGCATATATTATATGTTACTTATCAAGATGTGAGATTATGTTTTGTCTTTTCTTTTTTTACCCCAACAATATATCTTTTCGGCACTTAGATGCTCGGCATGTGAATATAATGGATGTATTATTGTCAACTTTTAAGGGTCGAAAAGTTGGATCGTTACATAAGTAATTGATTCGACTAATAAATACTAAATATAAATTCCTACGTCTTAGTTATTTATCAATAAGTTTTGCATTAAATAACCATTAAAAAAATCCATTAACCATTACCGAAATCTTTTTATATAATTATTATTCCAAATAAAAATTAACTTCAAATTAAAATACACAAAAATGGTGATTATTGTGAAGTACATTGTATTACTATGATTCAATTTATACTAGTTACACAATAATTCACAGGAAATTATGGCATACCACTTCCTGTAGCTCAATTTAACTTTCATAGTGTAACAACCTAAAATTTTGATCATTAAGTGTTTAGTATTTAATTAATTTAAGTTAATTAGCTTGATTTTGGAATTTAATAACTTATATTCATATATATGGATTAATTGAATACTTGAATTTGTGAATTAAATATTAATTAAACGGATTTAATGATTTTATTCTCCTTTTAATTAATAAATAATATTGGTGAATTCATTTTGTAAATTTATTTACAATAATAATTGGTTCAAATATAATAAATAATAAGACGATCTATGTATTTTGCTATCGACTTGTGATCGTGTCGCATTTTGGTGCATGGCTATATTTTTATTTCGGTCATTCGCGGTTCATACTCGAACGAGGTATTGTATAGCGGGGTACTGTAGATATTTCACTTAAAAACCATTGTAAAATCAAATCAAATTCAAATTTTAATGACAATTTGATGTCGTGGACATTTTGGGTGGCTCGAAAAATCCTTCTGTTATGAAAAAAGTAAACATGATCATTTTGTTTTTTATTATTATTTTATTTGGTTACAAAAAACAAAGACCTTAAAACATTTAAGTCATTTTCTCAATTTTCCATTATCCACTTAGGGTTTTCTTTCCATTCTCATTCCCAATAAACAAAGAAATCAACCCCTTTTCTATTTAATTCAAAATCGAATGTCATACTTAACGAAAAATTATGTCGTTGATTCCATTAGTTTCATACGTTCAAGAACTTCGATTTTATGGTCTTGTTTTGGGTTAAGTTATGTTTTGGGTGGACTGACCTTTCTAGGGTTCGGGTTCGATCATGAAGAACTTGGAGGCGGTGGTGGTCAAAGTAGGTTGTACGATCGAGTTCCCTTGAGTAATATGCTTCTTCCCAAACAATTTACACAAGCTCCTCGGTGCCAGGGTGATTTGCGACTTCATGTACAGCCGACTAAGAAATAGTTGTCGCAATTTTGAAGGCATGTGTAAATGGGCTTTGGAGGTGTCCTGAGTGATGAGCTGACATGATGGAGTTCGAAGAAGCTATTAGATGTTGATTTAGGCGAGAGGTGGTGGATATATGGGTGGAGGAGGGGCTGACTTTGATGGGTATGTAGGTGCATGCAAGAATTGTTTTATTTGGGGATGATGGAGTATTAAGGTGGAGATTAAATTTAGTTAGTGATTAATGGTATAATTAATTAGTTAATTATATTATTTAATTCCTAAACCTTATCAAACAATATCTCTTTAATACGAGATCAGATTCGAACGCGGTGAATTGCATTATTCTCATGATAGCATTATCTACGTTTTGGAATAGGATTAGTTGGAATTGGAGCATATAAAATTTCAAGCTAAAATCGAATGTTGTTCGATTTTAGACAGAATCAGAACGCGACTCTGTGAGTTTACTAGTTAGCTATATAATATTTGTGATGCTATAAATTTATATTTGAATGCTTGGTTGATAGTTCAGATATTGTTGTTGTTGTTTGATTGATTTCTTGATTGATTTTTTGGTTGAAAATCCTGTTTTGGAAGATGGACGAATATTAACTTAATTGTTGTGAACCATATGATTATATATATTGTATGTAACCATTGTTTTGGAGGGATCTCGCCAATAATTATTATTTATTTTCTTATGTAGCTTATATTGATGTTTAGTAGAAATTAATCGTCATAGTCTACTTAAATTGTTCAAGTGTCATCATAGAAATTTCCGTTACATTGCCACTTATTGAATATCATCCCTTAAACCTTTGTGAGCATTGAACTAGAGCTTGTATATTCATAAAATCAGATGTTTAAAATTCATTAATCATTTTAATTAATGACATTTTAATTTAATTAATCATTTCGATTGATTATTATTTGAAATTAAAAAAATCTTATAATTAATGATATTTAAAATTAATTTATCGTTTTAACTAATGATATTAAATTTAGTTAATCATTTTAAGTAATGATGTTTTAAGTTGATAATTAATCATTTTAACTAAAGATGTTTAAATTTAATTGATCCATTTAATTGACAGTGTTTGAAATTAATAAATCTTTTTATTTAGTGATGTTTGAGTTTAATTAATCATTTTAATTAATGATGTTTTAAATGTAGTAAATCAATTTAATTCACAATTTTTAAATCTAATTTATCATTTTAATTAATGATATTTGAATTCAATTAATTATTTTAAGTAATGGTATTTGAAATTTAAGTAGTAGTTCTAATTAATGATAATTGAATGTAATTAATCATTTAACTAATGATATTGAAATTTGATTAATTAATTAATTTAACAAAGGTATTTTAGTTAGTTATTTATAAAGACTGATTAAAGTTAATTTAATGAAAGTATTTTAAAGTGAATTAACTGTTTTAGCGTTTTAACATTAATTTACCGATTAAGTAAAAGCGTTTTAGAAATAACTAGATTTTAAATAAAGATAATTGGTCGATTTATTAAAAGAGATTATAAATTTGATTAATTATCTTTCAGGATAATTAATGTTGGTTTAAATTTATGAAATGGATAATAAATTCGATTTATTTTCTTTAGGAAAATTAATGTGATTTTGAAGTTGTAAAATGTAACGACCTGGAATTTCAACAATAATTTTTGAACATTTAATAAATTTTAAATATTCAAATAATAGGTTTTATAATTAAAATAAAAACAATTTTAAATAATAAATATTGAAGATAAAATATTTTTCAAAATTAGTTTACAAAAATATTTAGTTTGAAGAAAAATAAAAAATGTGACCAGAAACCGATTTTCGAATTTTCGACATTTCATCATATAAAAGTTGTTTGAAATGTTGTGATCCTTGTTTATATTTGAAACAACATTTAAACGGTTAAGAATGTAAATTAGTTATGACATATTGCTATATACAAAGTATGTATACTTAAGTAAATGCGTGTATATACTAAAAGATGACTTAAGAGACATGATTTGAGATTTTGGCAACTAAGTACAAAACATGTTTTCTCATGAAAAGAGGGGAGGGGGACAAGAAGGTGGCTGAAGGACATTAGGCTTAGGAGGCTAGGTGAGGTGGCAAGAGAGTAGTGGAGGGTAAAGGACATTGGATGTTTAGGTAATTAACACTTTCACTTGCTTATAAATACCACTTTGAGTTCTTCAATTTCACCTCTTTTACTTTTGCCATATCTTATCAAAACTTGATCAAATGGAGCATTTATTTTTTCAAACCGTATAAAATTCCAGTGGCTACAACTTTTATTTACACCACTTCTTATAATTTTGAGCTTAACCATGTCCAAAGCTCATTTCTTTGCAGAGCATTTTCGGACCCAAAAGTTCAAGTACGAAAATGGTCCTTCCTCTTTTAACCATATCTTCTTCCAAACTAACTGTAATTAAGTGATTATTTCTTTGAAATTGTAGAGAAAAAAATTTCTAAAACTTTTCCCTTGACCACTTTCACAAAACCTGAGATTAAATTGTCTAAAAATCAGTTGTAAAATGACTTATTTTCGGTTTTATTTTTGAGAGTTCGATGATTATCCAAAGCCGCTCCACCTTAAAATAACAAGTTTCATTTCCTTATTCTTTCAAGTTCAAGCCTACCTAGTGTATTAAGGGTCCAAGACTCCATCTTTTACTTAGGAATGGAAGTGCTAGGACATACCCTAAGTTAGCAAAGGTTTGGATAGCTTTCGGCGAGTAAAACTTTTAACATTTTTTTTAGGAAATATTTTTCTTTAGTTATATTGTGATATATATTGCTTGATTGGTTTAGAAATGATGCGAATTTGTTCATGTTTGGGTTGGAAATGTATATGCGTGATGGATGCAAACATGTTAAGCAAATGTTAGTTAGCAAACTAGTTAGTTGGTATTTTACTCAAAAAACCAAAGCTTTAAAACTATGTTAGTATTCATAATTATTACCGATGAATGCTTGTTGTATGTGTGCCTGAACAATTGCCATGTGATATTTTGCTGTGTTGATAATATTATAAACTTTTTTGTCGAACTGCTCATATAGCGATAGCCGCTATATCGGCACTTTTGGAAAATCACTTCTTATCAAACCATTTTGATTCATCTTGGTGCTTGGAATTGTTTTACGAGTTAAGCAAGATTTTGATTAATGACATTTTCAAAAATAATTAATTATTTTAACAATGATTATTTAATTTAAGTAATTATTTAATTAATAAGGATTGAGGAAACTAATTAACTTATTAATGATGTGTTTTAAATTTAACTAATTATTTAGTTAATGATGTTTTAAATTTAATTAATCATTTTATTTAATGATGTTTGAGGCTTATTAATCTTTTAAAAATGATGGATTAAAGTAAATCAATCAATTAATTAATGATGTTTTAGAATTAGTTAATCTTTTTAATTAATGACTTTTAAAAGGAAATCAACTTGTTTTAACTTTAATTAATCTTTCCTTAATGATGGGTTAGATTGATTAATCATTTTAAAATAATAATATTTAATTATTAATTAAATAATTTAATTAATTATATTTAAATATTATTAATTAATTAAATTAATGATGTTTTAAAGGTGATTTATCCTTTTTAATTAAAGGTAACTTGAGTTAATTAATCAACTTAATTTACGAAGTTTCAAAGTGAATTTACCAAAGTAACAAAGATGGTTTGTCTTTGTTATTCTTTTAAATAATGATAATTAATTATTCATTAATTTACTTATTTATATTTTACTAATTAATTGGACTAGTAAGGTTTAAAGTGGTTTAACCTTTTTATTATTTAAAGTCATTTGAAGTTCAAAAATAAAATTGTGTGATAAAGTTTAAAGTTAATTAATCAGTGTAATAAAGATGTTTTAAGTTATTAAATCCTTTTTAAATTGATGTTTTGAAGTTAATGAACTCTTTTAACAAAGTGTTTTAAAGATATTACTTGTAATGTGAGGCCAAACACGAATTCCAGTTTTTAAAAGAAAAAGTTTGATTCTTTTATGGAAAGAATTAATTTCTGTAAAGCGATTCACTTATATGGGAACGATTTATTTATATACTCAGCACTAAACATCAGAGAAATAGACTCGTCGCTATTTCGAAGGTTAAGAATAATCATGAGACGGGACTTTGAGGTAACACTATCTTGACTTGTCTGGTATTATTGTTAACCAAGAAATAGTACAAGTTGGAATTCAATAAGTGGTGATAAGTATACAATACTTAATTTCCATATACGGTCGATTTGGTTTCTTAACTATCGGTTATTTCATCTTCTTTATTATTGTCATTCTAAGATGATGTGTTGCTCTATTGAGCTTTGATATCCTTTGTCAAAGATGACTAAAACCGAAGAGCAAGTTAGGGCCAAGCTATGTGTGGTTGCTCCCATTAGGGTATTTTTACATCCACTCTAGATTGGATTCGGTGTTGCACATTGAGATGTGAAATAATCAGATACTCGATAACAGTTGGCGAGGTCCGGCTTGGTGGTTTCCAAGAGCCATCAGAGTTCTCAAGTATATTTCTAGAGGTATACTTTTGGTAAAGGGGGCGCAGCCTCCTAGTTATTGTTGAAAAATTTCCTTTCCTTATTTGATTCGAACCTTTGCGTCTTCTTTCTTTAATTACAATAGGAAGATTCAACTACTCTTCACGGTATCCAATTATTGGTTTTATCCATTCCATCAAGTTTGGACAATTATCTTGTTTAGTCCATTCTATGGACTGTTGTCTTGTTTTATCCATTCTGTCTAGTTGGATTTTTATTCAGACTCTTTCTATTCATTCAAGTTTGAATGCTATACTAATCGTACCCATCATTTATGTTTGGATTTGTTCCTTATTGTTCATTTCCAATTTTTTATATTTGGTTATTGTTTATGTGGAAGAAAAGCTGTTCTGCGTTAGCGGCGTGATCCTACGTATAATTGTTTAAATATACCCCATTTGTTCCATAGTTTTACTCATACCAGACATTTTGTTTGACCCGAGTTGTTTATTTTTCCTAATCTCTCGGGTACTCAATTATATCTGGGTAGTCTGAGAATAACAGGTTTTCTTAAGAACTCGTTGAAGATGGTGATTGAGCAGGCGGCTCTTTATTTATCTAGTCATTTATTTCCACTGTATGATTATGTTGATATATTTTGTATCTTAAAAAAGTCGGAATGTATAGCTTCACATCTATTAGGTGTGGTACTTTTGTTTAACTCTGATAGCTCCATATTATATATAACCATTCCGCTGTGAGGTTTATCTATTATGTCTTGTTTTGTTCTTTATTTTAACCCAAGACAACTTATCTTTCGGATGCTTCGCAATGACACACGAATACCGATGATGTATTATGTGTCGTTTTCAGGGATCAGAAAGGTAGGTCGTCATAGCTGGTATCAGAGCATAGGTTTAGCGTGCCCCTAAGCTCTGGTGGGGTAAACTCTATAAGGATAAGATTAGCAATATCCTAGGATAAGTCTGAGATTATAAATATATATTGGGTGCGTATTTGTTAGTGTTATACAAATGTTTTATATTATGTTGTTTAATCCATTAAGTGGTATATGAATTTTGGTCGATGCGTTTGATTAACGTTATCGATAGGCATTCCTAAACACTTAAATAGATCTACCAATACAGTGTTGTTTTAAAATGGTGAATGAAATAATTTTACTTAGGAATATTATATATATATATAAGAATGATTTTCAAAATTAAAATAATTGTATAGTTGAGTTGATTATTTAGAAATGATAATATTTTATGGTTATCATTTAGGATTTGGTTAGTGATGCTCGTCCAGTTTGAGCATTAACTATTGTTGAATAGTTCATAAGGAATTTTCTTTAGTAAGATATAGGTCAAGTAAATGGGAACTAGGGAATCTTGGAATGAAACCCTTGTGAATTAAGTTTCACAGTTTGATTATAAGGTGTTCGGCGAAAGGGTTAAGTTAAAAGTCAACTTTTAATAATGTTAACCTAAAAGTAAATTTCTAATAAAAAGTTATGTAATATAATCTAAATGGTAGCATAATATTTTTTAATAATAATAGTGATAAAATAAATAAATAAAGAAAAATTTTAGAGGATAAATATTTGAGAAAATTTATTTATAATAAAGGAGAATCATTTAAATGTAAGTTCAACTCACATCCTAATTTGCTATATCATATCTATGATGCTATATACTGTTTTTTATTTCTTGGTTGATAGTTAGATTTGTTTAATTGATTGAAACTAATCTTGATATTCCATTTAAACTATTTAAGTATCATTGTAGCACTTTCCGCTATACCATCATTTATCAAATATCATCCCCTAAACCCTTATGTGTGTTTGAACTTGAGCTTGTGTTTTCCCAAAAGTAGATGTTTAAAATTCATTAATCATTTAAATTGATTAATCATTTTAACTAATGATGTTTAAAATTAATTAATCTCTTTGGATTAATGAGATTTGGATTTAATTAAATATTTTAAGTAATGATATTTGAATTTAATTAATTATTTTAATTAATGATATTTGAAAATTAATAATCATTTTAATTAATAATATTTAAAAGTAATTATTCATTTTAATTAATGATTATTTGAATTTAATAAATCATTTGATAAATAATATTTTAAGTTGGTTAATTGATTTAATAAGTGAGTTTAAAATAAATTAATTGATTTTATGAATGTGTTTTGGAAGTAATTAACTATTTTATTAAAGACAGTTGATTTATTCACTAAAGGAAATTGTAAATTTGATTAATTATCTTTTAGGATAGTTAATATTATTTTAGATTTAGAAAAGAGATTATAAATGTGATTTATTATCTTTCAGGATAATTAATGTTATTTTAAATTTAATAAAAGAATTTAAATTTGGTTTATTTTCTTTTGAAGATTTATATGGTTTTAAGTTTTTAGAAAGAATATTATAAATCATCCCCTAAGACGATTAACATTGTTTGTTATTATCCTTTGAGATAATAAATATTGTTTTATATTAATAAATGATGGTTTTTAAATGAGAACTTTTAAATATAACTATTTATAATTAGAGCTAAGTGTAAATTGTTTTGGGATTTTAGTAAACGATGTTTAAAATGACGTCTGTTTCAACTCTTGTTTTAATACACTTAGTATTATAAATTTGTCTTTTCAAATAACATTTAAAGAGATTTTGGAAAATTTAAATTTCGGATTTGTTTAAAATGATTTCAAAAGATTTTATGAAAAGTAATAGCGGTATTATTTGAAAATATTTCTAAAGTAAAATATTTTGGAAAAGAAATTTTAAGTAGAATGCTTTTTCTTTGAATAATTCGAAGGAAAACACTTCGGCTAGTTTTGTGGTAAACTGAAAAATCTTCTATGTGAGGATCAGATGTTGCTTAGGCAAATGTTGTGGAATACTTAGTAAATTATTCTCTTTATCATTATATGATCGAAATGAATTCAAATTCGAATGAACCCAAAGTGAGTTTTAATAAGCAAATTGTTTGAAGTTATTTCATATATATATGTGTGTGTGTGTGTGTGTGTGTGTGTGTGTGTGTGTGTTATGCTTTCAAAGATGAATTTTGAAATTTATAACTGGGTATTTAATCTTTAAATTCCATAAAACGGAATTGATTTCCAAAATAAAAAGTATTTTTGATAAGATATTGTTTTGATAAATGAATTTTACCCTTAAACAATATACGAGGTAATTTAACACCGATTTAAAAGTGTTGGATTGGATATGAAGGTTTTGATAACGTTGTTTTATCAAAACCATAGATATTATTTAAGTATCTAAGTAGTGTAAACTAATTGGTTTTATTGGATCATTCCATAAACATGATTCATTATAACACCTTAATATGAAAAGCTAGGAAGGTTTTAATAGATATCGTTTTATTAAAACCGTAGCTTTGTTTAAAACATGTAAATAGTATAAACTATTTGTTATGATTAGTCAACCCATAAACATTGTCCATCTTAACACTCTAAGTTAAGAGGTTGACTCAATTTTAAAAGACCCAACTTTTGATTTGATCTTCACCTAAATTGTGAAAAGCAAAATAAATTTTGTGTTTTGTATATACTCTTAGGATTTAGAAGGGTATTATACAAGTAAATAAAGTGGAATAAGTTATTATTTGGTGTTTTATAAAGAAACGACTTTATAAAATATTTTTAAACTTAGACGAAAATTTATGAAATAATTCATAAATAATTTTGGTATTAAATAAAATATTAAATGCAAATTTATGTGATTTAGAAAGATTTGTGTATCAAGAAACCAATAATTTTAGAGTATAACTTTCAATATTGTCCGAGTAAGTTTGGTAATCTTCTAAGTAACAACCAAAGGCTAATGAGAAAATAATGGCACGCTTAATATTTGGGCAATCAAGAAAGTTTTGGACCTAAGTTAGAAGTTTGTTGTTAATCTTTTGACATTTCAAATAATGTTGAGTGTTAGCTTTTTTCCTTATGGAATTTGAATAATCGATAGTTTTAGTGTATTCCTTTACAGAATTTGATTGATTTGACTTAATTGAATTTGATTGATTGATTTTGTGGTCTTATATACTATAGTTTATAATGTCAAAAGAAAGAGAGAAAAATATGTAAACCAAGTTCTTTGAATTATTGTTTATTAGAATTTAAATCCGGGTGCTTTTGAAAATGCGATTTTGGAAGCTCTCTTTTTTCCTGGAAAGAGATAAAAATTGTTTACTCTAGTTGTTGTATTTGGAGGAACCGAAATACCACAGGATGCTCCATGTTGTTTTGATTCTAGATTTTTACATGTTTTGCTAGGAGGACCCTCTCCTAGTCCATTTTGGTTTTCCTTTTAATACATTTCTTTTTGGAAGAAATTTAAAAATAAGTTTTTGAATATAAGAGTTGGGCATTTAGTTCTAAATTTACATTTTGATATGATTGGACGCGCAATATTTTTTTTTAGGGTATTCCATGAATTGCATATAGATTTATATCATACTAGTTTTTGCTGGATAAGTTACATCTGACTAGTGTGTTAGGTACTTCTTGGATAGTCTGTTTTCTAGGATAGGACTGTGGTAAATTTGGGGACGAAATTCTTTTGGGGGGGAGGGTGTAACGACCCGGAATTTCACTACATTAATTTTTTAATATTTAATTAATTTTAAAATTCAAATAATAGGTTTTATAATTAAAATAAAAAGTTTTTTAAATAATAAATATTTAAGATAAAATAGTTATCAAAATTAGTTTACAAAAATATTTAGTTCAAAGAAAAATTGAAAATGTAACCAAAAACTGATATCCGAATTTTCGACGTTTCATCGTATAAAAGTTGTCTGAAATGTTGTGAGCCTTATTTGTAATTGAAATAACATTTAAACGTTTAAGAATGTAAATTAGTTATGACATATTAGTATATACGTAGTACATATACTTAAGTATATACATGTATATACTAAATGATGCTTTATGAGACATGATTTGACATTTTGACAACTAAGTACAAAACATGTGTAAACATGTTTTCTCATGAAAAGAGTGGAGGGGAACAAGAAGATGGCTGAAGTATATGAGGTTTAGGAGGCTAGGTGAGGTGGCAAGGGAGTAGTGGAGGGTAAAGGACATCGGGGGTCTAGGTAATTTAAACTTTCACTTGCTTATAAATACCCTTTCACTTCTTCAATTTCACCTCCTTTACTTTTTATCAAAACTTAATAAAACGGATCATTTATTTTTTCAAACAATTGAAATTCTAGTGGCTGCAACTTTTATTTGTACCACTTCTTCTAATTTTGAGCTTAACCATGTCCAAAACTCATTTCCTTATAAAACATTTTCGGACCCAGAATTTCAAGCCGGAAAATGGTCCTTCTTTTGACCATATATTCTTCAAAAATAACTATAATTGAGTGATTCTTTTTTTGGAATTATATAAAAAGAATTTTCTAAAACTTTTATCTTGACTACTTTTACAAAGTCCGAGAGTAAATGGTATAAAAATCAGTTGTAATATGACCTATTTTCGGTTTTATTTTTGAGAGTTCGATGATTATCCAAATTCACCCCACCTTACCAAAACAAATTTCACTTCCTTCTTATTTCAAGGCCAAACCTACCTAGTGTATTAAGGGTCCATGACTCCATCTTTTACTTAGGAATGGAACTGCCAGGTCATACCCTAATTTAGCAAAGGTTTGGATAGCTTTCGGTGAGTAAAACTCATAACTTTTTTTTGGAAATTTTTCTTTAGTTATATTATGATATTTATTGCTTGCTTGGTTTGGATATTATGTGAATTTGTTTATGTTTGGTTTGGAAATGTGTATGTGTGATGGATGCAAACATGTTAAGTAAATGTTGGTTAACAAACTAGTTAGTAAGTAAAATTTACTCTCAAAAACTAAAGCTTCAAAACTATATTCATGTTCATAATTATTGCTTATGAATGCTTGTTGTATATATGCCAAAACCATTACTATATGATGTTTGGTTGTGTTGATAATATTATAAACTTGTTTGTCGAACTGCCTCTATAAAGATAGTCGCTATATCGGCACTTTCGGAAATCACTTCTTATCAAACCATTTGGTTTCATCTTCGTGCTTGGAATTATTTTACAAGTTAAGCAAGATTTTGATTAATGACGATTTCAAAAATAATTAATTATTTTAATAATGATTATTTGATTTGATTAATTATTTAATTAATCAGGATTAAGGTTAACTAATTAACTTATTAATGATGTGTTTTAAATTTAACTAATTACTTAGTTAATGATGTTTTAAATTTTATTAATCACTTTAGTGTTATTTAAGGCTAATTAATCATTTGAAAATGATGGATTAAAGTTAATCAATCAATTAATTAATGATGTTTTAAAATTAATTAATCTGTTTAATTAATGTCTTTTAAAAGGAAATCGACTTGTTTTAACTATAATTAATCTTTCCTTAATGATGGTTTAAATTGATTAATCATTTTAAAATAATGATATTTAATTATTAATTATCTAATTTAATTAATTATATTTAAATATTATTAATTAATTTAATTAACGATGTTTTAAAGATGTTTTACCCTTTTTAATTAAAGGTTATTAGAGTTAATTAATCAACTTAATTTATGAAGTTTCAAAATGAATTTATCAAAGTAACAATGATGTTTTGACTTTGTTATTAATTAAATAATGATAATTAATTATTCATTAATTTAATAATTATATTTTACTAATTAACTGGATTAATAAGGTTTAAAGTGGTTTAACCTTTTTATTATTTAAATTCATTTGAAGTTCAAAAATCAAATTGTGTGATGAAGTTTAAAGTTAATTAATCAATGTAATAAAGATGTTTTAAGTTATTAAATCCTTTTCAAATTGATGTTTTGAAGTTAGTGAACTCTTTTAACAAAGTGTTGTAAAGCTAATACTTGCAATGCGAGGCCAAACACGAATTCGGTTTTTTAAAAGAAAATGTTTGATTTGTTTATGGAAATGAATTAATTTTCATAAAGCGATTCACTTATATAGGAACGATTTATTTGTATACTTAACACTAAACATCAAAGAAGTAGACTCGTCGCTATTTCGAAAGTTAAGAATAATCATGAGACATGACTTTGGGGTAACACTATCTTGACTTGTCTGGTATTATTGTTAACCATGAAATAGTACAAGTTGGAATTAAATAAGTGGTAATAAATATACAAGACTTAATTTCCATATACGATCGATTTATATCCTCGATATTTGAATTCTCAGCTATCGGTTATTTCACCTTCTTTATCATTGTCATTCTAAGATGATGCGTTGCTTTATTGAGCTTTGATTTTTGTCAAAGATAACTAAAACCAAAGAGCGAGTTGGGGTCATGCCATGTGGGGTTGCACCCATTAGGTTATTTTCACATCCACTCTAGATTGGATTCGGTGTTGCGCATTGAGATGTGAAATACTCGGATGCTAGGTAACAGTTGGTGGGGTCCTGCTTGAGGTTTCCGAGAGCAATCGAAGTTCTCAAGTATATTTCTAGAGGTATAGTTTCGGTAAAGGGGCGCACCCTCCTAGTTATTGTTGGAAATTTCCTTTCCTTATTTGGATCGAACCTTTGCATCGGCTTTCTTTAATTACAATAGGAAGAGTCAACTACTCTTCACGGTATTCAATTATTGGTATTGTCCATTATATCGAGTTTGGACAGCTATCTTGTTTTGTCCATTTTATGGAGTTTGGACCGTTGTCTTGTTTTATCCATTCTGTCCAATTTAGATTTTTATTCGGGCTATTTCCATTGTTTCAAGTCTTAACTTTATACTAATTGTACCTACCATCTATGTTTGGATTTTTCCCTATTGTTCATTTCTATTTTTGTTATGTTTGGTTATTGTTTATGTGGGAGAAACCCAAGTCGCTTTAGCATCGTGGTCCTACATATTATTGTTTAAATACCCTCCATTTGTTTCATAGTTTTACTCATACCAGACATTTTGTCTGACCCGAGCTATTTATTTTCCCTAATTTCTCTAGTACTCAATTATATTTAGGTAGTCTGAGAATAGTAGGTTTTCTTAAGAGCTCTTTGAAGACGGTGAACGAGCAGGCGGCTCCTTAGTTATCTAGTTATTTATTACCACTATATGATTATGTTGGTACGATTTGTATTTTAAAAATATAAAGTTAGATGTATAGCTGCAAATCTATTAGATGTAGTACTTTTGTTCAACTCCGATAGCTCCATGTAAGGAGTAACCTTTTGTACTGTATCATTTTATATTATATATAACCTTTCCTCTATGAGGTTTATCTATTCTATCTTGTTCTGTTCTTTATTTTACCCCAAGAAAACTTATCTTTCGGATACTTGAGCAACGACATACGAATACTGAGGATGTATTAAGTGTCATTTCTAGGGATCAGAAAGGTGGATCGTCACATAAAATGATGTTATAAATCATCCTTCGGTATGATTAACATTTGTTTTAATTTATAAATGTCATGACCCAAATTTCAACGTTCGAAAATCGACACCTGTACTTCACTTGTACTCGAATGTCGCAGATTCAACCGTTGAAATTCGACTCGTGTTGGAGCTTATAACACATTAAGTAGAACAACACAGCGGAAGAAAATGAATAATATATATCATTGATATACAATAGATACAATATCTGATACAATAATGATACAATTTGAGATATTGATACCAATATCAAAGACAAGATACAGCAGCGGAAAGAGATAACATAAACTCAAACTCCAAAGAAGGAACTCCAATATCTGCAATCTCCATCTCCAAAGCACCAATCGAGAAATAGCTTGAACTCCCAATCAAGTTCGACTAAGCAAAGCCAGCCATGTGTGCTAAAGTGTAGCAAATACGATTCCCGAATCCAAAGGCTTCGAAGGCTATCAAATCTATACCTACTATTTGATTATCTGGAAAACCCAACTCTAGATTGCCCGTGTGGAAAATTGTGGGCACCCAGAGTTTAGGAAGGGAACAATAAACTCTGTGTCAGTCATGGGACTGGTATGAGGAAACAAAAACAGTTTTATCTTTAAAACAAACAACAAAAGATTTTAAAATTGAAATCCGTAATGCTTTTTGGAAAATGAAACTGCCATAAGGCCTACCGCCACACACACAATGCAAGCGCACACTTGGAGGAGATTTCTCCTTATGACAGTCTAAAATGCTTGATACGCGAAGACCATTTGATATTATTATCAGTGCATAGTGCAGAAAACATTTCGAAAGTATAATATTAATCTTAGCCAGCATAGACATTTCGAACTGTGCCTACTATAGCTACCATCTAAATAGTGGGGCTCCACCATAAGTAGATGGCAGGTTATACAACTAAAACCTTAAAGGGCTCGTATTGGATGATTGGATTTCCAACAAATGGTCAGGCTAAGGAACTTTCTTAAAAATGAGATGCCTCTGGAGGGACGCCCTAGGAACCAAACGGTTCCCTACCAACACAAGGCTGGTGTACTCCCTTCCCGGGAGTAACATTTAAGATATGCCACCCCCGGTCGTAACCAACCTTTATCCGAGCGCTCGACACCAACAACCACACATCAATAAGTATGCGGCGACCACTAGGTAAATATCTGGGCTCCATACCATGATACCACCTTTTATCCAGAAGAGTTGGACATCCCTTAGGGGCGCGACCCCTGCAACCTTGCCGCAATACTCCTATTTCGACCACTTCCGGGTTGTGAGGCTCGACGAAGTCTCGTCCAAAAAGCTACGTTTTTTCACAAAGTCATGCTTTGATCAACAAATGATCGGTAGCATTTTGTATGCCACATTACCAAATTGGGAATGTATCTCTAGTAACCATCAACTACATAACTTCTAGCTCGTACGTCTCAGAGAAGGGTGTTAAGCTAAGAGAATAAATCTCCGCCATCAAACACAAATGTATTTGATAGAAACTGGTTTTACATCTCAAAGTGTAATGTCAGACATACATCCATACAAGTCTGTTCCGGGTTTGAACAGAACCGAAGGCACTTCCAAAGAAGCCTTTGTAATCCGGGTATTCACAATCCTGATCGGACTCCCCATCACATATGGAGATCTCTATATCGTAGCTACACAGTGCAGAGTCATTCAATAGGTTATCCTATCGTTCTCGTAAATACCCGGTCTTCACCACCGGTCTTCAAATGTTATCCATATCGTCGTATCATTATTCAAAATGGGTTATATGACACAAGGTCCTCTCCCGGCTAAACCGAATAATGAGCTCAATATTTTAAAAACATATGGATAATGGGATTTTCAGTTAAGTCACAGCTTTAAAACCCAAAACAAATGGTTTAAGAAAATTACCATTTTAATCTTTAACAAAAAATTCACTTCACAAAGTTCACCAATCTTTCACAAAGATTTATTTACGGCTTTCAAAACAATTCCCTTTTCAAATTGGATTAACTTATCCAACCATTAAATCAAAGACTCGAACCATAGTTTTCAAAACCATTTCCAAAGATTCATTCATATCTTTCAAAACAATTCCTATTTCAAATCTTTTATACAAAAGATACACCGTTCAAGATTCACTTCAATTTCAAACAAAGTTCAACCATTTTTCACAAAGATTTATTCATAGCTTTCAAAACAATTTCAATTCTATTTCAACTTGAAATCTTTCAATACATATTGAAAATCCTTTCTTTATATGAAAGCTATTATTATTTGAAAACAAATAGTTTTTCGTTTCGGAAAAATCTGATTTCATTTATATAAGTTAAAGTCTTTCAAACTTGGGTTAAATTCAAATTCCCAAAACAATACTTTTAAAATGGTTTAAAACCCATATAAACACTTTTATAACTTGTATAACATTTTTAAACCATAATTTCCAACATAGAATTCAATTTCAAATTTTGAATTCAAATTCAAATCAAATTAATTAAATTTCAAAACTTTATCAAGTTATTCAAAATAATTTTCATCTTCAAAACTTCTTTTCAAAAACTTTTCACATTTAACCCAAATCCATTTCCAAAACTATATGGATTTTAAATTCAATTTTTAAACCCATTTCAAAAATCTGTGACTTAACCAAATTCCTTGTGCAATCCATATTTGTGTGTGTAAGGTGTAGTCTAAGGGTTTTTACCCAATAGTGCAACAACATCAATCATTACAGATTCAAGTACAATAATATTGATAAGCGGTATATCCTATAACGCTTATCATCATTCACAGATTCACGGATAGATATGTAAATGCATCACAGATAAATGAGTCATAGATCACAGCTTAAACATACAATTCATATCACATAATAGCACACATCAGGGATATTAAACAATACAAGGCACTTTGTCCAATTCAAACATCCATAAGTAAGGTTAATTAATTATCTGATTAATTTAAATCAGATTAATTACTTATCCAGGTTAATTAACATTAATTAATTATAAATTATTTTAATTTATTACCCTTTAATAATAATTAATTAACCTTTAATTATTAAATAATTATCCTTTAACTATTATATTATATTTAATTTATCGTATTAATTAATTTCCATTTAATTAATTACCTTAATTAATTGTAATAAGTGATTATCCCTAATAATAAATTATGGATTAATTACATTAATTAATTATACTTGATTATTAACTTTAATCATTAATTAATTACTTTTAATTAAGTAATTAGTCTTAAGTAATTAATTTCCCTTTTCTTATTTTTCATAAATTAATTTTCATTTATTAATTACCATTAAATGTAATTACACAAAGTAATTATCCCCTTAATTACATTGAGAGATAATCTTTTATTAATTTCATTAAGAAATTGCCCTCAACCTTAATGAATCAGAAGATAACCCATTTATCTTAATTAATTAATTGACTCTTAATTAATTAAATTATATTTGAAAATACTCCAGGATTTAGATTAATTAACCTAATACAAGATTAATTTAAAACCAAATCAATTTTAATCTTAAAATGATTAACTTTAACCTTTAAGCAAATTTATTATTAACCTTTTAAATAAGCTATTAAATTTTATTTAAAATAATCTTAAAAAGAAAAAAAATGGAAGTATACTCCTATTAAACACTTAAAACTTGATTAATGGAAACAATTCATCTTTAAAATCTTTATTAATTTTCAAAATAAAAATACAATGCTTATCATTTAAAAGAAAATTTGTTTAAGAGGACAATTCAAAACTGAATTATTTTGAAACTTAAAACTTGATTTATTTAAAGATTTGAACATGCAACTGCTTCAACCTGATGTATCTCGTGTCCACCTCAAAGCAATTTACCATTTTTCTTGATCCTTACCCGAGTAAACCCAAAACCACACTGTTTTCATCGTGAAAACTTAAAATTGCTACCCACAAAAAAAGACTCGATAGAGAACTCGGGTCTGAATCGAAAATCCCCGACCATGCCTTCGAGCTCAAACCCCTATTTTCTCAAGCAAGATGAGCCTGACACCAGATGCATGTGCATACGTGCACCGATGATCAGAGCTTTTCTGATCATCGCCGCTACCCCAAATGAGTCACCAGAGATCATCTCAATACCAATCTCCACCCAGAACCCGTGACAAGTCTCTGAAACAAAATCAATTAGGACAGCTCTTCCTGGAACTAACCATGATCATCAAAAAACTACACGTACCGCCGCCAGTGTTCGCCCGAAACCTCGCGAGCCTACCCAGATCATCGTCAACCATGCGAGCTTCGATTCCAACCCCTGCGGTGAAGTCCGATTTCATTTTGACAGCGTAGTGACCTCGAATACAACATTATTCAAACGAGGTTCCAAAACCCTGTTTTTACATCAACCATCTTCTCTGGTGATCTAGAATTTATTCCACCATTTTTCTGATGATCACTGATGTCTAAGCTAACTATGGCCATGATCCCGAGATCCACCTCCCTCTCGATCATCAGAATTTTACGAAAATAGCATTTTCGTTCAACTAGCATTTTCTAACAATTTAATAATCTAAAAATCTAGAAATTATTATCTAAATTCACCAATTTACAATATGATTCGGTTTATGAAATCTAAATTCAAAATTAAAATGATTGATTTTTTGTCAATTCCAAAAGTTTCACGGTAAATTTCTAGTTTCCAGTTGATTTCTTAAGAAAATTTATTGAAACTATTTTTTAAAAATAAGATTATATTCTTACAATCATTATTTTATTTAAAGATTAAATCCAAATATTAATTCGCTTGGGTAATATGAAATTTTGAAACAGGTTTAAAAACCTGTTATATATATCACAGAGATGATATATACTTGTACACAGACCTGCATATACACATACAACTCTATATGTCCACATGCAACACTTTGTCATTCATCTAAACCAATTTCAAGTCATCATCATCACAACATGCAAGCAACAATATATAACTAGATTAAGGGTCGAACATTTGCTCACCTATTTTCTGGAAGAACAGAGCATGGGTATTTTGTTTCTAACTTGAAATTAGAATTTGGCATTTTTATCTGAGCTTTGAATCTTTAAACTTATTAGTTGCCCGATACATCTTGATTTGAATCCATATCAAGTTTGAATCTGAATCTGATCCTTGCTGCTTAGAATTGAATTGATACGACTTGTTCTTGATCATGCTGAAGCTTTAAAAAAATGGAAGTTGTTTGATGTTGAATCTGCTTTCAGTTTGAATTGCTTGAACCTAAAGTTGTTACTCAGGTTTGACTCTTGAGTTTCCAGGTTTGATGAATTTATTTTCTTTTTTGGATTTTGTTTCCAGGTTGAAGCTTCTAGGTTACATTTGAAAACAGATTTTTGCTTTTGATTTTCTTTTCAGATTTGAGATATTATGAAGATTTGTTTTACTGGCTTGCAACGGATTTGGTTTGTATTTTGATCAGTAGCTTGAATACTGATTTTAATTTTCTTTTGTTTGGTTATTTGTTTTCAAATTTGTTGTTCTTTAAACTCGATTCCTTAGATTTTGTTAGAGAAGAATGAAGAGATTGAAAAAAACCTGATTACTCTTTTCTTAAACCTATACCTATGTTTAAATTTCCTTAAATGAAATCATTTTTGCCACTTGTACTATTTCAAGTTACATTTGTCAATTAAATTTGAAAATCTTTACACTTGTTATTTGCATTTGTTAATCTTTTTACAAATGTCTTAGGTGAATTAAATTATGTCTATATCCTTCTTTAATAATTTTTTATATGATTTTGTTTTTAAATCCTTGTTAAACTTTTATTTATTTTCAAACTATTATACCTTTAAACAAATATTTATCCATATACATAAATAAATATGTGTGTGTGCATATATATTGGAGTTTATCCTTTAAATGGCTTTTAGAAATTTACTATATTAAATTCAACTATAACTTTCAAAATACATATCCATATGTACATTATGAATTTGAAAACAAATTTCTATTAATTTTAAAAGATAGAGTTTTTTTTCAAATCCAATTTTATTTTCAAATTCAAAAATTAATATACAATCAATTTGTATTTATAAATAAACAAACAATATCTTTTTATAAATATAAATTTCCCAATCATACTTTATTTATTTTCCAAATCTTTATTTTCAACATATATGCATTTGAATTTCAAATTCCAAATTAAAATCTATTTATAAAACAAACATGTCTTGTTTCATTTGTTCCTGGAAATTTCAAATTAAATTACCAATTAATTCTAAATTAAATTCAAAAATCAAATTAATCACTAAATTAATTTGGCTTAAAAATCAGGAATGTTACAATAAAAGTAATTTAAATTTGATTTATTATCTTTTGCGATGATAAGTATTGTTTTAAAATTTACAAATAATAGTTTATAAACAAGAAGATATTTTAAGATGAATTGTTTCGAATAAAGCTAAGTGTAAATTGTTTTGAGTTTATAATAAACAAGTTTTAACATTTGTTCTGACCTTGGTTTTAATACACTTAGATTGCCTCTTTAAATGAATATTTTAAAGAGTGTTTTTAAAGTGTCTTTAAAGTATTATGATTGAAAATCAAGCGCAAGTGAAAACAACCATCTTATCATTCTCGATGGTTGATTTATCGACTATCGACTTTGATTCTGCTTTCTTTTTTATATTTCGTCACTTTAAGACGATGTGTTGCTAATTTGAGCCTTGTTATCCTTCGTTGGAAATGACTAAACCCAAAAAGCGAATAGGGGCCAAGCTATTTGGGGTTGCTCCCATTAGGGTATTTTCATGTTCACTCTAGATTGGATTAAATGTTGCGCATTGAGATGTGAAATATTCAGATACTCGGTAATAATTGGTGGGGTTCGGCTTGGAGGTTTTTGAGAGCCATCGGAGTCCTCAAGTATGTTTCTAGATGTATACTTTCAACAGGGGGTGCACTCTCCTAGTCATTGTTGGAAAAACTTCTCTTTGTTCCTTGTTGTTAATTTAAGTTTTTAAACTGTTTCCTTAATTGCATGGAGAACTGCCTTGTGCTCTTCTCTATGTTCAATTATTTGTGTCAATTCTTTAAAGTCTGGAATTTGATATTGTTTATGCCCATTCATTCAATATGTGATTTGTTCTTACTAGTACTCTCCCTTTTTATTTAGATCATTTCTATTGCTTATTTTCGTTCTTTCTTCACTAGATATTATTCTGATTTGTTTTACATTTCTTCATTTGTGGTTGTTGTTCTTGTGAGGTAAAAACCCGTTCCGCATTAGTGGCGTGGCCTCACAGAATTTTTTTATGTTCATCGTATTACTTGAGTTTTCTCATATTGGTTTTTCAAAATGACCCGGGTGTTATTTTTTTATAATGCTCGGGTCAGAGCGAGTTTTTTCTAGGATTGAGTTTAATGATATGGAGTTATTGGAGAAGAGCTGGATGTTTACCTATGGTACTATTTTATTTTCCATTGTGCTATATTGTAGCAAGTGTAAGGTCAGAATTTTATGACTATCAAGCTAACTGGATTTTTTTTAACTCTGATGTACTCTGTAGTTTGGAGTGACAATTTTTACTGCCTTCGTTATATTATATGTTATCGATTCCACCGTGAGATTCAATTTTTCCTATTCTTTGTTCTTCTCTTTTTATTTTACCCTAACAATCTGCCTCACCGATGATTGGATGCTCAGCATTTGAATATCATGGATGTATTCAGTGTCGACTTTTGATGGTCGAAAAGACGGGTCATTACAATTTGGTATCAAAGCTGAAGGTTAAGCGAAAATCTTGGCTTTGTAGGGTATGACTCATTAGAGTTAGGTTTGGTAATATCCTGGAATGAGTAACTCATTAGAGATAAGGTGAGTGGAACCCTACAATGAGTTTGAGGGTATCATATATTACGAGAGCGTATTTGTTATTTTCTATAAAAACATATTGCGTTAATTTCTTTATCGAGTTGGTTGTGAATTCAGGTCAAGAATGTGGGACGCCACATTGTCGAAGGGATTTCTAAACACTTGAACAAGACAAACAGACATGATAATAATTTTTGAAAATTTGGGAAATCAAATATTTTACCTCTGTTTATATATGTAAAGGAATAATTTTCAAATTTATACAATTAATTATAGTGTTTGTTTGTTAATGATAATACTTCTTTATTATCATTATTATTTGATTTGTCGTGCTTGGATCATTTAGGAGAATTGACTATTGTTTATTGGTTGTTACTCCTATTATAAGCATATATATTTTTTGATAACTATAAGTACATTAAAATGAACCCCTTATGAAATAATTTTTACAATTTGACTATAAGGTGTTCAATTATAATATTGGGTTAAGAGTAAACTTTCAATAAAAGTTGTGTAATATAAACCTAATTGTTGAATAAGACATTTAGAGAATAAACAATTAAGAAAATTTTATTATGATAATGGAAAACTATTACAATATGAAATGATTTAATATAAAGGTAATTTTATATAAATTTGGTTCATAAAATGTGTTAAAAAAAGATTTTTGAATTTAAATCCCAGAGCATTTGAAATAATTTTGAAAGGTTTTCAAAAAGTTATACAGTAATACTACTTGAAAGTATTCCTAAATAAAAATATTTTCAATGTGAAATTTTAAATGAAATGCATTTTCTTTGGGGTAATTCGGGGAAAACATCTCGACTAGTTTTGTGATAATCTGAATAAGTGACGATCAAGTGTTTGGTAAGGCAAATGTTGTGGGGTACGTAGTAAATTATTATCTTTATTAATGTGCGATCAAAATGAGTTCAAATCCGGATGAACCTAAAGTGAGTTTTAGTAAATAAATTGTTTGAAATTATTTCATATAGAAATACTTGTGGAATGTTTTCAAAAGGGGGATTTGAAATAAAAACCAGGTAATTATTCTTAAGTTTCCTTAAAGGAAACTGGTTTAAAAATAAAAGTTATTTTGAATAGTAATTTGATAAATGAATTTTTTAAACTCTTGGATAGAAAAGAAATGGTTTAACTCTATTTTGAATGGGTTAAATTAGATAGGAAGATTTTGGTAATTTATTTAATTAAAACCATTTTTTCTTAATCATATAAGTTGTGTAAGTTATTTAGTGATATTAAGCCAACCCATAAACCTTTTTTTCTTAAAGCACACTAAGGTAAAGAAGTCAAATGGTTGACTCGGTTTTAGAAGACCCATATTTTTGTTGGACTTCCAATTAAATTTTGAGAAAAATAAGAGTAGATAACAAATAAATAAAATGAAATTTGTGTTCTGTATATATTCTTAAGATCCAGAAAGGTATTATACAAGTAAATAAAACAGAGTATGCTTTTATTTGTTGTTTTATAAAGAATTGTCTTTGTAAAGTTATTTATAAACTTAGGCAAAAATTTATAAAGTAATTCACAAAATAATTTTAGTGTTGAATGAAATACTGAATAGTAAATATGAGTGATTTAGATAGAGATTGGTATTATTAAGAAACCAATCAAACTAAGTATGTAAGTTATATGTAGATCATTTTATCCGTACGATTCTTGATCTAGGATTTGAATATATAGTTTAGGATGATTCACACCAGTCTGAAAAATGGTTCCTTACTTGTTACTTGTGAGCGAACACTTGATTCAGATTCTCAATATGATACTGAAGTTATCTATCATATTTATGGCTATGCAAGAATAACGGAAGTTTTTAATCGAGGAATCTGATCGTTGTCTGCCATAGAGAGGTCGAGTGAGCAATACTAATTTGGAAGTAGAAGTCTATATATCTGACCAAGTGATCAGATCAAATATAACATACGAATGATTTATGTATATCATATGAGCTTGAGTATAACTGTATACTTAGCATATGACTTAAGAAAAATTAGGAATTTAAGCAAAATTCTATATTTGGTTACTTGTCATTTGACATTTTAAAAGAATGTTAAGTGTTCGATTTTTCCCAGTGGAATTTGATTGATTGATATTGTTAGTTTATTCTTATACGGAATTTGATTTAATTGGTTATATGATTTATATACCATAGTTTATACAGTTTGAATTTACAAAAAAAAGTTTTTGAATTATTGTTTATTAGGACTGAAATCCCGATGCTTTTGAAAAAATAATTTTCAAAAGAAATTGTGAAAGAAATGACAAAAATATTGTTTTTTTAAAAAAAATATTGATGAAGTGTTATTATCTTAGATTGTTTGGAAAGAATATTTTTGAAGTGATTTTCCAAATGTTTTTATTACGACTAAATTTGGGCAATTGGGGGTTTTTCGATTTGGGAGACTCACGAGGTATATTTATTTACTCTAGTTGTCATTTTAGGAGGAACTGAAATACCACTGGATGCTCTTGTTGTTTTGATTCTACAATTATGCATGCTTTTGTAGGGAGAGCCCTCTCCTTGTCATAATTGATTTTTGATTTAATTCTCTTCGAAGTACATTTGGAAATATATTTTGAATATAAAATTCAAGCATTTAGTTCTAAAAATTTCATTTGGAACGATTGGATGTGTAGTTTTGATTCCAGAGAATTCTCTGTATTTTGTTGGATACGGTTGATATGTTGCTTTTTGGTTGCATTTAGCTTTATTTCATACTGGAGTTGTATGTATATTTATTCATGCTAGTTTTTGCATGTAGGGTTGCCTCATTATTATTAATTGCACCACATAGCCATATTGCATATGAATGTTATATTGCTTATGCTATTTGAATTTATGATAGAGATAGCTAGTATATTTCTCTTTTATCAGTATGAATCTCTTTTGGATTATGTAAGTACAGGAAAGCAAGAGATTTCTACTTGACTTCTTGTGCATCTGCATTTGCATCAAGATAATAAACTTCTTGCGAAAATAAAAAATTAAATGCAATAGAAAAGATATGTAGTAGATTTAGAAATTTAAACTAGTTGATGATTTTATGTCTCGGATATGGGACGCCACTTGCCTTTTGTTTTCCTTTAATTGTTTTGCTACCTTAGTAGTGATTTGTAATTTCTCCGCGTCAGCCGTGCAAAGGATGTGCTGATGAATTTTTCCGTAATTTAATGAACTTTAAGAATTTAATAACTCGTTTAATTAATTGTTTTAAACTAAAGGTTTGGAGTCATTTTCTTCTTTAGGAATTTCGGGGATGAAATGTTATTGAGGAGGGAGAGAATGTAAGAATCTGAAATGTTAATTATTGAATTTTAAATATTTTACTAATTTTTAATATTTAAATAATTGAATTTTGGAATTTAATAACTTATATTCATATATAGGGATTACATGAATATTTGAATTTATGAATTAAATATTAATTAAATGGATTTAATGATTTTATTCTCGTTTTAATTAATAAATAATATTGGTGAATTCATTTTGCAAATTTATTTACAATAAAAAATTGATTCGAATATAATAAATAATAAGATAATATGTGTATTTTACTGTTGATTTGCAATCGTAACGCATTTTGTTGCATAATTATATTTTTATTTCGAGTATTCATAGTTCATACTTGAACAAGATATTGTATAACAGGGTACCATAAATATTTCATTTAAAAACCATTGTAAAATCAAAATTTAAATTCAAATTTTAATGAAGATTTGATGGCGTGGACATTTTGGGTGGCTTGAGAAATCCTTTTGTTATGAAAAATTAAACATAATCATTTTTTTAATTTGGTTATGAAAATCAAAGACCTTAAAATACTTAAGTCATTTTCTCTATTTTCCATCACCCACTTAGGCTTTTCTTTTTGTTCTCATCCCCAGCAAACAAAGAAATCAACCCACTTTCTATTTAATTCAAAATTGAACGTTGTATGTTGTTGATTCCATTGGGTTCGTATACTCAAAACTTTGGATCCATGGTCTTGTTTTTATTCCAATCGTGTTTTGGATGGACCGACCTTTCTAGGGTTCGGGTTCGGTTGTGATGAAGTTTAATGGTCGAAGCAGGTTAGACGATCGAGTTTCCCTGAGCACCGTGCTTCTCTATGAACAATTTACTCAAGCTCCTAGGTGCCAGGGTGATTTGCGACTTTGTGTATGTCCGGATAGGAAATAGATGTCACGATTTCGAAGGGAGGTACGGATGGGCCTAGGTGGTGTCCTGGGTGATGAGCTAACATGGTGGAGATCAAGGAAGCTATCAGATATTGATTTTGGTGAGAGGTGGTGGAGATATGGGTAGAGGAAGGGCTAACTTTGATGGGTATGCAGGTGCGGGCGAGAATTTTTTTATTTGGGATAATGGAGTATTAAGGTGGAGATTAAATTTAGTTGGTGATTAATGGTATAATTAATTAGTTAATTATATTATTTAATTCCTAAATCTTATAAAAACGATATCTCTTTCATACGTTGTTGGATTCGAATGCGGTGAGTTGAGTTGTACTTATGATAGCAATATCTATATTTTGGAATGGGATTAGTAGGAATTAGAGCTTATAGAATTTCAAGCTAACGGAATCAGAACGTGAAAGCGGTAACTGAAATCTCTGTGAGTTTACTCACCTTTAAATTAGCTATATAATATCAATGATGCTATAAATTTATTATTGAATGCTTATTTGATAGTTTAAATATTGTTATTTTTTGATTGATTTCTTGATTTGGTTGAAATCCTGTTTTGGAAAACAGATGACATATCAACTTGATTGCTGTGAACCCATATGATTATATATATTGTCCATAACCATTGTTTTGCAAGGAATATTTGTAGAGAGACCCTAAAGGGTTTCTCACCAATAATAATTATTTATTTCCTTATGTTGCTTATATTGATGTTTAGTTGAAATTAATCGTCATATTCTATTTAAATCGTTTAAATTTCGTTGCAGCAATTTTCGATGTACCGTCATTTATTGATTATCATCTCCTAAACCCTTGTGTGTGTAACTTGAGCTTGTATATTCACAAAATCTAATATTTAAAATTCATTAATCATTTTAATTAACGATATTTTAAATTAAATAATCATTTTGATTATTTGTTATTTGAATTTAATAAATTGTTTTAATTAATAATGTTTAAAATTAATTTGTCATTTTAATTATTGATATTTGAATTTAGTTAATCATTTTAAGTAAAGATGTTTTAAGTTAATAAATCATTTCAACTAAAGATGTTTAAATTTAATTAATCATTTTAATTGATGATATTTGAAATTAATAAATCATTTCAATTAATGATGTTTGAGTTTAATTAATCATTTTAATTAATGATGTTTTGAATGTAGTAAATCAATTTAATTCAATGTTTAAATCTAATTTATCATTTTAATTAATGATATTTTAATTTAGTTAATTATTTTAAGTAATGATATTTGGAATTTAAAAACTCATTCTAATTACTGATATTTGAATGTAATTAATCATTTTAACTAATGATATTGAAAGTTAATTAATTAATTTAACATAGGCATTTAAGTTAATTAATTTATTTAATAAAAAGTGATTAAAGTTAATTTAGTGGAAGTGTGTTAAAGTGAATTAACCCTTTAGTGTTTTAAAGTTAATTTACTGATTAAGTAAAAGTTTTTAGAAATAACTAACTGTTTAAATAAAGATAATTGATCGATTTATTAAAAGAGATCATAAATTTGATTGACTATCTTTCGGATAATTAATGTTGGTTTAAATTATTAAAGGGATTTTAAATCTGATTTACTTTCTTTAGAAAAATTAATGTGATATGAAAGTTAGAAAAGGATGTTATAAATTATCCTTCAGGATGATTAACATTTGTTTTAATTTATAAAAATAATTTAATTTTGATTTATTATCTTTTGGGATAGTAATTGTTGTTTTAAAATTTACAAATAATAGTTTATAAACAAGATGATCTTTTAAAAAGAATTGTTTCAAACAAAGCTAAGTGTAAACTGTTTTGGGTTTATAATAATGTTTTGACATTTGTTTTCACCTCGGTTGTAGTACACTTAGAAAAATTAATTTGCCCCTTTAAAAGAATATTTTAAAGAGTGTTTTTAGAGTGACTTTAAAAGTATTGTGATTGAAAATGAAGTGCAAGTAAGAACAACCATCTTATTATTTTCGACAGATAATTTATCAACTTCTACTTTGATTCTGCTTTCTTCTTTATATTTCATCACTCTAGGATGATGTGTTCCTCATTTAAGCTTTATTATCCTTTGTTGAAAAAGACCAAACCCAAAGAGCGAGTGGGTGCCAAACTATATGGAATTGCTCCCATTAAGGTATTTTTACATCCACTCTAAATTGGATTCGGTGTTGCGTATTAAGATGTGAAATACTCGAACACTCGGTAACTATTGTTGGTGATCGGCAGGAGGTTTTCTGTAACGACCCTGGATTTTGGCCCTATTATTTTAATAAATATTTAATACAATTAAATAAAATGTGAACTTATCATTTTGAAATAAATAGTATTTTTGGGATATTTGCCATTAATTTGAATGGATTTTTATTTTTGAAGGGAATTTGATTTGAAAATTTAAAAATAAATCTCTTAATAATATGTATAATAAAAATTTATCTTATATAATTAAATTAAAATGCTTACCTTGTTAACATCTGATAAATGAATATATATAGATGATGATGTTTAAAATAAAATCAATTTCTATCAATATAAAATGTAAGTCAAGCATATGAATGTAATTTAAATATTGATAGCTAAAATACAAATAAATATAAATATTAAATGTAAGTAAATCATATTGAACATAATTTAATATTGATAGTCAAAATATAAAATACAAATGTAAATAAAAACAAGAATTAAATGAAACACAAAGTATAAAGTAAAATAAAACCAAATGTAATGTAAAACCAAACACATGTATACGAAGTTCAAGCTAAAAGTTAATAAAAAAGTAAAACCTGACAAATGTGTATATTGAAGTTCAGCTAGAAGTTAATAAAATATACATCTCTAGAAAACAAATTATCTTCATTCTAAATCTTCATATACAAGCCAAGTTGTCCTGCAAAGTGATAGTTAACAAAACAAATGATTTTATACAAAACATATCTTCTTATGCAAGCCAAATGTCTACCTGAAATATATACATTTGCATACAAAATATCTTTATGCAGTAAACATGATAATAATTATGTAAACATATTAAGAAGCCTTGGCATTTATTTCCATCATCTCAGCATACATTTTGTCATTTCAAATATTTATAAAATCTGGTGAAAATAAACAAAGCTAAGAAAACAACTTAACCAGTTACAACCTTCCTTTATACACCAGTTTTCTCTTATATATGTATGCATCTTGCCATTCTAGTTCGTTCTGCAGAAATGTAAGAAAACTAGAGAAAACTAAAGCAAGAAAAAGGAAGCAAACTCAAATTTAAATTCAAATAAAAACAGACAGATTTAAGAGGCAGTTTCAACTGCAGTTTTCAAGAAAACAGGAAGTATTCTCTGTTCAAAGGATTGCAGGTGAGTAAACAAGAATTTTAAAGCTTTAAGTTATTTAAAAATAGATCAAGATTCATTTATAATCTGGTTTGTGTATGTTTCAATTTGAATATGATTCTGTGTATATTTATATGTTGCTCTGTACATATATTTCCCTGTCATTTGATACAGGATTCATGTTTCTGTTCAAACAAACATTTTTAATCTGTAAGTTGTCAACTAAAACAATATGTTTAAACTAAATTAAGGTTTTAAAAGCTAATTAAACTATGTTGTAATAATATACTACCGTAACTTTCTCTACAGGTAAATCAAATATTTCTTTGATAAATTTGAATGCTATAAAATACTAATTCAAGTTTATATCTTGAATTCTTACTACAAGTTATGATTTTCAAAATTAGAATGAAGATTTTTAGTTCAGTGATTCAAGAGCAGTTTGTGCTTGAGCGAAAATTGTATTTTTACCAATTTCTAGTTATTAAATCAAAAATAAACGTTGAAATTTAGACTGAAGCAAGTATAAACATTGGTGATTTCGTGAAAATTATCAAATGATTTTTCTATTGTGTGAATTTGAGGAACGAGGCCGAATTAGGGTTTTCGTCGAGCTTTTGAACTTTGTGTGTAAGCATGGTGAGTTCGTCATCATTACGCGATCGAGTTGCATAAATTTCTGGTGGAGGGTTGCTTGGTGGGTTGTCGTAGTGTGGCCGAAGTTCGAGCGCCTCCAGTGGTCAGTACGACGGTGGCGAGGTGATTTAGGTCAGTGGTGATGTTAGTAGTTTTCGTTCGAACTGCTATATTTCGAATTCGAATTTTTGTAGGCGATTCGAATTTTGATTTCAAGATTAGGGATGGTTTGCGACTTGTCTGAGTGGTTGGGGTTCGTTGGAGTTGGGTCGCGCCGCCATCCACGTGTACAACATAGCTTCGATGTCAGCAACGTTGATGGCCTGTGTCTCGAGTCGTGCTCGAGTTTAAGGGTTAGTTGCTTTGGGTTTTGATCGATGCGTGAATATGGACCTGAACCTATAATCTAAGTCTTAGTTTAACTTAAAAACTTACTGGAACAAATAAATGAAAAAAAAAGAAATAGAAGAAGAAGTTGTTTATAGGGGGAGAGTCTAAGGAAATACATGAAGAACTCGAAGTAATACACGAGTTTAACCAGGAGATACTCAGGTTTATCCCAAAACTGCAGTGTTGTAGTACAAAGGAGAAATTAAGTAACTTGTTTTTTTACAAGTTTAAGCACTGCAACTTAATAAAGGTTTAATTGTTTAAGTCAAGAATTTAATACAAGTCTTAATTATTGTTGTTAATACTTTAACGATGTTTTAAACACTTAATTATTATTTTAATTAAGCAATTAATTTAAGTATAAAATTTAATTAACAGTAAAGTTGTAGTTAATGATGATTTGATTTTCAAAAGTTTAAAGAGGAGCTTTAAGATGTTAATTAAATTGAATAGTAATTAATTAATTATTTTAGAAAGTAATTAAGAATAATTATATTATAATTGTAATTAGAGTGTGAATTAATCAATGCTTAAGTGATTAATAAATTTATAATTAACTACTTAAAGTTAATTAATTAATGACTAAGGTTAAGTAATTAAGCAATTAAGATTTAATAATTAATTAAGAAAATGATTAATTAATTAAATAATTTAAAATGGAATAAGAAATTAATTGATGATTAATGATAAATCAAACAGGATTAAGTGATTAATTCTCAAGTAATCAGTCTAATTTAAATTAATTACAACAAGAATTTAAGTTATTAATTAATAATTAAGGGGGAATTAATTAAGTAATTAAGGTTAAATAATTAATTAAGAAGTAATTAATGAAATTGTGTGAAGTGAAATAATTAATTAATTAAGAGATTAATTCTCAAGTAATTGATTTAATTAAATTAAATTACAAGAAGAATTAAAGATGCTTGCTTATGAATGTTGTATATGTAGAATATTAGATTTGTGATATTTATTGGTGATATTCTGTGATGTTCTATGATATGCTTTGATATATATATGATGATTGTGTATGATTTATTTGTGATATGCTATGTGAATTCAATTGTTGAATTAAACTGTTTAAGTTAATAAAACAACTTGGCCTCTAAAATGGCGTTTGGATTTCGATGAGACCGGGATCGGGTGTCATTTATGATTATCCGAAAACCACATCGATCCAAATTTAAATGCTAGGCCGGGAATTCACAAGTGAAGATCGAGATGGTGTTTTCAGAATGCAAGGGTTATTGTCGTTAACTCTAAGGGTGATTCCAAAATGAGTCTAACTAGATAATGCTTTCGGTTTCGTTCGAATCCAGAACGAACTTGTATGGATTGAATGCTTTCAACACATCGTCAGGCGGACGATGAGCATTCTAAGAGATATGTTCTATAAATATAATCGCAACCTCAAGCCTCATTAACCGGGAATGACTAAAACAGGGGATGTGCAGCAAGGTTAGGTGGGTCATGCCCAAGCAGGACGAGATATACCCCTGTCTAGATGTCCCTTTTTATTTCGGCTGTGTGGGGCAGTTGATTGCAACAACTGCCGGGGTTATCTTGTTCGGGACTGTTCAGTAAGTAATGGTTCCGGCCTTGTGCTGCAGGGGAGTTAGGGTGACTCCTTAGTACAGTGATCTAGGCCACGTACTGTGACGGGCGGTACCCCAGTAGCCTTGCCATTGTATGGAATTCAATATCCAATAAGAACCGTACGTTTTGATTGTGCCCAACTACGTTGGAATGTGAGATGTAAGCATTTCAGCTATTTCTATATTTTACTTGAAAACCCTAGACACGATTATAATATCACTGGATTTCCTATAAAATGTTTTGGTTAGCGTAAGGTAAAAACTTACCCGTGTTTATGTGTGGCGAGTCTTACGTGATACCTTTATGTTCAAATGTTTTTCAAAGTTAAACAACTTTAAACCGTTTACTCATACCAGACCCATGTCTGACCCGGAGTTTGTATTTTTGTTTTTCATAAACTCTTGGTTACTCAAATTTTTATGAGTAGCTAAGTGATAGGTTTGGATTGTTGGTTTCTGAAGGAGCTTGGAGCAGGAGTTCCAGACGTATGTATCTATCTATCTAGTCCCGCTGTGTAGTTGATGTATGCAGTATTTTGGGATGTATGTATTGACAGATATGTATGTATGACTGTTCATGTGTATTGATATTGTATAACTCTGATATATGTAAAACTATGTAATAATTATGTGATGTATTATATTTTGTTCCATTCCGCTGTGAGATTCTAATGTTGTTATTTCTTTCTATTCTTTTCTATTTCTATCCCTTTCTTTCTTAATTGATGATACGTCTTTCTGGGAGTAGAAGGGCGGGTCGTCACAGTTGGTATCAGAGCGCTAGGTTGAGCGAATACCTAGGCTCTTGAGTGATTTCTTTCTTGAGAGAGCGTATTTGTATTTTGATATATATATATATTTATATATATATATAAATATATATATATATATATATATATATATATATTTCTACCTATTTGTTGGGTTACCTGTTCTGGTTTTCCAATATAAGATATAAAGGTAGATAAGGTAGTGGTGTGTGTAACACGACCACCAATGGTTGGAATTTGAATGGTTGAGGTTGGAAGTGTATCAGTCGAGACTGTAGACCTATTACTGTCTCAAGTGAGCTTTGGGTGGTGTGATATCCCGAAAATTTGGGCAATATAAATTTAATAATCTGTGTTATAAATTCAATTTGATTTGATAATTTTTTAATTATAAATTTAGGATTTGATCTAATAATCATCTTTTAATAAATATTTAAATTAGAAGATTTTATCTTTTTAAAGCTAATAAATTGCTTTCTGCTTATAATATATATAATTGTATATATTGTAAATTGATAAACTTTGATTTTGAATTTAGCAAATGAATTTATTTTCTAACTCTAATTTATATTTGGTAAATTGGAAATTTGATTTAAATTTAAGAATTGGCTTTTCAACACAATTTAATAAATAATTTTATGGTTTATACTTATGGAAAATCTTATTTGTTTAAATTTATATTTTAATTAGCTTAAAGATGAATTTAAAATTTGATTAACATTAAAGCTTTGTTTTATTTTTCTTTTTAAAATATTGTTTGAATTTATATATATAAGAATTTACAATACAAATTACAAATGATCTTAATTTGTTATAATCTCTTTTATAAATTATTTGATATTGTTTAATTTGTTATTTTTGAATAAAAAAATTATAATACTTAAGTTCTTATGAACATTAATAGATTTTGTAAGGAATAGGATTTGTTATTTTTAATTTTAACAAGAGTTATATATGCATATATATGTAACTTGATTTTTAAAAATTTGGTTTGATAAATTAATTTAAAATTTGGATTTAGTGTTTTGAAGTTTAATAGAATAAATACTTCAATATTTTTGAATAAGCTATATTTTTAATTTGTTTGTTTTCATTTCTTTTCAATTTAAAAAAAAGATAAACTCATTTATATATATATAAGAATAGTAAAATAAGATTTGAAAAGCTCTTATAAAATAAGTTAGAGTTTTATAAATAATTTAATTTAAATTAAAAATACTCTTAACTTACATGTGTTAAGTTATTAACACACCTAATTGACAAGTGTTAAGCATAGAGTAAATCAAGAAGACAAATGTTAAACTTAAACCAAGTGTATATTTTCTTTTTCTTTTTCCTTTTCATTTAATGAAATCAAAAATTTCTCTTATAAAAACACAATACTCCTCATCTTATTCATTTTCTATTCTTTTTTTTCAAAAGCATGAGGAATCTTCAGCCAAAGAAATCTGAAAATCAATATTCAATCAAAAATTTAATCTCTTTGATTCATCTTCTTCAACAAAACAGAGAAATTCTGTTTAAACTAAGATCTGCAAAATATCCCCTCAAAGTAAAACTATAAATCCTGTTCCCCTCAAAACCAAAACCATTTGAAATCCATTCTGCAACCTCAATTCATAAACCTGAAATCAAATATGCATCTTTACACCTGGAAACAGCATGCATGCAAAAATGTGAAAGCCTGCAAGTTCTTTTCTGTTAAAAAAAAATCCAAACCTGCAATTGTTTTTTGGAAAGCATGCAATTGAAATCTCTGCATCCTGTCTGGAATCAAGCGTTTCAGCTAAGCATTTGCAGTATTATAAAGAAAGAATGTGAATGAATCTGGAATTAAAGTCTTAAGTTCAATAGCAAATTGAAGTTCAAAATGCATAAGCAAGAATAAGAAGCAAATCTGAAACTTGTCAAAACATGGATGCTCTGCTTTTATAGATCTGTGAGTAACATTTTTCTTTTAAACTTAAATATTTAGTTGCTGTTTTATTTTAGAAATGAAATGTTTGTATTTTTTTAGCTTATACTAGTATATAGATGATTGTAGGTATAATGCATACTGCAGTGTGAATTTGTTTCTGTTTTTAAGTTTCAGATTCTAGATATGTTCAAAAATTATGATCTCATATTAAAACATTGTTGTAGTTTAAGATTTATACAGATATGTATGTAATATAAGTTAGAGTTTAATCTTATTTAAAAAAATGAAAATGATGATAAAACTGTGATGACTCTGGATAAACCAAAATGCAACAGAGCAAAATTTCTGTAAACAATATTTAAATGTTCCAGATTTATTTATTTAAGTTTATAAACAAATTACTTGATTAATAACTTGAATTTTAAAACTATGATTTAAATTTTTGTTTGCATTCAACTGTGTATTTTTGGTTTAACCAGAAATCACCTTTGGGGTTGGTACTGTCAACCTAGAAGATTGGATTGGCCAGAATTGTTTCTGGTGATAGAATGAAGATCGTAGATGCAAGCAAAATTACTGGATGATGAATCAATGTAGTGTGGCAGTAGTGATGAGGGATTAAAGTATATAACCCTAGTTTTTCTGTGTTCAAGAAATTTTATCACCGCGGTCAAATTAATTGATCGAGCTCGACCAGATTTTAGTTAGGGATAATGGATGTGTAGATAAAGAAGTGGCCGAAGGTGGTACCTCTCAGATGATCGGAGTTTGGAGATTGAGGCGTTTGCAGTTCGACCCATTTTGTTCCAGATTCGAGCTCGATGCTAGATTTTGATTTAGGGTTTCTGTAGTTGAATTGAAGGTCGATTTGGTGTTTGGAGAGGATCGGTGACTTGCGTAGGGGGTCGCGGGTGGTCGGAGTTGTTTGCTGTGGTGGTGTAGGTGCACGTGGATTCATGGCGTATCAGTGTTTTGGGGAAGATTGTATTCCAGTGTTTTGTTTCGGGTTGATTCTCATATAGCTCGAAGAATTAGGGCATGTGACTCGAAGTTATTTGTGTATGGGCTCGGGTGTATTTGATTGTTTCAGGAAATTTGGTTACTGTCAGTAATGGGTTTAGGTATTAAAACCTGACAGTTTTAGTTGATGATTTCAAATGAGTAATACTCGAGTTACTCGAGTTATTTTAGTATTTAGCTCGAGTTAGTTGTTCAAGTTTGAAAACTTGTCCTATTTCAAAATTTAAAATTAAACACTAAGTAAAGATTTAAATCTAAATTTTAATTATGGATTCAAGTTAATTTAAATCTTAAGCCGGGAATGAATGAAGATTTTAAAATTTAAATTTACTTTAAAATACTTTAAAAGAATTTATTGTTTAAGAATGTTTTTAAATAAATTTGAATTTAAATTTGGAAATTAAAATATAAAGTAATGTTTAAACAAAGTTTAAATTTGATTCAAATTTGGATTTGAATCTTTGTTTCAAAATTTAGTTTAAGTTTTATAAATCTAAGTGTTTTAAACAAATTTGAATGATAATGTAAAAATTTAAGTGGTTTTAATTTAAAAAGAAATTTGTTTTAGCTTTTGTAAAATTTATTTTATAATAAAAGTATTATTTATCAATTAAAGGTTTAGATTGATTTTAAAACTTGTTAAAGTTAAATAATAATTTAATGTTTGTATTTCATTTAATTATTAGGGTAATTAAATGAATAATTAATTTATTTAATAAATTAATAAAATGGTAATTAAGGGTTTAATCTTAAAGGTTTAAGCTTAATTATTCTTAGAATAATTAACTTGTAATTAAGAATAATTAATTAAATAAGTTTTGATTTTAATTAATGATTAATAATTAATTAATCAAGTAATAATGGATTAATTAAGTTTTAGTTAACACTTAATTAATTAAATAATTAGGGGTTAATTGAATGGGTTAATTAATGATTAATTAATTTTAATTAATAATGATTAGAATAAGTTAATTATTTAGAAAGAAAATAATTAATGAATTGTTAATAGTTAACGAAGGCCATTAACTAAGGATTATTTAATAATTAATTAATGTGATTAATTTTAAATATTAATTAGATTAATTAATTTAAAGATAATCATTTGTGTAAATTGTTGAGTATAATTACTTATGGAAGTAATTAAGGAAATTAATTACTTATTGTATTTAATTGAGTTTAATATGATTAGATTAAGTTAATTAATTCAGTTTAATTAATTTAAAATTAATCATTTGATGATTTATGGAGGATAATTACTTAATGTAATTTAATGAAGAGGAATTACTTAAAGAAGTAATTAATGGATATTACTATGTAATTAATTGGAAATGATTTGATATTGAGTTATTTGAATATAATTACTTTGTAAATTAATCAAGGGATTAATTTGAGATAATTAATTCTGAAGTAATTAATTTATTTTGGGAAAGTAATTAAGTGTAGTTAATTACTAAATAAAGTTAATTAAGGATGATTAAAAATTATTCTTTTAAATTAAGATTAATTACTTAATGTAATTAATTTAAAAAGAAAATGTAATTATAAATCATTAATTATTATAATTAATGATGTAATTAAAATGGATTTAATTAGAATTAATTAATCAATGAATTAATTAATTAATGTAATTAATTAAGGAGTAATGCAATTAATTCATGGTTAATTAAATAAGAAAGTAATTAAAGATAATTTACTGTATTTGGTTAAATATAATTAATTTGAAGAAATTAATTAGTGAATAATTACTTGAATATAATTAAAGATTAATTAACCAGGGATGATTAATTAAAATAAATAATTGATTTATGATTAATTAATTGATTGATAATTAATCAATAGTGATATAAGCAAGTTGATATTGGTAAAGTAATTAATTTAATTTACTTTAAATTAATTTGAATGATGTAATTAATTTAATTCATTTTAAATTAATTAATATTTGGTGTGGTAAATCATTGCTTATATAGATGGATGATGTTGTTTACTTTGGATGGTTTGAATTTCAGATATGAGATAGATATTGTTGAGTGATTTGAATGCATTGGTTGCATTATGATGTTGATATAGATTATCTTTTTGGATAATGATAATATGGTTTATCTGATATGATGATAATGTTGATTATCTGTGTGAATCTGTGATTTATCTATTGGATATATAGATAATTGAATTGTTTTAAACCTTAAAAACAACTTGGCCTTAAAAGACACGCTTGGATTTCGATGAGAGCGGGATCAGGTTTCCATATTTGGAAATCCGAAAACCACATCGATCCAAATTAACGATAGGTCGTGAATCTTTGGTGAAGAGTGAAGACTCGAGGTGTAAGGACTATACGTCAGTATAATTCTGGGGGTGATTCCGTGATGAGTTTGACGGAACTAGTTCTTATAGGTTCGAGATGGTGATTCAGAGTGCAAGGGTTATCGTCGTTAACTCTGAGGGTGATTCCAAAATGAGTGTAACGAGATAATGCCTTCGGTTTCGTTTGAACCCGGAACGAACTTGTATGGATTGAATGCTTTCAGAACATCGTCAGGTGGACGATGAGCATTCTAAGAGATGTGTTCTCTAAAGGTAATCATAGCCTCAAGCCTCATCAACCGGGAGTGGCTAAAACAGGGGAGGTGCAACAAGGCTTCGTGGGTAGCTCCCACTGGAAAGCGAGATTTACCCCTGTCTAGAGGTCCCTTTTTATTTCGGCTGTGTGGGCGGTTGGATGTACACCAACTGCGGGGTTGTCTTGTTCGGGACTGTTCAGTAAGGGATGGTTCCGGTCTTGTGTTACAGGGGAGCGGGCGTACTCCTCGGTACGTTGATCTAGGCCACGTACTATGACGAGCGGTACCCCAGTAGCCTTGCCATTGTATGGAATCCACAATCCAATAAGTGCCAATGGTTTTGATTGTATTACCCACTTTTGTGGCTAGTAGCTGGAATTTATTAAATGTAACAATTTCGGCTATTTCTGATTTACTTGAAAACCCTAGACCTATTATAATATCACTGGATTTCCTATCAAATGTTTTGGTTAGCGTAAGGTAGATTTTTTTCCATTTTTATGTGTGGGAAGTCTTACGTGATACCTTTCTTTTCAAAAGGATTTTCAAAGTTAAGCAACTTTAACCTTTTACTCACACCAGACCCATGTCTGACCCAGAGTTTATCTTCTGTTTTCTTAAACTCTTGGGTACTCAAATTTTTACGAGTAGCCAAGGGATTCAGGTTTGCTTTTGACGAGATATGGAGGAGCAAATGGAGCAGGAGGCTTCTGCGTGTATATATATAGTACCGCTGTGTGTTCTCTGTGTTAGTATTGTTTTTTTTGAGTTGTATCGAGTGTATAACTAGACAGGTGTTTATAACTGTCTAGTATGTGATGAAATTTCTGTGTAACTCTGATAGTGTTGTATATCGATGTAATACTTTTGTTATTAATATAATTTATTCGTTCCCCGTTTAGATTATGATGTGTTGTTCTTCTTTCTTTTCTCTTTTCTATCCCTTTCTTTCTTCATGATGATACGACTTTTTTTTGTGGAGAAAAAGTCGAGTCGTCACAGGTGGTGTAAAGATTTCATCGATCTCTGAAGGAAACCGTTAAGGTTTGGAGTTCATCTTTGAAGTGTAAGTTTCGATGAGCCAAAGTTTGGATCTGTTGGTTGGACAGAAGCAAGTCATGATATCTTGATACCTCAGGATGTAGTAGCTGTGTGATGAGACACGGTGACTTTGGATGTCTCCGAAGATGTTTCTTTGGAATAAGTTAAGGAAGTATGTCTGCTTCGGTGTTGTGGCTAGGTTCAGTAGTGTGTTTTTGTTTGGTTCAAGGTCCGAGTTTCTTGAAGAGCTTTGGATAGGAAGTCTTTGGGCATCCGGGTCAGCAGTGCAACTTGAAGTGTTCTGTGTGTCGTCGAGAAGATTTTCTGGCTTAGCAGTTTTTCTTGAGGTAATTTCAGGAGTAGCATAGTGGTTCCCTTTCTTCGATGGATGGGCTCGGCAAGTATAAGTCTGTTCTGGATTGTGATAAGAGAACAGTTTCTTTAGAAACTGATTTGGGTAGAATTGCCAGAGTGTAGTAGGAAATTCTGGAATTCACTTGAGTAGTCTTTTACATGGAGTTGAGACTTCTCAAGAGAAGGTTGAAGATGTCGATGTGGTCCAAGATTTCCCTGATGTATTTGAGGAAGTTAAGTGTTTGCCTTTGCATCGAGAGATAGAGTTTCACATTGATTTAATTCCAGGAATAGTGCCGGTGATTCAGCCTAGTAGGAGGATGGCTCCTAGAGAGAGAGAGAGGAGTTAGTTAAGCAGACTCAGGATCTTTTGGAGAAGGGGTTGATTAGGCCTAGTTTTTCTTGTTGGGCAGTGTTTGTCACTAAGTCGGATGGATCGCTAAGGTTCTTTGTTGATCTGATGAACCGAGTCTTTCGGGAGGTACTGAGTAAGTTTGTTCTGGTATTCATCGATGATATTTTGGTCTATTCTAAGTCGGAAGAAGAGCTCAAGCAACATTTGAGGATAGTGTTAAAGACACCGAGGATGCATGTTTTGAAGGCGAAGTTCTCCAAGTGTCATTTTTGGAAATCGAAAGTCAAATTTTAGGGCACATTGTTTCTGGAGAAGGTATCTTTGTAGATCCAGCGAAGGTCAAGACTATTCTGGAATGGAAGCAACCGAAGACACCAACGGAAGTTCGCAGTTTTCTAGGATTAGCTGGCTACTACAGGAAGTTTATCAAGGACTATTCAAAGATTTCTTCGCATCTGACTAAGTTGACAAGGAAAGGAGTTAAATTCAAATGGACACCCCAGTGTGAAGAAGCTTTTCGAGAGTTGAAGATGAGGCTAACCAGTGCATCAGTGCTAGCTATTCCGGATGGGAAGAGCAAATTTGAGTTTATACAGATGCTTATATAGTTGGTTTGGGAGCCATATTGGTGCAGAATGGAAGAGTAATTGCGTATGCGAGTCGGCGATTAAAGCCACATGAAAGGAACTATGCTACGCACGATCTTGAATTGTTAGCCATTGTTTTTGCTTTGAAGATCTGGAGACATTATCTCTGGGAAGAGAAGTTTGAGCTATTCACGGATCACAAACCATTGAAATATATTTTCTCTCACAAGGATCTTAATCTGAGGCAGCAGTGATGAGTCGAGTTTCTGGCATCCTATGATTTGGATATTCTGTATACCCGGAAAAAGGCGAATGTTGAGGCTGATGCTCTTAGCAGGAATGCAGTATTGTCTCATTTGGATGTTGTTCCATCTCTCCAGGACAGAATCATTAGTAAGCAAATAAAGGATAGATCTTTTGAGGAACTGATTCTTGGAACTAAGGATGGTTGGTATTTTGATTTCAAGGTTGATGATCAAGGTGTTTTGAGGATTAATGGTCATTTGTGTGGGCCTAATATAAATGGATTGAGGCAAGAAGTCTTATCTGAGTGTCATTGCTCCAGGCTGAATATTCACCCAGGAATTTCTAAGATGTATAAAGATATGAGAAGAATTTTCTGGTGGCAGAGCATGAAGAGGGATGTAGCTGCTTTCGTTAACAGTTGTGCTATCTGTCAGCAAGTGAAGGTGATCAACAGAAGTCAGTCGGTTTGTTGCAGCCTTTAGAAATCCCAGAATGGAAATGGGAGATGATTTCGATGGATTTTATCGGCGGTTTGCCAAGAACCAAGAAAGGAAGCGATGGAATATGGGTTATGGTGGATCGGTTAACTAAGAGTACCCATTTTATACCGGTTATGGCAACTCGTTCTCTGGCAGAGATTTTTCTTAAGGGAGATAGTCAGATTGCATGGTGTTCCTGTTAGCATAGTAAGTGATCGTGATCCTATTTTTACCAGCATATTCTGAAAGGCTCTGCAATCAGCTATGGGAACAAGTTTGAGATTAAGTACAGCTTATCATCCTCAGACAGATGGACAGACCGAGAGACTGAATCATATTCTAGAAGATTTGCTGCGAGCTTGTGTTTTGGATTTTGGTGGATCTTGGGAAGACCATCTTCATTTGGTAAAATTCTCATATAATGACAGTTACAAAGCTAGTATTAAGATGGCTCCTTATGAAGCTCTTTATGGAAGACAGTGTAGATTCCCATTCTGTTGAACCGAGTCGAAAGATCGTCTTGTGCTTGGACCAGATTTGATTCGTGAAGCATCTGTTAAAGTTGAGCTTATCAAGAGAAGGATGAAAGATGTTCAGGACCATCAGAAGAAGTACGCAGATAAGAGAAGGCGACAGTTGGAATTTGGGATTGGTGATTTTGTTTTTATCAAAGTTTCCCCGATTTAAAGGAGCTATTAGATTCGGAAGACGGGAAAACTTGCCTCGAGACATATTGGTCCATTTTGGGTATTGGAAAAGAGTTGGTGCTGTAGCTTACAGAGTTGAATTGCCAGAACGGATGTATGGAATTCATAATGTATTCCATATATCCCATCTAAGGAAATTCGTTCATTATTAGTTGTAGAACCAGTAGTTCAGAAAGATTTGGAGGTTGAGCTCGAACTTGACTGTAGTTAGGAATCCAGTTCGGATTGTTGATCAAGATGAGAGGCAACTCAAGAGTAAGGTAGTGAAGCTTGTCAAAGTGCAGTGGAGCGAGGATCCCAGAGATTGCACCTGGGAAACTCTGGACAGTTTTAGGAAAGCTTATCCGAATTTGTGTCCGGATAGCTAGTGATGTTTGTTAGGATAGATTGTTTGGTTGTTTGCTAATATATGAACGATATGTATGTTTGAATGGTTAATATAACAACTTTTGAATTATCTTTGTTTTAAATTTCGAGGACGAAATTCTTTTAAGGGGGGAGGAATGTAACGACCCTGGATTTTGGCCCTATTATTTTAATAAATATTTAATCCAATAAAATGTGAACTTATCATTTTAAAATAAATAGTATTTTTGGGATATTTGCCATTAATTTATATGGATTTGTATTTTTGAAGGGAATTTGATTTGAAAATTTAAAAATAAATCTCTTAATAATATGTACAATAAAATTATCTTACATAATTAAATTAAAATGCTTACCTTGTTAACATCTGATAAATGAATATATATAGATGATAATGTTTAAAATAAAATCAATTTCTATCAATTTAAAATGTAAGCCAAGCATATGAATGTAATTTAAATATTGATAGCTAAAATACAAATAAATATAAATATTAAATGTAAGTAAATCATATTGAACATAATTTAATATTGATAGTCAATATATAAAATACAAATGTAAATAAAAACAAGAATTAAATGAAACACAAAGTATAAAGTAAAATAAAACCAAATGTAATGTAAAACCAAACACATGTATATGAAGTTCAAGCTAAAAGTTAATAAAAAGTAAAACCTGACAAATGTGTATATTGAAGTTCGTCTAGAGGTTAATAAAATAAACATCTCTAGAAAACAAATTATCTTCATTCTAAATCTTCATATACAAGACAAGTTGTCCTGCAAAGTGATAGTTAACAAAACAAATGATTTTATACAAAACATATCTTCTTATGCAAGCCAAATGTCTACCTGAAATATGTACATTTGCATACAAAATATCTTTATGCAGTAAACATGATAATAATTATGTAAACATATTAAGAAGCCTTGGCATTTATTGCCATCAGCTCAACATACATTTTTTCATTTCAAATATTTATAAAATTTGGTGAAAATAAAACAAAGCTAAGAAAACAACTTAACCAGTTACAACCTTCCTTTATACACCAGTTTTCTCTTATATATGTATGCATCTTGCCATTCTAGTTCGTTCAGCAAAAATATAAGAAAACTAGAGAAAACTAAAGCAAGAAAAAGGAAGCAAACTCAAATTTAAATTCAAATAAAAACAGACAGATTCAAGAGGCAGTTTCAACTGCAATTTTCAAGAAAACAGGAAGTACTCTCTGTTCAAAGGATTGCAGGTGAGTAAACAAGAATTTTAAAGCTTTAAGTTATTTAAAAAAAGATCAAGATTCATTATAATCTGGTTTGTGTATGTTTCAGTTTGAATATGATTCTGTGTATATTTATATGTTGCTCTGTACATATATTTCCCTGTCTTTTGATGCAGGATTCATGTTTCTGTTCAAACAAACATTTTTAATCTGTAAGTTGTCAACTAAAACAATATGTTTAAACTAAATTAAGATTTTAAAAGCTAATTAAACTATGTTGTAAGAATATACTACTATAACTTGTTCTACAGGTAAATCAAATATTTCTTTGATAAATTTAAATGCTATAAAATGCTAATTCAAGTTTATATCTTGAATTCTTACTACAAGTTATGATTTTTAAAATTAGAATGAAGATTTTTAGTTCAGTGATTCAAGAGCAGTTTGTACTTGAGCAAAAATTGTATTTTTTTTTTTACCAATTTCTAGTTATTAAATCAAAAATAAACGTTGAAATTTAGATTGAAGCAAGTATAAACATTGGTGATTTCGTGAAAATTATCAAATGATTTTTCTATTGTGTGAATTTGAGGAACAAGGCCGAATTAGGGTTTTTGTCGAGCTTTTGAACTTGTTTGTAAGCATGGTGAGTTCGTCATCATTACGCGATCGAGTTGCACAAATTTCTAGTGGAGGGTTGCTTGGTGGATTGTCGTAGTGTGGCCGAAGTTCGAGCGCCTCCGGTGGTCAGTACGACGGTGGTGAGGTGATTTAGGTCAATGGTGATGTTAGCAGTTTTCGTTCGAACTGCTATATTTCGAATTCGAATTTTTGTAGGCGATTCGAATTTTGATTTCGAGTTTAGGGATGGTTTGCGACTTGTCTGAGTGGTTAGGGTTCATCGGAGTTGGGTCGCGCCGCCGTGCACGTGTATGGCATAGCTTCAGTGTCAGCGACGTTGATGGCCTGTGTCTCGAGTCGTGCTCGAGTTTTAGGGTTAGTTGCTTCGGGTTTTAATCGATGCGTGAATATGGACCTGAACCTATAATCTAAGTTTTAGTTTAACTTAAAAACTTACTGGAACAAATAAATGGAAAAAGAAGAAGGAGAAGAAGAAGTTGTTTATAGGGGGAGAGTCTCGGGGAAATACGTGAAGAACTCGAAGTAATACATGAGTTTAACCAGGCGATACTCGGGTTTATCCCAAAACTGCAGTGTTGTAGTATAAAGGAGAAGTTAAGTAACTTGTTTTTTTTACATGTTTAAGCACTGCAACTTAATAAAGGTTTAATTGTTTAAGTCAAGAATTTAATACAAGTCTTAATTATTGTTGTTAATACATTAACGATGTTTTAAACACTTAATTATTATTTTAATTAAGTAATTAATTTAAGTATAAAATTTAATTAACAGTAAAGTTGTAGTTAATGATGATTTGATTTTCAAAAGTTTAAAGAGGAGCTTTAAGATGTTAATTAAATTGAATAGTAATTAATTAATTATTTTAGAAAGTAATTAAGAATAATTATATTATAATTGTAATTAGAGTTTGAATTAATCAATGCTTAAGTGATTTATAAATTTATAATTAACTACTTAAAGTTAATTAATTAATGATTAAGGTTAAGTAATTAAGCAATTAAGATTTAATAATTGATTAAGAAAATGATTAATTAATTAAATAATTTGAAATGGAATAAGAAATTTATTGATGGTTAATGAAAAATCGAACAGGATTAAGTGATTAATTCTCAAGTAATCAGTTTAATTTAAATTGATTATAGCAAGAATTTAAGTTATTAATTAATAATTAAAGGGGAATTAATTAAGTAATTAAGGTTAAATTAATTAATTAAGAAGTAATTAATGAAATTGTGTGAAATGAAATAATTAATTAATTAAGAGATTAATTCTCAAGTAATTGATTTAATTAAATTAAATTACAAGAAGAACTAAAGATGCTTGCTTATGAATGTTGTATATGTAGAATATCTGATTTGTGATATTTATTGGTGATATTCTGTGATGTTCTATGATATGCTTTGATATATCTACGATGATTGTGTATGATTTATCTGTGATATACTATGTGAATTCAATTGTTGAATTAAACTGTTTAAATTAATAAAACAACTTGGCCTCTAAAATGGCGTTTGGATTTCGATGAGACCGGGATCGGGTGTCATTTATGATTATCCGAAAACCACATCGATCCAAATTTAAACGCTAGGTCATGAATTCACAAGTGAAGATCGAGATGGTGTTTTCAGAATGCAAGTGTTATTGTCCTTAACTCCGAGGGTGATTCCAAAATGAGTGTAATGAGATAATGCCTTCGGTTTCGTTCGAACCCGGAATGAACTTGTATGGATTGAATGCTTTCAGCACATCGTCAGGCGGGCGATAAGCATTCTAAGAGATATGTTCTATAAAGGTAATCGCAGTCTCAAGCCTCATCAACCGGGAATGACTAAAATAGGGGATGTGCAGCAAGGTTAGGTGGGTCATGCCTAAGCAGGACGAGATATACCCCTGTCTAGATGTCCCTTTTTATTTCAGCTGTGTGGGGCAGTTGATTGCAACAACTGCCGGGGTTATCTTGTTCAGGACTATTCAGTAAGGAATGGTTCCGGTCTTGTGTTGCAGGGGAGTTAGGGTGGCTCCTCGGTATGGTGATCTAGGCCACGTACTGTGACGGGCGGTACCCCAGTAGCCCTGCCATTATATGGAATCCAATCTCCAATAAGAGCCGTACGTTTTGATTGTGCCCAACTACGTTGGAATGTGAGATGTAAGCATTTCAGCTATTTCTGTATTTTACTTGAAAACCCTAGACACTATTATAATATCACTGGATTTCCTATAAAATGTTTTGGTTAGCGTAAGGTAAAAAGTTACCCATGTTTATGTGTGGGGAGTCCTACGTGATACCTTTATTTTCAAATATTTTTCAAAGTTAAACAACTTTAAACCGTTTACTCATACCAGACCCATGTCTGACCCATAGTTTGTATTTTTGTTTTTCATAAACTCTTGGGTACTCAAATTTTTATGAGTAGCCAAGTGATAGGTTTGGATTGTTGGTTTCTGGAGGATCTTGGAGCAGGAGTTCCAGACGTATGTATCTATCTATCTAGTCCCACTGTGTAGTTGATGTATGCAGTATTTTGGGATGTATGTATTGACAGATATGTATGTATGACTGTTCATGTGTATTGATATTGTATAACTCTGATATATGTAAAACTATGTAATAGTTATGCGATGTATTATATTTTGTTCCGTTCCACTGTGAGATTCTGATGTTGTTATTTCTTTTTTTCTATTCTTTTCTATTTCTATCCCTTTCTTTCTTAATTGATGATACGTCTTTCTGGGAGTAGAAGGGCGGGTTGTCACATTTTCGTGAGCCATCAAACTTCTCAAGTATATTTCTAGAGGTATACTTTCGATAAGGAGGGCGCACCATCCTTGTCATTGTTGGAAAAACTTCTCTTTTACCCTTATTATTAATTCAAATCTTTGAATTGTTTCGTCAATTGAATGGAGAACTGCCTTATGCTCTTCTCTATGTTCAATTATTTATGACCATTCTTTCAAGTCTAGAATTTGATATTGTTTATGCCCATTCATTCAGTACGAGATTTATTCTTACTATTACCCACCCTTTTTTTGGATTGTTTCTATTTTTTTATTTCCGTTCTTCCTTGATTAGATTGTTGTTTTGATTTGTTTCTCGTTTCTTCATTTATGGATTTTATTCTTGTGAGGTAAAAACCAATTCCGCGTTAGCGACATGATCTCACACATTTTTTTAATGTTCATCATATTACTTGAGTTTTCTCACGCTGGTTTTCCAAACTACCCCAAGTGTTATTTCATTATAATGCTCAGGCCAGACCTAGTTTTTCCAGGATTGAATTTAATGATATGGAGTTATTGGAGAAGAGTTGGATGTTCATCCATCGTAATGCTTTATTTTTCTTGTACTATATTGTATACCTATCAGCATTTGTAAGCTCAGAATTTTATAACTGTCCAGCTGACAATGTTTGTTTAACTCTGATGTACTATGTATTTTGGAGTGACAGTTTTTACTGCCGCTGTTATATTATATGTTATCGATTCCACCGTGGGATTCTGTTTTCCCTATTTTTTGTTCTTTTCTTTTTATTTTACCATAACAATCCGCCTTTCCAGCAATTGGATGCTCGACATTTGAATACCATATGTGTGTTCAATGTCGACTTTCGATGGTCGAAAATGCATGTCTTCACACATAGTATTTCACAGTAATTCGATTATACTTGTTATACAATTGCATAGTGATTCAATTTAACTCGGCTCTTACATAGTAATTCATAGAAATTTTTTAATCTAATTAACCTAACTTGCACAGTAATTCAATATATGCAACAACTGAGTTCAAGAATTCAACAACACAATCATTCGATAATTTCGATTGCAAATTCCAAACCAACACAGTAATTCGTTTGTCAAACCAACCAAATTTCAAAATTTAGTGCCGTTCTCCATCTGAATTAGTGATTGTTCGGAGTCTTCGATCGAACTATACTATGCTGGAGTCATCGACCTATGATATGTTGTGCGTCTATGTTATGCTGGAGCCGTTGATCGAACTTCGAAAGACTAGAGTCGCCTTGTCTTATTTGGAAGACAATAGTCGCCTTGCCTGATTTGGAAGTATGGAGTTGCCTCGCATGATTTGAAGTCGTGTTTAGGATTCGTACGCGAATCTTTTTTTTCTTTTCGTTTGATTGCGTGCGATATAATGGTGCCCAGAATTTGCGGGGCTCAAAGCGATTGCTTCAACAGCCCTACCAAAAGACGGGCCCTAATTGGGTTCACAAGTAGTATCTAATAATCTATTATCACAATTTATTGCATTTTACCCTTTCTACTAAGTGGGTATTTCAATAATATATTTTCATTACCTACAAAATATATATGCTAATTCTTTGACGGTGTTAAAAAGAACCATATCACATAAATGAGCTATAAATATACTGTGGATATTTACAATGAAAGTCTCATGAGTGGTACAAACTATTTTATGGAGGTTTTCTTTTTTGATCATTTGAAAATTTTAAAATGACCTTAGAGTTGTCATACATATAGTTCTTATCATTTTATGTTTATTGTTTTCATTTTCACTTCAACATGTAACATGGTTGAAAATAATATCCGTCAATAACTAAGCTATAATCAAATTAATCGTTAGTGAGGTGACTGCTACATGTTTACGAAACCAAATAATGCGAATAAGAAGAAAAAATATGCATTTAACCCATCTTTTTAAATCTATCAGTTTTATATATACGTTTTTAAATGTTATCGTTCAAATGCTTAACTAAAATTACTGGAAAAACAATTGCAAATATTTTTTATTTTTATTTTTATTTACTTATTTTTTTATTTTTTTATGTATCCGTTCACCGCGTTATGCGGTTTACTGGTTTAATACGAAATGTTAATTAGGCGGATTTGAAATCTGATCATCGTCGAAGCAACCGAGAACACAAACCTGGGTACTGTAGGAAAATTGAATTTGAGCTCGTTGGGAATCCTGTCCCCACAAAAAAAGTCTAAAACAAGTAGTCCAAATAGAGACACGCCGATGAACGAATCAAAATTATAAAGTACAAAACTGGATTAAATCATGAATTGATTAAGAAATAAATACATAACTCTTCACTGCGAAAAAATGGAGGTTGGAGCTCTGTTGGCATCACCAGCCATCCCGATTTCACGGCGCCACGTGTCCATTGTGACTCCCGCACTGCCTTCGTCCGCCGTCCGATTTCTATCTCGACGCCAACTCCTTCGCGTAAGAGCAACTGCGTCTGCTGTTGAATTAGAGCCGGTATTCCTCTTTCTCTTCTTTTTTCAAACTAGAGGAATTTTCATCCTTTCTACAATTTGATCGGAACAGTTTTAAGTGTTTTGAGGTACTTTCGAAGATTTTAAAAGCTTTCTTGAGAAATTTTTTTAGTGTATTACTACTGACAACCCCATTTTCCCCTCTATCTAGCCAGGGCAACCTCAAAATAATGTGCACTGTTTTATTTTTCTCTCTAAATCAAGCAGCACTCCGATCGGCTACAAAAGACCAAAATATTGTTCGGCCACCTCCGGTCGTTTTTCATGAATAAGATTCAGTTGCCAACGGCTGTGCGGCGTTAAACCACCGAAAAACTCCTGATACAAACAGTTGTATATAACCGAGTGAAGAATATGATATTGATGGCTAAAAACACGTATAGAAAAATTCATTTCTATTAAAATCATAGTGGTGACCATAAGAAGAAATCGGGGTACCAATAACATTACACTTATTTTATTTTATTTTTATTTTTTTGAGAAAAAATGGAAAATCCTAGAACGTTCGTCTTGTTAAGTTTTTTTAGTTTTCCATTTCTAGAGATGAATGAGCCTTACATGTACAACATTCATATTTTTAATTTGCTATTAGCATTTTCAATTCATTTACATCCTAAATAAAAGTTAAAACCATTTTGCTTTTTTGTTTTTTAATTGTAAATAGTATGATCTGCATAAATAATAATCTACAGATTCCATTCATTTTAACTTGTTACCTAAAGACTCAACATGATTTTGCATGATAAATCCATTTTAGGGCATAAGAATTTTCAAAAATGTTAAAAGTTTTTTCACACATACTCCTTAAAAGTTTGCCAGGTGTGTGTTGTGGAAGGCTTGACCAGGCCAACCAGGTCGTGTGCCCTGTCTCCAAATGGTATATTTTAGTTGACATTCAAATTTGAATTCAAAAGCAACACGTTAACCGTTGGACAAATGTTGTTTGTTGGTTCAACGGTCGCTGCCAATGGTTATCTCCCTCTCACTACATATACACAGCCCGGTTTACCAAAACAAAATTCAATATTATTTTCGAATTCAACAATTTTAAGATGCCCGAGAATTCTGGTCAAGGATTGCGCCCGTACGATCCTGGCCATACAACATTGCAGTCCGCTCGATATCCACCTTCCGATTCCAAAACCGTACATCCTGCAATTGCATGTTTCGGGCTTGTAGCAGTGTTCTTCTTGAATTTAAATAAGACAAATTCAAGGGTTATTCAGATGTGTGCCACAACCCAGAAGTTGCATGATTTTTCTCCACTATATAATGAGAAAACATTTTATGTAAATATGTATGATTCCAGAAAGGGAAAACATTCTTGAAAGATGATGAAATAACCATGCATTGGAGTGATAATTTTGGCCAAACTCACAATAGAAACTCACACAGAAAATGCATTTAAAAACAAGCTAAACAAGTCTGTACCATCTTTGTTGTCTTAGCTATAAAAGCAAAGAAGATAACAACCTTACCCCCATCAGGCTCCAAAATTCCAGTTACAACGATTCAAACAAGAACATTTTTGTCCACAGAAAACAACATACAAACACATTTTGAATGTGTGAATAACTCAAAACATAAAATACTTGGGCCTTGTTTGGTTTATAGATTTCAGTTTTAGGTTTTGTAATAGCTTTAATGCATTAGGTGTCCAAAACCGTCAATTTGAAAAATAGTTTTAACATGTAAAATTGAAAACGGTTTTTTTTCCCCAGTTTTTGTAAATATAAAAAACACAGAAATTTATCTTCGCCCTTCATTTCCTCGCCTTTGTGATTAGGATTTTTCCATCCTCTCTTCTCTTCCGTCCGTTGAAAAACACATTGAAAACGCAAAATACAAAACTCAATTTTCAAAAATCTAATCCATTTACGGTGGTTGGATTAGTTCAGTTAGACTTTAAATATCATAGTAATGACCTACAATATGCAAAAATGTTTCTTGTTTATAGTATATTACATGTTGGCACACAAATCCTGGTATATAATTTGTTTGACTTTATCAGGTAAAAATATTTTTTTGGGATACTTTTCCTCTTTCCTTTTTTTTTCATCATGACACTATGTTTTTTTGGTATCATTGTGTACTTTGAGATTTTCCTTTTTTTTACTAACTTGTATAACATGGACAAATTTGCATAGGCCAAACTTCACGGTTAACTCCTTTTGCTTATTAGATGGTATTTAGTAAAGGGTTAGCAGAATAACATCTCCAAACTGAATTATTGAAGGTAATATACCTTTTTAATCAAGCAATGTTTGTAAAATTTGAATGCTGATTGACAAACTTTCTATGCGGTAGAAACAAAAAGGAGTATTGACGGATGGTCTTCTTTGCACAAAATAGGAAGAAAAAAATTGTGCTTTCATGAGACAGTAGTGTTTGAAATTCCCAGTGATATACATGGTTTTCGAAACCAGTAATATTTTTCTAATTTATCTTTTGAATCTTGGCCTATGATCAATTTTCCAAATCTCGGATTTCAGGCGAAATCTCGTATTGACAACTCGGTCTATATCATGGGTTGAGATCTTAAGATCTCGGGTGAGATGAGTGTGTAACAACTAAAAATCATTTTTAAAATTTCATCTCAGTCAGGTGTAAAAAGTGGATCTCGAATGAGATCTCGGTGGAGATAAAGGAGATTTAAAACTCTGCCTATGATTATTATTTGGATGACACTCTTATCTGGTGATCATATATCTTAAGTCGCATGCAACATGAAACAAACGGAACAAAGTAGCCGAATCCCCAGGTTGTAGTTCACTAAAAGTGAACAGAACACTCTTTCTTTGGCTCATAGCAAAAGACCACCGCAGTATAAATAGTAGTAAAATTGTTACAAAATCTGGGTTACTAATTAAGAAATTTCAGTTATGTTCCAAGATCAAAGTCACTAGTGTTTTACAATCCTAAGGTGGCACACAAACAGTAGGTGATTTTTCCAATCTTAGACCCTTCTTTGCTATTGTCATTCATATGGGGTTTTCGATCCTATAACACATTTAAAATTTATTTGTCTCTCTTGAACTCCTTAAAAGCTTTATACGATTCCTTTGAACATGCTTTGTCTTTAGACTATAATAGCATTTGAAAACATTATCCATTCGATTGGAGACCATTTTAGAATGAGAATTGTACTTTCATTGCTGGTTTCTCACACTTGATCCTGAATCTTGTCTTCTTGTATAGTATGTTTCAAATTTCAATACACACACCATCTCCTTTGGTGTGCTTATCATTCATCTTCATCTTATCAATAAATAGACCATTTACCACCATTTATTGAAATGTCTCTTTTCGAATTTGAATTGTTTGATTATGTCATGATTCTTCTAATCATTTGCAAAAATGTTTATTAATATCGAAGTTTGTGTCTCGTCGTCCTTTTTTTTCATTCAGTTTTCTAATGCCCATCACCAAATTCACCTTTGAATATTTTTGTTCTTTTTTTTTTCTTTCAAAAAATACGTGTAGAATGTCATGAGGTTAGGTTATAATATGACTGGTATGCAGTTGGAAAAATTAAAAAATTAAAAAAAAAATTTAAAACTATATTACACAAAACACACACACACAAAATTTCCCTTCGTTTTCTCTCCTTATTTTTTTTTCTTGAATTGCCCAGAGGGCCAAAGCTTTGAGGTACAAAACCATCAGTCAACTTAAACCAACCCTATTGACGCAGTAATCACTAAAAACATTCTTACAATGTAAGTCAAAAGTTATAAATTTGCTTAACATCTCTTTTCATATTGTTAAATTATTCTCAGACTCTTACTGGTTATGTTGCTTAATTTGAAAAAGGCTTATCTCTGAAAATAATTCTTATTAATTAATTCTCTCGACTGGTGGCTATAATTCTCTCTATATTTGTCTTTATTCATATTATTCATCAAAAAATTGAAGCAAATCGTATAAATCCCGAAGTCAACAGAACCAACATTTTATCCATAGGAGCATGGTGCATATCCTAGAAGATTTAAGTCTGCATTTCTAATTTCTTCTAGCTCCATTCTTTTCTTCATTCGTCCAAGCATTTTAAACTCATACGTACTGTCCCAAATTTTAACCTAGGAACCAAGGATTTAAGTATTTTGTATTGATTTAAACAATAGATGTATATAGGTTCATAGACATGACATCTTTAAAACTCACGTATGAAGCTTATTCAGTCTTTATTGCCGGATTTTGTGCTTGCTGTTGTTTAACATTTTTTTTTCTGCCTTATCGATAGAGGAGCCATAATCAGGGAAAAAATTCTTCACATGCTGACTTGTTCTCATGCCCAATTTGTTATGAACCTCTATTAAGGAAAGGGCCTTCAGGCCTCAACTTGTAAGTGATATCTGTCAAAGACTCAAAAACATGACCTATACAACTTTTATTTTGAGTTTTCCTAATTGACAAATGGTTCATGGATTTTTAGAGGATCAATTTATAGATCTGGATTCAAGTGCCAGATATGCAACAAGACATACTCCAGCAAAGATGTATATCTGGATTTGACTATAACTTCAGGAACAACAGAATACAATGAATTCAAGCCTGCTCGAACTGAATTATTTAGGTATGAGAAATTGTATATGTCAATGCATTTGAACAGTTTTCTTCTGCTTATTCTCTCTCACATTCATAACAGGAGCCCACTCGTGTCATTTCTTTATGAAAGAGGATGGCGCCAGAATTTCAATCGCAGTGGCTTTCCTGGACGCGACGAAGAGGTAACCTCTTGTACTTTTTATGCATTCCATACTTTGATATCATAAATTGCCTGACTCAGAAAGTATTGGCCTTTTAGGTTGCTCATTGAGAAATAAAAATCAAATAAATATACGATGGAAATTGAATATGGAATTCATTGTAAGGATACATGTACTTGAAAATTGCTCAGTCATTTTAAGCTGTTAGATGTTGACATAACATAATAACACAAATGCATGGTGAAGTTTGAATCATGTAATTCAAATGGTCCAGTGCAGTCAATTTACATGTTTCACATGGAGTTATGTGTGATTCATTGATTTCGTTGTGTTTTGGGCAGTTCAAAATGGCTCAAGATTACTTTGCACCAGTTGCGGGTGGTTTGCTTTTAGATGTGAGCTGTGGAAGCGGATTATTTTCAAGAAAATTTGCAACTTCTGGAACATATTCTGCTGTTGTAGCTTTAGACTATTCTGAAAACATGCTTCGTCAGTGCTATGAATTCTTCAAACAAGACGGTGAACTTTTGAATTCGTAAGTATCCCAAGACTACCCACAGTTGTTCATACTCCCAAGATAGAGACTCTATTTTTTAATATTACTACCATAGTAACTACCTTTAGCTTGAAGTAAGATTTTGTGAGATCCTTTAACTTGATTTAGATATGTATATCGTTTCCTGTGACCTCCAATCAATTAAGTACTAGTTTTAGCCGTAGTTTAGAAAGAGAAAAAAAAAAGAAACCTCCAATATGCTTATAACATAGGTTTTCCCCTTGGCCATCCCCAGTGGTCATTCTTTTCTTTGCCATCGATTTGCGAGTTTTCGGTATATGCCATAAATTATTAACATCCATGATGCTTGCTAATCTGTATGCACCAATTCATTTATTTTGAAAATTGCAGAAATATTGCTCTTGTGAGAGCGGATGTTTCAAGGCTTCCCTTTGCTTCTGGTTCAGTTGATGCTGTTCATGCTGGTGCTGCTCTGCACTGTTGGCCATCTCCTTCAAATGCGGTAATTTTTCTAATTTATGCGTGTGTGCATGCACACACATACACATTTGGTGTTTGTGGGGTGATACATCCAGTTCCGCAGCTCTAGCACGGTTGGCAGCTCTAGTACGGTTAGCAGCTTGTTGTTTACGGAGGTGTGTAATAATCTCTTAAATGAGTAGAAAATCTCGAAATCGAAAAGTGCCTCTGTAATAGCTTGAATTAAAACGGGGTGGAATTGTGTCGGATCTTCTTACATCCCTATCCTGTGAAAGTAGGTTTTGATGACGATGATATAATAATAATAATAATACTTTTGATCCTTAAATCTACACCAAAGCCGATATCTTTAAAAAAATGAGTTTGTTTCAATACATTCTAGCATATTCAAAATGATAACAATATGATCTGTTAAAACATTCTTTTTAACCGTCATTTTTGAAATATTATCTTGAATATGTTTGAATCATCAAATGAACCAAACTTTTGCGAAGTTGTTTTTGTTCATTGTCAATTGTATAGCTGATAGAGGTATAAAGCTGTACACTGGATCATTTGAAGTGACGTGTAATCTATCTTCTCCATCTATATACACGTTCAATCACACGTCTAAATTGTAGCATCTCTTTTGCATTTCAATCTAATACATTGGAATACGTAATCAACGACCATGGCTAAATCCATTAGCACCTCATAAATTTTCTTTTTTACAACGGTTTTCTTTTGTATAGAAAAAGTTGCTCTCCGTAAATTTCTTCTCACCTCATCTTATACCAAATTTATCCTATTATCATTTACTCCTCTTTGTCTTCTCGATTTCTCCAATTTGTATAACATAAAATAATTGCTTATTAATTTGCAATGTTTATCACCAACCTTTGTGAGAGTGAATAAAGAAAGAAGATTCAAAACTAATTCGGGGTAATTGAATGTAATCAGAATGAAATTAGCTGTATCTAGTTTTCTATAACTTTTTCATTCGAGGTCAAGGGAGAAGTAGGATCGAGGAGGGGGAAGAGAATTAAATTGATGCTATCCATTGTATTTTCGCCAATTCATGTAAAATTTCACTCTGGTTCATAGACACACATATTTACATACAGATATACACACATGCATTCACACAGTCTTTATTTTATTTTATTTTGGTTACGAGTTAATGCCATATGAAAATAATATTTTTTTTACCACGTCAATTAGGTAGCTGAAATCAGTCGTGTGCTGCGAAGTGGGGGTGTATTTGTAGCAACAACGTTTCTTTCTTCCCCTGTAAACACACCTTTTCCATTTCAATCCTCGCGATCTCTTCGCCAGGTAACCAATTAATAAGTCCTGCTTCATAATGATGATGTTACTGACATGCAACTGTTACTGCAGTTCTTTAGTCAAGTTAGCAACAGTTATACTTTTTTCATGGAGAAGGAGATTGAGGACTTGTGCAGATCATGTGGTCTAATCAACTATACAAGCAAGGTTGAAAAGGCCTTCATAATGTTCTCTGCTCAGAAGCCATGATAGTCGGATGATGGTTTATGTTACATTATACATATACCACACATTGCATACTTGTATAAAGCAAGTCCTTACCCAGGTGAACTGTAGGTATGATTTATATTACCACATTTTTTAAACTCTACATGTATTTTGGTAGTCATGAATTATATATTTCACACTCCATTTTATTGACTTTTATGCATTTTACGGCTAATTATATGTGTTTATGCCCTTTCCCTTTCAACGCTAACTGACCTTTTGTTTTGGTAATGCAAGTTTATCCTAAGCTTAAGCTATTTAAATTAGGGAAAGGATGGTTAGTTTATAGGACAAATTTTGGTTCAATTTTTGTTTCGAGATCAATCACTAAGTTTCAAAATTAAGCACAAGGACATATATTCATTGCAATTATGTGGAAAGTAACGTTGTACTCATCCATCATCAGAACACCACCATAGTTAGTCATCCTCACCCATTGCACCTCTCACTCTTGCTTCCATCCCCATCCTCATCGCCTATTGTCGCCCCCTCTTCACCCCAACACTAACATCATGTATGAGTTCATCAAAAACCTAGCACCCCATAATCGAGCCATGTAATCTCAGCATTTGTTGCACCACATTGACCGTCGACTATTGCATCGGCTTATCCTTTCACCTCGCCAACTATCGCATCGGCTTATCCCACCGCCTCGCCAACCTGTTTCACACCGCTTATCCCCACTCCTTAAATAATGATCACTAATAAAAAAAACCTAGTAACAAATATGAAGTTATACTATATTGTAGCAATAAAGAAAAATATTTCGTAGGCTGAAGTATTATATGAAAATAGCATCATATGATTGTTAGCAAAATATAAAAGGTATAAAAAGGAAAATGGGATACTACACAAAAAATAAAAAAATTGCTACGTTAAAAATGAAACGTTACACACACAACATTTAAGATTTATGGAAATGCATATACATACAATAGTATTGATATCTAGCATCCATTTTATATCTACAAGAATACGAAAACATATAAATAACAATAAAATGCTATTGTTGTAGGATCAAGAGGTCACGTAGCGGAGTAAATGAGTTCGTTAAAAAAAATGTTTTTATTAAATTTACCAAAAGATCATTTTTGTGTTGTTATGAATGAATGTGCAAATTATAATAAATATAAATTCAGATTTTTAATTTAAAATTTATTTTGTTAAATAAAATTATTTATATTATGCGAGTATCAATATATTCTACATATCTATTAGTTTAATTTCATATAACATAACAATAGGATAACAAAGACATATGTATAGATAATACGTGTGTGTGTTTGGGTTGTGGGGGGTGGTGTTATTGGGATTTAAAACTACGCACACATGTTTGTTAATAGCAAGTGCTAAATGCATATGTATATTTGGAAATTTAATATAAATGCATATATGTATATAGATAAATTAATGTCAACATCCGAATTGATTTGGCCATAGAAACATACGTACGTACGTATAAAAGAGAAGCCTTTAACAAAAGTTTACGATTTATAAAATGAAGAAATAAATTTAACATGATGTTTTGTATGTATACTTATAATGAAATGTAATACATGAGGAGATATGTCATATACGTCGTTTTTAAGAATCCAAGTAACATGAGGTTAAAGAAGTTTTATACCATTTTTGTAACAGTTTTCTCTTTAAAAGATAATATGTTTAAATGAAGTTAACTTACTTAAAATGTTATGTATATAATCTTAGGTTAATATGAAGTTTGTTTCACAGGAAAATGAGTTGTATATGTAATGGATTGAAAAGTTACGAAATATAGAGTTGAAGAGAGGTTATAACACTTTTGTTGCATCTTGTCTCTTTAAATAGTTTTGAAAAGGTAACTTTTGACCGTCAGTTTTGAAAAGGTAACTTTTGACCGTAAAGACGTTATACAAATTCCCAAAAATCATTTGGACTTGGCTTATGGTGATTTGAAAAGGAAATGAACAACTTATGGTAAAATGGAAAATATAGTATTCTCGCATTAGACGGTAAAATGAATGGTAAAATGAATGAGGAATTATTGGTAGCGAAATGAAATTGGATTGATAGAACTGATTAGATGAGACGAAATGAAATTAACTTACCTATATGAACACATCGCATTAGAGTGTCTAATTAGTATTCTCGCATATTGAAGAGAAACTATGAGTTTCTCATCAATGTCTAAAATATACAATCCTCGGTTGTTTAACTAAACCATTAAGAGTGTTGACTCTATATGGTATGGTGCGCAAATCTGAAAGAATTCCAAGTACGCTATCAAAATATGATTTTAGTGGTCGTAACAAAAGGGATGTGATCCATTGGCCGCGATTATGTCTTTATGAGCAAGTCTAATTCTATTGGAATTAAATAAGCAATGTCAATAAGAATAATATTGCAAATTTCAATTGTTGAAAATAGCGTAATAGATTCAGTATTCTACAGCTCAAGCCAATTCAGATTTACTCACAGAGTCATCGTTTGATAAGACTTAGTTTTTTGGTACATATGTATTGAAATAGGAAATTCTAAATAACGATTTAGAGAAAGCTATTTGCATATATTAAACAAAAATGCCTCAAAATCAGTGGGAGTGATATTGAGCTTTTGAGTCCTTGGATATGATCCAAGAAATGATACGAAAGTATCATTTTATAAGCATCAAGATTGAAGAAGTATTTTGACAAAAATATCAAATAGTTTGATTTTCAATAAAAGTGTAGAAGAAGCGCGTGTTCATAAGTAATGATGTTAAAAGGTATAATGATATTTCTAAACTATAAGTAAACAACATGTTGTTGATTTTAATAATGTGCTTGTGTTAAAATCAGCCTTAGTTGTTGTAATACTCAACATTGGATTAATAAATGATGTGTTTTATAGTAAGTATAAAAGATGTCGGGAATGTCCCAAATGATATGCAAAGACACCTTATTAAAATGTTTAATACAGAATATGTAAGATTGATTCCTTTGCATTGGCAATGAATTATCATACATATTATATTGTCTATGATATCATGTGTTGTTTATGTATTTGATACATGAAGTAACTATCAAATCCAAATTGATATCACTAAATGGTTGTTTGAAGTGTCTCGTGTATTTACGAAATACTAGAGAATTGTTTATAGAAAGAAAAACTCCTTATGAAGGAGTGTTCAAACTCAAACTTCATAAGTCATATTGAGTCTACTATGTCAATGATAAATTCAAGTTAAGTATATTTAAGTTGGAAATGTTCCAATTAAAAGACGGTGGCTTTTCAATGAAAAAAGGCTACGTACATCGCCTTGAATATTGCCTCAATAAAAATAATGTGTATAAAATTATAAGCGCACAAAATTTATAACCGAGCCAATTCCAAATGTTAAGAATCTCATAACATTGTTATATGATAACAATATAGCGATATAATTCATAACAGAACTTAGAGCTCATAAGAAGTCGAGAGATATTGTAACACCCCTAATTTTAATAATGACATTATCCAGGAGATTTAATCTGAATAAATTAAATAGAATAATATAGATAAGGAGATTGAGGATGATTAATAAACAAAGCGGTCGTGCCTATTTAAAAAAATGAACTTATAAATGGTTAAGTAATTAAACATAAGGGCATTAGGGTAAATAGCCGTCCATATTTTCCACCCCTATACTATTCTCCTTAGTCACATACGATCATTTTATCTCATATAAAATTTATAACCACAAGAAGCAAGGCCGGCCATTAAGAAGATAGAAGAGAAGAGAAAATCAAAGTAAATCTTAGGATTCAAGCTAGAAGAAATCAATCTCAATCAACCATCAATTTTCTTATCCAATCTGAGGTGAATAATATTCACTATATCTCTATTTTGGTTTTATAATCATATGATTTTTGATTTAACGGTAAATCTACTTTTATGATATAGTGAATAATGATATGCTTGATTTATGATTTATATGGTTTAAACAAGATTGTTTAAAGGAGATATACATGGTTTTAGAGTAAAACTGAGATTTAATGATTTTTAAATGCCATGAGAAAATTTTGTGTTAAGGAAAACATGATTTTGGACTTGGGTTTCAATTTTCATAATTTTCCAAGCCGTGGAGAATTAGTTATAAATTTTCGAAAGAAATTATGGTTACTTTGGTTTATAAATTTATTTTGAAAAATATATTAAGAATTTAGGTCTGAAATTTTGATATGTTGGATGACATGATTGAACCGAATTTTTGGAATTTTTGGGGATTTTTACTAAATGATTTAATATGGAAATTTAATTATTTCGAAAGGAGGACCTAAATGATTTAATTGTTTTGGTAATAGGATGGGCTTATTTGTTAAAAGTTATCTTGATTTTAGATCTGAGAAAATGCGGTAAATATTATCCAAATTATTTAAAAGTTTGTGAAAGCTAATCAAATGTTTACAAGTAGGCAAGGTTGTTACAAAAAGTTTACTTAATTTGGTAAAAACAGCTTTTGCTCAAAAGAAAAGGGGTTCTGCCTTCTTTGAAAGGACCTTTCAACTAAGACTTTTCGACAAAGACCTTTTGACCTCATTGAACTAACAAGGTTGAAACCAATGCACGTGATGTCATCCAGGTGGTATGTAGTGAATTGGACCAAGGCGAAAGGTAGGGTGTTAAAGGGTTGCTTTCGAAGGAGTTGGTTTCTTGGTTATTTTGGTTTGAAAAGAAAATCACTTGCCTTTTTTTAAAGAGCTTTCGTCATAGTCAAAAGTTTTGGTTTCGAAATGATAGTTTATAAAAGCGATTTTGACACAGTCGAAAGCTATGTTTTCGAAAGGGTATTTCAAAGAGGCTTTTGAAAGAGAGCTGTCGCTTTTGTTTTAAAGAAGTAGCTTCCAAAGAGGTTACCTAGTTTTTGTTCATAGCTTTCGAAGGGGTAGTTGTTGACCAGGTTGAAACCCTTTTGAGAATTTGTAACCTTTCGATGGCATCGAAGACATCGACGTTGTCGAAAGGTTCAATTGCTTTTATAAATACAAGCCGCTTTTCAAAGTTTTCGAACGGGTCGAGGCGATGGTTTCGAAAGGGGTTTCGAAGCCAACCTTCAATTGTTTTTCCATATGTTTCGATGCTTTCGGAAAGATGATTTCGACACCATCAAACTTCCTCGATATTTTATAAAATAAAGAGCGGTTTCGAAAGAGATGCTTTCACCTATTTTCACTTTGACCCAAAGTATTATATTAAGTATAAACCTAATGCTTTCAAAAGGGTGGATTTTCAATGGTTTCGATGGGTAAACTTCATTGGTTTCAAAAGGGTACTTTCAAGTGGGTTCGAAGCTATACTTCTATTCTTATGTAATAATACTTTAACATGGTCGAAAGGTTTCGAAGAGGTGTTTTAAAGTATTATAAAGGCCGGAGCCTATTGTTTTAAAATATATGTTTTATGCTTTCGAAGGGGTCGAAAGCAAAGATTTCGAAGGGGATACTTTCAAAGGAGTTGTAAAATTGTTTTCTTTTAACCAAGTTTTATACTTTCGAAGGGGATACTTTCAAAAGTGTATATTTATATGACTCTTGATTTTTGATATGTAGCGTAGGTAACCTTACATAATAAATGTTGTTTAACCTTGAGGAATCTGGGGTGGGTTTAATGAGTTCAACATGAAAGTTGGAAATGCCAACACTTATATGTTTTAACACAATCATTGGGGAATACCAATGTAAATTATAAATGAATATAACCTAAATTATGGATTCTAATGAAAATAGGTTAATCATGTGGATAACATGGAAAAATCGGAATCATGTGGGTAACATGAGTTAAGTGGCCAAGTGATGGGATGTTTGATGGATAGTCAACAACATATCGGGGATGGATAGTCTCCATATGATTAAAGAAGGGTTCATAGTTATCCTAGCAAAATTATGGGATGTTTAATGGATAGTCAACATCATGTAGGGGATGGATAGTCTCCATATGATTAAAGAAGGGTTCATAATTATCCTAGGAAAACTATGCGATGTTTGATGGACAGTCAACATCATGTCGGGGATGGATAGTCTCTATATGATTAAAGAAGGGTTCATAGTTATCCTAGGAAAACTATGAGATGTTGATGGATTGTCAACATCATGTGGGGAATGGATTGTCTCCATATGATTAAAGAAGGGTTCATAGTCATATTGGGAAAATTATGGGTGCGAGATGGACAGTACGCATCAGCTTAAGTAAAATGAATATGGGATGAATAGTTCCTCTTTGATGTAAATAAAGTCTAAAATGAGATGTGTAGTCCTTGAAAATTAAAACAGAGTTGGAACTTAGATGGTTAGTCTAACTGATATGGGATGGAAAATCCTAATTGTTTTCAAGTATGCATATCATCATAATATTTTAAAAATGTATGTTTTAACCATTGTGAATGCAGGAGTACAGAATATGGTTTTATAAAGGTTTTAAGATACTAGTGAGGGGAAAATCCGTTTCACTAAGCGGCGTGGTCTCACTAAATATCTAAAAGAATTGAGATGTTTGATTATTATTTCTACCAGGCTTTATGTCTGACTCGAAGTTTTTGTTTTCCCTCTTAAACTCTTGGGTGCTTAATTGATTTTGAGTAGTTTGAGGTTTAGAGTTTTCGGGTTCTCTTCTTAAACGAATAAAGCTTCCGGAGGCGTGCAAGAGACAGTAGTTATTTAGAGTTTTCTTTTCCGCCGTGTATTTGGATATAAAGGCAGATTTATTAGCCTTACTATGTACTCTTATCAACCAAGGGGACATCATCATATGTCGCTCTTGGCATATTTGTAATAATTATATTTGTTGAATGTGGATATGTTTTTGGGATTATGTAATGAACATCAAATATTTTGATTTAAATGTGGAAATATGTTTTTGAATTGTTAATTTTTTCCATATTTCTATGATCTATTTATCAATGTATCTAGCACTGCCGTATTTGGTCATCGAGAATTAATGAATATCGATGACTGCAGCATCCATAGCCGTTAATTTTGGGCCTCCAAGTAGGGGTATGTTACAAGTTCGTATCAGAGCATAGGTTTATGAAACTTTAAAAGAAAATTTGAAACTAAAAGCTTTTTTTTAAAACATAATCCAATGAATTTAAAAGTATGATCGGGGTTTGGGTTAACGCTATAGTAACATGCTTGTATTTGATATATATGTATATGTCTAAGTATGTATTCCCCTCCCTCTTTGACAGTTCTTATATATATATATATATATATATATATATATATATATATATATATCTTACTTAGGCTCGTATGTAGATATACCAGAAAGATGATATAGAGGTAGGAAATTGAAGAGGAGATCTAGGTGGAGGAAGCACTACTACTAATGGAAATGCTCGACCTAATACTAGGAGAAACCAAGGTCGACAGGCTAATGCTAACCAAAATGTTAAGGCCACTGTAGGTGTTGGAAATCTGCCAGTAGATGCGGGGATGGTGTATTAGTTGTTGGTCAATCTTTTGCAAGCAGGAGCTGCTGATAATATTGGAGGAGCCACTCCTATTGCTCCAACTGGGAATAACTATGCTAAGCTAAGCAAAGACTACACCAGTTTGGGTGGAAAGCCGTTTGTTGGAACGAAGGATGCTGTTGAAGTAGAGAATTGGCTACTGAGTTGTGAGAGGATCTGTACTGATCTAGGCTTAGATGATAGGAAAAAGAGAAGGCTAACCTATAGGCAGTTACAAAGGGCAGCGGTTCACTGGTGGAAGTGTGTTTCAGAGGAATAACTGACATGGACTGATTTCATGAGAAGGTTTAAGCAGAGGCTCTTGTCTGAGGTTTTCAAATTGGCATTGAAGCGGAAGTTCATGGATCTTATCCAAGGAAGGATGTATGCGATCGAGTACGCTGCTAAGTTTGATGAGCCATCTCGATATGGTTATGCTAGTAGACACTGATGTCGGAAGGAATGAAAGGTTCATTCGAGGATTGCGACCTGAGCTTGCTAGGATGGCCATGAGCCATATCCGAGATCCTTTTAATGTGGTGGTGGAGACAGCCATTCGCCATGAGGAGATGCTTACTATTTCAGCTAGAGAGAAGCCAGTTCAATCCCGGGTTTCTCAGGGGAAGAAGAGGAAGTTCTTCAAGAAGAATGACGCTCGGAAAGGAGAAGCAGCCAAGAAAGGGATAACAGATATAGTTTGCTACAAGTGCGATAAGAGAGGGCACTATGTTAATGAGTGTCGTTCGGGTGATGGAAAAGTGGTTATGGAAAGGCAGAATGTGAAATGCTATAATTGCAACCAGATGAGGCATTACAAGAACAAATGTTTTGAAGCTGCTAAGGCAGGTAAAGTAAAGGTCTTTGCTTTGGAACCATCATCCTTCAAACCCACTGCTGCTGCTGAGAAAAGAAAGTCTGTGATGGAAGGTACACTTTTGATTCATAGCATACCAGTTATGGTATTGTTTGATACCAGTGCATCGCATTCATTTATATCACAGTATTTGGTTGATAGGTTATGTATAGAACCCACATACCTTATTACTTCCTTAAGGTTTGCAAATCTGATAGGAGGGTAAGCAACTCTAGGGATGAGATGTGACCAGTTAGAACTTGATTTGTTAGGTCTTAAGTTTGCATGCAGTTTATATGTCTTTGATTTCGTAAATTTCATGATCATTTTGGGTACAATTGGTTGGGTAAGTATGAGGCTAGGATATTTTGCCAATATGGGAAAACATCACCGAGACACCCAGATAGTCATAACCGAATCATCTTCTCAGTGTAGAATTCCAGTAATAATGTTGGTGCTTTATTAAGTGCCATGGAAGTTGGAGAAGGCCTTAGTTAGGTTTGTGTGGCTAGAGAGTTTGTAGATATTTTTGAGTCGGTTATTGAATTACCCCCGAAACAAACTGTTGAGTTTCAGATAAATCTTATACTAGGAGCTGAACCTATCAGTAGACCATCTAGTAGGATGACACCGTCAAAGATGAAGGATTGAAGGTGGAGCTAGTCGATCTTAAAGAAAGGAATTTTATCAGACCAAGCAGTTCGCCTTGGGGAGCGGGCGCGGTGTTCGTGAAGAAACCGGACGGGTCGTTAAGGATGTGCATCGACTATCATAAGTTAAAAAAAAGGACGATCAAGAATAGGTACCCTCTACCAATGATAGATGATCTGTTTGATCAGTTGAGTGGAGCCAGAGTATTTTTCCAATTGAATTTGGCGACAGGGTTCCATCAGTTGAGAGTGGCGGAGGATAGTATCACATTGATGGCATTTCGGGCTAGATACGGTTCGTATGAGTGGTTGGTGATGTCATTTAGATGACATTTTGGTATACTTTAAAGATGAGAGAGAGCATGAGAATCATATTAGAGTTGTGTTAGAGACACTAAGTCAGAGTCAGCTAAAGGCGAAATATTTCAAGTGTCATTTTTGGAAGAAAGAGGTTAAGTTTCTTAGTCATGTGGTGGTTAAGTTTCTTAGTCATGTGGTTTGAGAAAAAGAATTGTCAGTCGATCTAGATAAGATTGAAGATGTGAACAATTGGAAAAGACAGAAACGTGACCGAGATCAGAAGCTTTCTTGGACTTGCTGACTATTACCGGAGATTCGTCAAGGATTTCTCGTGGATAGCAGCGCCTTTGACTAAGTTGACTAGGAAGGACGTGAAGTTTATTTGGTCCGACAAATGTGATGAAGGTTCCTTAAGTTAAAGCGTTTGTTAACCAATGAGCCAGTGTTAGTAGTTCCAAATGGTAACCAAGGGTTGGTAGTATGCACTTATGCATGTGATACTGGATTGAAAGCAATGTTGATGTAGAGGGGCAAAGTCATTGCTTACTCAGCTAGGCAGCTTAGACCTCATGAAGTAAGATATCCTACTCATGACTTAGAGTTGGCCGCGGTGATCTTTGCCTTAAAGGTTTGGAGGGATTATCTCTTAGGAGAGAGATTTGAATTGTATACCGATCATTAGTTTTTGAGATACCTATTCTTTCAAAATGAGTTGAATATGCGATGGGAGAGGTGGCTGAAGTTTTTGCCCGCTTATGATTTCGGTATAGCGTGTACTCCTGGAAAAGGGAATAAGGTAGCAAATGCTCTCAGTAGAAAACATCGGAACGTGGTGTTAGCGATGTTGGTAGAATTGAATGATCTAGAAACCTTAGCCAGTTATGTGTGCAGTTGAGATCTACTGCTAGTTCTAGTCAGGGTACTACCATGTTATCTTGTTTAGAAGTTCGACGAGTGTTGATCGAGAGGATAGCTTCTAAGCAGAGAGAAGATATAGTTTTAGCCGAGAAGATTGGAAGGCTCGAGGTAGGATCAAAGATTGATGACCTAAAGGATTTTAGTCTTAACCAAGGAAGATGGTTGAGAAAGAAGGGACGATTATGCGTTTCGAATTTATAGAACTTAAGGAGAGAATTTCTAGAGGAATGTCATCGATCGAAGTGTTCAATTCATCATGGAGGAACCAAGATGTATCAAGACATGAAGATGAGCTTCTAATGGAAAGACATGAAGAGGGATGTTGGCTTATGGGTTAGGCAGTGTGTTAACTGTCAATAAGTGAAGGCTAAACATCATAAGTCAAGTGGATTACTTCAGGTCTTAGATTCCAGTCTGGAAATAGGATTCGATATCGATGGATTTTATACATGGGTTGCCAGTGTCGAATCGGGGAAATGAAAGTATATGAGTTATAGTGGAAGGTTGACCAAGAGTGCCCATTTCATTTGGTAAAGTCAACCAGAACGGCATCGGTTTTGGCTAAGTTATTCATGAAGAACATAGTTAGACTTCATGGAATTCCTAGTAGCATAGCCAGTGACATAGATGCATTATTCACTAGAAAATTTTGGAGGAGTCTACAAGAAGTATTAGGTACCAAGCTCAAAATGAGTACAACATATCACCCACAGACTGATGTGTAGACGGAGAGAGTCAATAAGGTAGTCGAAGATTTATTGAGAGCTTATGTATTGTATTTTGGTGGTACTTGGGAAGATCACCTACATTTGATTAAGTTTTCCTATAATAATAGTTATTAGACTAGAATAAGAATGACTCGTTTTGAAGCTTTGTATAAAAGACCATGCAAATCGCTAGCATGTTGGTTAGAGACTAGAGACAGATTGGTCTTAGGTCTGGATTTGGTTAGAAAGGCGTCGGAAAAGATTGAGTTAATCCAAGGACGAACGAAGGAAGCTGAATCCAGACAGAAGAGTTACGTAGATAAGAGGCGTAAAGACCTAGAGTTCTCAGTGGGGGACAGGGTTTTCATTAAAGTATCATCAATGAAGGGTGTGGTATGATTTGGAAAGTCGGTAAAGTTGGCCCCAAGATATGCTGGACCATTCCAGATTATAGAAAGGATTGGAAAGCTCGCACACAGAGTAGAGTTGTCGAGCAGTTTGGCTGGTGTCCATAGTGTATTCCATATGTCTCATCTCCGTAAGTTTGTGCATGATCTAAAAGCTGCTATTCCTCAGGCAAAGTTGTAGGATTTGATAGTAGAGCCTGATTTGACTTTTGTTAGACAACCGGTTCTGATTGTATATGAGAAGAGAGTAAGATCCAAGCCAGTCAAGTTGGTGAAAGTTCAGTGGAGCGACAACGAGTAGGACTGTACTTGAGAGACAGATGGCAGGATTCGTGAGGCTTATCCTGATCTGCTTTGATGGTATGTCTATATTAGATCTATATAGATTGTTTCTAGTCAGGAAGGCTAGAATGGTTGTTAGGAGATGTTAGAAATGATTGCTATGTTTGCTAGTTAGTCCTTACTGAATTTCGAGGATGAAATTCTTTAAGGAAGGGAGCCTGTAACACCCCTAATTTTAATGATAATAATATTCAGGAGATTTAATTAGGATAAATTAAATAGAATAATGTAGATAAGAAGATTGATGATGATTAATAAACTAAGTGACCATGCTTATTTAAACAAATGAACTTATAAATGGTTAAGTAATTGAACGTAAGGGCATTGGTGTAAACAGCCGCCCATATTTCCCACCCCTATACTATTCTCCTTAGTTGTACACATTCATTTTATCGCAAACAAAATTTATAACCGTAAGTAGCAAGGTCGGCCATTAAGAAGATAGAAGAGAAGAGAAAATCAAAGTAAAGCTTAGAATTCAAGCTAGAAGAAATCAATCTCAATCAATCTTCAATTTCCTTATCCAATCTAAGATGAACAATAATCACTACATCTCTATTTTGGTTTTATAATCATATGGTTGTGGATTTAAGGATAAATCTATTTTTATGACATATCGTATGACGATATGCTTGATCTATGATTTATATGGTTTAAACAAGGTTGTTAAAAGGAGATATGCGTGGTTTTAGGGTAAAACCAGGACTTAATAATTTTTAAATGCCATGGGTAAATTTTGTGTTAAGGAAAACATGATTTTGGACTTGGGTTTGAATTTTCATAATTTTCCAAGCCGTGGAGAATTAGTTATGAATTTTCGAAGAAAATTATGGTTACTCGGGATTTATAAATTTATTTTGAAAAATATATTAAGAATTTGGGTCTGAAATTTTGATATGTTGGATAACACGGTTAAAGTGAATTTCTGGAATTTTTGGGTATTTTTACTAAATTAGTATGGAAATTTAATTATTTCAAAAGGAGGACTTAAATGATTTAATTGTTTTGATAATAGGAAGGGCTTATTTGTTAAAAGTTATCTTGATTTTAGATCTGAGAAAAGATGGCAAATATTATCCAAATTATTTAAAATTTTGTGAAAGCCAATCAAATGTTTACAAGTAGGCAAGGTTGTTACAAAAAGTTTACTTAATTTGATGAAAACAGCTTTTTCTCAGAAGAAAAGAGGTTCCGCCTTCTTTGGAAGGATCTTTTGACCAAGACCTTTCAACCTCATTGAAACCAACAAGGTCAAAACCAATGCACATGATATCATTTGGGTGGTTTGTAGTGAATTGGACTAAGGCGGAAGGTAGGGTGTCAAAGGGTTTCTTTCGAAGGAGTTGATTCCTTAGTTATTTTGGTTCGAAAAGAAAATCACTTGCCTATTTTTAAAGTGTTTTCGACAAAGTCGAAATCTATGCTTTCGACACGGTCATAAGCTATATTTTCGAAAGGATAGTTTATAAAAAGGCTTACGACGCAGTCGAAAGCTATATTTTCGAAATGGTATTTCAAAGATGCTTTCGAAAGAGAGATGCCTCCTTTGTTTTAAAGAATTAACTTCCGAAGGGGTTACTTAGTTTTTGTTCAAAGCTTACGTAGGGGTAGTTTTCGACCACGTCAAAACCCTTCTGAGAATTTGTAACCTTCCGGTGGCACCAACGCATCGATGTTGTCGAAAGGCTCAATTGTTTTTATAAATACAAACTGCTTTCCAAAGCTTTCGAAGGGATTGATAACAAAGCTTTCGAAGGGGTCGAAGGCAATGGTTTCGAAAGGGGTTTCGAAGTCAGCCTTCAATTTTTTCCCTGATGTTTCAATTCTTTCGAAAGGATGGTTTCGACACCATCAAACCTCCGCAATATTTTATAAAATAAAGAGTGGTTTCGAATGAGACGCTTTCACCTATTTTCACTTTGACCCAAAGTAATATTTTAAGTATAAATCCAATTCTTTCGAAAGGGTGGATTTTCAATTGTTTCGAAGGGTAACCTTCATTGGTTTTGAAAGGGTACTTTCAAGTGGGTTCGAAGCTATGCTTTTACTCTTATGTAACAATACTTTAACATGGTCGAAATGTTTCGAAGAGGTGTTTTAAAGTATTATAAAGGCTGGAGCCTATTGTTTTATGCTTTCGAAGGGGTCGAAAGCAAAGCTTTCGAAGGGAATACTTTCGAAGGAGTTGTAAAATTGTTTTCTTTTAACCAAGTTTTATACTTTTCGAAGGGGATACTTTCGAAAGGGTATATTTATATGACTCTTGATTTTTAATATGTAAGGTGGATAACCTTACATAATAAATGTTGTTTAACCTTAGGGATACCGGGGTGAGTTTAATGAGTTCAACACAATAGTTGGGGATACCAACACTTATATGTTTTGACACAATCATTGGAGGATACCAATGTAAATTATAAATGAATTTAACCTAAGTTAGGGATAATAATGGAAATAGATTAATCATGTGAATAGCATGTGAAAATCGAAATCATGTGGGTAACATGAGTTAAATGGCCAAGTGATGAGATATTTGATGGATGGTCAACATCATGCCGTAGATGGATAGTCTCCATATGATTGGAGAAGGGTTCATAGTTATCCTAGGAAACCTCTGGGATGTTTGATGGATAGTCAACATCATGTCGGGGATGGATAGTCTCCATATGATTAAAGGAAGGTTCATAGTTATCCAAAGAAAACTATGGAATGTTTAATGGATAGTCAATATCATGTGGGGGATAGAGTGTCTCTATATGATTAAAGAAGCGTTCATAGTCATCCTAGGAGAACTATGGGATGTGAGATGAACAGTCCGCATAAGCTAAAGTAAATTAAATATGGGATAAATGGTCCTTCTTTGATGCAAATAAAGTCTAAAATTGGATGGGTGGTCCTTGGAAATATAAGATGGATAGTCAGTTGAAACTTAGATGGTTAGTTTAACTTATGTGGGATATGAAATCCTAATTGTTTTCAAGTATGCATATCATCATAATATTTGAAAATGTATGTTTTAACCATTATGGATGCAGGAGCACAAAATATGGTTTTATAAAGGTTTTAGGATACCAGTGAGGGGAAAATCTGTTCTGCTAAGCGAGGGTCTCACTAAATATCTAAAAGGATTGAGATATTCGATTATTATTCATACCAGGCTTTATGTCTGACTCGAAGTTTTTGTTTTCCCCTTAAACTCTTGGGTGCTCAATTGATTTTGAGTTGTTTGAGGTTTAGGGTTTTTAGGTTCTCTTCTTAGACGAATAAAGCTTCTGGAGGCGTGCAGGAGGCAGTAGTTATTTAGAGTTTTCTTTTCCGCTGTGTCTTTGGATGTAAAGGCAGATTTATTAGCCTTACTATATACTCTGAACAACCAAGGGGGATCATCATATATCGCTCTTGGCGTATTTGTAATAATTATATTTTGTTGAACATGGATATGTTTTTGGGATTATGTAACGAAAATCAAATGTTTTGATTTGAACGTGGAAATATGTTTTTGAATTGTTAAAATTTTCCCATATTTCTGTGATCCATGTATCAATGTATCAAGCACCACCGTATTTGGTCACCGATAATTAATAACTATAGATGACTACAGCATCTATAGCCCTTAGTTTTGAGCCTCTAATTATGGGGGTGTTACAGACGTACTTCAAATTGGTCCACATGATAAAACAGTTTATCATCGACAGAGAGAGTTGATTGATAGAGTAGATAGTTAAAACATAACAATATACTCATTCACAAAGGGGCTGGCCCAATTGGTTTTGAGAAAACCGATTGGAGAAGTTGGAATAAGATTCCATAATTGACCTCAAGTGCAAGTGGGAGATTAAAAGAGTTAGGGATATGCCCTAGGTGAAATTATGTAATTTGTTACATATATCTAACTTGTTGACCAATCTTGTTCTAACTAAAAGGTGTTTTTTTTCTATTATATGCTTGAGAGAATGTGTTATATTAATAAATTAATTTAATTAAAAGTATATTTAATAGAAAATCCATAAATGGTATGTTTTGTGATAGTAGTTACTAAGTGTTGTAACCATGAGTAATTTATCACAATGAAAACAAACATACCATTTTAAATATTCCTACTCAAGATGCATCGAGACTGGATATCGATACGTCTGTTAAGACTAGAGTATGTAGTGCTCTCCAAATGTTGGATGATGTATTACTCATGAATGTGGGTTACGTACTGATAGTTATTGGATTACTATGAAATGACCCACTCGATAGTTTTGTGTTGGTTAATATTGTAGGATCGATTTCACCCTAGATGGGATGGAGGTGAATATGGTGATACTAATAATAATAAAAATTTAATGTAGAAATATATAAAATAATTGCAGCACCGATAATAGTAGAATAATAGCAGAATATTAAAAGCAGAAATCGAACAACACATATTTACCCAGCTTCGGCAAAACCCTGCCTACGTACTGCCTCCAAGGTTTCTAATAGAAATTAATTAGTTGGATGCTTACACACATAAACTCGCGACACCCGTTATCGACTAACCTAACTCTACGCTCAAAACCCTGCCATAACTCAGACATTGAGTTGCGAATTCTCGAACTACACCACCGTAGTTTTTCCCCTAGTCACACGACTAGAATTTACAAAAGTTTACAAGAGAAATGCAAAATAAAAACAATTAAAACAATAATAGAAACCTTATAAAATAACAACCCAAAGTATTAATCCGGCCCAATAAAAATGCAGTGAAAAAAAATATCCCTCTTTTCCTTTTATATTATCTGCCGTATCCTCTTTTGTAAAAATAGATGCTTCCTTTTTCTTTGCTCGAGAATGTTCGTTCCTCTTTCATAATAAATTAGGGCTTCTGAAAAGTTTAAGGCGGCCGATTGATGGTTGATCAATTGATTTGATATTCTCGTATTGCTTTGTTGATCGATCGTCTTGCTTTTTACCACACTTAGCTGCTTCAATTTGTCGAGTTCGATTTGGATAATCCCAGTATGTAATTACCTTTATGGCTCACGTTGATATTCTTGAACTCGATTGCCATTTAAATGCTTATGATGTTGATGGTTTAAATAGGAAATAAACCCTAAATTATCGTTCGAATATTTTCATTTCAATTCGTCTGTTAATTTAACTCGGTCGTACAATTATGCTTGAATGCTTGTGATTTCTTTAGACTAGTTCAATTCGAATATTTTCTGATGCTTTGTTACCGCAGCTTCATGAATTTGCTTTAGATTTTGGTTCCGTTCTTTTTTCTCCTTTGATTTCATTTCTACTTTGACTTTGACACTTTGATTTGTTCAATTCGTGGTCACCATGGCTTTGATTCATTGACTTTGTTGTTTGGAATTTGATATTGTTAGATAGAAATTCCTATTGACTTTGATCAATTCCTATTATCACTTTGACCACCACTGCTTTGACTTTTTGGCAATTAAACTTGACTTATTTTGAAAAAAAAAACCGCTACCCAGATTTGAAACTGCTACATGGTTCTTTTTTGTTATGCTACCTTGATTTGAAACTGCTACCGGATTTCTGTAAAACTGTAAAATTGCCTTTTGGTGGTTTCATGTCTTCGAAACTGTTCTATGGTTGGCCTTGATTCTGGTTACATATGCACTACCTACACACACACACACACACACACACACACACACACACACACACATTTGTGTTTGCATTGCTTCGAGTCATGTGTACTTGATGCCTGGATTTATTTCATGTATGCTGTCATGTGTTTGTGAGTCTGGTTGCATTTATGTTTTGGTTAAGGCTTTACTTGCAGTCAAGTTCATACCTGAATACTTGATATGTTTACTTACTGTTTCAAGCAGTTTATTTTTTCTTTGACCATATGTGCTATGCTCTGGTTTGGTTGTATTTGCTTCTTGCATTGACTTGTGCCTGTACCATGTTGTTTGAAGTTACCACTGTTGACTTATTTGGTTGTGCGGTCTGTCTCGACCGCTCATTGGTGTAGCACACACACACATATACGTTGCTTCTGACTTTGTCATTGCAGTCTGACCTGCATATGAGCTGGTCTGTGTTGCTCCCGTACTTCATGGTTGATTTGGGTCTGGTCTTGTTTCACTTCACTGTTCACTAGTCCTGCACTTGATAAAGATGTTGTATGGTGGTTTAAGTTAAATTTTCTACTGCATACATATACATATACATATACATACATACATACATACATACATACATACATACATACATACATACATATATATATATGTTTCTTTGTACTTTTCACTGCCCTAGTATAGTGAACATGTGTCGTCACTGCTCATCCATGCTTATACCTGACCTTTATTGCTCCTGATTAATTCATTGTTGAGTCTACATGTTGTTGTGGTCTTGTTTCAGTCATTGAAACTTGTACTTGACCATTTGTATCTGGTTCCATATTTGACCATATGCATATTGGTGTTTGCTTCATTCTTGTTTGGTTGCCACTGAACTTCAAGTGCTCTGGTTGCATTCACTATATACATATGTGATCTGCTTTGTGCTGGTTACTATGGTTGCATATGGTTGGTATGCACTTTGTATATGAGTGTACTGTTTATTTGTTTTTTGAGTTGACCCATTTGAACTGTCTTTATGTGTACATCAATGTCTGGTCTTGGATGATTTGATTCTCTTCAGTTCTGAACTTGTTCACTTTCTTTTTGACCTTTGTATATTTGAGCATGTTGAACTTATGTTAATTTGGGACATCCTATATACATCATTTTGTTGCAATCTTCTTTGTTGTATATCTTCGTGCTTTTTGAAACTGCTCTGCCCAGTTTGTCCATTACTTCATTAAGTTCATTTCTCTGATCTGTTGTCTTCATGGGTTATGATATGTTCACACTGCTTTGATCATTCATGCTGAGTTGAACCTAGCTTTGACTCGGGTTTGACCTTGTGATCATATCGTGACTTTATTTGTATTGCACTTGAGTTGAAACCTAGCTTCGGCTCGGGTTTGACCTTGTGCTCATCTGTCGCTGCAGTTTTATCAAGTGTATATGGGTGTGGACGGCCTTGTGGTGTGTAATGTGATACACTATGCATGTCACAAGCTTCGTGTATGATGAATTCAGAATAAATATGATGACGAACAACCCAAATAACCAAGACAAATAATATTTTCAAAAACACGCATTTTATTTTACGTTGCAAAAATATTTCTTTTTCAATTTTACCGTGTCAGTGTTTATTTTGCAGATAATTCAGATGCTGGATTCAGGTTAAAGCAAAGTCAAAGATAAAAAACGAGTGAATAAGTGATATGTAGTGAGGTAAACAATGTAAAGTGAAATTTGAGATGTAACTGAAATTGTATTGTAATTGAAATTGTGTATATATAGTGAGATCTCAAATTTGTACTATTCAAATTTGTAATAAAATATTTATTTGAATAAAAATATTTGTTTGAATTTAAATTCTATGTTATTTATTTTATTCAGCAACTATTTATTTAATTATGTGAAAATAAAATAGTAAAATAACAAATACATTTAAGTGAATATATATATGTGTGTGTGTTTACTATCATCAAACAAAAACCATATATTAGCATATTCAACAAATATAACTAAGGTCAAGCAGAGAATATCGATGTAACTAACTTACACAGTTCTTTCAACTTGAGAATACCGTTGATCTTCAATATGGAAGCTCCACTTTGATTATAGTTAAATTGTGGTAGAACGTCCATCAAACGACTAGAGTTGGGTCGAATTAAAGCTTTGGAAGTGAAACACTATTCAAGAAAGGATTCGTCTCCTCTGTTATATGATGATAGTATCATGGTAAATTAATGTCAACTCATAGTCAAAGTCTATGGGCAGAGCATTTCAGTTAATAAGAATTGTTATTATTGAATCAGGGACTTCTTGTTTGGATTATAAAGTTAAATGTCGACGATATTGGAATCTTGACCATTACCAAATTCCATAAGCCCTAACGTGATATAGTTTTGATGAATAGAATTGGTGTAAATAATTGTCACTATAAGGTACCACTTATAATAAGTAAAATTGGATTTTACCAAAAGATGTGTAACGATAAATTCGACCAAAATGTCGCACCTCCTGCTAAGTGACGTGTGAATGTTAATATTCGAATAGTTTGACATTAATCGCTGATTGAATTTACATCCTTGAGTCGCACAACCGTGATGATGAATTCCCTGAAAAGTCACATGATTTAATTAATTTATAAATTTGTAAATTGATTAAATTAATTGGATATTTGATAAATATTAGTTATTATTTATTCGATGTTTGGATTTTTTTGTAATTGTTTTAGTGCATTTATAAAAGTTATATTTGCACGCATTGATATACGATATCAATGTAATTTAAAGATAATTGCATGAAATGATTTATGGAAATTTTGTATCATTTGATGACATCAAAATTTTATGTCATTTGATGACATATATGTAAAGAAAGAATTGGAGAGGGAGACAATCAAGAGAATTAATTAGGGAAGTTTTAATTCAAGAATGAGAAAATTTTCATTCTTTTAAATAAAGCATATTCCTCCAATTCAATCTGTACGTACAATTCATTTCTTTCTCCCTTCTTAACTTTTCATGGCAGAAAAAAAAACCCAAAAATCATTCAACTCTATATAAAACATCAAATAAAATAAAAGTGGTTCATCCATCTCTTGTAAGGACTGGATGGGGAAGATCTGAGGAGATATCATCATTCAAGGTGTGACTTATAGACAACATCCTAAGGCGAGCCCATTTTTCAAGATATGCTTCAAGGCTTTGGGTAATAAAGTGCATTTTTCTTTAATAGATAATGATATTTGATGTAATGTTGTAGAAAGAGAAATTTAATTATCATAATTTGTATGTACATATCATTGCCTCATTTACTTTGGAAATTGTTTATGTAGCTTGAATTATTTGTTGAATGAATCGATTGGTGTTTTATTTTAATAAATCAAAACTAATATTTGTATATGTTTAAATACAATGTTTTTATTGGAAATATATTCTAAACATTCAATTAATGTCTAGTTTTTAGATTAGAAATTTTGTATATTCAACTTATCAATTAGGTTCTTATTTTGTTAAATTAAAATTAAATTTGTATATGTTTGAATACAATGTTTTATCATAGATCTGTATTGTAAACACTCAATTCAAAGTATAATCCTTTAGATCTAAAATTTTGTATGTTCATATTGTTTTAATTGGATTTTACTTTAACAAATTAAATTAAAATTTGTGTATGAATATTACAGTGTTTTATTGAAGATTCATTTTTTAAATCATATATGTAAAAATGTAATTTTAGATTTGAAAGTTTACACATATGTATTTCGTTTTTGTATTGTTTTAGAAATAAATAAAACGAAAGATGTTTTGGCAATAAATCTAAATTTTAATTTGATTACTACAGGTCTATAATTTGTACTAATTAGAGATAATTTGTTGAATCTTACATACACTCAATTAATGTTTTGACAATAAATCCATTTTTAAATTGGTCGCTATAAATCTTTAATTTGTATTAATTAGAAAGATTTATTTTAATCTTATATACACACAATTAATTTCATATATGTGTATTTATATATAAAATTCATTATATGTTTTACATATTGTTAGAATATTAATTAGATATCTTTAAAAAAACAATTTAAAACGAGGCAATTATACATATGCACTTCTATTTTTGACTTTTATATCCTTATATTATGATGCCTATTAATTGTTATTTATATGCTGCATTAATTAAGTTTACGAAATGGGAAATTAAATCAATTATTTTTATTACCCTTTATGTGATTTGCCATCCATTTAATTTTATTTATATGTCTACATCTTATTATCAATTGATAGTAATATGTTGCACTTGCAGAATTTACACTATAATATATTTGTTTATACTTACGTTCATGCCATATACATGTTGCTAATTAGTGACATTCATATATTTGATCAAATTAATTAATGAGAGAGAAATAAAAGGTTTTTCTCTTCATACAAATAAATTTATCCCCGGTAATAAGTTAAGAAGAAGGAAATGAAAATTTTCCTACTCTAAATAAATTTATGCCCCGTCATTAATTAAATAAATTAAGCGGAATGTGAAACATTTCCTTCTCTAATTAAATTTATGATCTTCATTAATTGAATAATTTAAGAGAACTTCTCTAATCAAATTTATGCCCCAACATTAATCGAATAAGTTAAGAGAAAGGAAAATGAAATATTTTCTTCTTTGAATAAACTAAAAGTAAACGTTACACACAAATTTGTGTATAAGAGTATATTTGATATACTCTAACTTACATACACATTAAATTAAAATGAAAGTTTATTTATGAAGTTAAATAGAATATTGTTTTTATTAAAAGAAATTTTGAAAAGTTCCAAGTATATTTAAACTTCATAGGCCCATTAAAGATCCAAAATAGCAAATTTTTTTGAAATTCACACATTTCTTCCATTGTGGCCTGGGCCGATTCCAATCTATATGATAAGATGTTGACATGTGTTGTCTTATATTACCTGAAATTGATTGTGATATGTATAGGCATGCTATAGTGTTATTATATGTATGTGTGTGTGTATAACATAAATACCTTTAGTTGAACCTATTTACTTTATATTAAGTGGTTTGGTACCTCTGAGGGGGAAAACACGTTCGGTACTTTAGCGGCGTGATCTCGTAATTCATTGTGATATGTGTTAGAGAACCACGTATTATCACAAAACCAATTGGTGATGTGAAGGGAGGTCTCTTAGTATTTATGCATGATTTATATTGTAAATTGCCCGACGTTAGACTAATCTCAACATGCCCCCGCACGTGTGGTATATCATCAGCCAAACACGTGGACATTCACTGAGGGTGACGTGTGACACAATTAAACCCGCTCTGATAACATGTTAGAGAACCATGTATTATCACAAAACCAATTGGTTGATGTGAAGGGATGTCTCTTAGTATTTATGCATAATTTATATTGTAAATTGTCCGATGTGGGACTAATCTTAACATGTCCCTACATGTGTAGCGTATCATCAGCCCAACACGTGGACATTCATTGAGGGTGACATGTGACACAATTAAACCCGCTCTGATACCATGTTAGAGAACCTCATATTATCACAAAACCAATTGGTGATGTGAAGGGAGAGTCTCTTAGTATTTATGCATGATTTATATTGTAAATTGTCCGATGTGGGACTAATTTCAATACGCCTCCGCACGTGTGGCGTATTTCAATACGCCTCCACATTACCAATTGGTTTGTAATAATATATGGTTCTCTAACAAGATGTATGATCATAATACTGAAATTTCTCACATTGAACTTGTGTATGACCCAAAGCTTATCTTTTCCCTTAAACTCTTAGGTACTCATTTGAAAAAGCCTGACATTCGAGTATCTACAGTTTGTTATTTTCATTGCATTAGTAGAATTGTATGTGGTAGTATCGTGAAGACAAGTTGTTATTACTATCCACAGCCGAGGATAGTACTTATGTAGTTGACATTGCAACTTTAAAAACTCTATTTTTGGAATAGCTCTATGAATCTGATTTCGACTATGTTATATTATATTTCACCAATACAATGTGCGCATAACTTTGTAGTTAAAAGTTTTGTTGCTTTAATTTTACGCTAATGGTTCCACATTCGAATGATTAATTATTGGCACATGAGTACTAATGGATGGTACTTGGTAGAGATCTTGGGTATCAAAATGGAGGGTTATTACAATAACAACAAAACTAGAAACTTCGGATGCATTACTCGACACCTTCAAATATTGCATCACGGCAACATTACATGGACTAAAGAAGATTCCATGCTCAGATATGACTTGAACTACGATGAAGATCTCCCTTCTCCAAAAGTGACACTTAGAGAACTTCGCTTCAAGCGATTTTATTTTAGTATGAGTTCAAATACCGATTCAGCAAGTTCTTTAGATCAATACAAATAGATGTATGCAATCCGAGGTCTAGTGATATTGAAAGCGAATCCACATACTTAATTACTCCACCGATGAATTTTCTCAAATATGAACATGTGTATTTTATACACAAATCAATATCCGTGGTAAGTTTATAGATATAAGATGAAAGTAGAAAGCTATGACATGCATAAAAATTAAAACAATTCAATTTTATTGAATATGAAAGTATCTTAGATAAGAGTTCCAAGAGTCTCTAAAAGAGAATTTACAATACCCTTTCGAGGTCACTCCTCCCTTTGCTAAATAATAATGTATTTAAGGACTAATCAGATACCCTTGAACAAAGTATAATTAATAATGAGTAAAGTTGAGTGACCTCTTTTTATAAGTGTATGTACTTAAGAGTAAGCACACATGTTGAATTTAGTTTCATTTAAAGCAGAAATTATGATTCCATATAAAATATGAACCGGGAAGAAACTTCATCTAATATAGTTTAAGATTTATGATTGTCCAACCTACGTTATGAATACAAGTTTAGCATATTTAAGGCTAAATCTGTATTCTATAAGTCTATTGGCAGTTCATAAAACATTTTTAATGCATATTCCATCGGATTAAGAAATAAATTATCGTTTCAAGACTTGTCACCTTCTTACTGTATGAATTTCTATCCATAGAAATCAATATAGTGCGACGGACCTGGATGCGACCTAAGATTCAAACAAAGAAACTGATCGCATAGACGATACATATTTAACTAAATCCAAAAGGGACACGGCTCATTGGGATGTCTAATATGAAATTTCACACATTTAAGAGAAATTATAAGTTTCTTGTTGATATCGAGAAAATGGATTGTTCGTAACGACAATCTCCTTAGTTTTCCATAAACCATGTAGAGTATAGGCTTTACCACATGGCATGATACTTTAAATTTGAAATGGATTCCAGGTATATTAAAATATTTTATTTTCCAAAATAACACTCAAAAGGATATGATCCATTGGCCATAAGTGATTTTTCGAGAAAAAGATCAAGGAATTGAATAAATTAAGGTTGATGGGAAATGACATCGTTGATTTCAAATGTTCGAGTCAATGAGGCAATTACATCAGTCAATAAGCTTGAGTTCATTTAGATTGTACTCATAAAATATCACACAATATGACTAGTAGTTTTGGCATATTGACTTTGAGACAAAACTTCAAAATAATTATTTAGAGGTGATTGTTCGCGTACGACAGAAAAAATGTCCTGAAGTTAGTAGAAGCGATAAAAAAGCTTACGGACTTTTTATGATATGATCATAAACAAGCATTTAGAGGTCGAGAATTATTTTTACAGAAAAATCAAATTGTTTGATTTCAAGCAAAATGCGAAGGAAGCATGTATATGCAAGAAAGAAAATAAAAGATACTAAGAAATTTCTAATACTATAACAAAACAACATGTTACTGGTTAGTAATGATATGCTCTTGTTAAAATCAGGTAAGGCTTGGTTATTTGGTTCTCGATAATGGATTTGAAAGAGATGTCTTGTATTTGGTATAGGAGGATATTGGGATTGTCCTGATCGATGTACATAAACATTATATTAAAATATCTAACATGGGGTATATGAGATAAATTCCTTATGCACAGGTAATAAAAACCATTATGTATGCTATGTTATGTACTAGATTGAATTTTGTTTACATACTTGATATAGCAAGAGAGTATATAGTCTGACTCAAAATCAACGAATGCTAGTTAGGACTACTCTCGAGTATTTATGAAATACTAGAGAACTGTTTATGGAAACAATAAGCTCCTTTCGTAGGAGTGTCAGAACTCGAACTTCATATGCGACATTGAAAATAGTAAGTCAATCTTAAATCCATTTTACCTTACTAAAGGATATTTAGGTTGGAACGGTCCCAAATAAGAAGTTATGGAAGATTGAACTATAGAGGCTAAGTGCATCTTCATGAATAATGCTACAACGAAAGCAGTATATATGCGCAAATTTATAATAAATCTAGGAATGGTTCCCATCATTGAAAATCCAATAACGTATTGTGACAATAATGATGTAATATATATAATATATATTGAAATTGGAAACGACAACTTAATAAGAGGTCGAGATATATTTTTCATAGTTACCATATGACAAAACAACTTATCAGTGACGGAGAAAAATAATTAAAAAAGTATATACGAAATAATAATATTATAGATCCACTCACTAAGGCTCTTTCTTAGTATGATCTAGGATGATTAGTCAAAGGAATAGGAATGAAGTACCATACTTGGCCTTAAACGCAAGTGGGAGATTGAAGGAGTTAATGGTAGCCCAAGAGCAATTAAGTAATTTATTATGTAATCTTAATTTTGTAACAAACTTGTTCGGAAAAAGTTATGTTATTTGATTTTTGTTTTCTATTATGTGTGTTTGTTATATATGATATGAATAATGATTGTGAGAATTTGCCATGTATAAATAAAAAAATCCCTAAATGAAGTATTATATCAATTGCTATTGCAAATCGGTCATAACCATGAGTACTTAGTCAATCTAGTAATAGTACTCAACTTTAAGGTTAATATTCAAGATGCATCGGGAAATAGATACTAGTGCAACTGTTGAGGCTAGTATACGTAATGCTCTTCAAATGTTGGACGATAAATTACTTGTCAACGACTGTGACGCAAGGTAGTTACATACATATGATTATTGGATGGCTGGAAAGCGACTCAACCAAGAGTCCTATGAACGTTAAATATATCTAAGTTAAAACATATGATCTAAATGTGACGATGTGCGATAGTTTTAAGATCTGAGAATAATATTTAACTTAAAAGAGTGCAACACCCATATTTTTAGAACCATTATTTACGATATTTAATTAGTTAAATTTAATAAAATAATATAAGATGATTAATGGATTGAGATTTGTGATTAAATAAGGGGTAGTCGTGTCATGTTAAACAAATGAACTAAAGAATAAAAAGAGAATAAAAGGTTAGGAAATATACAAAGGTAAAATAGGAACAAGGAACATCCTTATACCCTAAACCCTTAACCCCTCAACACTCACGTTCACTTCGTTATTCACAAATAAAAAATACAAGCTAAGGTCGGCCACTATTAGCAAGCTGAAGAGAAGATAGAAGCTAGGATTTCAAAAGGAAGAATCAAATTACTTAATCAAGGACAAATCTCACATCTTTAATAACAAAGATAAGGCGAATAAGGACTACATCTCAAAAGTTTTTAACGGTTTTCGGTTTTTAGTATGTAATTCGAATTATTTTCCAAAATTTTTGCCATGTTTTGGATGATAAAATGTATATCTATATGTTGTTGATGATTTATGCTAGTTAACATAGATTTTGTGATATGTTTTGATATGAAAACCCCATTATATGAGATCCAATTGCCTTGAAAATTTAGATTTAGATTTGAAATGTTAATTTAGAAATGGGTTTCAATTTTCATAATTTTCTGAATTACTATGGATTTAATATGAATTTTCTAGTGAAAAAAAATGCTATTTTGGATTAAAAATTAATTACGGCCGATTGTATTGGCTTAGGGACTGAAATTTATATATGTTGGAAAACATATTAAAAATTATTTTCTGGAATTTTTGTAGAATTTTTCTAAGTGTTTTAATGGATATATAAATTTATTTAAGGTACGGGACTTAATTGTTTTGCATATTTACAAAAAAAATTAAGAGCTATTTTGTAAATAATTCAAATTGTTATTTCTGAAAATTGGCAGTACTTTTAGAAAATAAATTTATGCAACCAATCATAACTCGTCAAACAAGGCAGGTTTGGTGCAAAGGATTAATTTAAAAAGTCAAATTAACATGCTTTTTCCTGTTTCAATGCTTTCGGCACCAGGCTTTCGACTCCTTATCTCCGCCTCCGCCTCCGACTCCATCGAAACCAATGCATGTGTTATCATATACCTAGTACGTAGTGAATTGGATATAGGTGAAAGGTACTGAGTCGAAACCAAAGGTTCCGAGGGGATTGAAGTACACTTTGTTCCAAACTAGAAATGCGCCTTCATTTTCTTTCGAAGGAAGTGCTTTCGACTTTGTTGGCTTTCGGCTGACTCCAATATTTCAAAGGAAAAGTTTCGAATGGGTTGCACCTTTCGTTTAAGTGAATTCTATCGAAGGAATCGAAACCCCTGACTGCCATTTTTTACCTTTTGACCCAGATTGGTTTCGAAAAGGTTACCTTGTTTTTAGAAACCAAGACGCTTCTCCAATGCTTTCGAAGGGATGGTTTTGACACCATGACTTCTTTACTTAGGAAATGCTCTCTAGAGGGATGCTTTCGACTTAAATGTTTTAATGACCCTTTTGCTCTTTAAAAGGCAGAAGCCAAATGGTTTCGTAAGAGATAGTTTTAATGGTTTCAGAAGGTGTTTCCTCATGTTATAAATTGAACCCAAATGTTTTGGAAAGGCTTAGTGTTTTAATGCATTTGAAAGGTTTTATAGAAAGGTTTCTAAAGGATTCCCTAAATGGTTTTGAAAGATCTAAAAGGAAATGTTTTCCAATGGTTTCGAAAGGGAAATGTTTAAATGTTTTAAAGATAGAATGTCTAAGGTTTTAAAGCTTTCGAAGGAGATGTTGTTCAATACTTTCAAAAGGATAAATATGAATGGTTTCAAAAGGTATGATTTCGAAAGCCATGCTTTGGCGGCCTAAAGTTTTACTTGTATCAAAAAGGGGTATTCCCAAATTCGAAAGGGATACTTTCAAAGAATTCAAAAGGGCTACTTTCGAAAGTTTAAACGTTTTCATCAACAAGGTTTTGTATAAAGAATATGTAACATAGCAAAGTGATTTGAGTAAAGCAAAGAGTATATATATAATTTTCTTGCTTAAAGAATGATTTAAAGGTTTAAATCAATTTGAAAGAAAAGGTTTTCAAGAATTTTTTTAAGGGTAGATAACCCTAAGTAAAATGATTCGGATATTAGAATACTAGATAGGACTGGTATGGGGTTGTGCCCTATACTTTAATTAGTAGCCCCTTACTAAAATAGGTCCAAAATTGCAGTATGTAGGGCTTTGTTAGAAGAAAGACTAAAATTATGTTACACATAGAAAGGAATCAAAAAAGGAAAGATAGGTTATTGGTGAGCCTGCAAACTCATTAGGGTCAGTTAGACCTAGAGAAATAAGTAAGGACAGACCGTCCAGAAGAGGAGAATCTAACAGATGCTAGATTTTTATGTTTTCTGGTAGGCTCGAATTAGCTAAGTGTTAGTAGCTAGCCCAAAAAAATACAGTGTATGGACAGATAGTCCATTTGATAACTAATATAGCTTTACAGATTTAACCAGTTTTGGTTGTAGGATTTTAAATTTGCAAAAGATATGTTTTAAAAAGGATATTGGTGAGGGAAAACCTGTTCCACTAAGCGGTATGGTCTCACTTAATATCAAATAACCGAGATGTATAATATTATTCACACCAGGATTTATGTCTGACTTGAAGTTTATGTTTTCCCCTTAAACTCTCGGGTGCTCAAAATTGATTTGAGTAGGCTGAGGGTTGAGGTTTACAGGCTTAAGTAGGACTAGCGAATAAAGCTTACAGTGGCGAGCAGGTGGCTGACGGATAGCTAATTAGGAGTTGTTGTTTTATTTTGAATTGATTCTGATGTGTTGTGTATATCAATATACAGTACTATGGTCAACCAAGTTGGCATCATCATATGTCGGTCTTGGCATATTTACGTAATAACTATATTCTATCTGAACCTGGGAAAGCGATGGGATTATGTTTGAATATGGAACATGTTTTGTAAATATAATCAATTTTTTTTGAAATATGTGATTTTGTTTCATGTAACAGCCCGCTATTTTGGACCATTCAAATCGACAATAAAACCGTACATGTCCGACTTGAATAATTCAAAATACCGAATTGTTAATAAAAATTTGGCAAAACTTAAAATATACAGTAAATAAATCAATCATAGATCACTTACACAGAGTAATACAATGCAGCGGAATGGATAAAAATAGTAGTTCATGAAGCTACTATATACATTAAAGTTAGAAATAAAATACAACCGAATAGTTCAAATGCCATGAAGTCTCCAATGCAACAGATGGCTTCTCTGAACCAATCAACTGGATGACTGAAGGGATAGATAGCTGGATCTTCAAGCAAAGCTCCAACTTCGAAGATGAGTCTCAAATGCTGTATCACTCAGTCTGACCCGAGCGTAAAGCAAAACACAAAACACTCGAGTCAGGATTAACATTCTTATATCTATAAATCTAACTCAAGTGAAATATCAACTAAAATATAATTAACTTAGAGGATGTTTGGGATAACCATCCTCTAAGGGTCCATGGAACTATCTATAAGATAGAAATATACACTATAACACCGTAGTCTTCCAACTTAATTTATACTTCAAAACCAACTATCATTTTCACTTCAAAAATCTCTATACTTCCCAAATAGTATTTATATATATTAAATAATTTATTCAGTAAAGAAATTTCAATTCCCTCAACTTAACCAATCGTTTAACATCAACCCGACCTTCCCATTTAAATCTTTTTCAATCTCAATTTATCAATTTAAATTCAACTCAATTTCTAAAATAACCATTTCAATTTTATTGATCTCAAGTTCGGATTTGAAATCACCAAATACCCTTTATATTTCAATATATTTCAAAACTTTAAGTAATCAACGTTTCAAACTAAACTTTATTCAATTTAGTTTTCTAAATAATTAATTCAACTTATATCGATTCAAATACAGATCTGAAACACCCATTTATATTCTAGTATAGTTCAAAGATTTAATATTCTACATTCCCAAAGTTCAATTTTACAGTTTCATAAGATCTTGATTTAATCAAATTATTATTTAGCCTTGAAATATTTCCTCCTTAGATTCAACATCATTTAAGTAAACCTGAAATTACCCTTTTACTCAATATTTTCTTTAATTTATTTAAACATGAAACATTCAATAAATCACTTAAAACAAAAATCCAGTTACAAAATCATACCCTTAAATTTCCCATTCAATAAATTCAAATTGATTTAATTAAATAAATCTTCATTTGAATACCATTTTTAATAAACCAAATTTATCTCCCAATCTTAATTATTAAAATTCTTTACACGGTAAAATTTGAAATATAAATCTTAAATAATACTTAAACATATTTTATGGATTAAATCAGTCTAAAATATTATTAAATTTATATATAAAGTTTCCATTTATATATAATATTTTAAGAACCAATATTTATTAATTCACATATGTTTCTTTTCAAACTGTAGAAATTTATCTTTAAATTATTTATATGGACCAACGGTGTCGGTATATATTTCCTATCATATAGTCAAATGCTACGGATATTTATCATTTCAATCCGTACACTAAATATATACGGGTGGATATCATTTCAACCCGTAATCCCAAATTCAATTTAAATGAAAATCGTTTGGGTTTATCATTTCAATCCATAACGATTTTCTCCTATTCTAAAGTCCGTTCGGGTATGTATCATTTCAACCCATAGTGATTTTTATACTAACAGGGAACTTGCAGAGTGATAGCAGATATGAAAATAATAATAATAACAACAGGTATATATCATCAAAATAAATATAAACAATAGGATATGGTGTCATATCCCATAAGTGAACTATTACAGATAATAGCATAAATATAACAATTTAAATAACTACAGCAGCATATTTCAATTGTCATTTCAATTGAAATCAAATTTAATAAATAAAAGAACGTTAATCGTGAGTGATTGCTCACCTTTCGAGGCTAGAGATATATGATGATGAAATGAGCTATGAAATCCAAAACAACGCTGGATGGACAAGATTTGATGTAGAAAATAGGCACGACGGACAAGGCTGATAATGGGAAATCGATGAGAATGAATCGAATCAATTTTGATATTACAGAAAAAAATATAAATTATTATGATATTAATTCTCCCAAAACCAATTTTCAAATTAAAAATGTATATTTAAAATCTATATATACCTATATGTAATTTAAACATAATTCGTCCAAAAAAAACCATTGTATTATATTTTATAGTCAATAATTATTATAAAAACAATATAACCACTTATTGTAATATATATTACTTAAAAACCCCATGAAAGCAACCTATATATGTTCATAATAAAAATGTATATATAGAAATTCCAAATGCATAGCCTATATTCGGTTATATATATATATTATGTAAGTCTGAAACAAACACCTAAACGCATATATATGTCTCGAGATTTATAAACAACAAAATACTTATAATGACACATGCACTCATATACTTATATAGACTGTGAACAAGTATACATACTATGCCGTATAAAATCCAACACTAAAAAAAGAAGTAAACTCACACTGAAAACATTTTAGTCAATTATTAAATATATATATTAACTAGCGTATAAAACTAGCGTATCCTGTAACTTTATAATATATAAGCTATATCAGATATGAAACTATCATTATATCAGATATATAAATAGTTAAACATTTTATACAAAACTATCATAACTTTATTAAATTAAACATACATTACACACTTACACAAATAGACCGTAAACTGTAAAACTTCACCCATTTTAAAGTGGTAACAATACGCTTGCTAAAAATATAACCCACATAGCTCGTACTTCCCTATAAAACTATATAAATATTTGTAAGCTAACCATTAATATAGTCTAATTCACAATATGCATACCTTTATAACTTTAAATCAAATGTGTATATATATACTTATAACCAGTTATTCACAAAATACATAGCTTTAAACATATCATATATTTAAATACATATACAATCGACTGATAAGATGAGTATGCTTTACGTTTTATATATGTACTAACTTTTTATATAATATTTATATATACACTTATCAAATTTTATAACATGCGAACAAAATTTTATATTATATAGAATCTGAAAACTGCAAACATTTCATACTTGGAACCATACTATATTTATAAGATGTATATATGATATCTTAAATCAAAAAAAAAAAAAAACTTACTTTGCTATAATACATACAATATTACTGCATAGATATACATTACTGACATATATTAAACTATATATTAACTAATATATAACCTTCAAACTTTTAAAATTGAATACCAACGTGACACATAAAGTATAAAACAATCAAGTTATCAAATCTCTATACATAGTATAATATCATACACACTATGAACGAAAAAAAAAAAAAAAAGAATACTGTTATGAACTCATATATATAATACCATATGATACATAACTAACATGAATTTAAAATCATGTAGGACAGATCACATATTCCAAATACAGACTTATAGAAAATATACAATAACACATATATATTATAAATATATGCTAACCTATTACTCAAAGATAACGTGTGGCATGATTGTTGATGGTGAAGGCTCTGAGGATGGCTGAGCATGCAGGCGATGACAACACGTGTAGAGAGATATGTGCATGAGAGGAGGAGAGAAAAACGCGGAGGGAGAGGGATGAGTTGGATGTGGTGGGTGACGAAGCGATGGGAGGTGGAAGCACGGTAAAAGAAGGGAGAAAATAGGTGGATCTGTAGAAAGAAAAATGGAAGAAGGAGGAGGAAGAAAACTTAAAATGAGGAATGAGATTGGAAGTGACAGCAGTTTGCAATATGAAAGAAACGAAGTCAAACAAGGTTATAAAGGCAAAATAAATAAAGAAAAGAACCGTTGCATACGAAACGTATACAATAAATATGAATTGATTTGAATAGTAATGGTCAAATTCAGCTGAAAAGATTAAAGCGAATAAATACGGAGCATTGGTTATGGTAAAGTAACGCACAAAATTAGGGGAATAACAAAGGAAAGGACTGGTCAAAATAAATGAATGTAAACGTGCAACGAATATAAAAATCTATATAATTAAACCGATGGAAACGAAGGAAGCAAATAAAAGAAAGGGAACGAAGGAAAAAAAATAAGCTGTGTCCCGAGCATAAATAAAGGTGGTAACGTATGAGAGGAATGAGAAAAACAAACGGGCACAATTTGAAATCAATGCAATAAAACGGCCAAAAGCTGATTTTTAGGAAAATTATTAAAGAAATATTCCTTGGGCTGCGCGTTTGAGATCCGAAAAGGCATGGAAATCAAAAAGTTATAATTTAGATTGGAATGAAAACATACAGGAAATAATAAAGGAAAAAAAAATAAATGCGAAATAATCATATAGCATTTATTACGTTTCAAACTTTTGACATGGCATGGGATGGAAACAGCTGTACGCTAATTGAGAAGCTATTAAAGCAATTTATTATTAGTGGCATGTTATACGTTTTTATATTTATTTATTTCCTAGATCTCAATTCATATCTGATTATACTATGCAGATTTATCTTTATTACTAAACGTTCAAAAAGAATAAAACGTATACAAATTTTCTTGATTTTCGAAACAAAATTAACGGCTAAAAGATGATGAAGGGACAAAATATAAGAAAGGGAAAGAGATGAATGCGTACAATTATTTATAAGAAAAGAGAGAGACAAGAAAAACCCACAATTAAAAATGAATGAATGAACGCTGAAAGTCAGTCAGGAATATAGAAGGTACAATATGAAATAATGGTAATCACAACTACTTTTTTTAATGCAGACCTTAAATCAACCCTTAAAACATATACTTCATATATGTAGTTAAATATAGTATATACTTCTCTTCTTCTTTGGTTCATATGATATATGAAACCCTTAACTATCGTATTTATAGCTGACGACATATGTATAGATATACTAAATATGCACTAAAATAAACTAGAAATGGTGACACAAAAACCCAAAATCAAATATATATATATATTTAACATGACTAGAAATCAAACTTCAGTAAAACTATATACTAGTATCAAGACTAACATATATATATATATATAGCTATTATAACACATATAAATTAAATAAAACTTGGTATAAATACGCTTTACTATATATACACTTCAAATAGACCATCATACATATACAGTGGTTTTCCAAAATAACTATATATGGAACGTACTCAACATACTTAAAATTTACACACCTTGCTGAAAAGCAAAAGGAGACCGTAAATTTATTACCCACGCTATTGATATTTATACCCAATAGAAATGAACTATGCTACCAAATTTACATCAAACTTAACTTATATTATAGTATAAATAATAGTTTATAAAGTTTTTGTACTAGATCTTATAGGTATAACCACAACCAAACTTTAAAATATATGTACACAGCTCGTACTACAAATCATTAATATACATAACATATTTTCTTTTTTTTTTTCAAAATTTTATTATTAATAATTTCTCAAAATCCAATTCAATACGTTAAATACCAATTAAAAATTGCTAAAATTTTATGGGTCGTTACACTCTCCCCCACTCAAAACTTTTCGTCCCCGAAAAGGAATAAAGTAGGAGAATAGAAACAACCAGATGAAAAATTTAGACTTTGAAAAACAAATTAAAAAATTTATTTAAAACCATATACTTTTTCTTTTATTATTATTTAAATTGATTAATATTTAATAGACTACTCATTTTATCAAATCCATTCAATTAATTATGAGATCAATTATTTATAAAACACTAATTTTCTCTCTTATTAAACCAGGTAGAATATAAATAAACAATGTTTTAAAGGATATATTCAAAAGAAGGAAAGAAGGAAAGAAGATAGATTCGGAAAAGAGAATATAGTTGAATAAATAAAGCAGGGAAGATAAGGTAGATTCAAAAGAATAGAATCGGGCAAGAATCGTACATTTCAAACCATGAGAGTTTCAATTTCAAATATTAACACAAAATTTCTTTGTTGGAAATACTTTTATAATAAATACCTTTTATATCGAAATAAATCTTTTCTTTCAAAAATATTTTTATAACTCGATGTTTCAACAAGTTTATCCTCGTTCTTGCAGACTCTGGCCATGCGTTGATCAGGCGCAAAGCTAGAATTCTTCAAGTACTTAGTAGACCTGTTTCAACAACCAGTGAAAATACTTGAAAAAAACTTTAAAAACAGATATGGAAAGTACAATCCAAACAAAACAACCAAACCAAAACCTTTGTCCGATCATGGTTCGCAGATACACAATGGTTACGCCTGGGTCCCCCAGGAAACAATCCATATCCGTAAGCTTTCTCAGCCCTGCGAGTTACGCCATGATGACTAGTAGAGTGCAGGATACACAATGGTTACGCCTGGATCCCCCAGGAAACAATCCGTACCCCTAGGCAAGACTCAGCCAGGCACTTGCGCTACTATTCGCGACCTACACAGATTGCAGGATACACAATGGTTACGCCTGGATCCCCCAGGAAACAATCCGTACCCCTAGGCAAGACTCAGCCAGGCAATTGCGCTGTGCATTCACGAGAGAAAAAAAAACCATGGGTTACGCCACGGTGGGAAACACTCGAGTATTACATCCGGAAAACCGAAAATCAGAGAGAATAATATCGATAGAATGAATCCACGATGTGGCCACAAAGCGGATATCAAGCAGAAGGCACTTTCCATATCTTTACTTCGAAAATATATATCATATAGTACCTTTTCAAATCACTTTCAAATATTGTACTTATATAAAGTCCATATATATAGGATTCCTTTCTCAAATCGAATACTTTCCAAATCAATAGTAGATCAAATCATACTTATATAGATTTCGATTAAATAAAATCTCTTTCCAAATTGAGTACCTTTCAAATCAATAGATTTCAAATCAACCTCATACTTATACAATCCATTTTATATAAGTTCGACCACTCCCAAATCAAGTGCTTAGTAATCTAAGGTTCTCAATTTCAAATTATTTCAATACCAATTCAGTTTCAAAATCATATATGATTTCACCAAATTTTCTTCCAAATTAAATGTCTGAATTTCAAAGTTCCCAAAATAATAGGTGTAGAAAATTATCCCAGTTTCCAAATTAAAATAATTCAAGTCAAACAAATTCATTTCCAAAATCACCATATAAGTACTGGGTTTTTTTTTTTCAATTTAATTTTCAAAACCAAATATTTTTCTCAAAATCAATTATATTCAAAATGGTTTCCAAATTTATAATTATCCCTTTAAAACCTTTAAACTATTTACTTCGATTTGAAATATCCAATTTACCTTTTTGAAAACCATTATTTAAAACTAAAATTCTTTCAAAACATTTAAAAACTAAATTCCATATTAGTATAATTAAAATAGCCATATTCTCTTACTTAATAAAAGGTTTAACCTCATACAACAAAACTTGCATACTTTATCAAATATTTTATACCTTTCGAAATATCTTGGTTTTTAAACCTTTAAACCTTGATTTGGAAGTGCTCGAACCTTCAAAATAGTCGGTGAAAATCAATTTCAAATCCAAGAGATGGAAATCAATTTTTATAAATAGAGTTATTCTAAGTCAAATCAAAAACTCGAGGACTGAACACCGGTCTTACTTCAAATTGTTTCAAATATATACATATATCTTTCGAAAATATCAAATTATACTTCGGAATTTGAAATCAAAAACGGTTTTACAAAATCACTCGCATAGCGAAGCTATTAAAGTGGCCTCTCCCCCACTCTGAAACTCGAAAATCAATGTCGATGATGCGTGCACTCATCACCGAAATTATTCTCCAGCGACATAAGTGAGTTCTGGACTTCTATTTTCTTGAAAACTTCTTTGAAATTTCTTCAAATTATTGGAATTCATTTGAATTCATTTGAAATATTTCTTATTCGGAAAAATACTTTTAAATCGTATTATTTATATATAATTTCCAAAATCTTAAAACCAATTTCAAAATACCGGAATTCAATTCTCGAATTTCAAATTTAACACTTCAATTATAAATCATTTTTATATAAATCAATTTCTTATAATTTTTTTCAAAATTTCAAATCCTTTCAAAACCCTTTTTATATAGAATAACATTTCTTATTTGCTTTATATATAGGTATATAATCTCTACCGAAAACATTTTCTTTATATATATAGAATAAAATCATAGTTATCAAAATAATAATTTCGGTATAAACAATTTCTAAAATACAAACAAAACCCGATTTTCAAAGGATGATTTAAGGATGGATTTCAAAACAAAGATAGAGATTTAATTTAAAGGAACTCTAATCAATAGAATCCTGATTCGAAGATAGACTCGATCGAAGATGAGATAATTAAGTTACAAAATAGAAGATGGATATACTTCTATAAATCGCGGGCGACCTTTACCTGTCAACCGTGATTCCAAAATTAGATCGGTGTAGAATTCTGAGGCAATTCGACATTCGATCGTCGGAGATATAGAATTCGGCATAACAAGATATATCAGCATCGTAAACCGAGGATACAGGAATCTTCGGTGAGTCAATGCCAATTGAAAAGGAGTTTTCACCCCCTTTACAAATCATTCAATGGAGTTATGGGATACTCCAGAATCAAACGAATATAAATAGGGAGAGACAGAATGAATTTCGAAACCGAGGGACATTCCAAAACTCAAAGGAAATTGAGTCAAAAAGGAAGAGATTCAACTCGAACGAAAGTGATTCTGTAAATAAATTTACCATATATGCTAAGTTTTGCCCAGAGCCAAAGCTCTGATACCAACTGTAACAGCCCGCTATTTTGGACCATTCAAATCGACAATAAAACCGTACATGTCCGACTTGAATAATTCAAAATACCGAATTGTTAATAAAAATTTGGCAAAACTTAAAATATACAGTAAATAAATCAATCATAGATCACTTACACAGAGTAATACAATGCAGCGGAATGGATAAAAATAGTAGTTCATGAAGCTACTATATACATTAAAGTTAGAAATAAAATACAACCGAATAGTTCAAATGCCATGAAGTCTCCAATGCAACAGATGGCTTCTCTGAACCAATCAACTGGATGACTGAAGGGATAGATAGCTGGATCTTCAAGCAAAGCTCCAACTTCGAAGATGAGTCTCAAATGCTGTATCTCTCAGTCTGACCCGAGCGTAAAGCAAAACACAAAACACTCGAGTCAGGATTAACATTCTTATATCTATAAATCTAACTCAAGTGAAATATCAACTAAAATATAATTAACTTAGAGGATGTTTGGGATAACCATCCTCTAAGGTTCCATGGAACTATCTATAAGATAGAAATATACACTATAACACCGTAGTCTTCCAACTTAATTTATACTTCAAAACCAACTATCATTTTCACTTCAAAAATCTCTATACTTCCCAAATAGTATTTATATATATTAAATAATTTATTCAGTAAAGAAATTTCAATTCCCTCAACTTAACCAATCGTTTAACATCAACCCGACCTTCCCATTTAAATCTTTTTCAATCTCAATTTATCAATTTAAATTCAACTCAATTTCTAAAATAACCATTTCAATTTTATTGATCTCAAGTTCGGATTTGAAATCACCAAATACCCTTTATATTTCAATATATTTCAAAACTTTAAGTAATCAACGTTTCAAACTAAACTTTATTCAATTTAGTTTTCTAAATAATAAATTCAACTTATATCGATTCAAATACAGATCTGAAACACCCATTTATATTCTAGTATAGTTCAAAGATTTAATATTCTACATTCCCAAAGTTCAATTTTACAGTTTCATAAGATCTTGATTTAATCAAATTATTATTTAGCCTTGAAATATTTCCTCCTTAGATTCAACATCATTTAAGTAAACCTGAAATTACCCTTTTACTCAATATTTTCTTTAATTTATTTAAACATGAAACATTCAATAAATCACTTAAAACAAAAATCCAGTTACAAAATCATACCCTTAAATTTCCCATTCAATAAATTCAAATTGATTTAATTAAATAAATCTTCATTTGAATACCATTTTTAATAAACCAAATTTATCTCCCAATCTTAATTATTAAAATTCTTTACACGGTAAAATTTGAAATATAAATCTTAAATAATACTTAAACATATTTTATGGATTAAATCAGTCTAAAATATTATTAAATTTATATATAAAGTTTCCATTTATATATAATATTTTAAGAACCAATATTTATTAATTCACATATGTTTCTTTTCAAACTGTAGAAATTTATCTTTAAATTATTTATATGGACCAACGGTGTCGGTATATATTTCCTATCATATAGTCAAATGCTACGGATATTTATCATTTCAATCCGTACACTAAATATATACGGGTGGATATCATTTCAACCCGTAATCCCAAATTCAATTTAAATGAAAATCGTTTGGGTTTATCATTTCAATCCATAACGATTTTCTCCTATTCTAAAGTCCGTTCGGGTATGTATCATTTCAACCCATAGTGATTTTTATACTAACAGGGAACTTGCAGAGTGATAGCAGATATGAAAATAATAATAATAACAACAGGTATATATCATCAAAATAAATATAAACAATAGGATATGGTGTCATATCCCATAAGTGAACTATTACAGATAATAGCATAAATATAACAATTTAAATAACTACAGCAGCATATTTCAATTGTCATTTCAATTGAAATCAAATTTAATAAATAAAAGAACGTTAATCGTGAGTGATTGCTCACCTTTCGAGGCTAGAGATATATGATGATGAAATGAGCTATGAAATCCAAAACAACGCTGGATGGACAAGATTTGATGTAGAAAATAGGCACGACGGACAAGGCTGATAATGGGAAATCGATGAGAATGAATCGAATCAATTTTGATATTACAGAAAAAAATATAAATTATTATGATATTAATTCTCCCAAAACCAATTTTCAAATTAAAAATGTATATTTAAAATCTATATATACCTATATGTAATTTAAACATAATTCGTCCAAAAAAAACCATTGTATTATATTTTATAGTCAATAATTATTATAAAAACAATATAACCACTTATTGTAATATATATTACTTAAAAACCCCATGAAAGCAACCTATATATGTTCATAATAAAAATGTATATATAGAAATTCCAAATGCATAGCCTATATTCGGTTATATATATATATTATGTAAGTCTGAAACAAACACCTAAACGCATATATATGTCTCGAGATTTATAAACAACAAAATACTTATAATGACACATGCACTCATATACTTATATAGACTGTGAACAAGTATACATACTATGCCGTATAAAATCCAACACTAAAAAAAGAAGTAAACTCACACTGAAAACATTTTAGTCAATTATTAAATATATATATTAACTAGCGTATAAAACTAGCGTATCCTGTAACTTTATAATATATAAGCTATATCAGATATGAAACTATCATTATATCAGATATATAAATAGTTAAACATTTTATACAAAACTATCATAACTTTATTAAATTAAACATACATTACACACTTACACAAATAGACCGTAAACTGTAAAACTTCACCCATTTTAAAGTGGTAACAATACGCTTGCTAAAAATATAACCCACATAGCTCGTACTTCCCTATAAAACTATATAAATATTTGTAAGCTAACCATTAATATAGTCTAATTCACAATATGCATACCTTTATAACTTTAAATCAAATGTGTATATATATACTTATAACCAGTTATTCACAAAATACATAGCTTTAAACATATCATATATTTAAATACATATACAATCGACTGATAAGATGAGTATGCTTTACGTTTTATATATGTACTAACTTTTTATATAATATTTATATATACACTTATCAAATTTTATAACATGCGAACAAAATTTTATATTATATAGAATCTGAAAACTGCAAACATTTCATACTTGGAACCATACTATATTTATAAGATGTATATATGATATCTTAAATCAAAAAAAAAAAAAAAACTTACTTTGCTATAATACATACAATATTACTGCATAGATATACATTACTGACATATATTAAACTATATATTAACTAATATATAACCTTCAAACTTTTAAAATTGAATACCAACGTGACACATAAAGTATAAAACAATCAAGTTATCAAATCTCTATACATAGTATAATATCATACACACTATGAACGAAAAAAAAAAAAAAGAATACTGTTATGAACTCATATATATAATACCATATGATACATAACTAACATGAATTTAAAATCATGTAGGACAGATCACATATTCCAAATACAGACTTATAGAAAATATACAATAACACATATATATTATAAATATATGCTAACCTATTACTCAAAGATAACGTGTGGCATGATTGTTGATGGTGAAGGCTCTGAGGATGGCTGAGCATGCAGGCGATGACAACACGTGTAGAGAGATATGTGCATGAGAGGAGGAGAGAAAAACGCGGAGGGAGAGGGATGAGTTGGATGTGGTGGGTGACGAAGCGATGGGAGGTGGAAGCACGGTAAAAGAAGGGAGAAAATAGGTGGATCTGTAGAAAGAAAAATGGAAGAAGGAGGAGGAAGAAAACTTAAAATGAGGAATGAGATTGGAAGTGACAGCAGTTTGCAATATGAAAGAAACGAAGTCAAACAAGGTTATAAAGGCAAAATAAATAAAGAAAAGAACCGTTGCATACGAAACGTATACAATAAATATGAATTGATTTGAATAGTAATGGTCAAATTCAGCTGAAAAGATTAAAGCGAATAAATACGGAGCATTGGTTATGGTAAAGTAACGCACAAAATTAGGGGAATAACAAAGGAAAGGACTGGTCAAAATAAATGAATGTAAACGTGCAACGAATATAAAAATCTATATAATTAAACCGATGGAAACGAAGGAAGCAAATAAAAGAAAGGGAACGAAGGAAAAAAAATAAGCTGTGTCCCGAGCATAAATAAAGGTGGTAACGTATGAGAGGAATGAGAAAAACAAACGGGCACAATTTGAAATCAATGCAATAAAACGGCCAAAAGCTGATTTTTAGGAAAATTATTAAAGAAATATTCCTTGGGCTGCGCGTTTGAGATCCGAAAAGGCATGGAAATCAAAAGGTTATAATTTAGATTGGAATGAAAACATACAGGAAATAATAAAGGAAAAAAAAATAAATGCGAAATAATCATATAGCATTTATTACGTTTCAAACTTTTGACATGGCATGGGATGGAAACAGCTGTACGCTAATTGAGAAGCTATTAAAGCAATTTATTATTAGTGGCATGTTATACGTTTTTATATTTATTTATTTCCTAGATCTCAATTCATATCTGATTATACTATGCAGATTTATCTTTATTACTAAACGTTCAAAAAGAATAAAACGTATACAAATTTTCTTGATTTTCGAAACAAAATTAACGGCTAAAAGATGATGAAGGGACAAAATATAAGAAAGGGAAAGAGATGAATGCGTACAATTATTTATAAGAAAAGAGAGAGACAAGAAAAACCCACAATTAAAAATGAATGAATGAACGCTGAAAGTCAGTCAGGAATATAGAAGGTACAATATGAAATAATGGTAATCACAACTACTTTTTTTAATGCAGACCTTAAATCAACCCTTAAAACATATACTTCATATATGTAGTTAAATATAGTATATACTTCTCTTCTTCTTTGGTTCATATGATATATGAAACCCTTAACTATCGTATTTATAGCTGACGACATATGTATAGATATACTAAATATGCACTAAAATAAACTGGAAATGGTGACACAAAAACCCAAAATCAAATATATATATATATTTAACATGACTAGAAATCAAACTTCAGTAAAACTATATACTAGTATCAAGACTAACATATATATATATATAGCTATTATAACACATATAAATTAAATAAAACTTGGTATAAATACGCTTTACTATATATACACTTCAAATAGACCATCATACATATACAGTGGTTTTCCAAAATAACTATATATGGAACGTACTCAACATACTTAAAATTTACACACCTTGCTGAAAAGCAAAAGGAGACCGTAAATTTATTACCCACGCTATTGATATTTATACCCAATAGAAATGAACTATGCTACCAAATTTACATCAAACTTAACTTATATTATAGTATAAATAATAGTTTATAAAGTTTTTGTACTAGATCTTATAGGTATAACCACAACCAAACTTTAAAATATATGTACACAGCTCGTACTACAAATCATTAATATACATAACATATTTTCTTTTTTTTTTCAAAATTTTATTATTAATAATTTCTCAAAATCCAATTCAATACGTTAAATACCAATTAAAAATTGCTAAAATTTTATGGGTCGTTACATTTCATATTCACGTGCTTATGATATTATCGATACCATTAACATTTCCGTATTTGGTCAACGAAAGTTAATACTATGGACGACTGTAGCATCCGTAGCGCTTAGCTTACGACCTCCAAATAGGGGATGTTACAAAGAGTAGGCTATGTTTTGATTTCAATCAGCTTATGGCATTGCAACATGTTGCGACTCTTTTTAGGTATTTTCCAAATCGTTTAGAGTGAAACATTATTCAATAAATTATTGATCTCCTTTTATATGGTAGGTTAGTATCCCGGTAACTGGAATACAATTTAAGGTGCAAAATCTATGGCTCCAGTACTTTCGGTTATTCAATAATTGTTTCCTTCTAAACTAAGGACTCTGAAGTTAGTCTTTACGATTAACTACAAATATTATTAAATTTTTTGACCGTCGACCAAATTATTGTTTTTACAAGTGAGATAGTGTTGATGAAAAGAAAGACACACAAACATTATTACATATGGATGTATGCTTAATTTGATTATAATATTATTTTCCCAGATTATATATAAGCAATGAAACATACGTTGTAATGCCACACCAATAAAGCCTAAACTGATGTGAACTTTGATATCAAATTGTCTAATACTATTTGCTACTCGAGTTCTCAACAGTGAGTCACACGATTGAAATTGTTTGAGATAATTGCGGAAGTGACTAATTTATAAATGTAATAAGTTAAATGGATAAATTAATATAAATGTTATATTAATTTATTTGAGAGCCTAAATATTTTTTAAGGGCTATAAATTAGTTAAATTATATATATAGTATTTTTTTAATTAATTGAAATAACTAAAGAATAAATATAGTGGATATTTAAATTATTTAAAAATGATTTAAAATCACGTTTGAAATTAATTTGATTAGTTTACCGCGGGCCTCCATAAATTTTTGTGAAGTGTTTTACTATTTATTTAAGGCTTTGTTTTATTTGTGAAAAAACATGTATGATCTAGTCTCATTTAGATGAGCTCTCCACTGTTATTATATAATAGTGTCTTTACGAACCACTTGTTTTTTTGATGAAACCCTTTCCACCACAATCATTTCTCCATCTCTCGCAAAACTAAAATCTTGACTAGCGTTTCCTAATCAAGAAGAAAAGTTTGCAAATTTACTTCAAGGAAGTAGAATATCTCAAAAGAGGAAACACAGACAATTTCGAAGTATTAAGGAATGATAAGAAGCTGGTAATTCATATGTTGTCTAATAGTATATCCTCTTTATATTAGTCTATGATTTTGGAATTATAAATGATTGCAAAACAATGAATTCAAATTCATGGTTTGTATAAAACACACACACAAATATATATAAGGATCTGTCTTGTCTTCTACACCTCATTCTGCACCCATATGATTTTCGATGTTACACTATTACCAATCAAATGAATATTTGGGGATGTTTAATTTACACTATGAAAATCATGTATAAAAATTGAGACCATTTTAAAACTCCTAACATGTTCAAAATGTTAAATCGAATATCAACCGTTAAAACACTTATTTCAACCTTTGATTTGAAATATGCTTTTGAATGTGTTAGGTTAATCAAATAAAGTAGAATTTTGCAGATATGGTCTTAGGTTATGTAAGAACATATCCACAAATTTTCGTTTGATTTTGAACAACGTATGTCAAAAATGACGAGGGTGTAGATAAGGTGAGTGGAGAGAGGTGTAGTAGAATCCTTCCTTATAGACACACACACACACACACACACACACACACATATATATTAGTGTGTGTGTTTGCGCGTACGCATGTGCGTGTATGTGGAAAAAATGGCTAATTCTATTCCCGAAACCCTAGGTGAGAACGAGGAGGACGATGAAGGAGGTTAAAGGGAAGGGGAAATAGACCTTTGCTGAGGCAGTTAAGCATAACCCTAGGTCGATGAACCTAGGGTGGTAAAAAATTCAAAAACATGGGTCGATGCATTGTGTAGTAGGGTTGAAATAAATGGGAAGGTTAATTATCTTTAGCCAATCAATGATGGGAAGGAAGCATATCGGTTTATTGATGATGAAGACTATGAAGAGGCTAATGCTATGTGGAAAATTTTGATTTACAAATATATGGCAGCTAAGCGCCCACATTTTGTATACTTCAACGCTTATATTAAAAGGGTTTGGAAACTAAAGGCTCATGGGACGTCTACCCTAGGGACAATGTATTTTACTTGATTAGATTTATAAGAGAGGATGATTATGAACATATTCTTAAAGGAAGCTCTTGGTTCATGGACCGTAAACAGATTTTCATCAGAAAATTGGATGTAGATTTTAATTTTTAAAGGGCAATGTTGATGACTTATCCGGTATGCATCAAATTTAACAATCTGAATTTGGCACTATGGAATACTAGATGCATCGGTAAATTAGCTAGCTTAATAGGTAAACCTCTAGACATTGATGAAAACACTAGACTAGTAAAACGAATTAAATTTGCAAGAGTGTTTGTTGAAATGGATGTTGGGTCTAAGATTCCAAAAACAGTTAAAGCTATTGATAAACATGGCAATGTTTATATGCAAGAAGCGGGGTATGAATTTGTGCCTCCTAGATGCGCAGAATGCAAATGTTTTGGTCATAATAATAAACAGTGTAACAACATTTCTGAAAAACCAAAACAAGTGTGGGTAAAGAAGACTAAAACTAAAATATCAACAACAAACACCAGTAGAGAACCACATATTTCTGTGAGTGATCCAAAAAATGATGTTGCGAAAAAGTGATACACAAAATATTCGGTTACTAGCCCTAAAAGAACCTATGTAGCAATGAAATACTATGATGCTGAACTAATTAATATACACAAAGCATCACCCATAGTCAATGAGTTGGACTCTCCAAAAAAGCTAGGATTTCCTCAAAGCCCGATCAATCTTCTAAAAAGAAAGATCCTAAAGACCACTTTGTGCAGTTGTTGGAGCTGAAGTTTGTGGTGGAATCAGAATATCACTCTTAAAGTGCCGAGGAGGAGTTGGAGGAGGAGTTACCTGCCTCTTTAAATTAAACATCCTATGACGACCCGCCTTTCTAACCCTAGAAAGACGTATCATCAATAAGAAAAGAAAGGGATGGAAATAGAAAAGATAGAAAGAAAGAATAACAACATCAGAATCTCACAGCAGAATGTAACAAAATATAATATATCACATAACTATTACATAGTTTTTACATATATCAGAGTTATACAATATCATGCACATGACAGTCATATACATATCTGTCAATACATACATCCAAAATACAACATACATCAACTACACATTAGAACTAGATAGATATATACATACGTCTGGGCATCTGCTCCAAAGCTCCTTCAGAAACTCTATACTCCAAAACCTATCATTTGGCTACTCATAAAAATTTGAGTACCCAAGAGTTTATGGAAAACAAAATATAAACTCCGGGTCAGACATGGGTCTGGTGTGAGTAAACGGGTTAAAGTTGTTTAACTTTGAAAATCATTTGAAAATAAAGGTATCACGTAAGACTCCCCATACATAAACAAGGGTAAGTTTTTGCCTTACGCTAACCAAAATATTTTATAGGAAATCCAGTGATATTATATAAGTGTCTAGGGTTTTCAAGTAAATAGAAAATATCCGAAATTGTTACATTCATTAAATTCCAGCTACTAGCCACAAAAGAGGGAAATACAAATCAAAACCGTAGGAACTCGTAAGGAAAATGGGTTTCCATCAATGGCAGGGCCACTGGGGTACCGTCCGTCACAGTACGGGGCCTAGATCACCGTACCGAGGATCACTAACGACCCCCTACAACACAAGGCCGGAACCATTCCTTACTGAACAGTCCCGAACAAGACAACCCCGCAGTTGTGGCCAACAACTGCCCACATAGACGAAAATAAAGGGACATCTAGACAGGGATATATCTCGTCCTACTTGGGCATGACCCACCTAACCTTGCTGCACATCCCTTGTTTTAGCCATTCTCGGTTGATGAGGCTTGAGGCCGCGATTACCTTTATAGAACATTATTCTTAGAATGCTCATCATCCGCCTGAGGATGTGCTGAAAGCATTCAATCCATACAAGTTTGTTTCGGGTTCGGACGAAACCGAAGGCATTATCTCGTTACACTCGTTATGGAATCACCCTTTAACGACGATAACCCTTGCATTCTGAAACACCATCTCGATCCTCACTTGAGATGCCACGACCTATCGTTTAATTTGGATTGATGTGGTTTTCGGAATATCAAATTGATACCCGATCCCGGTCTCATCGAAATACAAACGCCATTTTAAGGGCCAAGTTGTTTAATAGTTTAAACAGTTTAAATCAATACTTTGAATTCACATAACAGTTACCACAGATAAACCATACACAGTCATCACAGATATATCCAGAATATATCACAGAATCACCAAATAGATATCAGAGTCAATCCAACAAGAATCATCAATTTATGTCAAATTCAGTTTGATTTAACTTAACTTAATTAATTACTTAAGAATAAACCATTTTTATCCTTCTCGGTTAATCACTAATTAATCAACTTATTAAATTTATTAATTATTACTTAATTACTCACTTAATTAATTAATTCTTAATTATTAATTAATAACCTTAATTATTAATTAATAAAACTTAATTACTATTTATTTATCACTTAATCACTTAATCAATCATTAATTACCAATTTGGTTAATCATTAATCCTTAATTAATTACTTAATTAGTTAACTGCTATTTATTTATTAATTAACTTTAAGTAATTAATTAAAATTCTTAAGTTCAAATTTGATTAAACACAAGATTATCAATCTTTAATTACAAATTTATTTAATCTTAAATTATTTATTTAATTACAATTATAAAATTATTCTTAATTAACTTTCCATATAAATTAATTATTAATCTTACATTTGCAAATCTCTCTTAATGATTTTAAATCAAATCTTAGCTTTAAATTTGTCAACATTATTTACTTAATTAATACTAAACTTTTATTTAACAAAATAGCTTAAAAGTTATTAGGCTGATTCACACCGAGGCAAACACTTGATTTACCCAAGTAAAACTCGTGTCTCCCTCCTGTTTTCCCACGTCCCTTCTCTCTTCTTCTCCTCCTACTTCCTTCCTCTTCTTTTTTTTTCTTAGCTAAGTTATAAACTGTAGTATTATAACACGCTACGAACACACCAGGTGAACCTGAAGCAATCCCCCTAATTTCTCGAGTATCACTCGAGACGACCCAAACTCGATGTCGCTGACACTCACACGCCACCGTGCATGTTCACGGTGGTTCGCCGTCCCTCCAGCGGCTCACACCTCCTCCGGCAAGTCATGAAATGACCCCACACTTGAAGAAAACCCCAGTTCATCGCGAAATACACGAAATCGAAATTAACCCATTAACTCAAATCAGCAACACGAACGCCCCAAAGAAAAATGCCACTAACCACTGACACCGACCACCAGTAGCGACGTTGCTTCGGCCACACCACGTCCATACCCTCCTCGACCATCTCCTAGAAGCGTGTGCAGCTCGATCGTCTCGTGATGACGAGATTACTTCGTTTACAGACCATTTCAACTCGAACTCAGAAACCCTATATTCGATTCGACTAAACAATTTACACAATAGATAATTTTTTTAGCATTTTTCCTGAATTCGAAAATCACTAAGCTAGCTTCACAATAAATTTCAACACCTAATACTTGTTGAATCAACAGAATTGATAAAAATGCATTTTTGATTCATTTTTGAACTACACCTTGAGTACTTACTTAAAAACCATCATTCTTGTTTTAAAAATCTTAGTTTGTATGTTTAATCAAGATATGGAAACAAATCAACAATTTAAACTATTCGAATTTTACACATTAATTCATTTTTGCTGTAAATTTGAAATAACAGAATCCATGTTCCCCTGTCATGCTTTAAACAATTTCCAGGTTATGATTTAAGTGTAAACAAATTTATTTAGTTTAAAATCCTAAGTTTAAATGTTTTGCAAGAAGAAACATTAAATTTTCCTACGTTTCTTTGCTCAGAAATCAAATATATGGAATAAATGACCATATACAAATTACTAGTGCAAACAGAAAACACACGAAGTTGTTTAAACTATACAGCAAGCACATAATATTCCAAGAAGCAAATACACAAGTTTAAATTTTGAAATCAGTTTGTTTACTCACTTTAAATTACCATTGAAACAGAGAATAGATTATTGAAGAGCTGGAATTTGAATCCCTGAAAATTCTTCTCAGCTTTGTTGAATGAAGTTGAGTTATAAAGATGATGTTTATATTTTCTTTTTTTTTCTTATCTCAGTTTTGCTTCTCAGGTTTACTATGTTTTGAAATGATCTAAAATAATATGATGTGTATATATATATAAAAACAGTTTTAACCAATGGTATCAGCTTCTGGTACAAGCTTCAGCTTGCTATGTTCAGATTTGATTTTTTTTATTTACTGTAAAATCGAAGTGATACTTGCATAATTCGGCTGAACGTGTTTTTATGTTGAGATGAAAGCATTAATTGCATATGTCTTCCTATAAGTTTACACATGATTATTATTTGTTGATATTAGTATTTGTGTACAAAGATATTTTGAATGTTATGTGAATAATTTATCTTCTTTTGCATTGGTTATACAACACATATGTGTTAATATATATATATATATATATATATTCTTTTTTCTTTTGTCCTGTTTATGTATAGCCAACATATATGTTTGGTCAAAGATTTTATTTTACCTTTGCACTTACATATTACACAGCAACACTTGGTCACATTTGTTAGCATAGCTTCTAAATTTTATTTCTATTTGTAATTTTAACTTTCAAACCTTTGATTTATAACATATGTTTGTATTTATATATTTCTATTTATATCTTATATTTTATAATTATGTTTTATACTCTTGTTTTAATATTTATGTTTAATATTGATAGGATTGCTTATTTTAAGCATTATTATTAAAGACTACATTTATATTCATATATATATATATATATATATTATCAGATGTTAATAATATAGAATCTTTAATTTTTATTGAATAAGACAGATTTTAGTATAAATATTTTTGAAAGATTCTATTTTAAATTTTCAAATCAAAATTCCCTTCACAAACACATATATAACTGGAAAATGTTCAAAGATCTTATCGGTTTATAAAATGGAAAAGCTAGTATTTTATTTAATTTGATTAAATACTTATTAAAATATATTGTCAAAATCCCGTGTCATTGCATTCCTCCCCCCTTAAAAGAATTTCGTCCTCGAAATTTAAAAACACAGTTAATTCAAAAGCTTTTGTATTAACAATCCAAACATACATATCATCCATAGAATAACAAACAATCAAACAGTCTATCCTAACAAACATCACTAGCTATCTGGACACAAATCCGGATAGGCTTTCCTAAAACTATCCAGAGTTTCCCAGGTACAATCTCTGGGATCCTCACTCCACTGCACTTTGACGAGCTTCACCACTTTGCTCCTAAGTTGCTTCTCGTCTTGATCCACAATCCGAACAGAATTTCTGACCACAATCAAGTTTGGTTCTACTTTCAAATCTTCCTGGACTGCTGGTTCTACAACCAGTGTTGGGTCATGAACAAATTTCCTTAGATGGGATATATGAAATACATTATGAATTCCAGACATCCGTTTTGGCAATTCAATTCTGTAAGTTACCGCTCCAATCTTTCCAGCACTCGGAATGGTCCTATATATCTTGGAGCAAGTTTTCCCGTCTTTCCGAATCTAATAGCACCTTTGATAGGAGAAACTTTTACAAAGACTAAATCTCCGATCTCAAATTCCAACGGTCTTTGCCTTTTATCTGCATATTTCATCTGACGATCCTGGGCAGCTTTCATCCTTTTCTTGATAAGCTCAACCATCGCAGAAGCTTCACGAATTAGATCGGGTCCGAGCACAAGACGATCTTTCGATTCTATCCAACAGGATGGGGATCTACACGGTCTTCTATATAAAGCTTCATAAGGAGCCATCTTAATACTCGCCTGGTAACTATTATTATAATATAATTCCACTAGATGAAGACGGTCTTCCCACGATCCTCCAAAATCCAAAACACAAGCTCTAACATATCCTCAAGAATACGATTAAGCCTCTCCGTCTGTTCGTCCGTCTGAGGATGATAGGTTGTACTCAATCTCAAACTCATCCTCATTGCTAATTGCAGAGCTTCCCAGAATTTGCTGGTGAAAGTAGGATCACGATCACTTACTATACTGATAGGAATACCATGCAATCTGACTATCTCCCTCAAGAAAATCTCTACCAGAGAAGCTGCAGTACGAGTTTCCTTAACTGGTATAAAATGGGCCCTCTTAGTTAAACGATCAACAATAACCCATATCCCTTCGTTTCCTTTCTTGGTTCTAGGAAAACCATCGATGAAATCCATTGAAATCATTTCCCACTTCCAATCTGGAATTTCCAAAGGCTGCAATAATCCGGCTGACTTCTGCTGATCTCCTTTAACTTGTTGGCAGATGGTACAACTATTAACGAAAGTAGCTACATCTTCCTTCATGCCCTTCCTTCAAAAGACTCTCCTCATATCCTCATACATCTTTGATATTCCCGCATGAATATTTAATTTGGAACGATGACTCTCAGATAAGAGTTCCTGCTTCAATTCCTTGAAATTCGAAACACAGATCCTCCCGTTCATCCTCAGTGTCCCTTGGTCATCAATCTTGAAACTGGAACACCAACCCTTCATAACTTTCCTGATGATTCCTCTTAATCTATTATCTGATTCTTTCTTGTTCAAAATCCTTTCAATAAGAGATGAAACAACTTCCAGAAGAGATAGAACTGCATTCCTGCTAAGAGCATCAGCAATAACATTCGCCTTTCCTGGGGTATACAGAATATCCAAATCATAGGATGCCAGAAATTCAACCCACCGCTGTTGCCTCAAATTAAGATCCTTTTGAGAGAAAAGATATTTCCACGGTTTGTGATCCGTGAATAATTCGAATTTCTCTCCCAAAAGATAATGTCTCCAAATCTTCAAAGCAAAAACAATGACTAACAACTCAAGATCGTGCGTAGCGTAGTTCCTTTCATGTGGCTTTAATTGCCGACTCGCATATGCAATTACCCTTCCATTCTACATCAGAATTGCTCCCAGACCAAGTATACAAGCATCAGTATAAACCTCGAATCTGCTCTTTCCATCCGGAATAGCAAGCACGGGTGCACTGGTTAGCCTCGTCTTTAATTCCTGGAAAGCTTCTTCACACTGGCGTGTCCACTTGAATTTAGCTCCTTTCCTAGTCAGCTTAGTCAGATGCGAAGAAATCTTGGAATAATCCTTGATAAATTTTCTGTAGTAGCCAGCCAATCCCAAAAAACTACGAACTTCAGTCGGTGTCTCCGGCTCCTTCCATTCCAGAATAGTTTCAACCTTCGCTGCGTCTACAGAGATACCTTCACCAGAAACAATGTGCCCTAAAAATTTGACTTTCGATTTCTAGAAATGGCACTTAGAAAACTTTGCCTTTAACACATGCTTCCTCAGAGTCTCCAATACAATCCTCAAATGTTGCCTGTGCTCTTCTTCAGATTTAGAGTAGACCAAGATGTCATCAATGAATACCAGAACGAACTTATTCAACACATCCCGAAAGACTTGGTTCATCAAGTCAACAAAGTAGGCAGGGGCGTTGGTTAACCCGAAAGGCATAACCAACCACTCATAGAAACAATTTGGTTCCTAAATTCAGTCAAGGGAATACTGTCCACAGCTACCCTCAACTGATGGAAACCTGAAGCTAAATCCAGTTGAGAAAAGATAGAAGCTCCATGCAACTGGTCAAAGAGATCATTGATATGAGGAAGAGGATATTTATTACGGATAGTCACTTTGTTCAATTCTCTATAATCCACAAAGAACCTTAGCGATCCATCCGATTTGGTGACAAACACCGCAGCAGAGCCCCAACAAGAAAAACTGGGCCTAATCAACCCTTTCTCCAAAAGATCCTGATTTTGCTTAATTAACTCCTCTCTCTCCCTAGGAGCCATCCTCCTACTGGGCTGAATCACCGGTACTGCTCCTGGAATCAAATCAATACGAAACTCTATTTCTCGATGTGGAGGCAGACACTTAAGTTCCTCAAATACATCAGGAAAATCTTGGACCACATCGATATCTTCTATCTTCTCTTGAGAAATCTCAATTCCATGCAAAAGACTACTCAAGTGAATTGCAGAATTATCACACGTCACTCTGGAAATTCTCCCCAAATCAGTTTCCAGCGAAATTGTTCTCTCATCACAATTCAGGACTGCTCTATACTTATCAAGCCAGTCCATTCCCAATATAAGGTCAAATCCCTTAAAACTCAACACATAAGGGTCACAAGAAAAACTATGGGATAGATAAGAAATCTTCAAGTCCTTACAGATCGTATCTAATTTGGTCACCCCTCCTATAGGATTTGATACCAAGATGGGACAGCCTACAGTACTAGGGGTAAGAAAGAACTTCTCTACAGATTCCAGAGAAATAAAACTCAAAGAAGCACCCGAATCAAACAAAACTTTAATATACTTGCCATCTAAAAGTAATGTGCCTTCCAATACTCCCTTGCCTTTAGATGAAGTAGATGGTGCACCTTCCAAAGCAAATATCTTATTCTGTTGAGCTTTATGAAGTAGCGGACAATTCTTGATCATATGACCTGGTTGGTGACAATTGAAGCATAGAGATCTCTGAACCAAAGCTGAACCCGGTCCACTATAATGCGGTTGCTGCTGCTGCTGCTGAAATCCTTTCCTAGGACACTTATTCGCCAAGTGACCTTCTTGTTGACATATATAACATTTGCGAGGTCTGTTGTTACTTCTAGGCTTCTTCTTGTTCGGCTTCCTCCAATTGGGATTGAACTGATCCCATTTATCATTCCATCAATTATATATCTATCAAAAAACTGAACTAGTTTAGCTAATTCTCTTACATTTCCAGTAAAAATCTTAGTATAAAAAATATCTATATAACCACGATTATATGACCAATTACATATCACCTCTTATTCGGATTAGCGAAATTCCCACCCGACGCTGCTACTAGAGCCACCGATTTCTTGTTCATCAAATTCTCATATCTCAAAGCCATATCAATTAAATCAACAAAAGATCCTTTCAAAAGCACCGTCATCTTTTCATGAAATTCTGGCCTTAATCCTTGCACAAACATTTCATTCTTTTTGAGGGGAGTATCAATGAGTCCTGGTCCATAGCAAGAAAGTTCATTGAATTTGGTCTCATACTTAGAAATAGACATGCTACCCTGCTTCAAATTCGGAAAATCCTGGTACAAACGAGTTTTGCAGCTGTTGGCATAAACTTCTCCTTAGATAACTCTTTATATCTGTCCCATGAAATGTCTTCCTCGGAGATATTTGCTACCGTTGCATCCCACCAGGCTTCTGCGCCTCCTTGCAATTGCCATGATGCCATTTCCCTTTTCCATTCATCAGACAATTTCATGCTCTTAAAGATGCGCTCACAAGAGCATAGCCAAGCTTGAACTTCAATTATTGATTCTGAACATTTAAATGGTTGGCCCCCAAGGTTGATGAAGTCTTTGCATAAAGCGGCAAAACTAATCTGAGGCGGTACTGGATTTACAGCCTCACTAGCAGTTTGACTTCGTCCATTATCAGTTGAGGTACTGCCCCTACCTCTATCTCTCCTTCCAGAACTTATGTTGGCCACCTGGACAGGTAACTCAACAAATTTAGATAGGTATATAATTATATGAAAATACGAATACGCACTCTCAAGATAGATATTATTCCAGAGCCTAGGTATTCGCTCAACCAGTGCTCTGATACCAACTGTGATGACCCGCCTTTCTAACCCCAGAAAGACGTATCATCAATAAGAAAAGAAAGGGATAGAAATAGAAAAGATAGAAAGAAAGAATAACAACATCAGAATCTCACAACGGAATGGAACAAAATATAATATAACACATAACTATTACATAGTTTTTACATATATCAGAGTTATACAATATCTCACACATGACAGTCATATACATATCTGCCAATACATACATCCAAAATACAACATACATCAACTACATAGTGGAACAAGATAGATAGATACATACATCTGGGCTTCTGCTCCAAAGCTCCTCCAGAAACTCTATACTCCAAAACCTATCACTTGGCTACTCATAACAATTTGAGTACCCAAGAGTTCATAAAAAACAAAATATAAACTCCGGGTCAGACATGGGTCTGGTGTGAGTAAACGGGTTAAAGTTGTATAACTTTGAAAATCATTTGAAAATAAAGGTATCACGTAAGACTCCCCACACATAAACATGGGTAAGTTTTTACCTTATGCTAGCCAAAACATTTTATAGGAAATCCAGTGATATTATAATAGTGTCTAGGGTTTTCAAGTAAATAGAAAATAGCCGAAATTGTTACATTCATTAAATTCCAGCTACAAGCCACGAAAGTGGGTAATACAAATCAAAACCGTAGGGTCTCGTAGGGAAAATGGGTTTCCATCAATGGCAGGGCTACTGGGGTACCTCCCATCACAGTACGGGGCCTAGATCACCGTACTGAGGATCACTCTCGACCCCCACAACACTAGGCCGGAACCATTCCTTACTGAACAGTCCCGAACAAGACAACCTCGCAGTTGTGGCCAACAACTGCCCACACAGCTGAAAGTAAAGGGACATCTAGACAGGGATATATCTCGTCCTGCTTGGGCATGACCCATCAAACCTTGCTGCACATCCCCTATTTTAGCCATTCCCGATTGATGAGGCTTAAGGCGGCGATTACCTTTATAGAACATTATTCTTAGAATGCTCATCGTCCGCCCGACGATGTGCTGAAAGCATTCAATCCATACAAGTTCGTTTCGGGTTCGAACGAAATCGAAGGCATTATCTTATTACACTCGTTTTGGAATCACCCTCAGAGTTAACGACGATAACCCTTGCGTTCTGAAACACCATCTCGATCCTCACTTGAGATGCCATGACCTATCGTTTAATTTGGATTGATGTGGTTTTCGAAATATCAAATTGATACCCGATCCCGGTCTCATCGAAATCCAAATGCAATTTTAAGGGTCAAGTTGTTTATAATTTAAACAGTTTAAATCAATACTTTGAATTCAAATAACAGTTACCACAGATAAACCATACACAGTCATCACGGATATATCCAGAATAAATCACAGAATATCACCAAATAGATATCAGAGTCAATCAAACAAGAATCATCAATTTATGTCAAATTCAGTTTGATTTAACTTAACTTAATTACTTACTTAAGAATAAACCATTTTTATCTTGCTCAGTTAATCACTAATTAGTCAACTTATTAAATTTATTAATTATTACTTAATTACTCACTTAATTAATTAATTATTAATTACTAATTAATAACCTTAATTATTCATTAATAAACTTAATTACCTATTTATTTATCACTTAATCACTTAATTAATCATTAATTACCAATTTGGTTAATCATTAATCCTTAATTAATTACTTAATTTATTAACTGCTATTTATTTATTAATTAACTTTAAGTAATTAATTAAAATTCTTAAGTTCAAATTTGATTAAACACAAGATTATCAATCTTCAATTAAAAATTTATTTAATCTTAAATTACTTATTTAATTACAATTATAAAATTATTCTTAATTAACTTTCCATATAAATTAATTATTAATCTTACATTTGCAAATTTCTCTTGATAATTTTAAATCAAATCTTAGCTTTAAATTTGTCAACATTATTTACTTAATTAATACTAAACTTTTATTTAACAAAATAACTTAAAAGTTATTAGGCTGATTCACATAGAAAATAAAACCCGAGGCAAACACTTGATTTACCAGAGTAAAACTCATGTCTCCCTCCTGTTTTCCCGCGTCCCTTCTCTCTTCTTCTCCTCCTACTTCCTTCCTCTTCTTTTCTTTCTTTCTTTCTTTATTTAGCTAAGTTATAAACTGTAGTATTATAACACACTCACGCACACACCAGGTGAACCCGAAGCAATCCCCATAATTTCTCGAGTATCACTCGAGACGACCCAAACTCGATGTCGCTGACACTCACACGCCACCGTGCATGTGCATGGTGGTTCGCCGTCCCTCCGGCGGCTCACACCTCCTCGGCAAGTCACGAATTAACCCCACACTCGAGAGCAAACCCCAGTTCGTCATGAAATACACGAAATCGAAATTAACCCATTCACTCGAACCAGCAACACAAACGTCCCAAATAAAAATGCCACTAACCACTGATACCGACCACCAGTGGCGACGCCGCTTCGGCCACACCACGTCCATGCCCTCCTTAACCATCTCTAGAAGCGCGTGTAGTCCGATCGTCTCGTGATGACGAGATTACTTCGTTTACAGAACATTTCAACTCGAACTCACAAATCCTATATTCGATTCGACCAAACAATTTACACAATAGATAATTTTTTTTAGCATTTTTCCTGAATTCGAAAATCACTAAGCTAGCTTCACAATAAATTTCAACACCTAATACTTGTTGAATCAACAGAAATTGATAAAAAAGCATTTTTGATTCATTTTCGAACTGCACCTTGAGTACTTACTTAAAAATCATCATTCTTGTTTTAAAAATCTTATCTTTGTATGTTTAATCAAGATATGGAATCAAATCAACAGTTTAAACTATTCGAATTTTACACATTAATTCCTTTTTACTATAAATTTGAAATAACAGAAGCCATGTTCCCTTGTCATGCTTTAAACCATTTCCAGGTTATGATTTTAGTGTAAACAAATTTATTTAGTTTAAAAATCCTAAGTTTAAATGTTCTGCAAGAAGAAACATTAAATTTTCCAACCTTTCTTTGCTCAGAAATCAAATATATGGAATAACAGACCATATACAAATTACTAGTGCGAACAGAAAACACACAGAGTTGTTTAAACTATACATCAAGCACATAATATTCCAAAAAGAAAATACACAAGTTTAAATTTTGAAATCGGTTTTTTTACTCACTTTAAATTACTGTTGAAACGGAGAATAGATTGTTGAAGAGCTGGAATTTGAATCCCTTAAATTCTTCTCAGCTTTGTTGAATGAAGTTGAGTTGTAAAGATGATGTTTATATTTTTTTTCCTTATCTCAGTTTTGCTTCTCAGGTTTACTATGTTTTGAAATGAACTAAAATAATATGATGTGTGTATATATATATATATATATATATATATAAACAGTTTTAACCAGTGGTATGAGCTTCTGGTACAAGCTTCAGCTTGTTATGTTTAGATTCGATTTTTTTTATTTACTGTAAAATTGAAGTGATACTTGCATAATTCGACTGAACATGTTTTTATGCTGAGATGAAAGCATTAATTGCATATGTCTTCCCATAAGTTTACACATAATTATTATTTGTTGATATTTACAAAGATATTTTGAATGTTATGTGAATAATTTATCTTCTTTTGCATTGGTTATACATCACATATGTGTGTGTATTTTTTTTTCTTTGTTTCTTTTGTCCTGTTTATGTACAGCCAACATTATATGTTTGGTCAAAGATTTTATTTTGCCTTTGCACTTACATATATTACACAACAACACTTGATCACATTTGTTAGCATAGCTTCTAAATTTTATTTCTATTTGTAATTTTAACTTTCAAACCTTTGATTTATAACATATGTTTGTATTTATATATTTCTATTTATATCTTATATTTTATAATTATGTTTTATACTCATGTTTTAATATTTATATTTAATATTGATTGGATTGCTTATTTTAAGCATTATTATTAAAGACTACATTTATATTCATATATATATATATATATATATATATATATATATATATATATTATCAGATGTTAATAATATAGAATCTTTAATTTTTACCAAAAAAGACAGATTTTAGTATAAATATTTTTGAAAGATTCTATTTTAAATTTTCAAATCAAAATTCCCTTCACAAACACATATATAACTGGAAAATGTTCAAAGATCTTATCAGTTTATAAAATGAAAAAGCTAGTATTTTATTTAATTTGATTAAATACTTATTAAAATATATTGTTAAAATCCCAGGTCATTACACATCCCGTTGGATTATTTTGAAGAAGAAGGTGATGATATTGATATTAGCAAATATACAGTTCCTAATAAAGAATACATAAAGCAATTTTCTAATAAAAAAGAGAAAGAATCATGTAGTTCAGCTAAAGTAATTTCTGCTTATCACAAGGAGCAAAGCCCCCAATGCCAATAATATGCAGGAATGTTAAAGGTCTAAACAATGATACTAGAAAGTTAGACCCCTACAATATAAGAGCTAAATTTAAGCATATTATCTTAGCTATCCTCCAAAACAAATTTACTAAAGGGAATATTGAGATGTTTAAGTATCAAACGGGTGATCATGGGGACGTCATACATAATAGCTTTAATCTAGAAAAAGGAAGAATTATGATTCTGTGAGATGTAATTATAGGAACTAGACCAGCCCACGACAGAGTTAAAAGGTGAATTTCAAAAAAAATTATTGGATCTTTATTGGTTCTATGAAGTCTAATCCATTTAGAACTTAATTTTCCTTTTAAATAAACCCAATATTTTATTTAACTTTATAAATAAAGATTTGTATTATGTGATTTGTATTATATTTTTGGATATGTGTGTCATATAGACGTATGTATGTACGTGCACGTGCCATATAATAATGTGTGCATGTTTAACATACCCATGTAGAGATGTTGGAATTTACACCATAACAGACATGTTAGTCCCTCTAGTATTTGATCATGCCGTTTAAATGAAATATATATATATATATATATATATGCATCAAAATAATATACATATATACATATATATGTATATATGTATATGAAATATATCAAATTTATATACAACTACAAATAATTGATAATTATAAAATTATAATTATTTATATAATACACACACACATACATATGAATACATATGTATGTATGTGTATATAATATTAAATAATAAAATAATTTAATAATTAATATATATAATTTTGGATACAATGCATGTATATTACTGTAGCAAACCTAAAAATAGAATAATAATTTTTTAATATATAAATAAGTCGAAATAATATATATTTATAAGTATATAGACATATTTGAATATATACATATACATAATAAATTATATATATGTAAAAATATTTGTATTTTATTGAAATCTCTCACCTAAAGTAATAATTTTTTAACATATATATATATATATATATATATGTATATATCATTTTCAAATATATATATATATTTAATTATAAGTATTTATAAATTCACAAACATATACATATATATATATATATCAATAATTTTTAAGATTAATATAAAATTCCAGCAAGCTCTTAACTCGTAAAAAATTATTTTTTAGTTATAAAACGATTTTTAAATAAACAATTTAATTAAATATAAGACCCGCTCGGAAAAATATTAAAAATTATTAAAAAACTAATTTTAAAATCCAAAAATTATGTTTTATTATTATGTATAATTTTACTCTTCATTTCATATTTTATTTGAATATTTTTTTATATAATTAATTTCTAGTTTGGTAATTAGTTAAATTAATAATTAAATATAATATATTAAAATATATAAAATATTGTTTGAAAATTATACTTGTATAAAAAATGAAATTATGTAAATTTTAAAACATTTATTCTATAATTTTTTTCTTTAGAAGATGGTTTATTATTTAACAAAAACATATTTAAATAATATTTAATTATAAAATTATTATTATATTTTTCAAATTAGCCCAAGAATTCATTTCTCCTATACATTCAAAATGATAATAAATTTATCTTTTATGTAACAACCACCCTTTTTAACCTTCGAATGTCGACACTAATACATCCACGTTATTCACATACCGATCATCTAAGTTCCAGAAAGACCGATTATTAAGGTAAAGAAAACAAACAAGAAATAAGAGAACAAAAACATCAGAATCTCACAGCGGAATGACAACATATAATATCAAAAGATAATACACAGAGCTACTCTTATATGCATAGTGTTTCAAAGTTACTAATCAGAGTACTATCATCAGCCTAGATAATTATAACTAATTGTCTTTACAATTGCTAATATACAAACATAAAGTAATGCAACGGAAATATGTATTACGGTAAGTAATCATCCAGCTCCTCTCCAAGAACTCCAATAAATATCAACGAAAACCTTCTTTCCTCAAACTTCTCGAAGGAGAACCCTAGAGATAAGGGAAATACAAAATCACGGGTCAGACAAAAGTCTAGTGTAAGAAACTCAAGAAATATATGTGGCATATAACAGCGCCTTCTGAGACCAATTAGCTCACCAAATTTGTTTTCGCCTCAAAAGAGCCAACCATCTAATAGTTACTTATTCGATATAATAGATAATGTCTATGGTGTAGTATATAAGTAAGAAAAATAGTTATGGTGCGTGAAGTGTATTCCAAAACAATAATATTTATACAATCAAAACCGTAAAGGCACATTTGCTAAATTGTGTAGGATTTCCACGAAGACGCCCTCAATATAATGAGACAGATCTCCTACATAAGGATCAGATATACCCTTTCGAGCATATTGCATCTCTAGTGAATGTACCATAAGGTAAATACAGCTAGCCCAGATGCAGAAAATGGTAAACCAAATATCAACAACTCCAAGGCCCAACAATCAGAAGCATCTCTAGATATGGAGTTGATATACACCCAAGAATTAGCTAAATTTGGATTGTGCATTCTTACTCCGGTTTTTGTTATTACCGATGGTGAAGTCACGTTCAACATCCCAACATATGAGACACAACTCGATTAGATCTCGGATCCACACATAGATGCCAGCATATAAAAAGATCTCAGAACCACACATGGAATCTCACATCTCGAATAGATCGCAAACCTCTACATGGGTTCGAGCATCTCCATCAGATCTCGAATCTCCATATAGAATCTAGCATCATGAACTTTTTCCAAATCATAGATCACATGTATGATTTTGAAATGGTTACAGTCTCAAGTCATCTCATATAAGTACAATCTCCCTGCTTATCCGATGCTTTAAAACTAATCAATAGATTTCTGGTCAACTCAACCTTTGTTCTTACGAAAATAAAAAAACAATATACAAGAGTGGAGATCCTCCCCTATTCGAACGGATTTCCTTATCATTTGTCCTAGAAGGCAAGATGAGTTTAAGCATAGGATATTGCATCATCTTGTGTTCCTTCTAGATATTTCCTAAGTTGATATTTGGCCAATTTCAATGACAATGAGAATGGTAGCATAAGGAAACTAAGTCCCTTATACTTTTCCTAAGCAAGTAAACATACAAGCACTATCAATTCATATAAAGCACGAACAAGTCATCTAAACGACTTTTATTTCTTTTGTACCTTTTTATTAGTAAAACTCCTTTTATCTAATAAAACTTCTTTCATTAATCAAAACTTCCTTTATTGGTTAATACTCCTCTATTAATTAATATTTTCTTTATATACTTTTGTGTGTATGTGTATCTAATTTCTCTGTATAAAATATATATACTTCTATCTACCACTTCATTATTTATTTACATTCTTTTCAATGCTTCGAAATGTATTCATATACATATCTCAACAGTATAAGTATATTCACAAATCACGTAACAAAATTTACTTATTTTAAACTAAAATTAAAGAGATTAAAAACAAATGTTACTTAAATTCTGTTACTATAAGCCAATTTTCCCTTTTTTATTTTAAACATATAATTTTTCTCTCTTTATTCAAAATGATTACATACTTGTTATTATTTTTAAAATCTCCTTATTAAAGATCTAAGTATATACATAATCACTTAACAATATTTTTTTCCACTTTAAATATAATTCAAGGGTATAAAAAAAAATTTACTAAAACATTTTTTACTACAAACCCCAAAACACTTCACATTTAATCATTATCCTTCAAACTCTCTTTTAAAGATCTTAATATATTTAGAAGGGCCATAGACAAGTGTTATTTAAACATTGTCACAATAAATCCAAAACAATTTATACTAAACATCATCTCTAAAACCCTCTTTTAAAGAACTAATTACATTTATATGGATTAAAGACAAGTGTTATTTAAACATTGTCATAACAAACCCAAAATAATTTATTTATAATTATCCTAAAAGTATTTCTTATTATATTCTTAATTATATTCCTAATTATAGTCCAAATTATAATCAGTTAGGGTTAAAAATAAATGTTACTTAAACCTTGTTCACTACAACCCAAAACCATTTACTTATTTTATTTAGTCATGTTCTATAGTCGACTAATCGACTAATTAATTCTAAAAATGATTGCTTACAGAAATCAAGGTTCGTTAACTTAACACGTTGCCGACATTCCAACTTAACTATTCCCTGGTCAAGAGGAAAGCCGGTAGGTTGGAGCGTTATTACTCATCCTACTTGAACATCAATCTTGACTCTCACAAGTAGAGAAGTCTACTTTGCTTAGCTTTTAGTTTTAAGTATAGTATTACTATCATTCCATATGCAAATTAACTACACATTCAATTTTACATAAATGTAACTTCTCATCCCTTCTTCCAAAATTATAATCTTTCAAAAATACTTGTAAATAAGTTAGAAATGTTTTTAAAATGATATATATATATATATATATATGCGTATAAGTATGTAATTATGCATGCATGCATGGATGTATAATAGTTTAGTTATAGTTACAACACTTAATAGAATTTAAAATAAACTTAAAAGAAAAAATGTGTAACAAGAACTATTTATACTACAATAAAATATTAACTAGTTTTATAAAGCATATATATAATACCTTTCTAAAATACTTATAAATAAGTTATAAAATATTACTTTAAAATAATTACTTAATATTGATTTAAAAACCTTTTTCTATTTAAACAAAACAAACAAGTTATATATATATAATTAGAAAACCTTTACTTTAGAATTTCAAAACAAACTCTTTAAAAATATGTTTAAACTTCAAACTTCTTTTACAGTACTTGTATACCATTTATGAAACACTTATGAAAAGATTTTATAAAATATCTAAATGAAACAACATTTTAAATTTTACTAAAAATATGAATTTTTAAAGTACATCCGTAGCGACTATCGCTATATGGACTATAACTTTTAGAACTTTGTTTTATAAATTAAATAGCTTTTCAACTCAATTTATTACTATCTTTTTACTACTATAATTGTAAAAATAATAATAATACATCTCATTTAAAAATTATTCATAAAAAGATAAGATAGAAGAGAGGGGATTCCAAGTGCATTTATGGCGACAATCGCTATATGAACAATTAGCAATTCAACATCATTCATGTAACCCGCCTTTTTGGCCAATTTAAGTCGACAATATACCACACATGTATAACTCAAACTATTCAAAAGACAGATTATTAATGGGATTGTTCAAATGAAATAAGATTTAAAAGAACATAATACAGAATCTCGTAGCGAAAGGATAAAGTATAATACATAAAATAAATACGTAAACAGTTCATGAAGCTATTTTTCAAAAAAAAATCAGAATTTACATTTTTTTCAGCAGAATAGACAGTTGCTATAAATAGTAGTAAATATGGTCCTGGACCCCGTCTTCGTCTTCAGAAATAAGTATCTTCGCTAAACTGAAATACTCGGTCTGACCCGAGCATAAAGTATAATAAAAACACTCGAGTCAGGACTAACATTCTTATATAAGTAAGTCAACTCAAGTGAAGTGTGCAGATAACTCAATAAGTGAAATACTTAGGTTCAAATAAACATCATCTTTCATATTATAAATGGTTCAGTTCAAATACTGACTTTCATGTTCGTTTCTAATCCATTCATTATTAAATTCAACTTCAGATTTCGATTTTTTCACTTAAAGCTATTAAGTTAAAATCAAACAACAAGTTTAAATCTAAAAATCCAATTAAAACTTTCATTAAATCAATTAAATTTCAATTTCATAATTTCAAGTTTAAATATAAATTTAAACTTACAGTATTCCAATTTTATTTCTAAATCAATTTATTTAAACCCAAAGTGGTTTTATACGGGGGGTATATCATTTCAACCCAAACTGATTTTTCTAACTATCAGGGAACTTGGAGTGTGAGAACAATAATAACATAAATTACATAACATGTCAATGACCAACATGCGTGCATAAGTAACAATTAGATATATACACATGCATAACTAACATATCACATGTGTCACATATCATAAACAACATAAGTGAATATTTCAAATTCTAACATGTCATACACTAACATAACATATAAATATACAACCTGATATATGTACAAGGAACTTGCAAGGTACATGGCATATCATTTTTTTCAAACATAAAAACATTATTTCTACATAGCAATGGTGACATATTATTAACATAGCATGTACAAGATATTATTTTATTAACCTAACACTTTTTTTCAACATAACATATGTGACATATTTGAACATGGCATATATATATATATATATATATATATATATATTTCTAACATATCATATGTGACATATTTAACATACATATGTGACAATTAATCAAATCAACAAAACTACTATTTGTGACATATAAAACAACACGAGCGTGTGAATATTATGACACAAATTCTAGGGAACATAACAACATATATCACATATTCCTATCTAAAGCAAACATTTCTCACAACATTTAAATCGATGTTTATTTACCTAACAATAAAAATGTTAATCGTAATGATTGCTCACCTTTCGAGGTTAGAGAGTTTTTGCCAACACAAATAGATAGATCCAAGTTGAAAGCCAAATACGATAAGCTAACCAATCCTATCCAAACTAACAATACAAAAGCAAAGCAAAGCACGACAACGCAAATCAAACAAATTGTATTTCCTTCTTTTTTTTATAAAATGAAGGAGGAGATAGGAGATGGTCTGTAACGACCCGGATTTTTCGTCGTTCGGTTTTGAATATTTAAATGGTTTAAATATTAGATTTGGAATTATAATTTAGTTAGTAAGATTTTAAATCTAAAATTTCAAGCAATTTTGAAATTTTTGAAATCGTCGACTTTATTGACGCGTTAAATGGCGATCCAGGGCACAATCTTGAAATCCGACGAAATTTGTTCCATTGGATCCATAATGATGAATTATTATTGGATTTCAAATTTCTTAGCGTTTGGATTTCTATTTGGTCATACGATCCGACACCTAGAAATAATTCAATTAATTTAAATAGTTGATTCAAAAAGCTATATTCCACATACGATCGAATTAGGTTCCGAAACTTGTTCTATTAGGTTCAGAATAGGGTTATAACACTAGGAACGCCAAGTAGCATGCCTTTTTTAGGGTTCGAGATAAATATCTAGATATTTTAGAATACATACATACATACATACTGTAACGTTTGCGATTTTTCGTTGCCGAAAAACCGAAAGGTTAGGGTTTAAGAAGAAGAAAGAGATAGAAGAAGATAGAAAAAGATAGAACAGAACAGAAGAAATAACAGAACAACATCAGAATCTCACAATTCGCAGCGGAACAACATATAATAATAAATGAGTAATCTTTAAACAAAGAACTATATCAGTTATTACATTACATTTCATTTCATTTCATTACATCATATCATCAGAGTGTACAACAACATACAACAACAAACAATGCAGCGGAAAAAGAAATACTATATAAATTAGTAATACGCCATGCCATCCAGCTTGCCTCCAGCAACTCCTGAATTCCAGAATATCCTGATAAACCTTACTCTTGACTGCCCGTGTGGAAATTGGTGGGCACCTAGAGTTTAGGAAGGAAAACAATAAACTCCGAGTCAGTCATGTGACTGGTGTGGGAACTCAAAACAGTTTATTTATCTTTAAAATCAAAATAGAGGGATATTTTTAATTCAATTCGCAATGCTTTTAAAAATGAGACTACCATAAGGCCTCCCGCACACACACACACATGCAAACGCAGAATCGGAGGAGATTTCTCCTTATGATAGTCAAAGATGCTTGATACGCATTTAGAATAACATTTGATATTATTACTAGTGCATAGTGTAGGAAAAATTTATTTCGAAAATAAAGATATAAATCTTAGCCAGCTTAGACATTCCGAACTATGCCTACTATAGCTAACCATGTTCAAAAGCAGGTTACCGCCACATTCCATGGTAGGTTCTACAACTAAAACCGTACAAGTCTCGTATTGTTTCTTTGGATTTCCAACAAATGGTCAGGCCAAGGAACTTCCCATTGCCACATGAGAATGCCTCTGGAAGGACATCCCCGAGAACCAAACCGGATCTCTGCCAACACAAGGCCGGGTTACCCCTAACTGGGTAACTACTGACACGAATATGTCATACCCCGATCGTAACCGATCTATCCGAGGATCCTCGATTTCCAACAACCATAAAATATGCAGTAACAACATAGGTTAAATATCTGGGCTCCATACCATGATACCACCTCTATACAGAAGGAATGACATACACTAAAGGGCGCTACCCCTAATAACCTTGCCGCATCCTTCCTGTTTTGACCATTTCCGGGGTGTGAGGTCCGACGAAGTCTCGTCCACAAAAACATACTTTATACAAAAGCCATGCTTTGGGTCCACAAATGATCATAGAAATGATCACAAAGATAAACGATCAAATAAATGATCCTATCACAAATGATCAACACAATGATCATTTCACAGCAACACTCTGCATGCCACACTACCAAATTGGGAGTATATCACTAATAACCTTCAACTATATAACCTCTAAGCTCGTACGTCTCAGAGAAGGGTGTTAAGCTAAGAGAATAAATTCTCCGCCACCAACAGAAATATATTTGAAAGAAATCAGCTTTATATCTCAATTTGTAATGTCAGACATACAATCATACAAGTCTGTTCCGGGATCGAACAGAACCGAAGGCACTTACAAAGAAGTCCTTGCAATCCGGATATTCACTAATCACGACCGGACTTCCCGTCACTAAGGGTGATAAAACCTCTATATCGGAGATCAGCCAATGTAGAGTAACTCGACGGTAATCCTTCCGTTTTCACAAACATCCGGTCTTCAACACCGGTCATCAAATGCAATCCATAACGATGTATCACATACTCGGAATGGGTTATACGACCCCAAGGTCCTTTCCCGGCTAACCCGAATAGTGAGCGCTTATTCAAAAATAAGTGTGGCATTCAAATTCAAGCAAATCACAACAAATACCCATTTAAAGGTAAATATTGATAGTCGGATTATTTAACTATCAATAGGCATGCTCAACATCACCAAATCCAAATAATTTCCCAAATTATTTACTTTCCAAAATATCTTTACTAGATATAAACTTTCCACACTTCAACATTTGAAAACAATTCTTCAAATCACTTTTCCTTACTCGGAAATATTTTCATTTCAAAATGGTTCATTTAAACCAATTTAAATAAATCCTTAACGATTTACTTTTTATTTACGTTCCAAATTCGTAAATTTATTCCCACACTTTAAAAATAAATCAACGTTTATTTTTAAACTAATTCCCCTTCTCTTTTATAAATTCCATAGTGAATTTATAATCCCAAAATATTTATGATATACGATTTTCAACCGATTTTCAATATTCACTTTCAATTTATCTTTAAAAAGATAAATTCTAAACATTCATTTCACATTGGAAAAATATTTCCATACTTATTAAATAATAAGTACATCACAAATCTATTTATTTTCAACATGTGAAAATATTCAATATACTTAAATCAAAATTTAGTATATATTTCATTCTTTAAGGAAATCATTCTCTTAACTCATTTGTTTGGGTCAAAAACGAATGTTACGTAAAACATCGTTACGACGACCCAAAAATCACTAGTATAGGGATTCAAAGTTTAAATAGATATATAAATCCCAATACTATACAAAACATTTCCTTTCGGAAACCATTTACTATAACAACAGTGTTATAGTTCACTATTTCCTTCTATTTCTCGAAAACGTCTATTTCAACAATGAATGTTGAAATCTATGTATTCGTACATTTTAAAACATCTTTAAAATAATTAACTTCATTCTATAATATTCCTTTCCCAAAACATATCCATTTCATTTAATTATATATTCACAGTCCAAAATCGTGAATATAATTCCTTTCATACATTCCTATATCCAACTTATCAAATTCAATTGATTTCGGATTTATAAACAACGTTTATAAACTCCATTTATATTTTTATAAACTTCTATTTATAAAGATCCTTTTTATATCTCATTTTAAATGCCAAAATCCGATTTATAAGCTAATCTCTTATAAATCTTTTATTTTACAAAACCTATTTATATTTATAACTTCACGATTTATAAATCTATAAATCTTCATTCACTTATAAAATCCATTTATATTTCTTTTTAACACTTATAAAACGGGTTTCACAATTCTTATATTTTTAATCCATAAATATCAATATTTTAAATCTTTTATATAAATCGTTTATAATAATTCAAAATTCCCAATTTAACCATTTTATGAATTAATCACTATTTATTTCAAAAATCTTAATTTGGTTATATCATACAAAGATTATAACTTTTATAACACTAAACCTATAACGTTAATTTATTTAAAATAAATCAATTCAAAATTTTAAATAAAACATATACTTTGAAAAATCACTTTAAAACCCTTTTAAAACCCAAATCATTATTTTTAAACTTTAAAATGGATCCGATGATGTAACATCACCCAATAGTCAATCACGACATCCAAATATCATATATCGATATGATAATCAACAAATATCAAAATATCTGTAAATAAATCAATACAGTCGAGGAATCCAGTTGGATCCCTCCAACCTGTTTCCTGCATCCACAAACATTAGCACAATACCAATTCCGCTCCAGTACGGAATTATCGCGGTATATGGGATTTATAAATATTATCCGCTTAATAGACGGCGCAATAGGGTCTCATCCGCTAAAAAAAATGCGGGAAATCAACAACTGCAATATATACATATGCCAATATATATATATATTGATATTATATATAATACCAATTTCACTGTTTATGAAATATTCGCGGTATATGTTTTTAATAAATAACATCCGCTTAATAACGGCGCATAATGTCTATTTTAACAATCAATAGATAGCAATCATCATTCAAACATGCATTCAAATATTTTAAATCTAACTATTTAAAATAAAATCGAAATCGATTCGATTGAGTGAGAAGTTCTCACCTTGATTTCAATTCTGTTTTAGCTTTTATTTCGAATAAAATTAAACGCGCGTTTAATTTTATCCAAAATTTTCACTGACTCCAATCGACTCCAATCCAGTTGCATCGCGTAGTGCTCGTCGAAACGATTCCAACGCAACTGGTTTCGCGCGTTTTCGACCTCGTATGAAAAAGATATGCATTTATGAAGTTTACACGAATTTATTTATATAAATTACAATATAAACTAACTATTTTTAAACCTAGCTAAATCCAGGCCGTAGGATCCAAATCTCCCTTCATCACAGCCGCACCTACCCTTCTTCCCTCTCACGCAAATTCTACAGGTGGTAGCCGTGAAACCGAACCCATAACTATAGCAACTAGGGTTAATTATTGCACCACCATCACCAACCTATATCTCGATCAGAGAGTTCCATCTTGAAGCCTCTAACCTGCTCCATGCTCGACCACAAGCACACGCAACTCGGCCACCTGATGCTTCTTGAAAGTCGTGCCAAGACGCAGACGAACGCGGCTACGAATCTCACAACATACAACTCCATTCGCGATCATACCCGTTGAACTTGTAGATCTTGACGCCCTCTTCAATTTGTAAGTTGAAAGTTTGTTGAAATATTGAGTGGATTACGAGATATTTGGGGAAGAGCAATGGTGATTTTCGGCCATCCATTGATATGGAGGCGGCTGAGCAAATAGATTAGGTTTAGGTTTTTTTTTCTTTTATTTTTGTGAATTTATGGGGGTATTTATAGGAAATTTTTCAATCACTATTCACCCGGGAATTCCAAAGTCCGATTTACGCGCCGAAACTGACGTTCTTAGGGTTTATCCCGCGTTTCGGACACAATGGAATAGGTTTCGGAAGCTAATTCGGACATCTGTGCGAGATATGGCAACAAACGATCGATTTAAATTAAACGATTATCTAGGCGTTTTAATTCGTATCGGACAAACGGTAAATCTAATTGACTTGAAATTTGAAACCATACAATAATATCACATTACGGATCCGATGAAACTGGTTTCGTCGAAATCCGAGACTGTTTGAAAAATGGCTATTTTAACTCGCCAAATTAATATTAAAAATACTTCGATGCGTTTCGAGCTTCCACGATCAAACGATAACTCCAATTGACACGAAAATTGAAATCCGATAATAACTAACTATTACGGATCCAATGAAACTGGTTTCGTTCAATTCTGAGACTGTTCAAAAATTGGCTAATTTCACTAGCCGATTAAATATTAAAATATTCAATTTTCACAAATTAACTTTTAATTCGATTTTAAAAGTTCTAAAATATCATTCTAACTTCAATATGATAAAATAAAATTTTACAAATCAATTTCAATCATATTTAACCCAGTTTTCAATTATTTCCATAATTTAACATATTAAATTATCGATTTAATTATCCAATTAAATCCAATTATTCAAATTAAAAATTTATTCGACTTATAAATTCACTTATTAATATTTAAAATTAATTAAATATTAAAATTTTAATTAATGAAAATTCTGGGTCGTTACAATCTTCCCCCCTTAAAAGAATTTCGTCCTCGAAATTATCAAGTAAGAAAAGTTACAGAATCTATTAACTTTCCAAAATTCATAATTAAACTTCTTCTAAAACTTTACTAAGTTTTCAAATCTATACTTAGTTATCTTTTCAAAACAACTACTATTGTTTAACTTTCAATCTAAATCAAAATTAAAGTTTTCAAAATTTTCCCAATTTTTCTCAAATTTTTCTAACGCCTTAAATTTCTGGAAAATTCGCCACAGTCTCCTTTGCGCGGCTCGATCCGAAAAAAAATGATAGTATATATATCACAAATATACATCTCATCAAGTAATGAGGCATCCCGCAGGGAAAAAGTATAAAAGTACGGTATGTAATCCGAGATATGTACCTTATATTTTATTAGCAAGCATATACGGCTAATATAGCGCGAAAGCGAGCTCCAGATGCGAAGCAAACGCGATCCGCACCTACTAAACACTCAACAAACAACATGAGAACATGCATATATGTAAATAGTATCAATATATAACATATAACAATATCTATATATGCCAACATAGCAAATGCAACTAAAGCAACAAATGCAACCATCAACCAACTATCATCCATAACCAAATCAATATTAATTCATATTCTCATTAATATTCAATGAATTGGTTTTCAAATTTAATCACATTTGATTCATTTACATTGGATTTTATCAACTTTCATTCTCAATTTTAATTAGTTTGCATTCACTAATTAAATCCAATTCACTTTCAATTCTATTCAAATTTATTTACTTCTAATTTGAATTTAATTACATAGCTTCCAATTTCGCTAATTCAGTTTCATTAACACTTAATGAATTTATATACAATCAATCAACAATCAACTAACAACCAATGTTTAATCAATACAACCAAATTTATTCACTTTACATTCATTTTGGTTCAACACATTTAATTCCATTTGGTTTAACATTAAATTGATTTCCATTCCAATTTATTCAACTTCCAATAACATTAGAATTTAATGAATTAACACTTATATTCATTATTTCATATCAATTATTCTCATTCAATTGATTAACATTCAATTCATTCATTCAATTCAATTACAAAAGTTGAATTTCACTTACATAACTCAAGTTCACATTTATCACTTAACTTAGTTAACTTGAATTCCCACTTATAAATCAATTCAGATTCCAAATTCTAAAGTAAATTTTCCATTTAACTTTAAATTCACTTTTATTTACAACTCATATTCATAAATATATCCATATAGTTTCACTTCTTATATATATATAAGTTTATTTCACAATTGTAAATCACTTTAATTATAATTTCATACTTATAATTCTTTTTACTTATACAATTATTCTTTTATTTAGATTATTCAAACAACTAACAATCTACTTATATACACTTTAATAATTCTGAAAAATTACTCCTTTATATATAAAATATAATCAAGGTAAAATTATTTCATTTATCCAATTTAAAATCAATATTGTGCCGAATTGTTCTATTCAAGTGTTTAGACACCCCTTCGGCATAGTTGTCGAGACCGTGCTGACGAAGGTTCATATGCCACTCAATAAACCAATCATCACAATATAAAACAATTTTATATTCATTAACATATACGCGCTCATATCTATTATTACACTCAAACTCATTCTAGAGTACTACTGACTCTATCTCTAATGAGTAATACCCAACAGAACCATGGTTGTCGCTTAACCATATGCTCTGATACCAAATGTAACGTTTGCGATTTTTCGTTGCCGAAAAACCGAAAGGTTAGGGTTTAAGAAGAAGAAAGAGACAGAAGAAGATAGAAAAAGATAGAACAGAACAGAAGAAATAACAGAACAACATCAGAATCTCACAATTCGCAGCGGAACAACATATAATAATAAATGAGTAATCTTTAAACAAAGAACTATATCAGTTATTACATTACATTTCATTTCATTTCATTACATCATATCATCAGAGTGTACAACAACATACAACAACAAACAATGCAGCGGAAAAAGAAATACTATATAAATTAGTAATACGCCATGCCATCCAGCTTGCCTCCAGCAACTCCTGAATTCCAGAATATCCTGATAAACCTTACTCTTGACTGCCCGTGTGGAAATTGGTGGGCACTCAGAGTTTAGGAAGGAAAACAATAAACTCCGAGTCAGTCATGTGACTGGTGTGGGAACTCAAAACAGTTTATTTATCTTTAAAATCAAAATAGAGGGATATTTTTAATTCAATTCGCAATGCTTTTAAAAATGAGACTACCATAAGGCCTCCCGCACACACACACATGCAAACGCAGAATCGGAGGAGATTTCTCCTTATGATAGTCAAAGATGCTTGATACGCATTTAAAATAACATTTGATATTATTACTAGTGCATAGTGTAGGAAAAATTTATTTCGAAAATAAAGATATAAATCTTAGCCAACATAGACATTCCGAACTATGCCTACTATAGCTAACCATGTTCAAAAGCAGGTTACCGCCACATTCCATGGCAGGTTCTACAACTAAAACCGTACAAGTCTCGTATTGTTTCTTTGGATTTCCAACAAATGGTCAGGCCAAGGAACTTCCCATTGCCACATGAGAATGCCTCTGGAAGGACATCCCCGAGAACCAAACCGGATCTCTGCCAACACAAGGCCGGGTTACCCCTAACTGGGTAACTACTGACACAAATATGTCGTCCCCCGATCGTAACCGATCTATCCGAGGATCCTCGATTTCCAACAACCACAAAATATGCAGTAACAACATAGGTTAAATATCTGGGCTCCATACCATGATACCACCTCTATCCAGAAGGAATGACATACACTAAAGGGCGCTACCCCTAATAACCTTGCCGCATCCTTCCTGTTTTGACCATTTCCGGGGTGTGAGGTCCGACGAAGTCTCGTCCACAAAAACATACTTTATACAAAAGCCATGCTTTGGGTCCACAAATGATCATAGAAATGATCACAAAGATAAACGATCAAATAAATGATCCTATCACAAATGATCAACATAATGATCATTTCACAGCAACACTCTGCATGCCACACTACCAAATTGGGAGTATATCACTAATAACCTTCAACTATATAACATCTGAACTCGTACGTCTCAGAGAAGGGTGTTAAGCTAAGAGAATAAATTCTCCGCCACCAACAGAAATATATTTGAAAGAAATCAGCTTTATATCTCAATTTGTAATGTCAGACATACAATCATACAAGTCTGTTCCGGGATCGAACAGAACCGAAGGCACTTACAAAGAAGTCCTTGAAATCCGGATATTCACTAATCACGACCGGACTTCCCGTCACTAAGGGTGATAAAACCTCTATATCGGAGATCAGCCGATGTAGAGTAACTCGACGGTAATCCTTCCGTTTTCACAAACATCCGGTATTCAACACCGGTCATCAAATGCAATCCATAACGATGTATCACATACTCGGAATGGGTTATACGACCCCAAGGTCCTTTCCCGGCTAACCCGAATAGTGAGCGCTTATTCAAAAATAAGTGTGGCATTCAAATTCAAGCAAATCACAACAAATACCTATTTAAAGGTCAATATTGATAGTCGGATTATTTAACTATCAATAGGCATGCTCAACATCACCAAATCCAAATAATTTCCCAAATTATTTACTTTCCAAAATATATTTACTAGATATAAACTTTCCACACTTCAACATTTGAAAACAATTCTTCAAATCACTTTTCCTTACTCGGAAATATTTTCATTTCAAAATGGTTCATTTAAACCAATTTAAATAAATCCTTAACGATTTACTTTTTATTTACGTTCCAAATTCGTAAATTTATTCCCACACTTTAAAAATAAATCAACGTTTATTTTTAAACTAATTCCCCCTCTCTTTTATAAATTCCATAGTGAATTTATAATCCCAAAATATTTATGATATACGATTTTCAATCGATTTTCAATATTCACTTTCAATTTATCTTTAAAAAGATAAATTCTAAACATTCATTTCACATTGGAAAAATATTTCCATACTTATTAAATAATAAGTACATCACAAATCTATTTATTTTCAACATGTGAAAATATTCAATATACTTAAATCAAAATTTAGTATATATTTCATTCTTTAAGGAAATCATTCTCTTAACTCATTTGTTTGGGTCAAAAACGAATGTTACGTAAAACATCGTTACGACGACCCAAAAATCACTAGTATAGGGATTCAAAGTTTAAATAGATATATAAATCCCAATACTATACAAAACATTTCCTTTCGGAAACCATTTACTATAACAACAGTGTTATAGTTCACTATTTCCTTCTATTTCTCGAAAACGTCTATTTCAACAGTGAATGTTGAAATCTATGTATTCGATTCATAATACATTTTAAAACATCTTTAAAATAATTAACTTCATTCTATAATATTCCTTTCCCAAAACATATCCATTTCATTTAATTATATATTCACAGTCCAAAATCGTGAATATAATTCCTTTCATACATTCCTATATCCAACTTATCAAATTCAATTGATTTCGGATTTATAAACAACGTTTATAAACTCCATTTATATTTTTATAAACTTCTATTTATAAAGATCCTTTTTATATCTCATTTTAAATGCCAAAATCCGATTTATAAGCTAATCTCTTATAAATCTTTTATTTTACAAAACCTATTTATATTTATAACTTCACGATTTATAAATCTATAAATCTTCATTCACTTATAAAATCCATTTATATTTCTTTTTAACACTTATAAAACGGGTTTCACAATTCTTATATTTTTAATCCATAAATATCAATATTTTAAAGCTTTTATATAAATCGTTTATAATAATTCAAAATTCCCAATTTAACCATTTTATGAATTAATCACTATTTATTTCAAAAATCTTAATTTGGTTATATCATACAAAGATTATAACTTTTATAACACTAAACTTATAACGTTAATTTATTTAAAATAAATCAATTCAAAATTTTAAATAAAACATATACTTTGAAAAATCACTTTAAAACCCTTTTAAAACCCAAATCATTATTTTTAAACTTTAAAATGGATCCGATGATGTACATCACCCAATAGTCAATCACGACATCCAAATATCATATATCGATATGATAATCAACAAATATCAAAATATCTGTAAATAAATCAATACAGTCGAGGAATCCAGTTGGATCCCTCCAACCTGTTTCCTGCATCCACAAACATTAGCACAATACCAATTCCGCTCCAGTACGGAATTATCGCGGTATATGGGATTTATAAATATTATCCGCTTAATAGACGGCGCAATAGGGTCTCATCCGCTAAAAAAATGCGGGAAATCAACAACTGCAATATATACATATGCCAATATATATATATATTGATATTATATATAATACCAATTTCACTGTTTATGAAATATTCGCGGTATATGTTTTTAATAAATAACATCCGCTTAATAACGGCGCATAATGTCTATTTTAACAATCAATAGATAGCAATCATCATTCAAACATGCATTCAAATATTTTAAATCTAACTATTTAAAATAAAATCGAAACCGATTCGATTGAGTGAGAAGTTCTCACCTTGATTTCAATTCTGTTTTAGCTTTTATTTCGAATAAAATTAAACGCGCGTTTAATTTTATCCAAAATTTTCACTGACTCCAATCGACTCCAATCTAGTTGCATCGCGTAGTGCTCGTCGAAACGATTCCAACGCAACTGGTTTCGCGCGTTTTCGACCTCGTATGAAAAAGATATGCATTTATGAAGTTTACACGAATTTATTTATATAAATTACAATATAAACTAACTATTTTTAAACCTAGCTAAATCCAGGCCGTAGGATCCAAATCTCCCTTCATCACAGCCGGCACCTACCCTTCTTCCCTCTCACGCAAATTCTACAGGTGGTAGCCGTGAAACCGAACCCATAACTATAGCAACTAGGGTTAATTATTGCACCACCATCACCAACCTATGTCTCGATCAGAGAGTTCCATCTTGAAGCCTCTAACCTGCTCCATGCTCGACCACAAGCACACGCAACTCGGCCACCTGATGCTTCTTGAAAGTCGTGCCAAGACGCAGACGAACGCGGCTACGAATCTCACAACATACAACTCCATTCGCGATCATACCCGTTGAACTTGTAGATCTTGACGCCCTCTTCAATTTGTAAGTTGAAAGTTTGTTGAAATATTGAGTGGATTACGAGATATTTGGGGAAGAGCAATGGTGATTTTCGGCCATCCATTGATATGGAGGCGGCTGAGCAAATAGATTAGGTTTAGGTTTTTTTTTCTTTTATTTTTGTGAATTTATGGGGGTATTTATAGGAAATTTTTCAATCACTATTCACCCGGGAATTCCAAACTCCGATTTACACGCCGAAACTGACGTTTCTAGGGTTTATCCTGCGTTCCGGACACAATGGAATAGGTTCCGGAAGCTAATTCGGACATCTGTGCGAGATATGGCAACAAACGATCGATTTAAATTAAACCGATTTAAACGATTATCTAGGCGTTTTAATTCGTATCGGACAAACGGTAAATCCAATTGACTTGAAATTTGAAACCATACAATAATATCACATTACGGATCCGATGAATCTGGTTTCGTCGAAATCCGAGATTGTTTGAAAAATAGCTATTTTAACTCGCCAAATTAATATTAAAAATAATTCGATGCGTTTCGAGCTGCCACGATCAAACGATAACTCCAATTGACACGAAAATTGAAATCCGATAATAACTAACTATTACGGATCCAATGAAACTTGTTTCGTTCAATTCTGAGACTGTTCAAAAATTGGCTAATTTCACTAGCCGATTAAATATTAAAATATTCAATTTTCACAAATTAACTTTTAATTCGATTTTAAAAGTTCTAAAATATCATTCTAACTTCAATATGATAAAATAAAATTTAAAAATCAATTTCAATCATATTTAACCCAATTTTCAATTATTTCCATAATTTAACATATTAAATTATCGATTTAATTATCCAATTAAATCCAATTATTCAAATTAAAAATTTATTCGACTTATAAATTCACTTATTAATATTTAAAATTAATTAAATATTAAAATTTTAATTAATAAAAATTCTGGGTCGTTACACATACATACATACATATATATATATATATATATATATATATATATATATATATATAATTTTCAAATTTCACATCAACCTTACTTTTTAGTCAAACCCTATCTTATAGAACACACCTACCTTCTCATATACACCACTCCCCTCCACATTAATTAATGTCCATCCTTATCTACTTTTAGATGAGAAAAAAATCGAAATGAATAAATAAATAATAATTGTCAAATTTGTTGGTCGCGCAGCCTGGGACGGTGACTCGAGACAACCGCGAGCGATTGGATAGCGATCAATTAGGGAGGAGATAGTGACTCAACGTCGATCGATGTTGGGGCTTATCTGGCATCTGGATTTCGAGTTCGCGCACGTGCAAGGGTGCGACTATGAGAGGTGGAGCGAGCGTCTTCAACGAGCTTAGCAATGGTCAGTGGTGAGGAGAAGGGAAACTGGATGTGGGGAGGCTGACTAGGTGAGGCATTGGAGGTCAGGTCAAGGAGGCACTGGTAGAGTTGGCGACTTTGGTTATTGCAGCGACAGTCAGAGGTGGAGTTGTGCCCAGTTCATGGATTTCTGAGGTAATAAATTTTAATTAAATTTAATAAAATTAAAATTTTAAGTATAAAAATTGTTAAATTTTATAATTCGTAAAATTTTCGTGCGAGGTTTAATATTACAAACACGAGTTATGTGGGCTCGTTAAATTTTATAATTCGTAAATTTTATAATTCGTAAATTTACAAACACGAATAGTTAAATTTTATAATTCGTAAATTTACAAACACGAATAGTTAAATTTACAAACACAAATAGTTAAATTTTATAATTCGTAAATTTTTGATGCGAGGTTTAAAATTACAAATATGAGTTATGTAGAAATAAAATTTAGAAGTTGGAACAATTAACAGATTCGAAAATCAAGGTGAGAAATTCTCACTCATTTGGATTACCGAATTTAATTTTAAACGGTTAAAATTAATATTGGATGCTTATTTGAATATATAAATTATCATCCATTGAATGATAAATTATATACATATATATTTATATTAGTAGTATATATTAGTAGTTGGATATATTTCCCACCGACTGGATTGGATAGGACCCTTTGCGCCCGCATAATAGCGGATGACTCCATATTACCGCAATTTCCACCTCAAAACGGGATTGGTGTTTTTGTGTTGTCTAACTTCTATGGATGTAGGGAAGTAGGTTGGAGGGATCAACTGGATTGCTCAAATACATTTATTGTTTTCCATATATAAGAATATATGATGTGATTGAATGATCTATTGGATTGATGAGTGATTCAAATTATTAGATGCTATAGTGGCACTGGCCATAATTTTGAGATTTAAATTACCATAAATATTATTTTTGAATTTTAAGGAAATAAAAAAATATTTGGATACTAAAAATAGTTTTGGAAAAAATTAAATCGAATTCACAAAGAAATGAGATTATTTAAGAAGGGATTGATCGGATAAACAATAAATTTGATTTTTGGTTATACTTAACTATTCATAAATAAGTTTAAATATAGATTTTTGAAATAATTTATATAATAGTTTTTTTTATCCCAAAAAATATAAAAAGGTGTTGAAATCGATATAAAAATTATATTTGCAGAATAAATGGAATTTATAAGGAAACAAGTTTATAAAATGAAGTTTTATAAATAAGTTTTGTTTTTATAAACAAGTGAAACCAAAGGATTTATATAAATTTATAAACAGTGTTTATAAATAATGTAAACAATATCACATGATAATTTGGAAATATAAATATTCAAATTTGAAATAAATTATAATAAAACCTAAGTTATAAATTTAGATTTCGTTTCTTATGACATATTTTTAATTTAATTTTTCGATTTTTCCATAATATTTAATTTGGGAAAATATGTAAAATTTTATTTGACGTATTTTATGTCGAACGTTGACATTTTGAGACTTCACAGAATTTAATAACTTGCCTATTTTATTTGTAACGATCTAAAATTTTGGTTATTTGAAATTATAATATTTAATTGATTCTAAATATTTAAAATTTAATTTTTAACTTGAATTTCAAATAAATTTATTTATTGGATAGTTTAGTCATTTAATTTAATAATTGAAAATTGGGAAAATCATTGAATTTGGAGTTTTAAGCTTGTTAAAAATAGTTTAAAGGCTTATAAAATTAATACTAATAATAATCAAGATAATAGAACTTTTTAAATTAAATTTAAAAGTGATTTGTTCAGTTTTGAAAATATACCGCTTAAATTGACATTTAAAAATAGCCTTTCGAAGCACAGCCTCGGATTTTGACGAAACTAGTTCCATTGGATCCATAATAGTGTATTATTATTGAATTTCAAATTTTGTAACTTTTGGAGGAATCGTTTGGCCGTACGGGTTAAAAGTGCGCTGAAATTTATATTGAAAATTCAATATAATAATTGGGTCCAAAAAGCTATCTTTTCCGTACAATCGAATTAGAACTTGGAACCTTTTCGATTGCATTCGGAGTAGAGGTATGAAATTATGGACGCCTAGCGGTCCGTCTCGATAGGAGGTCGATATTTTAAGCTACGAAATCGAGATGATTTAAATTTAAATAATATATATATATATATATTCATTGACTTGACAAAAATATTCACATCAGCCCATCCTTTATTTCTCTTCAAAACACCGTACCCTTTTTCGTTCAAATGCGTTACCCTCTCCATCAGTTCAAAATCACGTCCCCTCTTTTCCTTATTTTAATTCGTAGCCGAGCGTTTCAAAACAAAAAAAGAATCGTGCACCCTTACATCCCTTCCAGTTCAAACTCATTCCATCTCTTCTCTACCACAATTCGAAATCGCGTTGATACAATAAAAAATCAAGTGTCGCTTACGATTGAAGGCGACCTAAGTAATGACGATGAGGAGCAGAAGCGGCTGCGAATTAGGGTCCGAGCACCGCAATTCTAGTTCCACTCATCGAATGCGGTGGTGCGGTGCTCGATGGGATAGGCCGCAATTGGGTGGACTTACGTTCGCGTGCGTATAGAGGTTTTAGCGCTCGGAGTTTGGAATTTTCGAGCTTTAAGTTTGAATTCGAGAATGCACTAGAAAAGGGGGGATTTGTTATGTTGCGGTGGCGATTTGGTGATTGATGTCTGAGGTTTTGTGTTGAAGTTCAAGTCGCGGGTTGGTAAGTAGGCAGGGAGTAGTTGGTGGCGCTACGGATCGATGGTGTCGATGGAGGTTGCTGACATCGATATGGGCTTTACGGAGGAAGTGCGCATTCAGGGTCGAACGAGGCTCGGTTTTGGGGCTGCAATCGAGGAGGAAGCAATGATGGGGGTTCGAAGTGGTAGTCTGGAACTTGGTCGCGAGAGCGAAGTAATTAGGTTATTTCTTTTTTTTAAGGGTAGGTCAAATTAATTTACAAATTGGTAGTTAGTTAATTTTATATTATTGAGTTATTAAATAAATTTATGTCATCTCGAATTGTTAATAAACCCGTAATTCATTTATACGAGGCTAAAATCGAACGAAATGGGTCGTATAGGATTCGTGTTTGGGAAATCTACACGGTGGTTTTAAAATTGGAATAGACTAAAAATTAAAAACAAGGTGAGTTAATCTCACTCAAATTCGGAATTCTGCAATTAATTTAAATAGTTAAAATTAATTATTGGTTGATTGTTGGATTCGAAAGTAATTATCAGTTGAATGTGATATTATATATAGTAGTACATTTTGGACTGATTTATATTCCCACATATATATAGCAGATAAGACTCTATGCGCCCCGCATAATAGTAGATGACTCTATATACCGCGATATCCCCTCGAAGTGGGATTGGTATTTTTATATTGTGCTAACATCTGTGGATGTAGGGAAATAGGTTGGAGGGATCCAACTGAATTCCTCAAAAATGTTGAAATTATTTTCATATTCGGTGTATGATTTGTTTGAATAATCTGTGATAGATTATAGTGGAATTTGTATTTATTGGATGTTATGGTGTTACTGGTTAAATTTGGTATTTTTATATACCGATGATAAATGTTTAAAAATTGGAAAAAATTGAAAAGGAGAATTTAAAGTAAAAATATTTATATTGAAATTTGGATTAATTTAAAGAAATGAATTTGGGAAAAATAAATAGTTTGATTTTAAAATTCTATTTAATAATTCTAAAATATGGAAAAATAGAGATTTTCGAATAAATAGAAAAAAGGGTTTTAAATAATAGAACTTAAGCGATATTGTTTTAGTATAAAAGGATATATTTTTAAATCGAGATTTCAATAGTTGGAAGAATGAAAAGGGGATTTTGAAAATAAAATATGGGATTGTCGTACTAGATTTTAAATAGGACTTTAAATCATAAAATGGGAAGTAGAATCGGAATGCAGTTGGTTTTGGGATACAATTGGGTTATTTTGGAGAAATTAATTTAAAAATGAGATTTAAATTAGAAATCAATTTAAAATCGATTAAGTGTTGTGAAACTATCATAAACGGCAGATGATATTATAGACTTATAGACTAGGTTCATAAATGAAGTTAAGTAATTATCAGTGGATAAATTGAAAATATAAATTCACGGTGAGAATTTATATGGAGATGGGTAAATCGGTTTAAAAATAAATGGTAGATTTATTTTTATAAATGTGAAAAGGGAATTACGGGATTGGGATATAAATCGAATTGGAAATAAATCGAAAGAGATTTATAGATGTTGGACTACTTATATGGGAATTGGAAAATATATTTTGAACGAGAAATTCAGTTATTTTAGAAAGGGAGAATTTTCAAGTATTAACTAGAAAATTTAAAAGTGTGAAAGAATATTTCAGAAAATTAATTATTTAGTTGTTTAAAAAAATTGTTCAAAGTATATTTAAGTATTAGTTAAGTAGTTATATAAACGGTTGATATTAACTTAATTATTATTTAAGAATAAATCGGTATTATTATTTTAAAGGGATAAATTATTCAACATTCAATATTCAATATTATATAATAACTTTTATTATAAAGAGTATTCGCCAAAAGTTTTACTTAGAAATTATTATAGGAATTTCATAAGTATTATTTTGAAAATTTATTAAATAAAGTTTTTAGGAAGACTCGCATGGCGAAATCGGAGGCAGTGAGTGCATGTAGTTAAGTCTTGGATTTCTCTGGGATAGAGATTTAGCCATTGAGCTGTGAATCCATGGTTTGAAACCGCAGTGGTACTTTGCATACTATTTCGAAAGTATTTTCAAATATTTTTGAAAAAAGATAGTTTGTGAATATACTAAATTCGATAGGATAAGTTCATACTTTTGGATAAAGATATTTAGTTTATATAAAATTAAATAAAAATGAGACTTCGTGTTTTCAATGGAAAATGAAGTATTTGGTTGAATGATTGTTATTTGATAGTTAAATAACCGATTATCAAATCTGGACCCAAAATATAACTTTGGAAATATCTAGGAGAAATACGTGAATTACATGGTGCAGTTACCGTTCGAGGTGCTATACTGTACGTATAAACTCGTTTCGTTCTTCTAGGAAGTTGATAAGTAGGAAGTTGATAAGGAAATCCGTCCACTAACAGTTAGGAGGTGATCTCTGATCTTATTTCGTCTATTTATTTCCTAAAGAATAGGGGTTAGTTTACCGAAAATATCGAACGCTGTTTCGAAGAAACCGGGATCGGATAAGCTATCCAAAAATCACTTCGATCCAATGAGTACGTTTTTGAAAGAAAAACGAGAGCTTGGAGTCAAAGATAGAGTAGGGAAGTGCAAGGGCTAATCATTACTAATCATGAGGATTTTTCCAAAATGAATGTAGTAGGAATAGTGCCTTCGGTTCCGTTCGGACCCGAAACGGACTTGTATGGATGAATGCTATTAGTACATTGTCATTGGTGGACAATGAGCATTCTAAGTGAAAATTCCTCAAAAGGTAATCGTAGCCTCTAGCTTCATCAATAGGGAATGACTGAAAAGAAGAGGAGATGCAGCAATGCTAAGTAGGTAGCACCCAATTAGGTTATGTTTATCACCCTTCTGGATACCCTCGGATGTTATTACTATGATACTTGGAAGGAGCTCTGAAAAGGGTGGGAACACCCGGGGTGATAGCATATTCAGTCTATCCAGGTTAAGGATAGTCTAGTCTTATGTTGCAGGGGATCCCGGCATGGTCCTCGGTACGTTGTTTCTAGACATGTACTGTGACAGGTGATACCCCAGTACCAAGTCATTCGTATGGAATTCATTCTCCAATAAGTGTCGTACAGTTTTGATTGTGTCCGACTATGATGAAACGTGAAATGCAAGCATTTCAGTTATTTGAGTAAGTATTTGTATTTAGACACTACTATAATATCAAAGGATTCGGTATGAAATGTTTTTGGTTATCGTAAGGTAATAACCCGTCGTGTTTATGGATGGCGTGGTCTTAAGAGATGCCTTTGATTTTTAAAGGATTTTGATAACATTAATAACCAATTTGAGTGTGTTTTCTCACGCTGGTTTTGCATACTGACTCGAGTGTTATTTATTATAATGCTCAGGTTAGACCGAGTATTACAGATATAGGATAGGATGGCTCAGGAGAGAGTTGGATGACGAAGATGTACTATACAATTTGATCTTATTTCGATGTGCATTATAGGCTGTATATTTAGTTTTTGTGAGGACAAGTGTATAACTGTCCGGTGTTATGTTATTGATGTATTGTACTCTAATGATGTAATGTGTAAAATAGTGATAGTTCTTTTTGTATAAAGACCAGTTATTATCTATTATATATTTTTCCACTGCGATTGTGAGATTCTGTGTTGTTATTTCTATTTTCTTTTTCTACGTCTTTCTTCTTTTCTCTAACGATCTGGTATTTCAGGCATTCGATTGCTCGACATGTAATACAGTGGATGTATTGATATCGATTTTTAGAGGTCGAAAATCCGGGTCGTCACATTATTATTGCTTTGTGATCGTGTAACATCATTATATGCGATCGTCTTTTATTTTCTGTCATTCACGACTTGAACACAGATGCGATAGTGTGTGTTAGGTATCGAAACCTAACTTTTTAAAATCAAATGGAAATCCTCTTTGTGAACAAAAATTTAAGGGAAATATTTCTCGTATCTTTAATTGTCCTTGCAGTCGACTTTCGAATGGTTTGCATTTAAGAACCCGTCCCCGTTTCCTTAGCTTTGAAGCTTTAAAACTGAACGCATTATTTAAAAAAAAATATGTGAAGTTTTATGCTTCTTTCTTCGCTTGTAAAAAAACCTCTCCCTCGTTCATTTTCCCTTCCTCTAACATTTCAAAAAAAACCTTAAATAAAAAAGAGCTTTAAATAATAAGATCAAAACTCAAATTCTAGGGCTCGAAACTTTCCTTGGCAGATGATAGAACCGCCCCTCCCGCCCCATCCACTGCTGCAACGTTGAAACACCCCACGCCTCTTAGTATACCCAAAAGGACACACTAGATGTAATGTGTGATAGGTATAGATAAAAACTTGTAGAGACTAAGATTCATAAGACAAAATAGATAAAAACAGAAGAAACTATTGAAACCAAACTTCATAAATACTTTATAAACCAAATAAGTCACAAAATAAAAAATACATAGGATGTCTCAAAATCCGAAACATGTCTTATTAAATCAAAATCTTAGTCTCATAAAAATCATAGTACAAACTATCCCTCAAAGAGTGCCAGTACAACAAAAGAACTTGAAACTGAAAATGAAGAAAAGGAATACACGGAAAAATCTCCGCCAAAGAAGTCTCCAATAGTCCACAATCTACCGTCCTTGCCCTTGTTGGCATATGGAGGAAAGGGGAAAATAAAGGAGCGGGTTAGACTAAAAGTCTGGTAAATGATAGCAATTGCTAGTATTTTTAAGAAAGTAAAGATAATAGACTTTGCAACAGTTCTAGTTATAAAAAGAAAAAAGGAAATAAAAGGAAAGGTAAGACTAGAAATAAAATTATTTATATAATAGATTAATTCAATTAGATAACTTCGATTGTTTGCACCTATCCTTAATAGTTGCTTGATTAGGATGAATTCTCAATCCTACTTTAATTAGGCTGAAGTCCTAGTTCTACCCATTTGATCGGCCTTCTACTATGTTTTTACTGAAGTTTAGACACCAATGCCTACGAAAGACACCTACTGAGCGCATGGAACTCATAACAATTACTGAACACCAATTGGAAGCCACACTGTGACCACTGTTATGCTCTTGTTAGCTGTTGCTCCACCTATTGGACCATTTGTTTATCACTACTTCAGCATAAGCATGCCCTCATCTCACTTCAAGCTAATGTGAGACACCATGCCCATAGAAATAATAGAGAATGCTGTTGGTATAGGCCCATCATCTTAACAATATCTAGTTGCGCCGCTTGTCCAAATCCCCATGATTTGAACTTCTATTATTTGACCATTTATTTACCACTTCTTCAGCATAAGCATGCCCTAATCTCGCTTCAGGCTAATGTGTGGCACTGTGTCTATAGAAATACTGTAGAATGCTATTGGTACATGTCCTACTTTCATCTTTACTTATTAAATTAGTATAAATTGTTTAAATAAGCCTCCACTATCATTCTTGCTGTCATTGCTTATTAATTTATTCTAAATCTCAAAATAAGCCTCTTTCTGTTCTGTTTCTAATTATAATCTGCATTATAATTGTGCTTATTAACTTAACCCAAGGTCAAAGTAAAAAAAAGCCAGTTCTTCTTTTACTCTTTTTAGTCCAAATTTTTCATCATAACTAGGTGTGCAAATATTTCATTTTCGATCCAATTTCATTTTATTACAGTCTTTATATTTTACATCTTAATTTCCATAATTTTATTATTCTTATTTATTTAATCCATATTCATGTTTAGTCTATTCTTTTCTATTTGCATAAAAAGGAAAAAGGGAAAGAAACTGAAGATTACAAAAGAAAATCTCAAATGTAGAAAAAGATGTAAATAAAACATAAAGAATAGTAAATAATTTAAAGTGCTGTAAATAACTGTAAATAAACGGAATAGCTAATGGTAATTAACTACAAATAACTAAAAAGAATAGCTAAAAAGAATAGATTGAAAAATGAATCTAAACTGAAAATAAACTGGTATAAAAAGGTTATTCCAAAATCGTAGAAAAACTGTAACTATTGGAAACCATATTATTTTTTATCACTTAAAAATCTAAAATAATTATAATCACTCACCTGTGATCTTTAGCTCTTCCCTTAGTCTTTTCAGATCCACTTGGAGTTATTAAATATTTTAATTTAAAAAAAAATTCGCCTCGAATAATTATTCCTTTGATAGTCCTTTCTCAAAAGGTGAATCCAAATAGAGAAAATTTAGAATGAGAAACATAGCTAGGCCAATGGTCTTATTTATAGGGGTAAAAGTGGATCTTAAACTGTTGAATTTGGAGATTAAATATGGTGTAACCATGTCAAGGCTGAATAGGAACCGTCGGATGGAACCACGGATGAACCATATGAGAGCAAAAATCAAAAATGACGTGTAGAAATCATAGGCGAACGAAGAAATCAATTCTTCACTCCCCAACAAAGGCGGGTCGACCTACTTGTCAACCGTCCCCCTTCCTAGGTCGACCGATCGACCTAGGTGGTGGCTAGGTTAACCTGGTGGTCGATCTTTCCCTATTTATTATTATTATTATTATTATTATTATTTTCTTTTTTTTCTTGTTTAATTTGTTAGTCCTTCATACTAGCTCATATTCTGACGTTCTATATATGGAAATTGATCAGAAAATTACCACGAACATAATGGTGCAACTCCCGTAGCTCAATTCTGATAATTTTACAAATTCATTTTATCATTTAAATAATTGATTAATTATAGCCTAAATTTTGAATTGTTACACACGTTAACGCACTTGCCTGAAATTAATAGAGTGCTAGTTGGAGACCATCCCAATGGCAGTGAATCACACATTCGCACCTATAATCTTATCTTATACTAAACATGAGACGTGCATCATTCTAGCTTTATTTCCTGCAAATGTTGATTTATCAAACTCTGATGCACTTCAAATAACAAGGATGACCAATCCTAATGGCTCTCGTACGATTGATGTTATCACCAAGTTGGACATTACGGACAAAGGAATGTGATGCAAGGCCGTGACAGCTCGTGTACGGTAAAGCGTGAAGAATTGTTTGTACGACAGCTAGTGAACGTGAAACTTAGGAGATGCATGTGCTAGGCTGTGGGATGATGTACGAGTATGGGGAAGATGTGTAGCTTGGTTGGAGCTCATGTGTGTGAATTGAGTGTAACTGTGTGTGCGTGTGTGTATGTAGATGGTAGCCGTGTGCATAGGGATAGAAGTCATAATGTATAGGGAAGAGTATGAGTAGTGTAGAGATAGCCAGTGCCTTGAGGGGTCGGAGGAGAAGTGAGGCAGTGGTTGACTGTGCAGGGCAGTCAAGGTGGAATCATGAAGGGGAGATGGGCTATTGATGTGTACAGACGCATGGATATAGAGGTAGAATGCAGCCATGAAGGAAGAAAAAAAGAAAAAGAAAAGCAGGGGGATGCGTGATGTACATGAAGGAAGATGGAAAAATGGGAACAATTAGTGAACAATTGTGCGGCACGCTTGTACCTTCAAACAATTACTTTTATGAAATAAAACAATTACATTTATGCTTGTACTCGAAATGTAAAATGTAACTATTCACTAATACGTAACAACCAATTCCTATGCTCAGCCATGTTATGAAGATGGTAGGCATGCTCGTGGGTGCAGGTAGTGGAAACGTAAAGGATTTTGTGTACAGAAGTGGACATGGGAAAGTGAAATGTAGAAAGAAAAGAAGTAGAAGCTACTGTTCATGTAAAAGAGTTTTGCAACTTTGTCCCTGAAATTGTGTTCAATTTCACGCAAGTATGGGAAAGGTGGGAAGTGTGCTGTGCGTTTGAGGTGGGTTGCGTTGCTTTGGGATTGGCCTATTTAGCTATGAAGGTGAGTAACTAATTTTAAAATAATATGCTATTTATTTATAATTCAGGGTATGATAGTTCTAAAGTAGATAACTTGCACATATTAAACTCGACCTAGCCGTGGATTTTAGCGGTGGATTCGTTTTTGACAAGCATAATGTTTGACATAAGTAGTGTTTATTTTGAGGGTAGTAAAATTTTGTGATAAATTAATTCTACCTGCAAATAGTTATGTTAATTTTGAAAATAACGTAGTTTAATTAATTGATGTGATTTATATGGCCAAGCAAAACATTGTTGACTTCAATTAAATTGAATGTGGTAAATTGGACATCTATTAAGCGTAATAAATCACTGTTCCGCTAATTAAATTAATTGGATCATGTTTAGTAGAATAAATCACCATTCTGCTATTATTATTAGGATAAGTTAATTGTGACATTTATTTAGCAGAAATAAATGCCTTTTTGCTATTATATTAGCGTGGACACTTAATTACATTCCAATGGACTAGTATTGGATAAGGTGTTGTATTAACAATTGCTTGTTAATTAAGGATTTAATTACATCTATGATGTTATGCAAGTACCTGGATTATAACTTAGATAGTTAATGAAATTAATGGTGACTCGATTAAGTTCCATTAAAGTTGCTAAATCTCCTTCCAAAGTTGATTTTTGAATCAAAGTTATTTGAATAATAATTATTGTTTATTAACAAGGTTATTAAAGATTATTATTATTTGTTAAAAGAAAATTAACAGTATTTTAGTTAATGATTTCGAGTTAATTATTTTATTAATATGGTTCTTAAAGGTTATTTAAGAATATTTAATTATTGTTTCAAAGTTATTATTATTTTAAAGTTAATTAGTACTATAACAGTATTATCTTAAAGATAATTTATTATTATTGTTTGAAGTTAGTTAATTAATTTACAAATATTTAAAGTTCTATTTTTATAATATTAAAGAGGCTTACTCACTATAATTAAGTAATGTTTTGTTCTAAAAGAATTAGTTTAAAACGAAAGGATTTGATAAGGAAAGTTTACAAAAGAATTTTGGAAATTTATTTTCAACCAAAAGATTCCTGGAAGTAATGGTATATTTTCATAGCGTAATTCGAGGGCAGAGATTGCCCACAGTTTGGGATGTTTTCACTGGGATAGCAACGTAACAATTGTTCAAACTGTAATCTATAATTGATTGCATGGCAGAAATTGGGAGGCAGAGATTGCCTAAGTTAAGTTTGGATTTCTTTGGGATAGGACGTAACCATTGAGCTGCGATCCATGGTCGATACCGAATGGTACTTTTCATATATATATATATATATATTTAATTAATTTATATTTTTAGGTTTACAAGTATATTTTTGGAAGGAATGCTTGGTAAATATACTTATTCCGGTGAGATAAATATATGTCTGTTTTTGATAAAGAGATTTAGTTTATCGATGTTAAATTAAATGAGGCTTAGTGATTTAAGTAGAAAATGTAATCTTTGTTTGATTGTTTGTTTATTTGATAGTTAAATAACCGACTATCAATTCTTGGCTTAAATATGTAATCCTTCTTAGTTTTGGTGGTAGAGAATTAATTTCCTACTTAACACTCAAGGATTTTAAACTTTGGAAATATCTAGGAGAAATGCGAGAATTATATGGTACGGTTACCATCAGATTGCTATACTGCACGTATAACTTATGGATCTTATAGGAAAAATGATAAGGAGATCCATCCACTTAAACAGTTAGGGGGTAATACCCGATCTTGTGTATTGTCAAATCATTTCCTAAAGAACTGGTATTGAACATTCTGGAAGGACGACAAATGGTTTTTGGAGCACCCAAGAAATGGAGAGTGCACTCGTAAGAGATGACTCGGAACCCATGACCTACTCCGAAATCATATACAGTTAAATGGAGGAGATGCATTACATTTTGAAATGTTGAAATTCATATGTGGTTCAGTGACTCATTGGAGTGGGAATTTGTATCAAATTCCAAGATCTATTGAGATGTGGAATTCAGATGTGATTTCGTAACCTATTAAGATGTGGGAGTCTATGCAGGATTCCTTAAATTTATTGTAGATGGTGCATGAGTTGGAAGCCGAGCGTAGCCTCATCAGCGGAAATTACTAAAACCAAAGATATGATGCATAGCCCAAGGGGCTAGCTAACCTATGAGTGTGTAGTTGTCTCTCTTTCTAGAAAGTCCCTATCATTTATTTTATGCATGCTGGGAGCGATGCACTCGACCTAGGTGGTCAGTTATGTATTTCCTATGCACCTCGGCTAGACATGTACCGACCTTCAGAAGGATAACTCTGATCCTTGTGCAGGAGGATCGTTCTCGAAGTACTGAGGGCACCTTCGTGGAAATCCCACACAATTAGCGAACGAGCTTTATTCGATTTTTATTTTATGACTAGTATTGTTGTGATGTACACAGCACATGCATCACAGCTATTTTTTATTATCACTTTGGCGATTAGACACTATTATAATATCAAATGATTTTCTATAAAAGAGTTTTGGTCATCGTAAGTTAAAAACTCGTCCGTGTTTATATTACGGTAAGGTCTTACGAGAGTTGAAAAGGTTATTAAACTATAAGAATCAAGTTGAATGTGTTTTCTCACGTTGGTTTAACCAAACTGACCCGAGCATGGTTTTTCCTATATGCTCGGGTTAGACCGAGCATATTTTTCTAGGGTTGGATATTTGGATCTTCAGGAGAGGAGCTAGAGGCCCAGAGATGTATTCGCATAGATGATTATATTTTCGTTGCATTTTAGTTGTGTTTATCAGCAGTTGTAAGGACATGTTGTAATAACTGTTCGTGCTGAATAGGTTAGCATACTCCGATTGATGTCTGCATATATATATATATATATATATATATATATATATATATATTACATTTTTGTCTTTTATGTAAAGATTTTTTATATCATATATATGTTGAATATGCGATTATATGATTCTTGTTTGATGATAATAAACATATATATATATATATATATTCATTTAAATGTATTTGTTAATGTACTATTTTATTTTCAATAGATTAAATAAATACTAGATGAATAAAATAAATAACACAGAATTTGAATTCAAACAAAAATTTTATTCAACCAAATATTTATTATAATTTTTGAATAGTAAAAATTTCATGCTCTCACTATATACAATTTCAATTACAATACAAATTTGATTAAATTACAATTCACATTTACATTGCACCTCACTACATATCACTCATTCACTCAACTCGTACTCATCTCCAACTTCATTCCAATGTGAATCCAGCATCTGAGCAATCTGCGGAAATATATATTGACGCAGTAAAATTGAAAATAAAATATTTTTGCAATATAAAATAAAATGTGGATTTTTATAATAATATTTGCCTCGGTTATTTGGGTTATTCGTCATCGTTTAATTTTGAATTCATCATACACGAACAGCTTGTGACATACACAGTGTATCACTGTATATGTCACAAGGCCGTGCACACCGATATATACAATTGATAGAATTACAGGGACATGTGAGCACAGGTCAAATCCAAAACTCCGGGTTAAACTCAAGTGCAATAAAAATAATGTCACAATATCAGCACAAGCTTAAACCCAAGCTCCAAGCTGGATTCAACACAGGTGCAGTTCGAATATACAAGTTAAATAAAATGGTCAGGTGCAAGCACACTCGAGGCACAATACACATCAACCCAATGCAAACAAAAAATGTGCTCAAAGCAAATCCAGACCACATAAAGGAATAAACATATGAATGTACAACTACAAGTGTGTCAACCAAACAATTCGATGCAGCAGCACAGGCCTCAACATCAAAGACAGAGAAACCAGAATGCAAACATATATAACGGTGGACAATGCAATGAACTGACACAAATAACAATGGCACTGCCTCAACTGTCAATGCATAAGCACATGCACTAGTGATAACAGCGAAGACCACAAGCTAATCAAAACAACAACGAAGTCAACAATGGATCATAGATTACAAACCAAAGGCTAAAAGTTCAAGTCACTGCTACCATGACTCGAAGCATATACAGGAATGCAACACTAAATCACAAACCAAGTGCACCAATACTAAACAGAGGAATACTTTAGCTACAAACGCACAACAAGTATACATGAAGGCCAGAGTGTGCAATACACAAGACTACAAGAACAAAGCATGCACAACCAGAGCTCAATACATGTGAACTCAACTGGACAGTACAAGTTAAAGACATGAACAAAGCACAAAGGCTACAATTAAGTTCGAATGAATCTGGACAGAACAAGCCTCAAAAAGTATCAGACTCAAATGCTACAAGAAGTCAATGCAAATACAACATGCAGTGATACACAGTGACCAAGTGCAAATGAAACACAAGAAGTTCAGACAAGTTCAGATATGAAACATGGATAACAGTGGTGCAGCATATACATGTATAATGAATACAACTACAATTATCAAGTCGATACAAAGCCAGTGCTACCAGAAGTCAAAGCTGAAGTTAAGTGATGTTGAAAAACAAGTTGAAGCAGAAAACAAAAATTAGAACAAGTCAGAAACCAACAGCAGCAAGTTCAACCACTAAGGTCAGAAATCATCACATAAACAATATCACAAGCCGAAGTCAAAAAGAACGGAATCGAACAGTTCAAATTCGAAACCGTGGTGGCCAAGTAAATTGACCAAGTCACGAATCAACACCATGAGTATCATGCAACGAAATTATATGAATTGAAGAAGTCAGATAAATCACCATCGTTCAAGAATAATCAAATGGCCAAAGACAAATTCAAACAAATATATACGAATGAAAATCAAGGGGTTCGAACCCTATATAAAAACCCAATCATCATCGGCTACAATTGCAATCGAGTTCAAGCATTCAACTAGAAGAGCAAAAGGCATAAATTACATACCAGAGTCAAAGTCGAATTCGATCAAATTTAGGAGCAGTGTTCGAATTAAAGAAGAAGTCGATTGCAGAAGCAAGACAGAGAGATAGCAATTGTAATCGACCAACTACCCATCGGCTTCATCGATTTTCTCACAAGCCCTAATTTCGGAAGCTAAAGGAACGAACGAAAGAAGGAACGGCCGACATTGATAAAAAGGATAAAGGGGCCGCGTTTTTCTTTAGAGAAAATATTTTGGGCCAGACATTCTTTCTTTAGTATTAGCATATATTAAATAGGAATATTGGGGTTTTGGTTTTTTAACTTGTTTTCAAACTGTTATTTTTGTATTTTCTCCTTTAAACCATTGTAATTACTAGTCGTGTGACTAAGGGACAAATCACGTGGCGTAGTTTGAGAATTCGCAACTCAGTGGCTGAGTTGTGGCAGGGTTTTGAGCGTAGAGTTAGGTTAGTCGGTAGCGGGTGTCGCGAGTTTACGTGTGTAAGCGTGTGACTACTTAATTTCTAGTAGAAACCTTAGGGGCAGCACGTAGGCATGGTTTTGCCGAAGCTGGGTAAATTCTGTGTCGTTCTATTTTTGCATTTATTATTCTACTATTATCTGTGCTGCTATAATTTTGATATATTTGTGTTGAAATAATTTTATAAGCTTCCGCAATAATTTTTATAATTAACTGCGTCACCTTATTCACCCCTCTTCTAGGGTGAAATCGATCCTACAAGAGGCACCAGAGCAAGGAATAGAAGTCAACTTTTGTTTAAAAAAAATCGTTTTTCAAAAACCAATTTTTTTTTTAAAAATTTGAATTTTTAAAATGGCTTCTTTTAATACTGCTTTTGCTGAGGGTCAATCCATAGTTAGACCACCAATGTTCAATGGTGAATATGCCTACTGGAAAAACAGAATGAAATTTTTTCTTAAAACCATTGACGCATGAAATATTGTCGAGACAGGTTATAGAGCACCAACTATAATTATAGATAATCATAAAATAGATAAACCAAAGGATCAATGGACAGAATTAGAAAATAAATTACAAAATGCTAATGCAAAGCTATGAATTCTATTATCTATTCATTGGATCAATTTGAATTTAATCGTGTCTCACATTGTCTAATTGAGCAGGAAATATGGCACACACTAGAAGTGACTCACAAAGGAACATCCCAAGTCATAGAATCTTGCCTTGCCATGCTAAGCAGCGAATACGAGAACTTCACAATGGCAAAGGAAGAAAATGTCAAAGAGATGTATGAACGACTTTCCAATATCGTATACAAATCAAAAGCTCTTGGAAAATCATACACAGAGTTGGAGATAGTTTGAAAAATCCTCAGAGTCCTTCCACAAAGTTTTGAAGCCAAAGTGACTACCATTCAAGAATCAAAAGATTTAAAACAGATAAAACTTGAAGAACTCATTGGAAATCTCACCACTTATGAGCTAGAAATGAAATTCAAGGAAGAGCATGAAGGAGGTGACACTCGAAAGAAATCAATAGCTCTTAAAGGAACAACAGAAAGTGATGGTGAAGATGATGATGATGGAGCAGCAGAATTGGAGCTGATAATAAAGAAATTCAAAAGGGGAATTACAAATACAAAAATCCAGCTCTAAATCGAAAATTGAAAACCAGAATAAACAAAATACTAGACAATCCAGAAGAACAGAAGATCATCTGTCATAAGTGCAACCAACCCGGACACATCAAGCCCAATTGTCCTCAAAATCGACGCAACTTTGAAAAGAAATAAAAAAGGAGAATTTTTGCAGCCACGTGGAATACAAGTGATGAAGATAATCAAAGTACTAGCAGTGAGAGTGAGAAAGCAGATATGTGCCTTCAAGGAAATATAACTGATAGCGACGATGACGAGCCAAGCAAGGTATCAAAACTCACTCACTCAGAACTACTTATATATTTCCACGAAGTAAATAACTGTTTTGAACGACTTAGGGAAAAGTATGCTAAAATTGAATCACAAAGAGATAGTTTGATAGAATTAAATGAACAACTTGGCTAATTAGTTAAAACCTATCAAAGTAGGATCCCTATGTGTGATAAGTGTCCAACATTCGAAGAAGAAATTAAAAAATCAGAAATAAATATAAAATCACTTGAAAATGAAATTCTGATTTTAAAAGAGAGTGAAAATACTAGGAGAGAAAATTCTACTAAAAAGTGCACACAATTGTTTAACGAAAATGAATCTCTCAAAACACAAGTCTAACAATTGTCTACGACTTTAGATAAATTTTCAAAAAGTGAAAAATCGTTGAATATGCTATTAGGAAAGCAAACTGTTGATATAGTTAGACAAGAACTTGGATATAATTAATCTGAAAAAGTTAAAAGCAAAATTAATCAAGTCAATTCTACGTGCACAATTTGTAGAAAATATGGACACAATCACAATAATTGTTGATATAGACCCAAACACGTGAAAACTATACCAATTTGGTTCCAAAAGGCACAAATATAAAATCTCTCAAAGTTAAACAAATCTGGGTGCCGAAAGGAACATATATAAATAGTTTTGGGTCTGTACAAAATTATTTTTCAAAATATTCTTCCACTAACAATCATGGACCTATAAAAACTAATAGGTCACAAAAATATTTTATCGTGTAGGAGTGGTGGTAGGCTAAGGAACAACAACAGTGTTATCTGGATTCTGGCTGTTCCAGAAACACAACAGGCGACAAAGCAAAGTTCCTTAGCCTAGTATAAAGGTGACTGAATCACAATGGACAACAACGAAAAATATCGTAAAGGTAAAACAGGTAATGGTATATTTATTTGAACGATATATTAAATGTGATAATCTGCACCGTAATCTGAGTTAAATCAGCCAATAATGTGATGATGAAATAATGATGATTTTGATTCCGACTTATTCAAAATTGTTGGCCAATTATATTCTTATGTCAAGAACACTATAAAAGTCTGTAGAGTCTTTGAATTACTTCATATATATAAGTTTGGATTAATAATAGTGTTTTATTGGATGATAATGCATTTGGTTATCTTACGGCTGACTCTATATTCACGGTTTTTGATTATTTACACGGCTTAAATTTAAGAGAATGTCATTTAAAAAGCTGTTAAAATTGATTTTGAGTTTTTTTGTTGCACACTTCATGGTCTAGTCTATCAAATTCAATTAATGATAATTTTGAGTGAAAGAAAAATTCAGATGTAGATTACACTGGTAATCTAGTTGATAAAAAAATTACTAGTTGAACTTAATTTTTGTTGAGACATTTAGTAACTGCATCGTTTCTCAAAGAAAATATCTGTATATTTTTCATTTCAAATAGCAGAAATTTTTCTCATATAACCTCTTCGAGAAAATCATTTTTGACCATGTTTTCAGATCATTCATTTTAAAAAATTGATTTTATAATTATTTTTGAATTTGATTTTAAATGACTATTCTGACTAATCTGGCTCCCAAATAATTATCGAAAAGATAAATAGTGATTCAAAAAGTGATGAGTGTTGATATTTATCATATATTATGACTCGAGACGGTATACTTAGTAAATTTCTTTAGAAATTTAAACAAGAGTTATAAAACTTATTGTTGGTAAAAATTCCATGACCATCTCTATTTCTATCATATTTCTAATGACCATCACTCATCAAAATTCAATATAGTTTGTCAATATGTGGTACTTTAAACAGGAATCATTCATTTTTCATTTTCCATTTTATTTAAAAATAATAATAATAATAAATAAAAAATCCAAAGTATTCACTCTCATTTAAAAGTCCTCACAGTTATGCATGGGTGAATTACTTGGAATTTGTTATGTGCTTCCATGCTCGTTTAAAAGTCCTCACGGTTATGCATGTATGGAACACAAATCAAAATTGATTTTTTTTTTAGTAAACACGTTGATTCTAATCCCATTTAAAAGTCGTCACTGTATAAGATACTTGAATTCATTTTTTTTAAATAAAATTGAAATACTACTAATCTCATTTAAAAGTCCTAACAGTTATGCATGGTTGGTAGATATTCAAATTCTTGATATAAATATACCACAAATAGACACAACTGTATGGTTTTATATGATGACATCATTACCATCATTCTAAAAGTGGAATATGCGCCTAACAAAGTATTTATGATTTTTGTTTGATTTTTTATTGAAATTTAATATTTATATTCAATTGAGTTTTAATGTTGGATTAATATCTATCACTTTATCTCCATATTTTCTAACACTATTACTCTTTTGCTAATAACAAAAGAGGGGAGAAAAGTTAAGATTTTGTCAAATAAAATCAAGCAAAGGTCAAATATTTTCTATTTGCATCTAGGATCATTTGTATATTTTTATTTGTATGCATATATGAAGGGGGAGCTTTGTGTAGAGAGGAAGCATTTAAATAGGGGGAGCAATTAGAGTATATCAATGATCAAATACATTTAACATATTCAAAATCTTAAATATATGTTTGTTATCATCAACAGGGGGAGATTGTTGAATATGCGATTATATGATTTTTGTTTGATGATAATAAACATAGATATATATATATATATATATATATATATATATTCATTTAAATGTATATGTTAATGTACTATTTTATTTTTCATAGATTAAATAAATATTTGCTGAATAAAATAAATAACACAGAATTTGAATTCAAACAGAAATTTTATTCAACCAAATATTTATTACAATTTTTGAATAGTACAAATTTCAAGCTCTCACTATATACAATTTCAATTACAATACAAATTTGATTAAATTACAATTCACATTTACATTGCACCTCACTACATATCACTCATTCACTCAACTCGTACTGATCTTCAACTTCATTCCAATGTGAATCCAGCATCTGAGCAATCTGCAGAAACATACATTGACGTAGTAAAATTGAAAATAAAATATTTTTGTAGTATAAAATAAAATGTGGATTTTGAAAATAATATTTGCCTCAGTTATTTGGGTTGTTCGTCATCATTTAATTTTGAATTCATCATACACGAACAGCTTGTGGCATACACAATGTATCATTGTATATGCCACAAGGCTGTGCACACCGATTTATACACATGATAGAATTACAGGGACAGGTGAGCATAGGTCAAACCCAAAACACCGAGTTCAACTTAAGTGCAATAAAAATAATGTCACAATATAATCACAAAGTCAAACCCAAGCTCCAAGCTGGATTCAACACAGGTGCAGTTCGAATATACAAGTTTAATAAAATGGTTAGGTGTAAGCACACTCGAGGCACAGTATAAATCTACCCAATGAAAACCAAAAATGTGCTAAAAGCAAATCCAGACCACATAAAGGAATAAACACATGAATGTACAACTACAATTGTGTCAACCAAACATTTCAATGCAGCAGCACATGCCTTAACATCAAAGACAGTGAAACCAGAATGCAAACATAAATAACAGTGGACAATGTAATGAACTGGCACAAATAACAATGGCACTGCCTTAACTGTCTATGCATAAGCACATGCACCAGTGAACCAGCGAAGACCACAAGCTAATCCAAACAACAACGAAGTCAACAATGAATCATCGATTACAAACCAAAGCTAAAAGTTCAGTCACTGCTACCATGACTCGAAGCATATACATGAATGCAACAGTAAATCACAAACCAAGTGCACCAATACTAAACAGAGGAATACTTTAGCTACAAATGCACAACAAGTATACATGAAGGCCAGAGTGTGCAATACACAAGACTACAAGAACAAAGCATGCACAACCAGAGCTCAATACATGTGAACTCAACTGGACAGTACAAGTTAAAGACATGAACAAAGCACAAAGGCTACAACTAAGTTCGAATGAATCTGGACAGAACAAGCCTCGAAAAGTATCAGACTCAAATGCTATAAGAAGTCAATGAAAATACAACATGCAGTGATACACAATGGCCAAGTGCAAATGAAACACAAGAAGTTCAGATATGAAACAGGGATAACAGTGGTGCAGCATATACATGTATAGTGAAGACAACTACAATTATCAAGTCGATTCAAAGCCAGTGCTACCAGAAGTCAAAGCCGAAGTCAGGTGATGTTGAAAAACAAGTTGAAGCAGAAAACAAAAATTCGAACAAGTCAGAAACCAACAGTAGCAAGTTCAACCACGAAGGTCGGAAATCATCACATAAACAATATCACAAGCCCAAGTCAAAAAGAACGGAATCGAACAGTTCAAATTCGAAACCGTGGTGGCCAAGTAAATTGACCAAGTCACGAATCAACACCAAGAGTATCAAGCAACGAAATTATATGAATTGAAGAAGTCAGATAAATCACCATCGTCAAGAATAATTAAATGGCCGAAGACAAATTCAAACAAATATATACGAACGAAATCAAGGGGTTCGAACCCTATATAAAAACCCAATCATCATCGGCTACAAATGAAATCGAGTTCAAGCATTCAACTAGAAGAGCAAAGGGCATAAATTGCATACCAGATTCAAAGTCGAACTCTATCAAATCGAGGAGCCATGTTTGAATTAAAGAAGGAGTCGATTGCCGAAGCAAGACAGAGAGATAACAATTATAATCAACCAACTACCATCGGCTTCATCGATTTTCTCACAAGCTCTAATTTCAGAAGCTAAAGGAACGAACGAAAGAAGGAATGACTGACATTGATAAAAAAGGATAAAGGGGCCGCGTTTTTCTTTAGAGAAAATATTTTGGGTCGGGCATTCTTTCTTTAGTATTAGCTTATATTAAATAGTAATAATTAGGGTTTTGGTTTTTTAAATTGTTTTTAAACTGTTATTTTTGTATTTTCTCCTTTAAAACAGTGTAATTACTAGTCGTGTGACTAGGGGACAAACTACGTGGCGTAGTTTGAGAATTCGCAACTCAGTGGCTGAGTTGTTGTAGGGTTTTGAGCGTAGAGTTAGGTTAGTCAGCAACGAGTGTCGCGAGTTTATGTGTGTAAGCGTGTGACTATTTAATTTCTAGTAAAAATCTTGGGGGCAGCACGTAGGCAGGGTTTTGCCGAAGCTGGGTAAATTTTATGTCGTTCTATTTCTGCATTTATTATTCTGCTATTATTAGTGCTGTTATTATTTTGATATATCTGTGTTGAAATAATTTTGTAAGCTTCTGCAATAATTTTTATAATTAACTGTATCACCCTATTCACCCCCCTCTAGTATTTGTTAATGTACTATTTTATTTTTCATAGATTAAATAAATATTTGCTGAATAAAATAAATAACACAGAATTTGAATTCAATATATTATTCCCGCTGTGAGATTCCTATTGTTTAGTTTCTTCCGATCTTCTTTCTACTTTCTTTTTCTTAATTATTCGCCTTCTCATGCAATTTGGGTTGGACAATTGCGGTAAGTTATCATTTGTATGTTGTACGGAAAAGTGGGTCATGACATTGTGGTATTAGAGCTAGGTTAAGCGAGAACGTTGGGTTTGGTGGGTAGAACTCATTATAGATATGGTTAGTAATACACTAGAATGAGTAACTCATTAGAGATAGGGTAAGCGACCCCCTAAAATGAGTTGGAGTGTATATATAAGAGCACGTATTTGTTAGTGATATAAAAATGTTTTGTATTGTGTTGTTTGTTCTGTTGAGTGGCTTAAGAATGCTAGTCGATGCATTTGGCCAATGTTATCAATAGGGATTTCCTAAACACACGAACAAGACCAATTGACACTGTATTGTTTTAAGAAGGTATAATGGAATATTCTTACCTAGAAATATATTTATATAAAAGAAAAGTTTTCTATAGTTATTATTGGTTGTGTTTGGTTGTTAAGAGTGATTATATTCCATCATTATCATCTAGGATTTGATCGATCATGCTCGCCCATCTCTGAGCATTGACAGTTATCGATTGATCTATCTTAAATCCTCTTTTTGAAACCTAGATTTGATAGATAGAAATTTTAGGAACATTGAAACGAATACCTGGTGAATTAAGTTTCACAATTTGAATATCAAGCACTCGTTGATATTATTAAATTGAAATTTGATTCCTTGAAAAAGGATTATTTAAAAGAAAATTTTGAATATTCTGGAATGAAAATTTTAGGAATATAAGGATTGATTTGATTAAGTTTAAATAAATGTTGTTTAATTAAATTTGGAATATTTTCGAATAAATATTTTGGAAGTGACTGAATATTAATGTTGGTTACATTTGATTGGGGTTATATAAAAGAAGTTATTGAAAAAAGAAAACTTAAATATTTTTGAAGTAAATACTTGGTAAATGATGTATATAAGCAAGCTAGAATATTTTTTTGAAATAAATATTTGAGATTGATTTCCTTTAAAAAGAGATATTTTAAATTTGATTTATTAAAAATGTGTCTTATAAATAAGAGGAATTTGAGAATTTAAATCCCGGTGATTTTGGCAAAATGGTTTTCAAGGTCTAACGGGTTAATAATAGCATTGGGAATATTTTTGAGTTTCTTAATAGGGAATTGTTACTATTAGGACCTTGCTATGTGATTGTTTAGATTGAACAATCTTTGATTCGATTTCAAAAGTATGGTTTGGTTTACTATAAAATAAAATTTTATATTATTATTTAAAATGATTATGGAAGAAGGGAATAATAATTTGTTTTAGATAGTCTTGGAGTTTAAAATTTTTTGGTGTATCATTATTTGGAAATGGTTAGCTTAAAAACATATCTAAGTACAAATACCTTTGAAAGGAATTTTATATAATGGGCATTCCTTTGGATTTTGGTTTGGAGAATAAGTCCCAATTTGTTTGTGGTGATGAGAATAATCTTCTAAGTGACGATCAGATACTTTCTTAGGCGAATGGAAATGTGCACTTGGTAAATTATTCTCTTTGTTGTTGTACGATTGGGATGATTTGAACCCGAGCGAATTCAAAGATGGATTGAAAGAAAGAAGTGATTTTTAGTTAACTACTTCGAGTGACACGAAAATGACCAAAATTGGGTAAGAGATATGTTCGGATGGTAAATGTTTCTCTTGAGTATTATCCTTCTTGTGGGAAGTGTATGATATTGTTTGGTAGTACTCAGTTCCTTGGTATACTTTTAGGGTTACTCGAGTTATATATATTTGTTATGGATTAAAATATGTATAATACCATTTGACCCTTAAATTTCCAAAAATATATAACGTGGGTTCAAAAAGTGTTTGGAATGGAAACTGGGTATTTAAAAGTCTTAAATGAATTCAAAATTAGGATTCAAATCTAATAGTTAGGTATACCCTTAGGGTATGTTAAATAATTTTATATTTTTTATAACTTAAGCTTTGTTCTGCGAAAATGTTTTTCTAAATAATTTCTAATAATAGAATTGGTATTGGAATAACCAATTAAATAAGCACGTAGAATGGGCATAAATCATTTCTCTTTTCATATAGTTGATCTAATATTCGAGTACAAGGCTTTGAGTAGTTTTAAACCATTCCAAATAAGAATTTATTACTTGATTTTTGATGGCGAGCACTTGATGAGGATTCTCAATACGGAACCAAGGTTTTCTATCATAGTTATGACTATGTAAGGAGAGCAGGGGTTATAATCAAGGAGCTTGATCAGGGTCCGCACTAGAAAAGCGGGTGAGCGATGCTGGTTTTGAAAAGGGTCATGTATTCGAGTGATGATCGACTCCAATTCTATATATGAATGATCTGTGAACATCATGCGGGCTTATGAACAGTATTGAATGTGCTTGTACTGAAATTTCGAAGACAAAATTCTTTTAAAGGGAAGAGTGTAACGACCCGTATTTTTTGGGTCTTTGAATTTGGCTATTTTAATTTATTTAAATATTCGGATTTGAACTAAATTATAATAAAATCTTATTCAAATTTAGGTTTTGTTTCCTATGACGTATTTTTAATTTAATTTTTATATTTTTTCCATAATTATATTTGGAAAAATAAGTAAAATTATGTTTGATGTATTTTCGCCAAACACTGACATTTTGAGACTTCATAGAATTTAATAACTTGCATATTTTATTATTGCTTTGTGATCGTGTAACATCGTTATATGCGATCGTCTTTTGTTTTCTGTCATTAGTGACTTGTACGCGGATGCGATTGTGTGTGTCGGGTACCGAAACCAAACTTTTTAAAATCAAAAGGAAATCCTCTCTGCCAACAAAAATTTGAGGATAATATTGCTCGTATCTTTAATTGTCCTTGCAGCCGACTTTCGAATGGTTTGCATTTAAGAACTCGTCCTTGTTTCCTTAGCTTTGAAGCTTCAAAACTGTACGCATTATTAAAACAAGTGAAATTCTTATACTTCTTTCGTCGCTTATAAATAATACCCTTCCCTCGTTTATTTTCCCTTCCTGTAACATTTCAAAACAAAACCTTAAATAAAATAAGAGCGTTAAATAATAAGATCAAAACTCAAATTCTAGAGCTTGAAACTTTCTATTGTAGACGATACAACAGCTCCTCCCGCCCTATCCACTGCTGTCACGTCAACACACTTGGCTAAAATTAATGAAGTGACAGTTAGAGACCATCCCCATTGCAGTGAAGCACACATTCACACCTATAATCTTATCTTATACTAAACATGAGATGTGCATCATTTTAGCTGTATTCCTTACAAATGTTGATTTATCAAACTCTGATGCACTTCAAATGGCAAGGATGACCGATCCTGATGGCTCTCGTACGATTGATGTTATCACTAAGTTAGACATTGTGGACAAAGGAATGTGATGCAAGGCCATGACAGCTCGTGCATGGTGAAGCGTGAAGAATTTGTCTGTATGAAAGCTAGTGAACATGTAAGCTTAGGAGATGCATGTGCTAGGTTGTGGGATGATGTACGAGTATGGCGAAGAGGTAGCTTAGTTGGAGCTCATGCGTGTGAATTAGTGAGTGTAACTGTGTTCACGTATGTGTATGTAGATGGTAGCCATGTGCGTAGGGATAGAAGTGAGAACGTGTAGGGAAGAGTATGAGTAGTATAGAGACAGCCAGTGCCTTGCAGGGTCGAAGGAGGAGTGAGGCAGTGGTTGACTAAGTTAAGTTTGGATTTCTTTGGGATAGAGAAGTAACCGTTGAGATGCAATCCATGGTCGATATCGAATGGCACTTTCCATATATATTTTAGGTTTTAAAGTATATTTTTGGAAGGAATGGTTGGTGAATGTACTTATTCCGATGGATAAGTATATGTCTGTTTTGATAAAGAGATTTAATTAATCGAAGTTAAATTAACTTAGGCTTAGTGGTTTTAGTGGGAAATGTAATCTTTGTTTGATTATTTGCTTATTTGATATTTAAATAACCGACTATCAAATCTTGGCCTAAATATTTAATCCTTCTTAATTTTGGTGGTAGAGAATTAATTTTTAATTTAACATCGAAAGATTTTAACTTTGGAAATATCTAGGAGAAATGCAAGAATTATATGGTATGGTAACCATCGAGTTGCTATACTATACACATAACTTGTGGATCTTCCAGGACAAATGATAAAGAGATCCGTCCACTTAAACAGTTAGGGGGTGATCCCCGATCTTGTGTATTGGCAGATTATTTCCTACAGAATCGGTATTGAGCATTCCGGAAGGACGGCGAATGGTTTTTGGAGCACCCAGGAAATGGAGAGTGCACTCGTAAGAGATGACTCTAACTCATGACCTACTCTGAAACCATATACAGTTAAATGGAGGAGATACGTTATATTTTGAGATGTTGAAATCCATATGTGGTTCCTTGACATGTTGGAGTGTGCGAATCTATATGAGATTCCAAGATCTATTGAGATGTGGAATTCAGGTGTGATTCAATGACCTATTAATGTGTGGGAGTCTATGTAGGATTCCATAAATTATTTTAGAGACGGCGCGTAAGCCGGAAGCCGGGCATAGCCTCATCAGCGAAACTGACTAAAACCAAAGATAGGATGCATAGTTCAAGGGTCTAGTTAACCCTTGAGGGTGTAGTCATCTCTCTTTCTGGCAAGTCCCTATCGTTTATTTTATGCATGCTGGGAGTGATGCACTAGGCCTAGGTGGCTAGTTATGTATTTCCTATGTACCTCGACTAGACGTACTAACTCTCGGAAGGATAACTCGGATCATTGTGCAGGAGGACCATTCTCAAAGTACCGAGGGCACCTCCATGGAAATCCTACACGATTAGCGAACGAGCTTTATCGGATTTTGATTTTATGACTTGTATTGTTGTGATGTACATAGCACATGCACCACAACTATTTGTTATTATTACTTTGGTGATTAGATACTATTATAATATAAAATGATTTTCTATAAAAGAGTTTTAGTTATTGTAAAGCGAAAACCCGTCCGTTTTCATATTGCGGTAAGGTCTTATGAGGTACCTTCGTTTTGAAAAAGGTTATTAAACTTGTTGAATCAAGTTGATTGTGTTTTCTCATGTTGGTTTAACCAGACTGTCCTGGGCATGGTTTTTCCTATATCTCTGGGTCTGATCGAGCATATTTTTCCAGGGTTAGATGGATATTTGGAGCTTCGGGAGAGAAGCCGGAGGCCTAGAGACGCATTCATATAAATGATTATATTTCTGTTGCATTTTAGTTATGTTTATCAGCAATTGTAAGGACTGTTATTAAAATATCCATGCTGAATAGGTTAGCATACTCTGATTGATGTATGTATATATATAAATTATAGTTTTGTCTTTTGTGTAAAGATTTGTTATATAATATAGATTATTCGTTCCACTGTAAGATCCTGTGTTGTTCAGTTTTCTTCCTATATTTTTTATATCTTCTTTCTACTTTCTTTTTTCTTAACTATCCGCATTTCCGTGCAATTTAGGCTGGACAAGTGTGGTAAATTATTAGTTTTTAACTGTACGAAAAAGTGGGTCATGACAAATTCATATCGTGAATTTATATTAGAATATAGAAAGAGGGTTTGGAAAAATAGTGGATTCTATTTTTGAAAATTGGAAATTGTTAAGGAAATCGGGATGGAAGCGATGTGATGTAAATCGAGTGGAATTTATAAATTGAATTGGTTATTGAGATTTTAAAGGTATATTTTTATTTATTAAGAAGTTAAGTTTGGTTTTTAAAAGGAAAATTATTTTTTAACTCTGTAAATTTAAATAAATTAGTATTAAAATACTTAAGTAAGTGGGTTTTCAATTGTTTAGTTTTTATTGTGATAAATTCAAATTTTATAATCAGCTTTAAAAATTGATTTTTTATTTAAAAATGAATTAGAATCGAGTAATTGATGTTTATTTAAAGAGTTCTGATATTTTTAAATAATTACTTGAACATGTTTTAAAAATAAATTATTATCCTTTTAAATAATTATTTTATATACATATAGTGTTTTATAGTGATTTAAATTTATTTATAAGTCTTCTCGAGATTTGGAAAACGTGGTTATTTCAGTAAATGGGATTTATAAGAGAATTCTCAAAACGGGATGTAAGAAAATTTCCAAAGTATTTAAATAAGAGTGAACTACGAAAAATGAAAAGAATTCGTAAAAGAAATAGAAAGGGGTAATTGGAATTATGGACAATGTATTTGACCTTGGTAAATATTAAAGGGAATAAATCTAGGAATCCCGAAACTTATAGAATTCGTTATGAACGAATTAAGGTATTTACAATATAAATTGTGAAGGATTTTAAGAAAAGAGAAATAATGTAACGACCTGATATTTTCAACCATTTGCATCCAAATATGCTAGATTTGAATTTCTCAAAATACCAGATTATTAGTTTAAAGGTATTTACAATATAAATTGTGAAAGATTTTGAGAAAAGCGAAATAATGTAACGACCTGATATTTTCAACCATTCGCACCAAACATGCCAGATTTGAATTTCTCAAAATACCATATTATTAGTTTATATTTGGCAAAACTCGGCATATACGGTACATAAAATAACCACAGAATCATAGACACAAAGTAATATAACAATAATGCAGCAGAAACAACAGAATGGTAGTTCATGAAGCTACTATATACATAACAGAGTTAAACAAAATGCAACAGAAGTGTCAAATACAATTGTAACGACCCAGAATTTTTAATAATTAAAATTTGAATATTTAATTAATTTTAAATATTTATAATTGAATTTATAAGTCAAATAAATTTTTATTTGAATTATTGGATTTAATTGGATTATTAAATCGATAATTTAATGTGTTAAATTATGGAAATAATTAAAAATTGAGTTAAATATGATTGAAAATAATTTGGAAAATTTTATTTAATCATACTGGAGTTATAGAAATATTTTAGAACTTTTAAAATCGAATTAAAAGTTTATTTGTGAAAATTGAATATTTTAATATTTAATAATCGACTGTAAAATAGCCAATTTTTGAACAGTCTCAGAATTGAACGAAACCAGTTCCATTGGATCCGTAATAGTTAGTTATTACCGGATTTCAATTTTCGTGTCAATTGGAGCTATCGTTTGATCGTGGCAGCTCGAAACGCATCGAATTATTTTTAATTTAAATTTGGCGAGTCAAAATAGCCATTTTTCAAAAAGTCTCAGATTTCGACGAAACCAGTTTCATCGGATCCGTAATGTGATATTATTGTAAGGTTTCAAATTTCAAGTCGTTTGGATTTACCGTTTGTCCGGTACAAATTAAAACGCCTAGAAATCGGTTTAAATCGGTTTAATTTAAATTGAGCGTTTGTAGCCATAACTCGCACATACTTCCGAATTAGCTTCCGAAACCTGTTCCATTGTGTCCGGAATGCGGGGTAAACCTTAGAAACGCTGGTTACGGCGTCTAAATCGGAGTTCGGAATTCCCGGGATGAATAGTGTTTACGCTTGGTTTTCTTTATAAATAGCCCTCACTCTAAAATAAAAAAATAAATTAAAACCCTAATTCATTCACGCAGCCGCCACCCCCATTTTGAACGGCCAGAAAGCTCCCATCTTCATCCCCAAAATTCTTCAAATCCGTGCAACGATTCGACGAACTTCTAACTGGAGATTTGTAGTGGGTATCGAGTTCCATATATTCAACGGATATGATCTGAAACGATGCACCGAGGAGGGGGATAATGGCCTGCGTTCGACCCTAGCTGCGCACGCGTTTCGAGGCATTGGGGGGGTGCGCGCGTGACCGGTCTCTGGGCGTGGGTGGTGCCGGGGGGCGCGAGCAAGAAGGAGTTGCCTGATCGAAGAATCGTCGAGCGAGGAGGTGATAAAGTTTAACCCTAGAATCGAAGGTTATGGGTTCGGTTTTTAGAAGGAGCGGCCTATAGGTGTTTTGCATGTGGGAGAGATGATAACGCAACGGTCCAGATGATGGGGAGCTTAGATGAACGGTTGTGATTAGGTTAGGTAAAGAAATTGTAGTAATTTTAATTTTAAAATTGGTACAAACTTGTAAAATCAATAACTTTTTCATACGAGGTCGAAAAAATGCAAACTCGGTTGCGTTGGAATCGTATGGACGAGCACTACGCGATGGAGTTGGTTTGGAGTCGTTTGGAGTTAGTGAGAATTTTGGGTAAAATTAAACGCGTGTTTAATTTTATTCGAAATAAATCGCTAAAACGGAAATTAAAACCAAGGTGAGAACTTCTCACTCAAAAGGAATTTCTGTTGTTTTTTTAAATTTTAAATAGTTAGATTTAAAATTTGCTTGACTGTGTTGATTGAATGATTGAATGATGATTGATATATATATATATTGGATGTGAATAGACCCTATACGCCGTTAGTAAGCGGAGGTTATTTATTACACACATATACCGCGATATTCCATCTTGAAGTGGAATTGGTATTATATTATATATATAGCAATATATATATATATTGGCATATGTATATATTGCAGTTGATTGATTTCCCGCATTTTTTGTTTAGCGGATGAGACCCTATTACGCCGTTATTAAGCGGATAATATTTAATAAGAACATGTACCGCGATAATTTCGTACTGGAGCGAAATTGGTATTGTGCTAATGTTTTTGGATGCAGGAAACAGGTTGGAGGGATCCAACTAGATTCCTCAACAGTATTTATTTTATTTCAGATATTTTGATATTTGATGGATTATCATATTGATATATGATATCGTTGTAGTCGTGATTGACTATTTGGTGTGTAGCATCATTGGACCCAGATTTTGGGATTTTAAAATGGTTTTAAAGTGATTTTTGAAAATATACTATATTTTTGGAATTGATCCATTATAAATAAATAAACGTTATAATTTTTAAAGTTATAAAATTATGGTTTTTGTGAAATATAGTTAAAAGCTGGTTTTTGAGAAATATGAACCAATGATTTTATAAAATAGTTTAAACTGGATTTTTGAGTTTATTATTAAAAGTTTGAATATAAGATTTATAAAATTTGATTATTTTATAAATCAAGAGAACGGTGAAATTTTAAAGGAATTTAAAGACGTTTAAAAGAATAATATAAATTAATTTATATTAAGAGATTTATAAATGGATATTTATAAATTGAATTATGGACATTATAAAACGAGTTTTTATAAGTGTTTGAATGTAGTGAAAATGAATTTCCTAAATGAATGAAATTTATGAAATTATAAACTGTGAAGTTATAAATGAAATTTTATAAGCAATAGGTTTATAAAATTTATAAAGTTATCGAAAGAATGAATTTTGGATAAATAAACAATCTTATAAGTTAAGATTAATAATTTGGGAAGTTAAATGAACGATTTTGTAAAATAATCGTTTTATAAGCAATTGACTTATAATATGAACTTTTAGTTTATAATTGAGATATGAAATCAAATAGATTAATAAAGGAATTTATAAAAAAGAAGTTTTTATAAATAAATAGAAACGGAATTTATAAACGTTGTTTTATAAATCCGCAAACGACTTATTTTGATAAGTTAATTGTTATAACCTATTAATGGAGTTATATTCACGTTGTAAACAGTGAATAATCCTTTAAGTTAAAAAGAATAGAAATAATGGAATTTGTGAACATAGTATATTCACGTTTTTGAATAGTGAATAAGACGTTAAAGAAATGTTTTGAATGTGATATTTTAAATAGAATTAAAATGATCTAACGATGTTTTAAAAGGTGTTGAGATTCGAAACCATAGATTTCAACATTCATTGTTGAAATAGATGTTTCGTGAAATAAAAGGAAATGGTGGACTATAACACTGTTGTTATAGTAAATGATTTCCGAAAGGAAATGTTTAGAATAATATTGGGATTTATATATCTATTTTAATTTCGAATCCCTATACTAGTGATTTTGGGTTGTTGTAACGATGTTTTACGCAACATTCGTTTTGGCCCAAATAAAAATGTTTAAGAGAATGATTTCCCTTAAAGAATGAAATATATACTTAATTCGATTTAAGTATATTGAATATTTTCAAAGGTTGAAAATAAAAAGATTTGTCGATTACTTATTTTTAATAAGTATGGAAATGTTTTCCAATATGAAGTGAATATTTAGAATTTATCTTTTGAAGATAAATTGAAATGGATAGTTGAAATTGTATATGCATGATATTTTGAAATATAAATTCATTATGGAATTTATATGTGAAAGTGGAACTTGTTAAAAATAAATATTGATTTATTTTTGAAGTGTTGAAATTATATATATCTTGTAAAGATATTTTGGAAAATAAATAATTTGGAAAATTATTTGGAATCTGGTGATGTGTGCATATCCAGTGATAGTTCAATAACCGACTATCAGTATTTCCCTTTGAATGGGTATTTGATGTGAATTGATTGAATTTGAATGCACACTTATTTTTGAATAAGCGCTCACTATTCGGGTTAACCGGGAAAGGACCATGGGGTCGTATAACCCACTCCGAATATGTGATACGTCGTTGTGAATCGCATTTGAAGATCGGTGTTGAAGATCGGTATTTGCGAGAGTGATAGGATGAACTATCGATTGACTCTGCACCGAGTAGCTACGGTATTGAGTTCTCCATATGTGATGGTGAATCCGATCAGGATTGTGAATATCCGGATTGCAAGGACTTCTTTGTAAGTGCCTTCGGTTCTGTTCGAGCCCGGAACAGACTTGTATGGATTGTATGTCTGACATTACAATTTGAGATATAAAGCCGATTTCTTTCAAATATATTTCTGTTGGTGGCGGAGAATTTATTCTTAGCTTAACACCCTTCTTTGAGACGTATGTGCTCAAAGGTTATATAGTTGAAGTTATCAGCGATATATTCCCAATTTGGTAATGTGATATGCTGAGTGATGCTGAAATGATCATTGTGTTGATTATTTGTGATAGGATCGTTTATTTGATCGTCTATCCTTGTGATCATTGTGTTGATCATTTGTTGACCCAAAGCATGGCTTTTGTATAAAGTATGTTTTTGTGGACGTGACTTCGTCGAGCCTCACACCCCGTGAATGGTCAAAACAGGAAAGAAGCAGCAAGGTTATGAGGGGTAGCACCCTTTAGGATGTGTCCATTTCCTTCTGGAAAAGGGTGGTATCATGGTATGGAGCCCAGATACTTACTCATGTTGAAAACACTTTGTTATGATTGTGTGAATTGATTAGAGAGCGCTCTCGGAAAAAGGTCCCAAAGGACCGGGGGATGGCATATTCGGTCAGTTGTTACTCAGTTAGGGGTAACCCGGCCTTGTGTTGGTAGAGATCCGGTTTGGTTCTCGGGGATGTCCATCCAGAGGCATTCTCATGTGGCAATGGGAAGTTCCTTGGCCTGACCATTTGTTGGAAATCCAATTCTCAATACGAAACTTTTACGGTATTAGTTGTAGAACCTGCTATTCACTTATGGTGGTTACCACTGTTTGGATAGTAGCTATAGTAGGCATACGATAATGGTCGTATCTTGGCTAAGATTTATATCTTTATTTTTGAAATGATTTGTTATTACACTATGCACTAGTAATAATATCAAATGTTATTTTAAATGCGTATCAAGCATCTTTGACTATCATAAGGAGAAATCTCCTCCGATTCTGCGTTTGCATGTGTGTGTGTGCGGGAGGCCTTATGGTAGTCTCATTTTTAAAAGCATTGCGAATTGATTTAAAAATATTCCTCTATTTTGATTTTAAGATAAATAAACTGTTTTGAGTTCTCACACCAGTCACATGACTGACTCGGAGTTTATTGTTTTCCTTCCTAAACTCTGGGTGCCCACCAATTTCCACACGGGCAGTTAAGAGTTAGGTTTATCAGGATATTCTGGATATTCTGGAGTTACTGGAGGCAAGCTGGATGGCATGGTGTATTATTTATATAGTATTTCTTTTCCGCTGCACTGTTGTTGTTGTATGTTGTTGTACACTCTGATGATATGATGTAATGAAATGTGATGTAATGTAATAACTGATATAGTTCTTTGTTTAAAGATTATTCATTCATTATTATATGTTGTTCCGCTGCGAATTGTGAGATTCTGATGTTGTTCTGTTGTTTTCTGTCCCGTCCTATTTTCTTCTGTTTTTCTCCTTTTTCTCTATTCTCTTTTTCTTTCTATTTCTAAATTTTCTATCTTCTTTTCCCTCTATCTTCTACCTTTTTCTCTCTTCTTTCTTTTCTTAAATTCTTTTTAAAACCCATAACATTCCGTGTTTTCGGCCTTCGATTTCTCGGCAGTCGATAAAGTGAGTATCGATGTTGAATTTTCGAAGAACGAAAATCCGTGTTCGTTACATTTGGTATCAGAGCTGATGGTTAAGCGACAACCATGGTTCTGTAGGGTATTACTCATTAGAGATAGAGTCAGTAGTACTCTAGAATGAGTTTGAGTGTAATAATAGCTATGAGAGCGTATTTGTTAGTGAATATAAAATTGTTTTATATTGTGATGATTGGTTTATTGAGTGGCATATGAACTTTCGTCAGCGTGGTCCGCAAGACTATGCCGAAGAGGTTTCTAAACACTTGAATAGAACAATTCGACACAGTATTGATTTTAAATTGGGTAAATGAAATAATTTTACCTTGTTTATATTTTATATATAAAGGGATAATTTTTCAGAATTATTAAAGTGTATATAAGTTGATTGTTAGGTTGTTTGAATAATCTAAATGAAAGAATAATTGTATAAGTAAAAGAATTATAAGAATTGAATTATAATTAAAGTGATCTACAATTGTCAAATAAACTTATATATATAAGAAGTGAAACTATATGAATATATTTATGAATATGAGTTGTAAATATAAAGTTAAATGGAATACAACTTAAGTGTTGTTGAATGGAATTGATTTTGGTATCGAAGTAAATAATCAAGTGGATTAAATGAATATAAACTTGAGTTATATAAATGAAATCCAACTTTGGTAATTTAATTGAATTAATGAATTGAATGTTAAGCAATTAAATGTAAATCAAGTTGATATGAAATAATGAACATAAGTGTAGATTCATTAAAATCTAATGTTATTAGAAGTTGAAAGATTTAATGAAAATCAATTTAATTAAACCAAGTTGAATGAATATAAGCAAAGTAAAGGAATTTGGTTGAAATTATATATACATTGGTTGTTATATGATTGTTAGTTGATAGTATATAATTCATTAAGTATTAATGAAATTGAAAGCTAATGCAATTGAATTCAAATTAGAAGTAAATAAATTTGAATAGAATTGAAAGTGAATTGGATTTAATTAGTAATGTAAACTAATTGAATTGAGAATGAATGTTAGTAAATCAAATGTAAATGAATCAAATGTGATTTAAATTGAAAACCATTTCATTGAATATTAATGAGAATATGAATGAATATTATTGGTTATGGATGTTAGTTGGATGTAGTTGGTTGATGGTTGAATGTATATTGCTATTGTTGCATTTGCTATGTGACATATATAGTTGATATGTTGCTATATGTTGTATATTGAGATTATTTGCATATGTGCATGTTCTCATGTTGTTTGTTGAGTGTTTAGTAGGTGCGGATCGCGTTTGCTTCGCATTTGGAGCTCGTTTTTGCGCTATATTAGCTGTATATGCTCGCTAATAAAATATAAGGTACATATCTCGGATTAAATATCGTACTTTTACACTTTTTTCCCTTCGGGATGCCTCATTACTTGATGAGATGTATATTTGTGATATATATACTGTCATTTTTTTTTCGGATCGAGCCGCGCAAAGGAGACTATGGCGAATTTTTCCGAAAATTTAAGGCGTTAGAAAAAATTTGAGAAAATGGGAAAATTTTGAAAACTTTAACTTTGATTTTGGAATTGAAAGTTAAACGATATAGTTTGTTTTTTAAAAGATAACTAAGTATGATTTTGAAAACTTAGTAAAGAATTGTAAGAAGTCTAACTATAAATTTTGGAAAGATAATAGATTCTGTAATTTTTCTTACTTGTAATTTCGAGGACGAAATTCTTTTAAGGGGGAAAGATTGTAACGACCCAGAATTTTTAATAATTAAAATTTGAATATTTAATTAATTTTAAATATTTATAATTGAATTTATAAGTCAAATAAATTTTTATTTGAATTATTGGATTTAATTGGATTATTAAATCGATAATTTAATGTGTTAAATTATGGAAATAATTAAAAATTGAGTTAAATATGATTGAAAATAATTTAGAAAATTTTATTTAATCATACTGGAGTTATAGAAATATTTTAGAACTTTTAAAATCGAATTAAAAGTTTATTTGTGAAAATTGAATATTTTAATATTTAATAATCGACTGTAAAATAGCCAATTTTTGAACAGTCTCAGAATTGAACGAAACCAGTTCCATTGGATCCGTAATAGTTAGTTATTACCGGATTTCAATTTTCGTGTCAATTGGAGCTATCGTTTGATCGTGGCAGCTCGAAACGCATCGAATTATTTTTAATTTAAATTTGGCGAGTCAAAATAGCCATTTTTCAAAAAGTCTCAGATTTCGACGAAACCAGTTTCATCGGATCCGTAATGTGATATTATTGTAAGGTTTCAAATTTCAAGTCGTTTGGATTTACCGTTTGTCCGGTACAAATTAAAACGCCTAGAAATCGGTTTAAATCGGTTTAATTTAAATTGAGCGTTTGTAGCCATAACTCGCACATACTTCCGAATTAGCTCCCGAAACCTGTTCCATTGTGTCCGGAACGCGGGGTAAACCTTAGAAACGCTGGTTACGGCGTCTAAATCGGAGTTCGGAATTCCCGGGATGAATAGTGTTTACGCTTGGTTTTCTTTATAAATAGCCCTCACTCTAAAATAAAAAAATAAATTAAAACCCTAATTCATTCACGCAGCCGCCACCCCCATTTTGAACGGCCAGAAAGCTCCCATCTTCATCCCCAAAATTCTTCAAATCCGTGCAACGATTCGACGAACTTCTAACTGGAGATTTGTAGTGGGTATCGAGTTCTATATATTCAACGGATATGATCTGAAACGATGCACCGAGGAGGGGGATAATGGCCTGCGTTCGACCCTAGCTGCGCACGTGTTTTGAGGCACTGGGGGGGTGCGCGCGTGACCGGTCTCTGGGCGTGGGTGGTGCCGGGGGGCGCGAGCAAGAAGGAGTTGCCTGATCGAAGAATCGTCGAGCGAGGAGGTGATAAAGTTTAACCCTAGAATCGAAGGTTATGGGTTCGGTTTTTAGAAGGAGCGGCCTGTAGGTGTTTTGCGTGTGGGAGAGATGATAACGCAACGGTCCAGATGATGGGGAGCTTAGATGAACGGTTGTGATTAGGTTAGGTAAAGAAATTGTAGTAATTTTAATTTTAAAATTGGTACAAACTTGTAAAATCAATAACTTTTTCATACGAGGTCGAAAAAATGCAAACTCAGTTGCGTTGGAATCGTATGGACGAGCACTACGCGATGGAGTTGGTTTGGAGTCGTTTGGAGTTAGTGAGAATTTTGGGTAAAATTAAACGCGTGTTTAATTTTATTCGAAATAAATCGCTAAAACGGAAATTAAAACCAAGGTGAGAACTTCTCACTCAAAAGGAATTTCTGTTGTTTTTTTAAATTTTAAATAGTTAGATTTAAAATTTTCTTGACTGTGTTGATTGAATGATTGAATGATGATTGATATATATATATTGGATGTGAATAGACCCTATACGCCGTTAGTAAGCGGAGGTTATTTATTACACACATATACCGCGATATTCCATCTTGAAGTGGAATTGGTATTATATTATATATATAGCAATATATATATATTGGCATATGTATATATTGCAGTTGATTGATTTCCCGCATTTTTTGTTTAGCGGATGAGACCCTATTACGCCGTTATTAAGCGGATAATATTTAATAAGAACATGTACCGCGATAATTTCGTACTGGAGCGAAATTGGTATTGTGCTAATGTTTTTGGATGCAGGAAACAGGTTGGAGGGATCCAACTAGATTCCTCAACAGTATTTATTTTATTTCAGATATTTTGATATTTGATGGATTATCATATTGATATATGATATCGTTGTAGTCGTGATTGACTATTTGGTGTGTAGCATCATTGGACCCAGATTTTGGGATTTTAAAATAGTTTTAAAGTGATTTTTGAAAATATACTATATTTTTGGAATTGATCCATTATAAATAAATAAACATTATAATTTTTAAAGTTATAAAATTATGGTTTTTGTGAAATATAGTTAAAAGCTGGTTTTTGAGAAATATGAACCAATGATTTTATAAAATAGTTTAAACTGGATTTTTGAGTTTATTATTAAAAGTTTGAATATAAGATTTATAAAATTTGATTATTTTATAAATCAAGAGAACGGTGAAATTTTAAAGGAATTTAAAGACGTTTAAAAGAATAATATAAATTAATTTATATTAAGAGATTTATAAATGGATATTTATAAATTGAATTATGGACATTATAAAACGAGTTTTTATAAGTGTTTGAATGTAGTGAAAATGAATTTCCTAAATGAATGAAATTTATGAAATTATAAACTGTGAAGTTATAAATGAAATTTTATAAGCAATAGGTTTATAAAATTTATAAAGTTATCGAAAGAATGAATTTTGGATAAATAAACAATCTTATAAGTTAAGATTAATAATTTGGGAAGTTAAATGAACGATTTTGTAAAATAATCGTTTTATAAGCAATTGACTTATAATATGAACTTTTAGTTTATAATTGAGATATGAAATCAAATAGGTTAATAAAGGAATTTATAAAAAAGAAGTTTTTATAAATAAATAGAAACGGAATTTATAAACGTTGTTTTATAAATCCGCAAACGACTTATTTTGATAAGTTAATTGTTATAACCTATTAATGGAGTTATATTCACGTTGTAAACAGTGAATAATCCTTTAAGTTAAAAAGAATAGAAATAATGGAATTTGTGAACATAGTATATTCACGTTTTTGAATAGTGAATAAGACGTTAAAGAAATGTTTTGAATGTGATATTTTAAATAGAATTAAAATGATCTAACGATGTTTTAAAAGGTGTTGAGATTCGAAACCATAGATTTCAACATTCATTGTTGAAATAGATGTTTCGTGAAATAAAAGGAAATGGTGGACTATAACACTGTTGTTATAGTAAATGATTTCCGAAAGGAAATGTTTAGAATAATATTGGGATTTATATATCTATTTTAATTTCGAATCCCTATACTAGTGATTTTGGGTTGTTGTAACGATGTTTTACGCAACATTCGTTTTGGCCCAAATAAAAATGTTTAAGAGAATGATTTCCCTTAAAGAATGAAATATATACTTAATTCGATTTAAGTATATTGAATATTTTCAAAGGTTGAAAATAAAAAGATTTGTCGATTACTTATTTTTAATAAGTATGGAAATGTTTTCCAATATGAAGTGAATATTTAGAATTTATCTTTTGAAGATAAATTGAAATGGATAGTTGAAATTGTATATGCATGATATTTTGAAATATAAATTCATTATGGAATTTATATGTGAAAGTGGAACTTGTTAAAAATAAATATTGATTTATTTTTGAAGTGTTGAAATTATATATATCTTGTAAAGATATTTTGGAAAATAAATAATTTGGAAAATTATTTGGAATCTGGTGATGTGTGCATATCCAGTGATAGTTCAATAACCGACTATCAGTATTTCCCTTTGAATGGGTATTTGATGTGAATTGATTGAATTTGAATGCACACTTATTTTTGAATAAGCGCTCACTATTCGGGTTAACCGGGAAAGGACCATGGGGTCGTATAACCCACTCCGAATATGTGATACGTCGTTGTGAATCGCATTTGAAGATCGGTGTTGAAGACCGGTATTTGCGAGAGTGATAGGATGAACTATCGATTGACTCTGCACCGAGTAGCTACGGTATTGAGTTCTCCATATGTGATGGTGAATCCGATCAGGATTGTGAATATCCGGATTGCAAGGACTTCTTTGTAAGTGCCTTCGGTTCTGTTCGAGCCCGGAACAGACTTGTATGGATTGTATGTCTGACATTACAATTTGAGATATAAAGCCGATTTATTTCAAATATATTTCTGTTGGTGGCGGAGAATTTATTCTTTGCTTAACACCCTTCTTTGAGACGTATGTGCTCAAAGGTTATATAGTTGAAGTTATCAGCGATATATTCCCAATTTGGTAATGTGATATGCTGAGTGATGCTGAAATGATCATTGTGTTGATTATTTGTGATAGGATCGTTTATTTGATCGTCTATCCTTGTGATCATTGTGTTGATCATTTGTTGACCCAAAGCATGGCTTTTGTATAAAGTATGTTTTTGTGGACGTGACTTCGTCGAGCCTCACACCCCGTGAATGGTCAAAACAGGAAAGAAGCAGCAAGGTTATGAGGGGTAGCACCCTTTAGGATGTGTCCATTTCCTTCTGGAAAAGGGTGGTATCATGGTATGGAGCCCAGATACTTACTCATGTTGAAAACACTTTGTTATGATTGTGTGAATTGATTAGAGAGCGCTCTCGGAAAAAGGTCCCAAAGGACCGGGGGATGGCATATTCGGTCAGTTGTTACTCAGTTAGGGGTAACCCGGCCTTGTGTTGGTAGAGATCCGGTTTGGTTCTCGGGGATGTCCATCCAGAGGCATTCTCATGTGGCAATGGGAAGTTCCTTGGCCTGACCATTTGTTGGAAATCCAATTCTCAATACGAAACTTTTACGGTATTAGTTGTAGAACCTGCTATTCACTTATGGTGGTTACCACTGTTTGGATAGTAGCTATAGTAGGCATACGATAATGGTCGTATCTTGGCTAAGATTTATATCTTTATTTTTGAAATGATTTGTTATTACACTATGCACTAGTAATAATATCAAATGTTATTTTAAATGCGTATCAAGCATCTTTGACTATCATAAGGAGAAATCTCCTCCGATTCTGCGTTTGCATGTGTGTGTGTGCGGGAGGCCTTATGGTAGTCTCATTTTTAAAAGCATTGCGAATTGATTTAAAAATATTCCTCTATTTTGATTTTAAGATAAATAAACTGTTTTGAGTTCTCACACCAGTCACATGACTGACTCGAAGTTTATTGTTTTCCTTCCTAAACTCTGGGTGCCCACCAATTTCCACACGGGCAGTTAAGAGTTAGGTTTATCAGGATATTCTGGATATTCTGGAGTTGCTGGAGGCAAGCTGGATGGCATGGCGTATTATTTATATAGTATTTCTTTTCCGCTGCACTGTTGTTGTTGTATGTTGTTGTACACTCTGATGATATGATGTAATGAAATGTGATGTAATGTAATAACTGATATAGTTCTTTGTTTAAAGATTATTCATTCATTATTATATGTTGTTCCGCTGCGAATTGTGAGATTCTGATGTTGTTCTGTTGTTTTCTGTCCCGTCCTATTTTCTTCTGTTTTTCTCCTTTTTCTCTATTCTCTTTTTCTTTCTATTTCTAAATTTTCTATCTTCTTTTCCCTCTATCTTCTACCTTTTTCTCTCTTCTTTCTTTTCTTAAATTCTTTTTAAAACCCATAACATTCCGTGTTTTCGGCCTTCGATTTCTCGGCAGTCGATAAAGTGAGTATCGATGTTGAATTTTCGAAGAACGAAAATCCGTGTTCGTTACAACAATAGTCAAATAAAAGATCAGAATACATCATTGGAATCAACCAAATATCTGAAAGCTAGATAGATAGCTGGATCTCCATACGAAGCTCCAACTCTAAAGGTGAGTCTCAAAAGCTGAACTACTCAGTCTGACCCAAGCGTAAAGCAAAACACAAAACACTTGAATTAGGATTAACATTCTTATATCAATAAATCCAACTCAAGTGGAATAACAACTGAAATACAAGTAACTCAAAGGATGTTTGGGATAACCATCCTCTAAGGATCCGTTAAACTATCTACTATGTAGTAATATACGCTATTGTAATAATGCCTAAAGTAAAGTATAATATATTTAAAAATAGCGTTAAGGCGTTACTCATATCCCCCTTAACACATTTTATAGTGCCAATAGTCTATATAGTACCGTAATACCTTCTGATCAGGAGGCTATCAGAGGATACTCCATAGGTATGACACAAATCAAACTCGTACAAGGCGCACTAGGGTAAGTGACATGGCACAACTAGGCAATGCCAGGGTAAATATACCAATTACACTTTCGGGCCGGTGGTAATGCGTAGCAGCTACTACCACCCACCTCCACCCACACCCCCAAATCAAAAATCAAAAGTGGCCACCAAATCAATCACAAAGTAATAGAATGGTATCGAAGGAGTGTGTCCGATCAGAGGAGCGACCTTATTAGCCCGTCGATTGCTCCTGTTTTAGCCACCTTATGCTAACTCACGGGAGTCGGGTCCACGTTCATGCCTCAAAGGACGTCGCCACCATCCTACTTCATTCTGGAATCTCCACCGCGTACACGGTTGTTAAAGTGGTTTTCGAAGTTGGCAGAGAGTATGACAACTTTCGATCCCGGTCTCTTTAACAACCAACCGTTATTATAACACCGTGGTCATTTCAAAATAATTTATACTTTAAATCCAAAATACCATTGCCTTTTCAAAACCATATTAATACGATATCTTTTCCATTTCAAAACCAAATACAATATAATTTCCATTTCAAATATATCCATTTCCAAAATCTTAGTACTTCAAAGTTATAACACTTTCTAAATCAAAACACTTTGGAAATCATAATACTTACCACTTAACCGATTTAAATATTAAAATAATACATAATAAAATTGCTTTCCTCAAATTTTACAAATTAATTCCAAATCAAATCGAATTCCAAATTTAAATTTCATCAGATCTCAAATCACAAATTCCTATTTGGCTTCTAAATAAACCATTCAAAATTGTATCGATTTCAAATACAGATTTGAACCACAAATTAGATATATATATATATATATATATATAAGCTTGATATATTCCATGATATCAAAACTAAATGTGATAATTTTATACATATCTTAACTCCATTTACTATTATTTAGTTTTGAAATATTTACCTAATAAATTCAATATCATTTAAATAAAACTCAAACTTGAAATATTTATTAGTCACTTTAAACCAACATCAACTTATAAAATCATATCCCTTAAAATCTCAAATGCAATAAGTTCCAAATCGATTTTAATTAAAATAATTCTTAATTTTATACGATTTCAAATCAATTTCAAACCCATCTTCTCAACATTAATTTATTAAAATCATTATCAACTCTATATTAAAATATAATTTAAATAAATACTTAACCATATTATATTTTAATAAAATCAAACTTTATTATTAAACTTATTTTATATTAAACAAACTTATGCATGACTTAAATTTAAGAATTTAACTATAGATAAAAATATTTATATAATACCAAAAATCAATATTTATTAAACCATATATTTCTTTCCAAAACCATAGAAACCCTTTTTCAAAATATTTATATATTGACCAGCGGCGTCTGTATATAATTTTCTATCCTATGGTCAAGTGATACGGATATTTATCATTTCAATCCGTAATTTAAATATATATATATATATACGGGTATATATCATTTCAACCCACAATCTCAAACTCAATTCAGTGAAAATCGCTTGGGTTTATCATTTCAATCCATAACGATTTTCTCCTATTCTAAAGTCCGTTCGGGTATGTATCATTTCAACCCATAGTGAATTCTATACTAACAGGGAACTTGCAGAGTGATAACAGATATGATAATAATATAACAAGCATATATCATCAATACAAATAACAGATAATATAAACCATGGGATATGGTGTCATATCCCACAGGTGAACAGTTACAGACAATAGCATATATAACAATTTGTATAACTACAGCGGCATATTTCAATTGTCGTTTCATTGAAATCAAATTTAATAAATACAAGAACGTTAATCGTGAGTGATTTCTCACCTTTCGAGGCTAGATGAACGAGACTGGGATGAGTTACGAATCCAAGTACGAATTCTAAATCAAAGCTAGATGGATACGGATTCGAAAGACAAGCTGATAGATAAGGAATCGATGGAATCAAGTCAAAACAGGATCGATAAAGATAATTGGTATAATTGAATATATATATATAACTATATGTATAAAATCATATTATATATTTAAACATATATTAAATTAAATACATACATGTATTTCAAAATCCATTGTTTTTAAATGAAACATATATGATAAAACAAACATACCCACATAATATAGTTTGAAATCAACACATATATATACACTTTCCAGACTTTTAATATAATTGTAAGTATAACATATTATGTAAATATATCTATTTTTCAAAAATATTAACATAACCCGTATATATATGAACAAACAAATTTAACTTTATAAGTTTTTGAAATATGAAAATTGAGTCATATACACTATCTCTATGAACAAAAGCTCATATGTAAAATAATCTGTTATAAATTTAAACATCAAACTTAACAGTTTAACGTGTATATATAAATGAACGTTGATGTATTATAGAATTAGCTTATATATATATATAGTGTACAACATAAAATACTGTTTTCATTTTAACTATAAGATCAACTAAAGCGAAGTATAGATACAATCTATATATAATATATATAAACTAAACCCACATAATAGAGATATGTTTATACAGACATATATATATATATATATATATATATATATATCAGGGTACATAAAACCCATAAACTAGAATATATAATATACAGCTTACATAATTATATACATATATAACAACCTTAGATGCAAATTTCATATATACTAATATATATATAGTATAAACTTACATTTGTAAACATATCTATATACTGTTATATCAAACAAAATATATAGTACATATATATAACTGTTTAAGAAAAATTCAGCACGCACTATACAGGAAAATAATAATTATGAATAGAATACGTATAACACTTCTCTTATAATATAAAATACAGTAAACATTTATGATACACTGTCAAGAATGCCAAATATACCCTTCAATATCCAACATATATAACATATGATACGCCGTACTAGAGTATATGCAATACTTAGCATATGGATAAAATACCTACGTTGACATTTGAAACTGTTAATTATATACACAAAACATAAACAAACCAATTTAAACTTAAAAAAACTACAGTTATTAAATTCGTGTATCTATATACGTATTTACTTTATAAAATTAATATATGTACTTATATTCATCTAAAACCGCAGATTACACAGCACAAACCATCGACATACGATAACAAACAGCTGACACACACACACACGTTCAAGCAAGCAACCTACATAATATATAAATTTTATACATATATATAAACCGACTTTAAAACTATACCATATATAAACTAACCGATTATATATACCTACCATTCTTAAAGCACAGACAGCCAAATCCCATAGAATTGATGCGACACCTTTGTGAGGGGACTCCATTTGTCCAAGGCGGGTGATAGCTAGTGAAAGAGGTGGAAGATCGAGAATGGATGGGCTTGCGGTGAAGTTTCACAGGCAAGCACGGAAGAGTTGCGCGGGAAGGTCGCATGTGGGCAGGCTAGTGGTCGGAGATGGGGCTGTCGTCATTCATGCTTCAGGAGGATAGAGCTCGACCGGAGGTTGCGCGCGCGTTTCGATGTTAGAAGGTGGCGGACCGGGCTATGGAAGGGCAGTGCGGAGTGGAAAGGCGCGTGGGTTTGGATGTTCGGTCGTTGCTCTCGGGTGGCGCTCTTTGGTGGTGAGTGGCGACTGGCTTCGTTCGCGGCAGGAGGAGGAGTGGTCGCATGCTTTGCAAAGGAAAAAAATGACTTTCAGAACAAAATGGAAGGTGCAGTATATATGTAGTAATATATCACTAGCATAGAAGAAAGAAGGGCAGAGAAATAGAAGAGGACACACAAGCTTTTATATGCTTATTATCCTTTATTTCTTTCAAATTATGGACAGACGGAAGAGAAAAAGGCAGGGGTTTGTTTCAGAGAGAAGAATAACGGGGAGAAAAACGTATCGAAATAATTACGGGCAATGGGAAGAGACAGAGACAGTGAACCACAGAAATGAAATAGGGAAATATAAATTAAACGTTGGAAAAGAGGAACGCTTGAATTCAAGGCTAATAATAATAATCATAGGTGATAATAAAAATAAAAGCAGATGACCGTTGATTCTGCACGTTTCAAATTTGAAACCGAAAGAAAAAGTAAAAGCTGAGATTTTGGTACCGTTACAATGAACTGTCTTATCGCAACCCTTGTGTACCGAATCTCAAAACATAGAATTGAATATACTGCAGAGATCAGCAAGACGAGGCGATCAAAATGGTATGCAGATATCAATGGTACGATCATTCGACCAAAAGTCGAAAATCAGTACCAAAGATGCTGCTATTTCATGGAAAATAAGATCGAAGGAGCAATAACAGTCCAAATTTTGAGAAACGAAATATGACGTCTCGCTCAGAAGATGATTTACAAATATATCATATAAAAATATTCAGGTTTGGAAAATATTTTACTACCATCAAGTATTACCCGATTTAAATTGAAATAGAATTACACAATAAAATAAACATTCATATTATATGATGAAAATTTACCAGTTGCTATGTTTAAAGAGCTGTATTCCAAATATTAAATTTATATTTCTAAATTTTATTGTTTAAAATTTCAAAAATTTCAATTAATTAAATAAATAAAGCCACTAAAATTTTTGGGTCGTTACAAATAAAATGGAATTTTTTTCTAAGTAGTGAAATAAGAGATGGATTGGAATATCCTGATATAGATATAAGTATTTGAGTTGTCTCGATTATTGAAATATTGGAAGGGATTTAAATATATATCTTATAAAGATATTTTGAATATAAATTTTGGAGAATTTATAATAAGGCATGATGTCTGCTTATGGATGTTTTATTGGTAGTTAAATAACTGACTATCAATTTTGGCCAAATTCGCTGATCATTTCGAAGAGACCGGGATCAGATTTAATTATCCGAAAACCACTTCGATCCGGTTTGTGCGTTACAAATTATCATATCTCGAAGATAATGGTGATGTTGAAGGTGATTCGGTTTCTTCAAATCTAGAACAACTTATGTGGATGAATGCTATCATTACATTGTTTGCCTGGAAGGCAGTGTTATCATTCTAGGAATGAATTCTATTCTAAAGGTAATCGGAGCCTCAAGCCTCATCAACCGGTAAATGACCAAACAGGGGATGCAACAGGGCTAAGTGGGTCACACCCAAGTAGGGTATGTTATCACTTTTCTAGATACCCTCGATGTATTATACTTATGGAAATGGTTATGCATAGAAAGAGAGTGCTCGATAAGGGTTGGAACACCCGGGGTGATAACACATCCGGTACTAGTAGTCAAGTGCCACGTCGGTCCTATATAGCAAAGTATAAGATGTTCTTATTAAGCCTAGGTGCATTAGTCTAGAGATGCACTCATCGGAAGGTAGTTCCTTACCTGGTCATAGTATGGAATCCATTCTCAAATAAGCGCCATATGGTTTTGATTGTGTCCAACTATGTTGAAATGTGAGAAGCAAGCATTTCAGCTATTTTCTAATTTACTTTCTATAGACAGTATTATAATATCAAATGATTTTAATATAAAAATATTTTGGTTATCGTAAGGTAGGAACCCGTCGTGTTTATGTGTGGCGTGGTCTTAAGAGATACCTTTGTTTTGAAGGATTTTGGAAAAGTAATAATTCAAATTGAGTGTGTTTTTCTCACGACGGTTTTCCAGACTGACTCGGGTGTTATTATATTATAATGCTCGGGTCAGACAGAGCATTACAGATTCAAGTTAGATTGCTTTGGAGCTCAGGAGACGAGCTGGAGGATTTCAGGCGTATTCCACTTACTTGATTTTATTTCCGCCGTGCATTTTATGTATGTGAGGACAAGTTACTATAACAGTCTAGATTGATTGTTGATTGTTGTACTCTGATGATTGTATATTTATATAAGCAGCTGCAGATTCTTTATATAAAAATATGTTATTATATATTATATTTTGTTCTGCTGTAATTATTAGATTCTGTGTTGTTGTTTCCGTTTTTCTCCTATCTCTTTCTTCTTTCACCCTAATGATTTGGTATTTTCGGCACTTGATTTTTTGACAGGCAATATAGTGAACGTATTGATGTCGATTTTCGAGGGTCGAAAATCTCGGTTTGTTACAATTGGTATCAGAGCTGAAGGTTAAGCGAGAACCTTGGCTTTGGTGGGGATTACTCGTTAGAGATAGGGTTAATAGCACCGTAGAATGAGTTTTAGTGTATTAATATATATGAGCGTTGTATTTGTTACTGTATATAATATATTTTATATCATGTTGATTTATTTGTTGAGTGGCATATAAATTTTAGTCGAATAGTGGGATGCCACTAAATCGAAAGGAGTTTCTAAACACTTGAACCTGGTAAACTGACACAATATTGTTCTGAAGCAGGTGAATGAAATAATTTTGCCCAAATTATATTTTGATATAAAGGAAATAAATTTTGGAGACTATTATAGTATATTGATGTGTTTGTTTGATATTAGTATATAATCAAAACATGACTATAAAATTGGAAATGGTTTATAAAAACCAAATAGAATTGCATAAATACGATTCATACAAATAAGTTAAAAACTAAAAATGGATTCAAACTAGAATTTGAAAAATTAAATCCCAGAGATTTTTGGAAATATGTTCCAAAGTGTTTGAAGATGAATGATAGTAATATTATTTGGAATATTTTTGAAATTAAATTGTTTTAAATGGATTTTGGAAGTGATATAGCACTGAACTCACTACAGTCGTTGAAAAATAATTCCGGTGATGATCATGACATCATCGGTGTTCATTTTTTAGTTTTAATTGATATTTCAGATTTGTTGAGCAAATAAATTTTATTTAAAAAAATTCCAAAAGGAATTGTTTTGGATAATATCGGGTTGATTTTGAAATTCAAAAGAAAGGGTTTGTTAAATCAAAAAGAGTATATATGTATATATTTGATTTCAAAGTGATTTGAAATAAATACCGGGCGCTTAGAAATTTTGAAATCCTTATGGATGTTTTAGAAATTTCAGAAAATAAGTTATGAACTTATAAATGGTGAATGATTTTAAAGAAAAATATGGAAATTGAATTGTGGAGCTAAGTTAAATAAAGTTGGATTGGAAATTGTATTCGATGGAGATTGAGATATAAAATTAAATGGAATTCGACTTAAGTTAAGTGAATGAATCAAATTTTAGAAATTTAATTGAAGGTGATTTGAATAAATTTAGTGGAATAAATTAATGAAATGGTGAGTTAGGTCAAGCAAAGTTAAATGGAGTAAATTGGCGAAAGTGAACTAATTAAATGAATTGAATTGAAAATGAATAAGTGAATGGAACAAATAAATATAAGTAAGGAAGTATGGAAAAATTTGAATTTGGAATGAAATTCTTACTCGATTAAATTTAAATGAATTGTGTGAAATTAAAATTTAACTCAAGCAAGTTAAATAAAAATTGAATGGAATATATAAATTTGGAATGTAAAGTGACTAAATAACTATAAGTTATAAAATTTTGATTGGAATAAATAAATATATATATATATATATATATATATATTTAAGCTATGAATTGACATAAATCTTGAGTTAAAAATAAAATGTGAATATACTCGAGTATAAAATTGATGGAAATGTGAAAAGTAAGTTGTGTAGCACATCAAACTGGGAAAAAAATGGAATAGAACAACCAAAAATAAAAATGGTTTGACATTTTGGTAAACGAAATAAAATCCAAACTTGAATTATAAAATGGAATTGAACTCAGGTAAATTAAATCAAGTGAGTTTTGAAATAAAAATCAGATATTGAGTTATAAAATGGAAGTGAACTAATTAGCTAAATAATTAGTTAATTGAATACGGAAATGGAACTTAACTTGGTTAAATAAATCAGATTATGGATTTAAAGTGAATATTGGAATTAGAACTTGAGTTATAAATAAATTAAATTTAAAAGCAAATAAATTGAATATGGCCATGGATGTTGTTTAAATGGATTCAAGCTTGAAGTTAAGTTTTGAAGTGGATTCAGTGAATGAACTAATTAAATTAATTAATAAGTGAAATGGAATTTGATTGAACAACAATCAATCAAAAATTGAAATGGAATTTAATTTTAATTAAAATAAACTTAAGTTATATACTTGAAATAATAAATGGATTAACTTAAGAAAAATCTTGGATGGAAGCATGGCTCAAATAAATTTGTGAAATGGTTATTTGATAAATTAGCATGGAATGATCCCGAGTTAAATAAAATGGATTTGAAAGTAATGAATGTGGATATGAATGGAAGGCAATTGAATTAACTGAGAATAAATTTTAGATGGAATAAAATTGAATATAAATTGATTTGGAATCAATTTAAATAGCTATAAACTGAAATTATTATTCTATTAAATAATATCGCTGAATTTGCATGAAAAAATTTGTCATTTGTCGTAAATAGAAGTAAATAAAATTCTATGAATTAATATAAGGTGAATAAATTGATTTTTAAATCAATTTGGAATGGATATGAGTTTGTTTAGTATAAAAATGAATTGAATGCAAATAATTGGGTTGTAAATCATTCGAATTGAATGAAATGATTTATGGATCGACTGAAAGTAATTAAATTAGTATCGGAAGCATATAATTGCTTACAAATATATGTTAACATGTTTGGTTATGAAATATAATGTTTAACTAGTGAAATAAGTCAAATGTTATTGAATTTGATGTTTTGCTACTTACATGGTTTAAATTGAGTAAGTACAGGTACCCAAAGGCTATTGGACTAGAGTTGGTTTGCGTAGTTGCAAATAAAATAAGTCACTCGTTTAAAAACGCTAAATTTAGGTACGTTTTCGGATTAAATACCGCAAATGATATAAATATTGATATATATATATATATATATATATTGTGTTTTCCAACCATGTGTGCCTATGTATATATTTTTATCTATCTTGTCATATTGCAAAAGGCTCTCCGTACAAGGGAGACTCTGCCAAAGATATTTGAAAATATAGGGTGTTAGAAAAATTTTGTTAACTAGAAACTGATTTTTGCATTTAACTGAGATTAAAGGGTTTTGGATGAATGTTGGAACTAGTTAGTGAATGTAGATTTAGAAATATAGAAAAGTGAAATGTCGAGTCTTAACAAAATTGGTTTTTAAAAAAGTAATGAGTTTGGAGCATTTTTCCTACCTTAGCAATTTCAAAGACGAAATTCTTTTAAAGGCGGAGGATGTAACGATACGGATTTTTCATCCTTTGATCTTAAATATTTAAATGGTTTAAACATTGGATTTGGAATTATAATTTAGTAAGATTTTAAAACTGAAATTCCAAGCGATTTTGAAAATTTTGAAATCGTCGATTTTATCGACACGTTAAATAGCGATCCGGGGAACAGTCTCAAAATTCGATGAAACCATTTCCACTGGATCCGTAATAATGAATTATTGTAGGATTTCAAATTTCTTAGCATTTGGATTTACCATTTGGTCGTACGATCTGAAAACACATGAAAATAATTTCATTTAATATAAATAGTTGATTTAAAAGGCTATCTTCCACATACGATTGAGTTAGGTTTCGAAACTTGTTCCGTTAGGTTCGGAGTAGGGGTATAACATTAGAAACGCCAAGCGGCACGCCTCGGTTAGGGTTTGAGATAAATATCTAGATATTTTAGAATATATGTATGTACATATATTATTTTCAAATTTCACATCAGCCGCACTTTTTAGTCAAATCCTACCTTACAATCACGCCTAGCTTCTCATATACGCCACTCCCCTCAACCTAAATTCATGTCCATCCTTAACTTCTTTAATATGAGAACAAAATCGAAATGAATAAATAAAATGAAAAATGAAAAATGAAAAAAAAAAAATTATAGAAGTCGAATTCGATGGTCGCGCAGCCTGGGACGGCGACTTGAGACAACCATGAGCGATTGGATGGCGATCGATTGGGGTTGAGATAGCGATTCAACGTTGATTGATGTTGGGGCTTCTCTGGCATCTGGATTTTGAGTTCACGCACGTGTAGGAGTATGGCGATGAGAGGTGCAGCTGGCGTCTTCAATGAGCTCGACAATGGTCAGTGGTGTCAGGAAAGGAAACTGAACGTGGGGAGGCTGACTGGGCGAGGCGCTGGAGGTCAGATCAAGGAGGTATGGGTAGAGTTAGCGACTTTGGTTGTTACAGCAGTAGTCAGAGGTGGAGTTGTGGACATTTCATGGATTTCAAAGGTAATAAATTTTAATTAAATTTAATAAAAGTACAAATTGTAAGTATAAAAATTGTTAACTTTTATGTTTCGTGCAAGGTTTAAAATTACAAACACGAGTTATGTGGGATTGTAGCAACAAAGATTTCGAAATGGAAATAAATTTTGGAAATTGGAACGATTAGCAGATTCAAAAATCAAGGTGAGAAATTCTCACTCATTTGGATTACCGAATTTAATTTTAAACAGTTAAAATTAATTATTGGATGCTTGTTTCAATTTATAAATTATTATCTGTTGAATGATAAATTATATATATATATTTACATTGGTAGTATATATTGGTAGGAAGATATATTTTCCGCCGATCGGAGCGGATTAGACTCTATGCGCCTACATAATAGCGGATGACCCCATATTACTGCGATATCCTACCTTGAAGCGGGATTATTATTTTTATGTTGTCTAACATCTGTGGATGTAGGAAAACAGGTTGGAGGGATCCCACTGGATTTCACAAATACATTTATTGTTTTTCTTATATTAAAATATATGATGAGATTATATGATCCATTGGATTAATGAGTGATTTAAATTATTAGATGCTATAGTGGCACTGGCTACAATTTTGAGATTTAAAGTACCATAAATATTGTTTTTGAATTTTAAGGAAATAAAAGAAGATTTTGGATATTAAAAATAGTTTTGGAAAAAATAAATGGAATTCATAAAGAAATGGGAATTATTTAAAAAGGGATTGATTGGATAAACAATAAATTTGATATTGGGTTATACTTAATTATTCGTAAACTTGTTTAAGTAGAGGATTTTAAAATAATTTATATAATAGATATTTTTTATCATGAAAAATATAAAAAGGAGTTGAAATCGATATTAAAAATAATATTGGCGGAATAAATGGAATTTATAAGGAAATGGATTTCTAAAATGAAACTTTATAAATAGGATTTTTTTATGAACAAGTAAAACCCAAAGGAGTTATAGAAATTTATAAATAGTGTTTATAAATAAGGTAAACGATATCAGATAATAATTTTGAAATTATGAATTTATATTAGAATATGGAAATAGGGTTGGGAAAAATAGTTGATACGATTTTTGAAAAGTGAAAATGGTTAAGGAGGTAGGAATGGAAGTGATGTGACATGAATCGAGTGCAATTTATAAATTGAATTGGTTATTGAGATTTTAAAGGTAGATTTTTATTTATTAAGAAGTTAAGTTGGGTTTTAGAAGGAAATTTATTTATTAACTATGTAAACTTAAATAAGTTAGTATTGAAATACTTCAGTAAGTCGATCTTCAAAAGTTTAAATTTATTGTGATAAAATCTAATTTTTATAATCAACTTTAAAAATTGATTTGTTTGTTTAAAAATGAATTAGAATCGAGTAATTGATGTTTGTTTAAAGGGTTATGATATTTTTAAATAATTACTTGAATATGTTTTAAAAATAAATTATTATTATTTTAAATACTTGTTTTATATATATACATATATATATATATATATTTGTAATGATTTAAATTTGGCTATAAGTCTTCCCGGGATTTAGAAAACGGGGTTATTTTAGTAGATGGGATTTATAAGAGAATTCTCAAAATGGAATGTAAGAAAATTTCCATAGTAGTTAAATAAGAGTGAACTTAGAGAAATGAAAAGAACTCATAAAAGAAGTAGAAAGGGGTAATTGGAATTATAGACAAGTGTATTTGACTTTGGTAAATATTGAAGGGAATAAATCGAAGAATCCTAGAACTTATAGAATTCGTTATAAATAAGTTTAGGAATTTACAATTAAATTTTGAAGGATTTTGAGAAAAGAGAAATAAAATGGAATTTTTTTTAAGTATTGAAATAAGAGATGTATTTGAATATCCTCATATGGATATAAGTATTTGAGTTATCTCAATTATTAAAATATTGGAAGGGATTTAAATATATATATATATATCTTATAAAAATATTTTGAATATAAATTTTGGAGAATCTATAATAAGGCCTGATGTCTGCTTATGGATGTTTAATTGATAGCTAAATGTCCGACTATCAATTTTGGCCAAATTCGTTGATCGTTATGAAGAGACCGGGATCGAATTTAATTATCCGAAAACCACTTCGACATGGTTTGTTCTTTACGAATTGTGATATCTTGAAGCTAATGGAGATGGTGATATTGAAGGAGATTCGGTTTGTTCGGACCCAGAACAACTTGTAACGGCCTGCCTTTTGTATGGATGAATGTTATCGTTTGCCTAGAAGATAGTGTTAGCATTCCAAGAATAAATGCTATTCAAAAGGTAATCGTAGCCTCAAGCCTCATCAACCGAGAAATGACCGAAACAGGGCATGTAGCAGGGCTAACTGGCTCGCACCCAAGTAGGGTACGTTATAACTTTTCTAGATACCCTCGAATATGTTATAATTGTGGAAATGGTTGTGCATGGAAACAGAGCGCTCGATAAGGGTGGGAATACCCAGGGTGATAACATATTCAGTACTAGAAATCAAGTGCTAGGCTGGTCCTGCGTGGCAGGGTACAAGATATTCTTGTCGGGCTTGGGTGCATTGGTCTAGAGATGCACTCATTGGAAGGTAGTTTCATACCTAGTCATAGTATGGAATCCATTCTCCAATAAGCGTTGTGTGGTTTGGATTATGCCCAACTATGTTGAAATGTCAGATGCAAGCATTTTAGCTATTTTCTAACTTACTTTCTATAGACATTATTATAATATCAGTTAATTTGGGTATAAAAATGTTTTGGTTTGCATAAGGTAAAAATACATTGTGTTTATGTGTGACAAGGTCTTATGAGATACCTTTGTTTTAAAAGGATTTTGGAAAAGTAATAATTCAAATCGAATGTGTTTTTCTCACGCTGGTTTTCTAGACTGACTCGGGTGTTATTTTATTATAATGCTCGGGTCAGACCAAGTATCATAGATTTAGGTTAGATTGCTTTGGAGCTCAAGAGATGAGCAAGATGATTTCAGGCATATTCCACGTACTTGATTTTATTTCCGCTATGTGTTTTATGTATGTGAGGACAAGTTATTATGACTGTCCAGATGGATTGCTGATTGTTGTACACCGATGATTGTATATATATGTGTGTGTCTATATATATAAACAACAACAGATTCTTTGTATAAAAATCTATTATTATATATTATATTTTTTACCACGGCGATTGTGAGATTCTATGTTGTTCCGTTTTCTTCTTCACCCTTAATGATCTGGTATTTCCGGCACTCGATTTGTGACGACCCAGAAATTTTTAACATTTGAAATGGGAGGTTTAATAGATTTTAAATATTGGAAGTTGTTTTTAAACTGGAATTTCAAAATTAACTATGAATGTGGAAATTTAATTATTGAATTTAATTTATTGAAGTTTGATAAAAATTTGAATCTTCAGTTTTAAGCTGATTAAAAATATTTCAAACGCTTAGAAAATTTATATGGATAATACTGAAGATAATTGAAGCTTCAGAATTTAATTTGAAAATGTTTTGTTCAGTTTTGTAAATATATCGTTTGTCGATATCTAAAATAGCCTTTCGAGGCACAGTCTCGGATTTCGACGAAACCAATTCCATTGGATCCGTAATAGTATATTATTATCGAATTTCAATTTTTGTAGCATTTGGAGTTGTTGTGTGAGCGTACGATATATATAAACGCCTAGCGGCATGTCACGATAGGAGACCAAAATTCTAAGTAGCTAGAACGAGATATTTTGAAAATTAAATAAAACTTTATCTAATCAAATCAAAGTTAAATTAAAATCAGGTCAAGCCATAATATGTCTCATTCCCTTCTCAAGCACGCATTCCTTCTCTTCCAATTTCAAATATGTCAATAACGAGATAAAGTATCGTATACCCTCCTTTCAAAGACATCACGTACTCTGTCTTCCCTCAGAAGCTAATGCTTTCATTTTTAAACCCGAGCTTACTTTTGTTTTAATAGAATGAACGAAAATCAATCCAGTTAATTCCTTTTTTTTCTCAACTTCTTGAGAATAATTAATGGCCGCATCAAATTGAAATCGTCGCGCGCTCGCACGTGCGAATAGGGGAGGTCATTGTCGATCGACGAGGCAAAGGTAAATCGCGATCGAAGCCAAAAATCAAATCGAAGCGGCGCCATAGTGTTCGTCGTTGTCTGGGGGATAGCGCACGCGCGAGGATGATTAGTGGTTGGGGATATGGCAGGCAGCGATTTCAAAGACAGATCGATTGCATTGAGGCAAGGGCGAATCTCGCGAAAAGGGTTAAGCTCGATTTCGAGCATCATAGAGGATGGCTCGCGTAAAAGCAGGGAGGTGGCTGTGAAGCATCGACGACGTCACGATTTGGTTCGCGGTGTGTTTCAAGGCAGGGCAGTGAGTCGCGTTGGATCGCGATGGCGTTCGCGTGATCAAGGGTTCGAGAAATGGTAGAACAGCAGCGGATCTCGAGGACGAAGCCTCCACTTGCGAGATACTGGAGGAGGTGAAGCTCGATAAATTCTAAATATGTGTTTGAATATGAGGTATTTAAATTTTAAACATTTTTATTTAAAATGATTACAGTAAGGTTAATTACTGTTTAATTTGCAGAAAATGAAATCTTTACAGTAAAAGAAAAATTTGTACATGCAAATAGATTTAAAAAAAAATGTTGATTTTGAAAAAAAAATGTGTTTGCTGCCCAGTTTTTAAATTTACAGAGTTCAATTTTATATGTAAGTACAGAAATTTTATATAAAATTTGGAAGAATAGAAATTTTTGGGTTTATGTAAAAATCAGATTTTTTATCTATATATATTTTACAATTACATTTATAGTTTCAAAAGGAAAATTATTAGTTTTAAACCCAATTATTAGTTTAAATTAAAATCCTTTGGTTAATTAAATTTATTTGATATTAAGTGATTTTTCAATTAGTCCAAATATTGTATTAAAAGAAAATTTGTTTGAAATTAAAATTCTTAAATAAAACAAAAAATTTATCAAATAAAAATTTATTGTTCGAATTTATTTCGAATATTAATAAAATCATATAATTGTTTATACAAGGTCTATGAATCAAGAAAACGAGTCAGAATGGAAAATGGATTGCATGCATAAGTAAAGGTGAGAACTTCTCACTCAAAAAATTTGTTGCTTGGTTAATTTTAAATGAATAGATTTAAATTAGTTGATTGTTTGTTTGGATTGATGATTGTTGTCAATTGAATTGAAATAGACCCTATGCACCGCATAATAGCGGATGATATTATATTTAAACTCATATACTGCGATATTTCACCTTGAAGTGGAATTGGCATTATATATGTATTTGGAGTTGTTGATTTCCCGCATCGTATAGCAGATGAGACCCTATTGCACCGCATAATAGCGGATGATATTTTATAAATCTCATATACCGTGATATTCCACCTCGAAGTGGAATTGGTATTTAATTGTTGTGCTAACATTTGTGAATGCAGGGAAAACAGCTTGGAGGGATCCAACTGGATTCCTAAAATATTTGAATTATTTTTAATATTGTGTGTTGATTATTTGTAATATGTGTGTGACTATTTATGATTGAGACCATTGAAGGCAATAATTTAGCCGAGTATATTTTTGATATTGTAGGATACCAGAAATAAATTAATAAAATTGATTTTTGAAATTTAGTAGAAAATTTATAGTAAATTAATTTTAGAAAATTGAATAAATTTAAAAGAAGGAATTTGTATCAAAAAAATAATAAATATGGTGTTGAAATAAATTCATAAGTGAATTTTGGAAATTGATTTGGTATTTAAAAATAAATTTGGAAATCAATTTAGAATTCAATTCGATGCTGAAAATGAATATTTGGAAATCGATTTGAAAATCGTATATCAATGGATATTTAAAAGTTTAAATTTACAACGGAAATTTATAAAGGAGAGGGAAATTTGTTTTAAAAAATAAACATTTGGTTATTTTTAAAAGTGTGAAAGAAATTTACAGGTTTGGAGTGTAAATTAAAATAAATCCAGAAGGATTTATTTATTGATTAGAAATAATCCATTTCGAAAAGGAAGGTGTATTTTCCCTGAAAAGCCGAGTGTGTTTGTAAAATAGCTTTTGAAATATAAGTTAAAAGTTCTAGGGTTGGTTTTAAAAGAATATTTTGGAGAAATTAGTTTCTTTAAGTTATTTTGTAAATCTTTAAAGTATTGATCTATTTAATTAATTATGGAAGTAATGAGTAAAGATTTAATTGATATTTGTTTTAGAAATTGGATATTTAAATAGTTATATCCTACCTACTAATTTTATTTCAAAAAATAGTTTTTGGACTTGAATTTTTATATGAGACATTAGTATAATATTTTCATAACTAATGTTTAAGCAAGTGTTTCAAAATAGTTTTATTTTACATATCTCTAAGTACATTTTGATAAGCATTTTAAATTGTTTTAAAATATTTGAACTCGGCAGATTTTCAGTGGAAATAAATAATTATTTGGAAATATATTCCACGTAAGGAAAAGTGATTTGAAATTTGTTTTCAAAGTATTGAAAGGCGAAAATTAATTTGAAATTTATTTTCAAATGGTTGAAGTGAAATATATCTTGCGAAGATATTTTGTAAATGAGTAATTTAGGAAATTTATTTAAATCCGGCAAATTGTTGTGAATATTTATTGATAGTTACATAACCGACTTTTAATATTTGCCTTTAAATGGCATTAGAATTTCGATGCGACTGGGAGTTGAATTCCAAATGGATATTCGAAACCCACATCGAACCTTTGTGACTATGATGAATATTTAATTTAAAAAAGATCAAAGTTGAAATTGTTGTGATTTTTTTGACCTTGTGTCATAAAACCCATTCCGAATAACGATACGACGAAATGGGATTGCATTTAAAGATGGTATTGAAGACCGGGTATTCTCGAAAATGAAAGGATTACCAGTCGATTGTCTCTGCACCGGGTTGCTTCAGTACAGAGATTTTATCACCTTTGTGATGGGGATTCCGGACGTGATTTGTGAATTTCCAGATTTGCAAGGACTTCTTTGGAAGTGCCTTCGGTTTCGTTCGATCTCGGAACGGACTCATATGGATGTGTGTCTGACGTTACACTTTGAGATGTAAAGCTGGTTTCTATCAAATACATTTCTGTTGGTGGCGAAGAATTTATTCTCTTAGCTTAACACCCTTCTCTGAGACGTACGAGCTCAGAGGTTATGTAGTTGATTATTACTAGTAATGCATTCTCAATTTGGTAACGTGACATACGAAGTGCTGCTGATCATTTGTTGATCAAAGCATGGCTTTATGAAAAGTGTAGCTTTGTGGACGAGACCTCATCGGACCTCACACCCCGGAAATGGTCGAAACATGAAAGATGCGGTAAGTTTATGAGGGTCGCGCCCTTTAGGGTATGTCATTTCCTTCTGGAAAAGGGTGGTGTCAGGTATGGAGCCCTGATGTTTAACCTTTGTGGTTACTGCAAATACTTTTCTTTATGGTTGTTGGTGTAGAGGATCCTCGGATAAAGGTCCAAAAGGACCGAGGGACGGCATACTCGTGTAGTAGTTATCTAGTTACAGAGGTAACCCGGCATTGTGTTGTCAGAGAGCTGGTTAAGTTCTCGGGACGTCCCTCCAGAGGCGTACCCATGTGGCGGTAGGAAGTTCCTTAGCCTGACCATTTGTTGGAAATCCAAAAAAACAATACGCGCCCTGTACGGTTTTAGTTGTATAACCTGCCATGGAATGTGGAAGTAACCTACTATTGAACATGGTAGTTATAGTGGGCATAAGTGCGAAATGCCTATGCTGGCTAAGATAATATTATACTTTCGAAATGTTTTCCACACTATGCACTAACAATAATAATAATATTAAAGAATTTTGCGTATCAAGCATGTTTGACTATCATAAGGAGAAATATCCTCCAATTCTGCGTTTGCATTGTGTGTATGGCGAGAGGCCTTGTGGTAGTTTCATTTTCTAAAAGCATAGCGGATTTCTTTTTATTTTCTTTGTGAAAATAACTGTTTTTATGATCTCACACCAGTCCCACGACTGACCTGGAGTTTATTGTTCCCTTTCTAAACTCTGGGTGCCCATAATTTTCCATACGGGCAGCCTAGAGTCAGGTTAGCACTTATTCGGGAGCAAAGTCAAGAAGTTGTCGTGGAGATCAGGAGTTGGAGCTGGATGGCGAGGCGTATCACTAGTATATGTAATATTTCTTTTCCGCTGTTTGTTGTTGTAAACTCTGATAATGTAATGTGATGTCATGTAATAACTGATATAGTTCTTTGTTTTAAAGATATTCATTTATCTATTATATTTTTTCCACTGCGAAATGTGAGATTCTATTATTGTTCTATTTTCTTCTTATTCTACCTCTTTCTTCATTAACCCTAAAGACTCGTAAGTTTGTTCCTCTTTGGGCTAAATTATTGTGGGATTTTGCCAGCTCAAAAGGGGTACGGATTTGTGGGCCTTTACAAGTGGTATCAGAGCATTTGGTTAAGCAATAACCTTGGCTCTGTTGGGTGTTACTCATTAGAGATAGAGTCAGTAGTACTCTAGAATGAGTTTGAGTGTAATAATAGATATGAGCGCGCATTTGTTAGTGAATATTAAATTGTTTTATATTGTGTGGATTGGTGTGTTGAGTGGTATATGGATTCTGGTCAATACGAGTAATTAACGTTATTGATAGGGATCTCTAAACACTTGTACAGAACAAATTCTACATGATATCGTTTTAAAATAGGGTAAATGAAATAATTTTACCCAAACTATTTTTGTATATAAACGAAATAAATTTTCTATGAATTATTATAGTATATGGTTGCTTGGTTGTTAGGAAGTGATAATATTAAACTATTATCATTGATTATTGAATGAGAATTGAAATCATAACAAAGAATTAAGAAAATAAAATCCATATACAAATGAGAATTATAAATTGTAAATGTGATTTATAATTTGAAACAGAATTCAAGAGAAATGTTTGAAAATATTTTTTTGAAAGGATTGAAATTGGAAAATTTTGGAGATTTGGAAAAGTTTAAATTCTTTTGAGTTTGAAAATATTTCAAAGGTTTGGAAAAATGTTTTGAAGGGATAAAAACACTAAACTCTTTTAGGTCGCTAGAAAATAATTCCGGTGATGATCGCGACATCATCGGTATCCATTTTTGGGTTTCCAAAAGAGGATTTGCTGCCAAATTGTTATAAATGGAAGTTGTTTGGAGAATTTGGGTTTGGTTTTGAAATTCAAAGGATAATTTGAATTGTTTTCAATAATGGTGTGGAAAAGGTGGAAAGACTCTGGAATTTTACTAAAAAAATACTTATGGAATAATAAGTTTGAAAACTTAGAAAATTCAGATTAACCTGAAATTAACTTGAGTTAATTTGGATAAAGGTGAGTTTGAGAAGTCCTATAGACTAAATGACTGGAATAAAATTACTAAGATGGAAAATAAATTGTGAATGAATGAATGGATTTGCAATTGCAAGTACATGAAAGTGAAATGAATGTTGAAATTCACTTCGAATTTGTAAATAAATAGAAATGGAATGGGAATTGAATTTGGTTTGTATTAAACAAAGTGAAATATTGAAATAAAATTAGTAAATAAAACTAATTAAAGGAATGACGAAATTGAATATGATTTGAAATGAATCGAAATTCAATAATTGTAAACGAAAGTAAATATATTAACAGAGGTGAATAAAATTGAATTTTTAATCAATTGGAATAATATGCGTTTGTTTAAAATTAAAAATGAATTGAATGCAAGCAAGTGGGTTGTAAACCCTTCAAATTGAATAAAAATGGTATATGCATTAATTGAAAACAGTTGAATTAGTATTAAGACTATATAAATTGCTTACGGAAAGTGTTTAGTGTGCATTGCTTTTAGAGTTCATGTGTTTAACTATTGCAAATTAGCGAAATGTTGTTAAACTTCATATATATGACACTGACATGTTTTAGTTGAGTAAGTACAGGTTCAGGGAAGTTGTTAGGCTGGATTTGATTGCGTAAAATGCCAGTTAGATAAGCCGCTTGCTTAAAAATGCTAAATAAGGTACGCCTACGCAATAAAAATAGGAAATATGGTTTGTTTTTGTTTTTTCTTACCGGGTGGGTCGATGTATATATATATTTATATCTTTTGTCAAATTGCAAAAGCTCCTCTGTACAAAGGGGACTCTGCCAAAAAAATTCGAAAATTTTGGGAGATAGAAAAAAAATTGGGAAAATTTTTTGTTAGCAACAAACGATTTCAAAATTGAAAATTGAAGTAAATTAGTGAATGAAACTAATTTAAAATAATAATATGAATCAGTTATAATTGAAAGATAAAATTCAATATTCAGAGTTGAAGATAAATTGAATTCATATGGTAATAGGAAAACTAATTGAATAGAAGTAGATATGAAAACTTCTATAAGGAAATGTATAAAATGATTTTAAAGGCTATGAATGGATATTATTGCTAAGTAGGATATACAGGTATTATAAAGAGAAAGGAAAATTGGTTTTGATTTCTGAGGATAGCTTTAAATTGCTCGACAAAAAGGTATGTATTTAAATTTCAGTATGAAAGTTGATGACTTTCTTGTCCAGCCACATGGCGCTTTGTTTCCTTTTTGAATCTGAGGGCCCGTGGTGCCATTTTATAGTCGTACCGAGCTAGCCGTTCAAAGGAGACGCTGGCGTAATTTTTCGAAAATTTAGGGTGTTAGAAAAATTTTGAGAAAAATTTGAAAGTTTAAAATTTGAATTTAAATTTAAATTTGAATTGTTAAGAAAACAATGTTGTTTGGAACTTATAATTGAAGTTGGAAAGTTAGTTGAATTAATGATGGGTCTTAATTAAAAAAAAGATTCGTTTTGGTAAGATGATGAAACCATTTGGATTGGGAAAAATAATAAATTGGGTTAAGGGTCATTCTCTTAACTTGTAATTTCGGGAAGAAATTCTTTTAAGGGGGAAGGACGTGACGACCCGGAAATTTTTAACATTTGAAATGGGATGTTTAATTGATTTTAAATATTGGAAGTTGTTTTTAAACTGGAATTTCAAAATTAACTGTGAATTTGGCAATTTAATTATTGAATTTAATTTATTGAAGTTGGATAAAAATTTGAATGTTCAGTTTTAAGCTGATTAAAAACATTTCAAACGCTTAGAAAATTTATATAGATAATACTGAAGATAATGGAAGCTTCAGAATTTAATTTGAAAATGTTTTGTTCAGTTTTGAAAATATATCGTTTAAATCGATATCTAAAATAGCCTTCCGAGGCACAGTCTCGGATTTCGACGAAACCAGTTCCATTAGATCCGTAATAGTATATTATTATCGGATTTCAATTTTCCTAGCATTTAAAGTTGTTGTGTGAGTGTACGATATATATAAATGTCTAGCGGCACGTCTGATAGGAGACCAAAACTCTAAGCAGCTAGAACGAGATATTTTGAAAATTAAATAAAACTTTATCTAATCAAATCAAAGTTAAATAAAAATCAGGTCAAGCCGTAATATGTCTCGTTTCCTTCTCAAGAACGCGTTCCTTCTATTCAAATTTTAGATCTGTCGATCACGAGATAAAGTATTGTATACCCTCCTTTCAAAGACATCACATACTTTTCTTCCCTCAGAAGCTAATGCATTCATTTTTAAACCCGAGCTTACTTTTTTTTTAATAGAATGAACGAAAATCAATCCAGCTAATTGTTTTTTTTCCTCTACTTCTCGAGAATAAATAATGGCCGCATCAAATTGAAATCGTCGTGCGCTCGCGCGTGCAAACAGGGGAGGTCATTGTCGATCGACGAGGCAAAGGTGAATCGCGATTGAAGACAAAAATCAAATCGAAGCAGCGCCGTGGGGTTCGTTGTTGTCTGGGAGATAGCGCGCGCGAGGATGATTAGTGATTGGGGATGTGGAAGGCGGCGATTTCAAAGACAGGTCGATGGCATTGAGGCAAGGGCGAATCTCACGAAAGAGGTTAGGCTCGATTTCAAGCGTCACAGAAGATGGCTTGCATAAAAGCAGGGAGGTGGCTACGAGCATCGGCGACGTCACGATTTGGGTCGCGGTGTGCTTCGAGGCAGGGCAGTGAGTCGCGTTGTATCGCGATGGCGTTCGCGTGATCAAGGATTCGAGAAATGGTAGAACGACAGCGGATCTCGAGGACGAAGCCTCCACTTGCGAGATACTGGAGGAGGTGAAGCTCGATAAATTCTAGATATGTGTTCGAATTTGAGGTATTTAAATTTTAAGCATTTTTATTTAAAACGGTTACAGTAAGGTTAATTACTGTTTAATTTGCAGAAAATGAAATCTTTACAGTAAAAGAAAAATTTATACATGCAAATAGATTAATAATTACTGACGTTAAAATTGGAAAGCAGTTGATTCAAAAAAATGTTGATTTTGAAAAAAAATGTGTTTGCTGCCCAGTTTTTAAATTTACAGAGTTTAATTTTATATGTAAGTACATAAAGTTTATATAAACTTTGAAAGAATAGAAATTTTTGGGTTTATATAAAAATCGGATTTTTTATCTATATATATTTTATAATTACATTTATAGTTTCAAAAGGAAAATTATTAGTTTAAAACCCAATTATTAGTTTAAATTAAAATCCTTTGGTTAATTAAATTTATTTGATAATAAGTGATTTTTCAATTAGTTCAAATATTGTATTAAAAGAAAATTTGTTTGAAATTAAAATTCTTAAATAAAATAAAAAAAATTTATCAAATAAAAATTTATTATTCGAATTTATTTCGAATATTAATAAAATCATATAATTGTTTATACAAGGTCTATGAATCAAGAAAACGAGTCAGAATGGAAAATGGATTGTATGCATAAGTAAAGGTGAGAACTTCTCACTCAAAAAATTTGTTGCTTGGTTAATTTAAAATGAATAGATTTAAATTGGTTGATTTGTGCTTGGATTGATGATTGTTATCAATTGAATTGAAATAGACCCTATGCGCCGCATAATAGCGGACGATATTATATGTAAACCCATATACCGCGATATTCCACCTTGAAGTGGAATTGGTATTATATATGTATTTGGAGTTGTTGATTTTCCGCATTATATAGCGGATGAGACCCTATTGCGTCGCATAATAGCGAATGATATTTTATAAATCCCATATACCGCGATATTCCACCTCGAAGTGGAATTGGTATTTAATTGTTGTGCTAACATCTGTGGATGCAGGGAAAACAGGTTGGAGGGATCCAACTAGATTCCTCAAATATTTGAATTAGTTTCAATATTCAATATTGTGTGTTGATTATTTGTAATCTGTGTGTGACTATTTATGATTGAGATTGTTGAAGGCTATAATTTAGCCGAATATATTTTTGATACCGTAGGATACCGGAAATAAATTAATAAAATTGATTTTTGAAATTTAGTAGAAAATTTATAGTAAATTAATTTTATAAAATTGAATAAATTTAAAAGAAGGAATTTGTTTCAAAATATAATAAATATGGTGTTGAAATAAATTCAGAAGTCAGTTTTGGAAATTGATTTGGTATTTGAAAATAAATTTGGAAATCAATTTAGAATTCAATTCAATGCTAAAAATGAATATTTGGAAATCGATTTGAAAATCGTATATCAATGGATATTTAGAAGTTTAAATTTACAACGGAAATTTATAAAGGAGAGGGAAATTTGTTTTAAAAAATAAATATTTGGTTATTTTTAGAAGTGTGAAAGAAATCCACAGGTTTGGAGTGTAAATTAAAATAAATCCAGAAGGATTTATTTATTGATTAGAAATAATCCATTTTGAAAAGGAAGGTGTATTTTCCCTGAAAAGCCGAGTATGTTTGTAAAATAGCTTTTGAAATATAAGTTAAAAGTTCTAGGGTTGGTTTTAAAAGAATATTTCGGAGAAATTAGTTTCTTTAAGTTATTTTGTAAATCTTCAAAGTAGTGATCTATTTAATTAATTATGGAAGTAATGAGTAAATATTTAATTGATATTTGTTTTAGAAATTGGATATTTAAATAGTTATATCCTACCTACTAATTTTATTTCAAAAAATAGTTTTTGGACTTGAATTTTTATATGAGACATTAGTATAATATTTTCATAACTAATTTTTAAGCAAGTGTTTCAAAATAGTTTTATTTTACATATCTCAAAGTACATTTTGATAAGCATTTTAAATTATTTTAAAATATTTAAACTCGGCAGATTTTCAGTGGAAATAAATAATTATTTGGAAATGTATTCTACGTAAGGAAAAGTGATTTGAAATTTGTTTTCAAAGTATTGGAAGGTGAAAATTAATTTGAAATTTGTTTTCAAATGGTTGAAGTGAAATATATCTTGCGAAGATATTTTGAAAATGAATAATTTAGGAAATTTATTTAAATCCAGCAAATTGTTGTGAATATTTATTGATAGTTACATAACCGACTACCAATATTTGCCTTTAAATGGCATTAGAATTTCGATGCGACCGAGAGTCGAATTCCAAATGGATATTCGAAACCCACATCGAACCTTTGTGATTGTGATGAATATTTAATTTAAAAAAGATCAAAGTGGAAATTGTTGTGATTTTTTTGAAATCTGAATGAACTCTTATTTTAAAAAAATAAGCGCTCGTTATTCGGATTAGCCGAGAGAGGACCTTGTCTCATAAAACCCATTCCGAATAACGATATGACGAACTAGGATTGCATTTAAAGATGGTGTTAAAGACCGGGTATTCTCGAAAACGAAAGGATTACCTGTCGATTGTATCTGCACCGGGTTACTTCAGTATAGAGATTTTATCACCTTTGTGATGGGGATTTCGGACGTGATTTGTGAATATCCAGATTTGCAAGGACTTCTTTGGAAGTGCCTTCGGTTCCGTTCGATCCCGGAACGGACTCATATGGATGTGTGTCCGACGTTACACTTTGAGATGTAAAGCTGGTTTCTATCAAATACATTTCTGCTGGTGGCGAAGAATTTATTCTCTTAGCTTAACACCCTTCTCTGAGACGTGCGAGCTCGGAGGTTATGTAGTTGATTGTTACTAGTAATGTATTCTCAATTTGGTAACGTGACATACGAAGTGCTGCTAATCATTTGTTGGTCAAAGCATGGCTTTACGAAAAGTGTAGCTTTGTGGACGAGACCTCATCGGACCTCACACCCCGGAAATGGTCGAAACATGAAAGATGCGGCAAGGTTATAAGGGTCGCGCCCTTTAGGTTATGTCATTTCCTTCTGGAAAAGGGTGGTGTTAGGTATGGAGCCCTGATGTTTAACCTTTGTGGTTACTGAAAATACTTTTCTTTGTGGTTGTTGGTGTAGAGGATCCACGGATAAAGGACCCAAAGGACCGGAGGATGGCATACTCGTGTAGTAGTTACCTAGTTATAGAGGTAACCTGGCATTGTGTTGTCAGAGAGCTGGTTAAGTTCTCGGGACGTCCCTCCAGAGGCGTACCCATGTGGAAGTAGGAAGTTCCTTAGCCTGACCATTTGTTGGAAATCCAAAGAAACAATACGTGCACTGTGCGGCTTTAATTGTATAACCTGCCATCGAATGTGGCGGTAACCTGTTATTGAACATGGTAGCTATATTAGGCATAAGTGCGAAATGCCTATGCTGGCTAAGATTAATATTATACTTTCGAAATGTTTTCCACACTATGCACTAACAATAATAATATTAAAGGATTTTGCGTATCGAGCATGTTTGACTATCAAAAGGAGAAATCTCCTCCAATTCTGCGTTTGCATTGTGTGTGTGGCGGGAAGCCTTATGGTAGTTTCATTTTCCAAAAGCATGGCGGATTTCTTTTTATTTTCTTTGTGAAAATAACTGTTTTTAAGATCTCACACCAGTCCCACAACTGACCTGCAGTTTATTGTTCCCTTTCTAAACTCTGGGTGCCCATAATTTTCCACACGGGCAGCCTAGAATCAGGTTAGCAGTTATTCGGGAGCAAAGTCAAGAAGTTGCTGTGGAGATCAGGAGTTGGAGCTGGATGGCGAGGCGTATCACTAGTATATGTAATATTTCTTTTCCGCTGTTTGTTGTTGTAAACTCTGATAATGTAATGTGATGTGATGTAATAACTGATACAATTTTTTGTTTTAAAGATATTCATTTATCTATTATATTTGTTCCGCTGCGAAATGTGAGATTCTGTTATTGTTCTATTTTCTTCTTCTACCTCTTTCTTCTTTAACCCTAAAGATTCGTAAGTTTGTTCCTCTTTGGGATAAATTGTTGTGGGATTTTTCCAGCTCAAAAGGGGTACGGATTTGCGGGCCTTTACATGATTGCTTGGCATGCTATACAGTGAACGTATTGATGTCGATTTTCGAGGGTCAAAAATCGTGGTTCGTTACACGGTCAGAATTGGTGGTGGAAAGCCACAACAGGGAGAGAAAGGAGGGAATGGTTTTGAATAGAGGAGGGAAGAAGTTTGAGAATTTATGATTTTGGATTTTTGGAGTTCTGTAGATTTGAGGAAGGAGAAGAAGAGTACGTAGAAAGTTTCTCAATGAGAAAAAATCTGTTCGTAATTGTTTAATCAGATAGGAAACAGAAGATCAACGGGTGGAAAAAGGAAGGGTCCAAAGTCTCTTAGGGTTCCTGGGGTCTCTTGGTTTACTGAGGAGCATATTGGACCAAACAAACTCAATAAGAATTAGCTAAAAGCACAAATATATATTGCAAGTTTATGTCAATTTTTCACAGTAATTTATATTTTTAGAGCAATAGGAATTCAATTTTGACAAAACAAAATGGAGAGGAGATTGGAATTCAGTCTAGTATCATAAAAAAGAATAAAATTTTAAAATTCAAATTTAAAATTTCCAACCAAAAGTCAAACTTTGACTAAGTTTGACCAAAATTTAAAATTTCACAAAGAAATTTTATTATATTAAATTTGGTCAAATAAAACACTCAACATCACAAATTCAAAAAAATTCAAAATTTAAATTTTTTATTTGAATTCAAAATACTGCCATTTAAAATTTTTTAAAAGTTACGAATCGTTACACTTTATCTTAATTAAAATATGTAATATCAATTAATGCAATATTAATTTGTTTCCCCATATCATATTTAAAATGTTAAATGCCAACCAATTCAATATATATATATATATATGTATATATATATATATATATTTCAAATTAGACGGTGGTTATAAATTCCTAATTTATTGTTACTAACATATTTGTAACTTCTATTGTCGTTATCAAACAGTTGTAACGTTCATTGCATTAACAAAAAAACATCCATCACTTACCAATTACTATCTTACCTCATTCCATTATTTGAAATCAACTTGGTATGTTACCATTTAAATCACGCATTTACTTTCCTTATAAATATGATTTTATTGTCGCTTACAATTTCCTTTATTATCCAATTCGTGCCATTAACTACACATCCAATTCTAATCCAATTAAATTCAAACCTATGTTATCATCCTTATTATTCAATCAACAATATCCTATGAATTGCATTAACATAAGTTTACATTTTTTTACATTTATTATTTTACTGTTAACACCTTTTACCATATTAACTATAATATTTAACAACATAAATTTTCGTTGATTTCCAAATTAATTCCAGACATATTAAATAATGAGATGATAAGTGAACAATTGTTAATTTTAAGTAATTTTATCACATCTATAAATTTATTGTTTGCAAACAAAGATTATAACTACTTACCACATTACTGATTTCATATTCTATATTAACCCATTTCAATCAATTACATACAATCACACCATTACATACATCAATTAATTTATTTCATTATTTATAATTATAACCAAATTAACCTAAAATTTATTTTAATTGATTGAAATTACATTAAATAGTTATCAATAGCATTCAAACAACATTATTAAATCATATTCTAATTATTTCCTCAATAATAAATCGTAAATTTTAATTTCTCACAATATTAAATTTCAAAATCTTATTTAATTTAATAGTTTTAATTATCAAAATTTACGGGTCGTTACACTCTCCCCAACTCAAAACTTTCCATCCTCGAAAAGGAACAAGAAGGGATAGGGAAACTAATTTTTTTCAGAATAATTAATTTATAAACACTTTAAACATACATAATTAAGTATTTAGATAAAATATATCAAATTATAAACAAATAAATCTTTCATATTCAAGTCTAATTAAATTTTGAAAACATTTTCACTTTCACAAAAAATTTCTAAGTCCTAAATTTGTGATAAATTTCGGCAGAGTCTCCTCTGCACGGATAGGTCCGGAAAAATAATAATATCAATAATTTCAATATATATATACATCAGATTTCAAAAATAAAACACCCAAACCATGGGAAAAAATAAAATATCTTTGCAAAACCGTAATCTGAAACCGTACATATTTGACGGGCAAACAATTTAATTTATGAAACCAAAGCAGTAGTTATTGCTTCCATAAACCTGTATTTCACTTATATAATCCAAAAGGGTTAAAATTAGGGGCATTTCACCAAAAAGACAAACTTTGCAGTCCAATTAGTATCTAGGACACGCATTCAAAAAATTACTTTCAAGGCCAAAGTTGGCAGAATAATTACTTTCAAGGACAAAATCAGCAGTCCAATTACTTTCAAGGACATAATTTCATGGGTTTTTAGGCCCTGGAAAGTAATTATTTTGTGTTTTGTCCTTGAAATTATTATTTTAGTTGTGTGCCCTAGAAACTAATTGCACCTGCTAAAGAGGCCATTGTGGCTAATTTCCACTTAAAATTATGTAAAAGATTATATATTAGTTGTTTCAATTATTAGCGCAAGCAACATACAAAATATATAATAATCATATGCAAACAAAAGAAGTTCTACCATTATATGCAACAAAGGAAACTATCAAACATCCATAGCGACCAAACTAATGGTTTGTTCAGATTCAAACACTTTTCATCATCCAAAAGTGCTAAATAAACTACCAAGTGTACCTTATGCTCAACAGCCTTTGGTAATTGCTTAATGGACTATTCATGCGATCTTAAACAATTTAGCGCATCATTTCCCAAACATCCCATAAGCCAAACACATAGGATTTCAAATACTATTTAAGTTTATTGGATTGGTTTTTTCTTCATCGTTTACTTTTCATTCATTTATTTATATAAAGATCAATCACTTACATAATTTATTTTCCATTAAAGATTTAAGTCATTAATGGATCATTTAATAAAATATTACTTAAGCTTCTATTGTCTTTCTTAAATTTATAACTTAATTCGATTATATAATAAAATTTTAAGTTTTTGGTATTCCCCCTTGAAGAGACAAGAAATATTTCAATATATCAAAAAATATTAGTTAAAACACTTAACCTTATTCACTTAGTAAAAATATAAGATATTTTAAAACATCCTCGTAGCATTGTACAAGGATTTTCCAAAAAGTTTAAAACAATGTTAGAAATTTATATCAAAACATGATAATAAGCTTTAAAGATAAAGTTCCATAAATCCGACAATTTATTAGACTCGTTATTTTAAAATAAGTACAAATTCAAGATTATTAAACTGAAACTAGTAGTGTACTCAAATCTTACATTAAATTTCCAAATCAAATTTTAAAATTTCATATCTTCATAATCAATTTTACACACTTGTTTTAAAATGAATATTCAAATCATGAAAAAATATTTATTCTGGTTCAATACAAGATTAAAATGGTAAATAAACTTTAAATTTACTATTATTAATTCGAAATCAAGGAAATATTTCAAACTATACTTTCAAAAATTACAATTCCAATTTATTTTTCAAGCATATTACTATAAATAAATTTCCCAAATCATTTATTTTTTTATAAAATTGTAAAACACATTTTTTTATATATTCCATTTATATAATATCTTTAAATTATACATTCAGAGAAATTTATACTACATAAATTTAACTTCAAATATTCATTTGAAAACATCATTTGCAATTAACCATCTTTCATACTTTAATACTTTGCAAAAAAATTCATTTGTAAAATTTCTTGCTTCATTTATAAATACCATTTTTAAAAAATAACATCTTTATAACTATATGTAAACTTTTTGAAATAATTATTTACATCATTACTTATATTTAAAAAGGAGTTATTGAAAACCTTAAATCCATTATTTATAAATTTTGTTAGTTTTAAATCTCAAAATACTTTTCAAACATCATTGATAAATCAATAATCATTAACTTTACGTTGGCGCCAGAATTGGTCACAAACACCCAATTTTCAATGAAAACACCAGTTCACAATCACAGATCACAGATAACAAGTATGTAGGGAATTAAAAATCAAGAACACACAAAAAATTTCGATGGAAGCAGTAAAGAACACAGAGTTTATAGTGGTTCGGCAATCTGGCTTACGTCCACTTTGAAGTTGACAATTTTATTTAAGTTTTGCTTGCTGATTACAACGTGCTACAACTTATTACAACAGCAAAATCTGAGTACAATGATGAATCCGGCAGTCTGGACGTAGGAGAGCCAAAAGTCTCTTTTTTGTAGGCTCTGGGATGCTATTTATAGGCGTAGGATGCAAACATCTCGCTCAGATCTCGGGAGACCTCTTCTGGCATGTGTGGGCACACGCGATCGATCCCAATTGATTTCGATCTGTGATCGATACGAACGAATTGCTTATCGATCAAGATTTGATCCAATCGAGTTGAAATTTGGCATGAACACTCTTTAGGTTGTAATTAAGCTCCAGTGAAAATTTCATGGCATTTGAACTTGTAAATTGTGAGATATGATCGATGAAAATTTGAGTTTTTGGTGTGCTGTATGGTTCGAATCGATATATTTGTATCGACTAGTTCGAATCGTTATCGATCACATGCCTGCAAGTTGATGTAGCACTTGATTTTAATCAACCCATTTTTCATGCCGAGTCAACCAAGTCTCCTCAACTTTTGTGCCTCGTTCGTATAAATTTGTAGTCTGTTTTTCGTATCGACCAGAGCTCATTCTGCTCATATCGATCGCTCAACTCTGTCCGTATCGATCATTATTGCATCTCGCTACGTATCGATCCTTTGCATGTCCGCTACGTATCGATGAGAGGAGTTGGTTTTGCTTCGATGAAAGGTCGATCGATATGAAGTATGCGTGATATTTGATGGATATAAAATGGACATCAACGTTGCAATCAATGGATACGAAGTGTGATGCTTTTTCATGGCCTGATGGATACGAACAAAGGTAATCTGATGGACACGAACTGCCGAACTTGATGGATACAAAATGAGGTGCGATGGTGGATCAATGCAAATTGTTAGCGCTTGATCGATATAAATAGTGTAGCTCCAAATGGATTCGAACTGATCGATTCGAAAACAGCCTTTTTGATGGACGCGAATAGATTAATTCGAATACGATTTTTTTGCTGAAATTGAACCTATCATATCTTGAGATACGAACTCCGATTGACTTGAAATTTGAAACGTAGCCGCTCCTAACCTTGATTATCATTCCCAATCGATCCCGTCTTGATTGGGGCTTGGCCAAATTTTGACGACATTGATCACAACCTCGTTTCCAATCGATCTCCAAACTTGACATCCATCCTTTCCAGCCAATTTGTTGATATTCCGGTCTTGACCAAAAGGTGGGATAACACTTCAAATATGTTTTATTTAATTAAAAACTTACTATAGAATTTACAACATTATTTAATTTACTATTAAACCATGATTTACATAAATAAAAAATATTTTAAACATTTCATAGAATTTAGAAAAGAAAGGGAAAAATAATCAAAATATCCTTCATATAATACTTTTATCAAAATATCTTTATAACTAGATGTTTCAACAAGTTTATCCTCGTTCTTACAGACTCTGATCGTATATTAGTCAGACACAAGACTAGAAATTTCCATGTACTTAGTAGACCTGTTTCAACACCCATTGAAAATACTCAAAAAATATACGAGTACTGCTCAAATTCTGATGTTACGATAGCAGTGGCCCGCTGCTGATCTAGTGTTTACGCAATGGACAAAAAAATTTCCAGATGATCCTTCCACCTTTCGGATTCCAAAAATAATATCGTAGTCATTTCATAAACAAGGGACCATCGACTCTTGCTCTAGTAGTACGCTGTTGATTCAATGATTTACGCAATGGATGCACTTCCTCCCTGGAAGATCCATAAATAATAGATCCTAGGATTGAAAGCACCTTCATTGGGTAAACTAAAGAACCATTTGCTTTGAAAAAAATCGAGGAACTCATGAGTTTAAGTCCGGACAACCATATCGGTTCGGATCCATTTCTGAATTCACCTATGTATTTTAGGGTTTTTCGGTCGAATCCATTCTTGGATTCCCCTAGTCCATCTGGCTCGAAGCATATCATACTAGATTTCTTCGTGGAGGGTACCTTTCCATAGCTTTTACTTCAAAATATATCATACCATATATAGTACCCTTTCAAAATCATAACTTCAAATATCACACTTACATAAATTCCAATATATACAAGATTTCATTTCCGGATTGAGTACTTTACAAAATCAATAGTCTCGAATGTATCAAATCATTCTTATATGAATTCCATTATATATAAGATTTATCTCTTCAGATCCAATACCTTCCAAAATCAAAAGTTTTCCAAAATCATCTTATACTTATATAAAGTCCATCTTATATAAGAATCGAAATTTTTCCGAAATCAATTACGCTGTTAGCACCAAAATTGGTCACTAACACCCATAGAAAGATTGTGTAGAGAGATTAATGAAGAAAGTAAATTGAAATAGAGAATAGAGTGTAAATTTAAATGCAGAGAACAAGAACACCAAATTTATAGTGGTTCGGCGTTACTGCCTACATCCACTTTGAAGTTGATTTCCATTGATTTCCTTGATGGGTGATTACAGATACAATCCGTTTTTAGTTACTAGAATACAATTGCAAAGTAAAAGAAATAAGTCTGGAATGAGTCTTGAAAATGGCAGAGTCTCCCCCAGTGTTCTCTCCAATCTCCCCCTTTTCTGTGCCCCTGCCCCTCTATTTATAGACAAAGGTGGGTTGGACTTCCCTAGTGGGCCTGGTAGCTGAATAACTTGGTCCAAATAGGACAAGTCTTGTACGTCGAACCGAGCGTGTCGAACGGTTGAAGGCCAAACCCTCCTTTTCATGCCGAGTGATCTCTTTTTTGTGTGGGAGGACTAGGCCGAGCGACAATCGAGGCCGGACGTGCTGGGGAGAACGCCGAACGTCTTTGATTACCGAATATTCTTGGGAGGCCAAACGTTCCTTGTGTCGGACGATGGGATGCCGAGCAGTATAGAATGTTGGTTTGCCAGGTCGAACGTCCGGAGATGCCGAGCATACTTTACGCCGAGTGTTCCTTGTAGGTTGAACGTTTACTTTGGCCGAACGTACCTTGTGCCGAGCGATCCATGTTAGCCCAGGCCGGACGAACCGAGATAGCCGAACAAGATGAGTGCCGAACGAGGAGCTTGAAGTTTGAACACCATCTTGACCGAACAAGGCCTTTGGCTGAGCGATGCTCTTGGCCGAACGAAGTCTCTAGCCGAGCGCCATCTTTGGCCGAGCAACGTCTTAGGCCGAACGTCCTTGGTAAGCCGAGTATTAAGTTTCTATGTTATGGTGCCGACCCATCTACAGGCCGGACGCCCTTGGTAGGCCGAGTACTAAGTCGCCCGGTCAATTCCCTGGGAAACACTTGCCCCCCAAAGTGTATTACGTGACCGAACGTGATATGCTTTGAATTACTCACCTTCCTCGGGTCGCATGATTCTCTTGGCCGAACGCAGTGTCGAAGGTCGAACGATCCACGTTACACCAAGTGACTTCGTATGACGAACAACGCAGCTGAAGATGAGTGCCGAACGATCCATGTTAGCCCAGGCCGAACGAACTGAGATAGCCGAATGATACCGCCTTGACAAGTAAAACCGGTCATAGTCTCTTCAACTTCTCCTCCTCCCTTATAAAACCCGACATCTTCTTCTTCCTCCTTTTTTCCTATTTTCACTTCTGCAACCTTGAACTTTCGAACCACCCCTATCATCATATTCTAAAGTCCTCCCGATCCTTTCTAAAGCTCGATCCACGAACTAGGTAAAATCCCTTTATCCGACTCCTTTTCCTGATTAAAAAGGTATCGATTAGTAGCCCAAGTCCATATATCAGAACAGTGGTCGGAAGGGCTACGTGGGTGGAGGACTCCAAGGCCAAACATTGTGAGGTAGGGAGAAGTGATCAGGGATGATAATTCGTAGAGGTTGTTTGGGTGAGATACTGTGGTTCGACACGGTTCCCTTGTGTCGAACGAGGTTTGGAAAAAAGGCCGGTGGAGGAGAGGAAAAATCGAAGGCCATGCCGAGTGTTGAAGCTCGGCGTATCCATCGTTCAGCATGGCACACCATAGGCCGAATGATGGGTTGGAAGGTTAGGGAGGAAACATGAGGCCGTGGGGAGGCTGAGTGTTGTTTCGGCCGAATGGTGTTTTGGTCGAACGGTACTTTGCCGAACCATCGCAAGGCCGAACACTCTTACGTGCCGAACCATATCAAGGCCGAACACTCATAAACCGAACAACGCATACACGTCGGACCAAACATGCCGAATAATGTTGCGGCCGAACAATACCTGGCCGAACAAAACATGAATGCCGAATGTATCCTATTGGCCGAACATAACTTACTCCGACCAAACAATTGCCTTGCCCAATTTCATAACTGAACAAGGACAGGAACTCCAGCATACTTGTATATCGAACTAATTTGGACTAATAACCTTCCCAGCAGATATAAACTTGAACTTAATACGATGTAACTGGATAACCTCCTCTAACGTTTCCTGAACCTGAAACTGTAATCGCGATTAGGGAGACTTTTGGAGACGGTCAGCGATGACGGTCTTTGAAAGCGATGATTTTAAGCTTAGTTTTTATCGGTGACACTGCGACTTCCAAATTTTCAATGCTTATACACGATTGACTGCACTAGTTCACACACCACGTGGGGGGATTATTCGTGTTGTTAATTCTGACATCGATCATTTTTCAAGTATAGTTCACACAGGTGTTTTGTCAAATCCGTTATTTATTGAAGATGTCTAAACGATCCAGCTCCGCCACTATCTCAGATAGGCTCGAGCCGTCTTCCAAACAAAGAGGCGCAGACACTTCTAATCTGTCGACCTCCCCCGCTCATGATTTTGCTCCTGATACCCTGGAGTCAACGATTCTCCTGGATAATCCGATCGATTCACAGGCTTCGAAGATTAACGAAGCTGCGCTCCGGCGAATATGTTCGATTCACGGAATCCCTTTCACCGACGTGTTAGTTTCGTCGGTCGTGATCGTCCACACCTGCCCCCAGTCGGATATACCACTTGTCACAAGTTCATGTGCTGGGTGGGCAGCGTGCCTCCGTTTAATTCTTTTCTCCGGGACGTGCTACAACATATCGACGTTGCCCTGTCGCAGTTACACCCCAACGGACACGCGTTCATATATGGGACTTACCTCCTCTTCATGACCGTCTTCTCTAGACCTTCATCTCCCAGCGACATTAGATATATTTACATGATCAAGAAGCAGAACGATAGTCCCACTTTCGTGTTCCTCGAGCCGTATCACAAGTGCCAAATCCTAACCGGAGCGTGGAGTAAGTTTTCGCTGTACAAACAGGGATGGTTCTATGTGCGCTGCCCTCCTGGCTTTGCGAGGAGATGGGTTGAAGGAAGTAAGTCTTCTTCTTTGAATGGTGCTCATGTTTTTATCGATGCTATGATTTTCCTAATTCTTGTTTTATCTTTCCAGATGTCAGTCCCCGTCCTGAGGACCGTGGTCACTATAAGGCTGTTGAAGCTATTAGGGCTCTTCCTGTCGAAGAACGAGACATTCAAACTCTCATCTCGAATGAGTCGTTGTCGAGGTTTGGGCTGTTAGCCGAAGGTCGTCGGGTGAGTCTTCCCGAGGGCGTCTCCGCTCCTAAGCCCAAGTCCGGTAAAGGTAAAAAGTTGGCTGGATCGTCATCACGCCACACCCCCGGCGCACAAGAGGAGGGGGAGATCGAAGAGGGTGAGGCCCCTGAAAAGCAAGGTGAGAATGTGGGTCCCACTCCGGATCCACTGGTCGAGGTGCACGATATTGAGACGTCATCTTCCCCTTCGAAGGGAAAAAAGAAGTTGATGTATAGGGTAAGGAAGGAGAAGGTTGGCGGAACTTCCAAAGTTACGCTCATCCCGGCAGAGAAAGAGGCTTCTTCACAGCAAGTGGAAAGTTCTTTAAAGGGCCTGTCGAATCTCTCCATCCCCGATGATCTTCTTAACTATGACTTTGGCGATCCAGAGGCATTAAAATTCCATTCGTCCGTCAGAGGCGATGTGGGCATTCCATCCCAAAGTCAGGGAGAGAAAACCCCTGTTAGCAACGCTACTGGTCCGTCAGGGGGAAACACTAGGACACACACAAACACTTGCACTTCAAGTCTCACTTAGATTTTTTTATATATAACTCCTCTTGCTAATTCGCTGTTATTTGAATTTCGTGCAGGTGACATGGGACGCTCGCACGGATTCGATCGTCTCCGTGGTTCTTCTATTTTTCATCCGTCCGGACGGGACTCGGGTCCCCGAGAGACGTCGAGATAGAGATGGTGGTGGGGACCGTCATTCTCGGGACTCATCATCTCGAAAGAAACTGTATTACCAGCCCAAGCATCACCGACACCCCCTTCTCATTCGGGGCAAAGCAAGGATCGGCCTGGTTACAAGGGGTCGCAATCTGATATCCCCCGAGATCAACGCTTTGATTCTTCTTCCACTCGACAGTCCGAGTTTCTCATAGAAGGGGCGAACTTATAAAGCCGTCTCCTCCTGCTCCTGCATCGGATCCCACAGTATCAGAGAGACTGAGCGAGCTCAAAGCCACATTTCCCAAGATCTGCTTCGATGGGTTGAAGTTCCTTCTGGCGATTCATCCTATACCTGGAGATGTTAAGCAGAACGCCATTGTCTGTACCAACGATGTCTATGTTCAACATGACGCGTTCGTTCACCTAGCCGAGAAACTTTCCGAAGTCTCTGTGGAGCGCCAGCATGAAATAGACCGTTTGAAGCTTGAGGCCACCCACGATAAAAACATCATTAAGGCCCAGGACGAAGAAATCGCCACTTATAAATCTGAACTCGAGGCCGCCCATCGGAGTGCCAGGGATACTGCTGAGGCCGTCACTCACTTGGAATCAACTCATAAGAAAGAGCTTGACGAGGCAGTTTAACGATGTAAGGCTTTGGCCTTGGAAAAGGACTCCGTTTAAAAGGAGAGGGATGCGCTCAGCGCTCGGGTCAAGGAACTTGAAGAGCTTCTCCGCAGAGAGAGAGAGGAGAAAACGGCTGCCCAAGAAGAGTCACAGCGATAATGTGACGAGATCATCGCCACCCGACTTTTAAAAGAACAACTCGAGGGCGAGCTCTCCAGGGTTGAGATGTTAAAGAGGGAGGCCCGTGAGGAGGGCAAGAGGACGGCGTTGACGGACATCGATTCCCGTCTTGAGGCAATCAGGAAGGAAGGTAGAGAGGAGATCAAAACTGCGTTCGACCCACTCATTGCAGAATTCAACGCCCACACGCTCATGCACCGTGACCTAACTTTTTGGGAGATGGCTATCTTGAATCATTGTTCGAGGCGTGGGAAACCCTAATTCTGATTAGGAAGGCCGAGCGCGGTGTCGAGGTTGACGAGGAGGATTTGATAAAGGAATTTCTGAAGGTAAATGAGCCTTTGGACCTATCGGCGGCCAAGGCCCTTTACTACAAAGGCTCCCCCTCAAGGAAAGGGAAAGAAGTTGTCGCCAGTCCATCCGGGGCCGAGTCTTCTGTTCACGTGCCTTCCCAGCCGACCGGTCGGCCGACACTTGATCCCTTTGAACAGCACATTGGCTATGATCCAGAAGCCCCTAGCCTGGGCATTCATGTTTTGTCTCCTATCCCGGAGGGCGAAACTCCTTTGACGGCAGAGAGTTTGCCAGTGCCTGGTAGATAACCTTCCACTTTATATTTTGAAAGTCGTCATTCTTTGTGAAGTATTATTGCATTCTAATGCTCATCTTTTCTGATTTTGTGCAGGTCGTTCCGACCCCGATCCCACTCCGAGGAGCGATGTTGCCAAGGAGGTGGAAAGGTCCGGTGGGGTGCTCATGCTGGTGAGGTTCCTGGGCCAGATGCTCAAGTGATCGGGGCGCTTGACGAAGGCAAGTCCGATTCCTCCTCTGGCAGTTATGAAGTCGAAGTCACAGGCGCCTCTGAGCATACATCTGAATTGAGCATGAAGGAGCGGCTCGAAAAAGAGAAAAAAGATACAGCCAAGGTCAAGGTTGAGCTGCATGACGTGGACCTAGACGATCCCTTTAACAAGCCATTGAAGGTCATCCTTACTGGCAGGTCCAAGCCCTTGAACGTTCCCCCTACTTCTTCAGTTATTACTCCTCCATCAAGGAAAGGTTCTAAGGGTAAACGATCTGGGGAAGAGTCGTCCGGGAAGAAGTCAAAGAAACACAAGAAGTGACCACTATCCTCGTTCAACGGGAGTTAATCTAAGTCATGTAATAATTATCGTAGAGTTTGTAAATAGACCGTCGACTCCGAACTTTGGAATGTTTTGTAGCGGAAAACTTTTCTTAAATAAAGCTTAGTTTCCTTTTCTGTTTTTTCAAAAGATTCATATAATTCAGTTCTCTTCTATGCTTCAAGCATTTTGAATTTTTTTTACTTGTATAACGGGAACATAGAACATTCCAGTCCACATTCTGGGGACTTGGAGAAATTTAAACATTTACACTTGAGTTTGCATTCCAGGGACCTAGAATACTCCAGTCCGCACTCCGGGGACTTGGAGATTTTTAGTCGTTAATACTCGAATCCGCACTCTAGGGACTTGGAGTACTCCAGTCCGCACTCCAGGGACTTGGAGGTTTTGAGTCGTTTATACTTGAGTCCGTGCTCCGGGGACTTAGAGTACTCCAGTCCGCACTCTGGAGACTTGGAGATTTTTATTCGTTTACACTCGAGTCCACACTCCGGGGACTTAGAGTACTCCAGTCCGCACTCTGAGGACTTGGAGATTTTTTTTTTCGTTTATACTCGAGTCCGCGCTCCGGGGACTTAGAGTACTCCAGTCCGCACTCTGGGGACTTGGAGATTTTTATTCATTTATACTCAAGTCCATGCTCCGGGGACTTAGAGTACTCCAGTCCGCACTCCGGGGACTTGGAGATATTTTATTCGTTTATACTCGAGTCCATGCTACGGAGACTTAGAGTACTCCAGTCCGCACTCCGAGGACTTGGAGATTTTTTTTCCGTTTATACTCGACTCCGCACTCCGGGGACTTGGAGATTTTAATTCGTTTATACTCCAGTCCGCACTCCGGGGACTTGGAGATTTTTATTCGTTTATACTCGAGTCCGCACTCTGGGGACCTCGAGTACTTCAGTCCGCACTCCGGGGACTTAGAGATTTTTTTTCCATTTATACTCGAGTCCGCACTCCGGGGACTTCGAGTACTCCAGTCCACACTCTGGGGACTTGGAGATTTTTGTTCGTTTATACTCGAGTCCGCGCTCCGGGGAATTAGAGTACTCCAGTCCGCACTCCGGGGACTTGGATATTTTTATTCATTTATACTTGAGTTCATACTCCGGGGACTTCAAGTACTCCAGTCCGCACTCCGGGGACTTGGAGATTTTTATTCGTTTATACTCGAGTCCGCACTTCGAGGACTTCGAGTACTCCAGTCCGCACTCCGAGGACTTGGAGATTTTTTTCGTTTATACTCGAGTCCGCACTCCGGGGACTTCGAGTACTCTAGTCCGCACTCCGGGGACTTGGAGATTCTTATTCGTTTTGAGCGTTCGTACGCCAGCCAGAATAATATAATTGTAATTTCTTGCCACAATATTATCATACGCAGAAACATTAATCATTCATGAAAAAGATGGCTTCAAGCCTTTATTAATGAAAGCATTAGACTGTTTTATTACATGCCAAGAACTAGGAATGAAAACATACTGGAAATAGATGCAATTACTACAGGAAGGAAACAGACTAGGGGTAATAACGCCGCAAGTGCTCGCTGTTCCATGCTCGGGGGAGTGTCACACCATCGACGGTCGCTAGCTTGAATGTTACTTCTCCAAGCTTCCGTTCGATGACGTATGGACCTTCTCATGCGGGATTCATGTGAGATGGAGTTGGAAAGACTCGTTTCAAAACGAGATCTCCCACATCAAAGGTTCTTGGTTGGACTTTTCCACTATAATATCTAACGACTCGGTGTCTGTATGAGGCCGCTCTCAAATCAGCTTCTTCGCGTTTTTCATCAATAAAGTCCAATGATTCCAGTAAGAGATCCTGGTTCGTTGTTGGGTCGTAATAAGTTACCCGATGTGATGGAACCTCAAGTTCCACGGGTATGACATCTTCTGTGCCATATGCCAATGCGAATGGAGTGTGGCCAGTCGCGGTCTTGTGGGTAGTTCTATAAGCCCAAAGTGTCGTTGGGAGTTCATCTACCCACTTGCCTCTATCCTTTTCCAAACGCTTTTTTAATATGGACACGATTATTTTGTTTACGGCTTCCACCTGTCCATTCGCCTTTGGGTGAGCGACTGCTGCAAACCTTTTCTCAATGCCACATTTCTGACAAAATTCTTTGAACTCCTTGCTTTCGAATTGAGTTCCATTGTCTGTTATGATGGTCCGTGGGAGGACAAAACGGCATATGATATTTCGTACAACGAAATTAATGACTTTCTTGGTGGTGATCGTGGCCATAGGCTCTGCCTCTGCCCATTTGGTGAAGTAATCGACTGCCACTATTGCATATTTCGCGCCTCCTTTGGCTAGGGGTAAAGAACCAATCAGGTCAATTCCCCACATTGCAAACGACCAGGGACTAACCATTTGTGTGAGTTCCGTCGACGGAGCTCTTGGAATTTTCACGTATATCTGGCATTTGTCACATTTCCTCACATAATATGCGGCGTCACGATTCACGGTTGGCCAAAAGTATCCATAACGGAGGATTTTCTTTGCCAATGTTTGCCCCCGGTATGATCACCACACTCTCCCTCATGGACTTCTTTCAGTACCCGTTTTATCTCGTCATGGGCCACGCACCGGAGTAAGGGGGTCGAGAATCCCCTCTGATACATTATTCCGTCCTATATTACATAACACGAAGCCTTAAGAAGGACTTGGCGTCTTTCGCTCCTTTTTTCAGGCAAATCCCCTTGTAGCAAGTACTGTTTGATCGAGGTCAACCACGATTCCTTTTCGAGTTTGGTTTCCAACACGAAATCTATCTATATCATGTCTATACTTGGAGCAAGCAGGGTCTCAACAGGGAACAATCCCATTTGCTGTGCATCACCAGTGCTTGCGAATTTTGCTAACGAATCAACTTCTCTATTCTATTCGCGTGGGACATGGGAGATGTCATAATATTCGAGACTTGCCAGTAACTCTCGAGCCCGAGCGAGGTAAGGAGCCAGTCTTTGTCCCTTTGCTTGATAGTCTCCCCGCACCTGGTATACTACCAGTTGTGAATCGCAGAAGATTTCAATCGACTTTAATCCCAGTTCGATAACAAGTCTTAAGCCAGCATTCAATGCTTCATATTCGGCTTCGTTATTTGTTGCAGCAAACTCAAGCTTCAAAGCATAGCAGATTGATCGGTCTCCCGGAGTTATGATGACTATGCCTGCCCCCGAGCGATGGTCGTTAGATACCCCATCGGTGTACATCTTCCATCGAACAAGAGGTAAGACCCTGTGACTGCTCGGTTCATCTAGCAGAGTGAATTCAGCGATGAAGTCGGCTAGTGCTTGTCCTTGTATGGCCTTTCGCGGTAGGTAGGCAATATCGAACTGACTCAACTCAATATTCCATTTTAACATCCTTCTGAAAGTTTTCGGTCGTTGGAGTACTTGTCGCAAGGGTTGGTCAGTGTATACACCGATTGAATGTGCTTGAAAGTAGGGACGAAGCTTGCGTGACGCAATCACCAAGCAATAGGCGAGTTTCTCAATCTTTGGATAATTCCTTTCCGCCCCAGTCAAGCATTTACCAACATAGTAAACTGGCCTTTGAACTCGGTCTTCCTTGCGGACCAAGGCCGTGCTGATGGCATGCTGGGAGATAGCCAAGTACACGTACAACGTCTCGTGGACTACTGGTTTCGATAGTACCGGGGGACTTTATAAGTGCCTTACCAGAGCCCGAAATGCTTCCTTACAGTCGGACGTCCATTCTAAGTTTCTCTTTCCTTTCTTTATAACGTCGAAGAAGGGAATACACTTGTCTGTAGTTCTGGATATGAATCGACTTAACGCAGCCACTTTTCCATTCAGGCTTTGCACCTGCTTTATGGTTCTGGGTACCTGTATATCTCGGATAGCCTGGATCTTCTCTGAGTTAGCCTCAATCCCTCGCGCGTTCATAATGAAACCCAAGAACATTCCTGAAGCTACGCCGAATGAACACTTTAGAGGATTGATCTTCATCCCGTAGTGCCTGAGTATATCGAACATCTCTGTTAAGTCTCGGATGTGGTCTTTTGACTGCCACGACTTCACAAACATGTCATCCACATAGACTTCCATTGTTTTTCCAATTTGATCTTTGAACATTCGATTTACCAGAAGTTGATAAGTTGCTCCTGCATTTTTTAATCCGAAGGGCATTACTACGTAGCAATACAACCCGACGTTCGTGACAAAGCTGGTGTGTTCTTGGTCCGGGATGTGCATCAGAATTTGATTGTAACCAGAGTATGCATCCATAAATGATAGTAACTCGTGTCCGGCTGTTGAATCGACTAGTTGGTCAATCCTTGGTAATGGAAAGCTATCCTTCGGGCATGCTTTGTTTAAATCAGAGTAATCAACACAAGTTCTCCATTTTCCATTTGCTTTCTTTACTAACACCGGGTTAGATACCCATTCAGGATAGAGGGCGTCGCGGACGAACCCGTTGGTTTTTAGTTTGTCCACCTCCTCTTTGAGAGCTGCGGACCTCTCTGGGTCCATGCCTCTCCATTTCTATTTCACAGGGACATGTTTTGGGTCTATGTTCAACATATGACTCGCAAGTGCAGGAGAAATCCTACACATATCAGAATGTGTCCATGCAAAAACATCAAGGTTCGCTCGGAGGAAATCAATGAGGTTTTCAGCTGCTACGGTGTCTAGCTGTGATCCTATCTTAAGAACTCGTGATGGGTCATTGCAACTAACTGAGATGTCAATGGTCAGTTCGGCCGGTGCTGCATTTGTTTCCCTGGGTTCCCTATCATCATCTCTCGGATCTATGTCTCTATGGATCCGAGATTGTTGCCCGAGCCAGGGCTCAGGCACTAGTTGTCAATCATCAGAATTTTGGATGCGGACCGAGCTGTCTGCAACCTTTCCTTTCTCCCTACGCCGCACCTCTCTGAGCTCAGCCACATAGCATGCACGACCGGTTGCCTGATCAGTGTGCACTACTCCTACTCCTTTGTCTGTGGGAAATTTTAACGTCAAACACCATGGGGCCATGGCTGCCCTGAATTCCGCCAGGGCTGGACGTCCCAGGAACACGTTGTATGGGGAATCGACATCCATCACTATGAATGGTAGGATTCGCACTCTCATGCGTTCATCTTTCCCCAGTTCGACGGGTAATTCCACATACATGGCATCAGTTGCCGCGCCGTTAAAGCCATGGATCCTGGCTTTGGATGGTTTCAAATCCTTGATTTCCAGTTTCATTTGGTCATATGCCTTTCGGAAGATGATGTTAACGGAACTTCCGCAATAAATTAGAATTCTCTTTATGAATGCTGGCCCGATGGTTGCGGATATGACCATTGGTTCGATAGTTGGGGCCTCTACCTTATCCGCATCTCTGCTCCTGAACACGATGTCATCATTCATCGTGCGCTGCTGCTTTGCGGGAGTTCCATCCTCTACATTCGAACAACACTCATAATCCACATGTATCAGAGAGTTAGCATTTTGTTCCATCACCTGCCAGTTCTTATCCACAGGGTGAGGTCTGCCAGAAATCGTGTTAATGACCAATCTACCCACAGTTCAAGTAGGTTGTTCTGGTTGGTGTGGGGCTGGCCCTCGCCCAGGGTTCGATGTCTCTTGCCTTCCGTCTTGTGAGTCTTTGACAAATTTCTGTAGCTTCTTCTGCCTAATCAATTTCTCAATAGCGTCATGAAAATGTCTGCACTCCTCTGTGTTATGCCCATAAGACTCATGAAAGCGGCAAAACTTTCCAATTCGTTTCTGCTCCTCTGTTGATTCCTTTGGGCGTGGTTTTCTGTATTGAAAAGTGTTGCAGGTTGATAAGTAGATGTTCTCAAGAGATGCATTCAGTGGAGTGCATTCGTTGTAGGTTGGGATTCTTGACTTCCATCTCCCAATTTCCTTTTTCTTTCCGAGATTTCCACTTCCGGATTCTTTAGACTGGCCGGGCTTGTTCTGGACGTTGGCTTGAGTCTTTCCAGGGCTATTGCCAGTTATCTTCACGGCGACGTTGCTCTTTACAGATTCCTGAATGGGCCCTGGTGCCTTGTCTTACCTTGTCCACCGAGCTTCTTCCCTCCTTATGAACTGATGAGCTTTCGAATAAAAATGCTCCAGTGTGGATGGGGGCTTTCCCGCCAACCAATCTCCAAATTCAGAATCGGGATCCACTCCACGCATTACTGCCATCAAAATTACATGGTCGTTAGGATTGCTCACTTCGGTAGCAGCAACATGAAATCTCTGCAAGTATTCTTTCAGTGACTCTCCTGGAGCTTGGGTCACACTTGATAAGGACATCACGTCCTCTGGACGAGTGGTGTGTATCCTGAATTGTTCTATGAATTTCATTGCTAATTCGTCGAAGCTGGATATTGATCATGGGGAAGTCAAGTAAACCACATGGTGGCAATTCCGGATAGAGTAATCGGGAAGCACCTGCACTTGGTTGCATCATTGGATCTTGCTGAGTCCATCACCCATCCATACCACATTACATGCTCTCTAGGGTCAGTTTTCCCTTCATAGGCTGGAATGGTGGGCATGCTGAACTTTCTTGGATATTCAGCCTGTAGAATGGGGTCCGTGAAGGGAGTATGGCTTTTCGACACTCCCCAATCTTCATTAGTCAAGCCTTGATTCTCTCTCATCAACTGCCTGACCATAGCTGTCAAGTCCGGGGTTTGTATAGAAGAAGGGAGGTGGGGTTCCGTTCCACGGGCCTGATTTCTAGTAGATCGATCAGTGGAACCTGTTTGTGCATTTTCTTTCCTGCGGCGTCTACGCTTAGGCGGTTCATCAGCTGAAGTCGAACTATCATCTTCGGAGTAAGCGACAGGGCTACCTCTAGCATTCTGATGCTGCTGCTGAGTAAGCTGGGTTATGAGGTCAGCATTGACTTGCATTTGCTCAGCAAGTTGCTTTCTACTCTCCTTAAGTTCTCTTATCAAGTCATTGAATTCCGCTCGGGAAACAACTTCTGCTTGGTTTTGGTTGGAGGGTCCTGCACCTTGAACAACTTGCTGATTGCTAAGCCCGAGTTGTTGCACACTAGCAGTTTCGTGGGCATCTGCATTTTGAAAGGCTGATCTTGTCTATGGTCTTCCCATGGTAGAGTTATTGGTTGTAACTCTGAGTTGAATCAACAAATGCCTATGAATGATTATGGATCTCCTTCGGGGGACTTATGCAATCCAGTAGCTACAAAGTAGATCCTAATAGCCTGAGAATTCAATTCTCAGTGAAAGCACCAAAATGTTAGCACCAAAATTGGTCACTAACACCCTTAGAAAGATTGTGTAGAGAGATTAATGAAGAAAGTAAATTAAAATAGAGAATAGAGTGTAAATTTAAATGCAGAGAACAAGAACACCAAATTTATAGTGGTTCGACGTAACTGCCTACATCCACTTTGAAGTTGATTTCCATTGATTTCCTTGATGGGTGATTACAGATACAATCCGTTTAGTTACTAGAATACAATTGCAAAGTAAAAGAAATAAGTCTGGAATGAGCCTTGAAAATGGCAGAGTCTCCCCCAGTCTTCTCTCCAATCTCCTCCTTTTCTGTGCCCCTGCCCCTCTATTTATAGACAAAGGTGGGTTGGAATTCCCTGGTGGGCCTGGTAGCTGAATAACTTGGTCCAAATAGGACAAGTCTTGTATGTCGAACCGAGCGTGCCGAACAGTTGAAGGCCGACCCTACCTTTTCATGCCGAGTGATCTCTTTGTTGTGTGGGAGGAGTAGGCCGAGCGACAATCGAGGCCGGATGTGCTGGGGAGAACGCTTAACGTCTTTGATTACCGAATATTCTTGGGATGCCGAACATTCCTTGTGCCGGACGATGGGATGCCGAGCAGTATAGAATGTTGGTTTGCCAGGCCGAACGTCCGGAGATGCCGAGCATACTTTACGCCGAGTGTTCCTTGTAGGTTGAACGTTTACTTTGGCCGAACGTACCTTGTGCCGAGCGATCCATGTTAGCCCAGGCCGGACGAACCAAGATAGCCGAACGAGATGAGTGCCGAACGAGGAGCTTGACGTTTGAACACCATCTTGACCGAACAAGGCCTTTGGCCGAGCGATGCTCTTGGCCGAACGAAGTCTCTGGCCGAGCGCCATCTTTGGCCGAGCAATGTCTTAGGCCGAACGTCCTTGGTAGGCCGAGTATTAAGTTGCTATGCTATGGTGCCGATCCATCTACAGGCCGAACGCCCTTGGTAGGCCGAGTACTAAGTCGTCCGGTCAATTCCCTGGGAAACATACGCTGCATAAAAGCCATATGGGATTGAACATCTTTGCTTTATAATAGATTTCGAATTTAGAATAGTTTGTAATCTAAAATAGTTTTATATATAAAATAGTTTGTAAAATAGTTTTGTATATAATATTTTATAAAATAGTTTTGTATATAATATTTTGTAAAATAGTTTTGTATATATAATAGTTTGTCAAATGATTTTGTATATAAAATAGTTTGTAAAATGGTTTTGTATGTAAAATATTTTTGAAAAATGGTTTTAGATTAATAGTTGTTTTGCATTAAAAAAATCGATTTAAATTACAGAGCATATCCAACCCAACAATTTTCATTTTTAAAGCATATCGTTATATTAGAACATAAGTTGTACATATGTCATCATCATGCAATATCACATTCGATCGCTCGCTCGGTCATATAATTTCGCTTTCGAACTAGTATTGTTTATTCGGCTTCCCTAGTGCAAACTTTGATAAGGTTTCTTGACTAGAAATCATCATTCTCCTTGCATAGTCATATACTATGATAGAGAATTTTAGAACCAGACCAAAAATCCATATCAAATATTCGCCATCAAGAATCAAATGAAAAACCCTAACACGAAATGGTGTAATTCACCTCGAACTTGTGTACTCAAATCCAGATAAAATAAATTATGCGAATAAAACAATATATGTACAACTTACGTATTTATTCCAATTTATTTCATCACAATTACATTTTCAATTCACTTTATAAATCTCATTCATTTATATACATTTTATCTCTTATCAACTGAAAAAAATTCTCCATATAATGACAAAATCATTAATAAATAACATTACTACACCTTGCTTCATTTTAAATCACATTCATTTTCACATATAGTATTTCTCATTTAATACCACATTTATTTGCGAATCATTTCATAAGGAATTTCCTTAATTTATAGCCAATTTATAAAGGCTTAACTTCTTTTACAAGAAATTATTCGAGTTTAAAGTTATCCCAACTTTAATTATAACCATTTCTTACAACATCCATTTATTTCATAAATAATTTACAAGTCATGACTTTATTTATAATCATTTCATTTTTAGTTCATATTTTTTTATATTATTAATTTTCATTATTACTTTTCAATTTATTTATGACACGTTTCATAAATTTTAACTAAGTTTATAAACACTTTTACAACCATTTAACTTTATTTATAACACATAGTTTTTTCAATTTCAAATCAAATGCTCTAATACTTAAATTCACACTTATAGGATCATATTTCATTCTAAAAGTACAAACAAATTTTCAAAATTATTTCATTAACATAAATTTTAATAATTCAAATCTTGTTTTACGCAATTTGCCTTTTCCAATTAAGGTTATAAAATTCAACTTTTATAATTTTACAAAATTAATAAGTTTTAAGACTAAAATTAATTTCAAAATATTGGACTGTCCAAAATTTCAAACATTCCATTCTATTCCAATAGTTGAAACTGCCAATCAACAAAATAACAAGATTCACAACAAAACATTTCAATTTCATAAACAAATATCCTAATTATTCACTTTTGAATAATACTACTATTATTTACAAAATATTAGTAAACCAATTATTAAAACATCAGAATTTTAGTTCTTAGATTCTCGGTTTAAATTCTCTTTATTAAGACTAAACTTAAAAATCATATTCATATAATCATTCACTTTATTTTCTTTAATATACCATTATTAAATTAGCATTTATTTCAAAAATTCAAATCAACGATAATAGCCAATGTTTGTAAATTGGCTAAATATAACTGATCAACGATAAATGGTAATAACAAATATTTGTTATTATCATTTCCTAAAAAAAACATTACAAATAACTATATTATTTATAAAAAATTCATTTCCTTATATATAAAATATAATGTTAGGAAAAAATTATTTCATTTCAAAAGTATAGAAAACATTTTCTAGCACTAACAAATACGCGCTCTCGCATATATATACACTCAAACTCATTCTAGGGTACTACTAACCATATCTCTAATGAGTTAACCCCAACAGGCTAAGTATCTCTAAACCAAAGCTTTATTACCAACTGTAACAACTCGCCTTTTTGGATAGTTTAAGTCGATAATATACCACACATGTATAACTCAAACTATTCAAAAGATAGATTATTAATGGAATTATTCAAATGAAATAAGATTCAAAGGAAAAAATACAGAATCTCGCAGTAGAAGGATAAAGTAAAATACAAAAAATAAATACATAAATAGTTCATGAAGCTATTATCCAACAAAATCAGAATTTACATTATTTTTCAGACAGAATAGACAATTGTTGTAATAGTAGTTGATACGGTCCTCGACCCCGTCTTCATCTTTAGAAATAAGTGTCTTCGCTAAACTGAAATACTCGGTCTGACCCAAGCATAAAGTAAAATAAAAACACTAGAGTCAGGACTAATATTCTTATGTAAGTAAGTCAACTCAAGTGCAACGTATAGATAACTCAATAAGTGAAATGCTTAGGTTTAAATAAACATCATCTTTCACATTATAAATCGGTTCAGTTCAAATACTGAATTTTATGTTCGTTTCCAATCGATTCATTATTAAATTTAACTTCATATTTCATTTTTTAACTTAAAGCTATTAAGTTAAAATCAAACAACAAGTTTAAATCTAAAAATCCAATTAAAACTTTCATTAAATCAATTAAATTTCAATTTCATAATTTCAAGTTCAAACATAAACTCAAACTTACAATATTCCAATTTTATTTCTAAATTAATTTATTTAAACCCAAAATATTTTATATTGGGTATATATCATTTCAACCCAAAGTGATTTTGCTAACTATCAGGGAACTTGGAGTGTGAGAATAATAATAACATAAATAACATAACATGTCAATGACCAACATGCGTGCACATTTAACAATTTAATATACACACATGCATAACAAACATATCACATGTGTCACATACCATAAACAACATGAGTGAATATTTCAAATACTAACATATCATACATTAACATAACATATAAATATAGAACATCACATATATACAAGGAACTTGCAAGGTGATATATAATAAAATAACATGGCATTTCATTTTTCCAAACATAAAACATTATTTCCACATAGCATAGGTGACATTATTAACATAGCATGTGCAATACATGATTTTATTAACCTAACACTTTTTTTTCAACATAGCATATGTGACATATTTCAACATGGCATATATAAAAAAGATTCTAACGTAACACATTTTCTAACATATCATACGTGAGATATTTAACATACATATGTGACAATTAATCAAATCAACATAACATACTATTTGTGACATATAAAACAAAATAAACATTTCCCATAACGTTTTCAATGTTTATTTACCTAACAATAAAATATTAATCGTGAGTGGTTACCCATCTTTTGAGTTTAGAGAGTTAGAGTTTTTGCCAACACAAATAGATGGATCCAAGTTGAAATCCAAACACGACAAGCTAATCAATCTTATCCAAAACAATAATCCAAAAGAAAAGAAGAGCACGATAACGGAAATCGAACAAATTATGTTTCCTTCTTTTTTATATAAAATAGAGGAGGAGAGAGGAGATGGCCGGAATTGGTGGTGGCGGGCGGCGGCAAGGGGAGAGAGGATGGAAGGGTTTTGAAGAGAGGAGGGATGAAATTTGAGGATTTGTGATTTTAGATTTTTTGGAGTTCTGTAGATTTGAGGAAGGAGAAGAAGAGTACACTAAAAGTTTCTCAATGAGAAAAAAATCTATACGTACTTATTTAATCAGATAGGAAACCAAAGGTCAATTGTTGGAAAAAGGAAGGATCCAAAATCTCTTAGGATTTCTAGGGTCTCTTGGTTTACTAAGGAGCCTATTAGACCAAACAAACCCAATAAGACTTAGCCGAAAACACAAATATACGCTGCAAATTTATGTCAATTTTTCACAGTGATTTATATTTTTAGAGTAATAGGAATTCGATTTGGATAAAACAAAAAATGGAGAGGAGATTAGAATTCAGTCTAGTGCCATAAAAAAAGAATAAAATTTTAAAATTGAAATTGAAATTTTCCAACCAAAAGTCAAACTTTGACTAACTTTGACCAAAATTTGAAATTTCACAAAGAAATTTTATTCTATTAAATTTGATCAAATAAAACACTCAATATAACAGATTTTAAAAAAATCAAATTTTTCTAAAATTCAAAATACTGTCATTTGAAGTTGTTAAAAGTTACGGATCGTTACACTTTATCTTAATTAAAAGATGTAATATCAATTAATGCAATATTAATTTGTTTCCCCTTATCATATTTAAAAGGTTAAATGTCAATCAATTCAATATATATATATATATTTCAAATTAAATGATGGTTATAAATTCTCAATTTATTGCTACTAACATATTCGTAACTTCTATTGTGTCGTTATTAAACAGTTGTAACGTTTATTGCATTAAAAAAACATCCATCACTTTACAATTAATTGTTTTACCTCATTCCGTTATTTGAAATCAACTTGGTATGTTACCATTAAAATCACGCATTTTATTTTTCATAAATAAATACGCATTTTATCGTCGCTTATAATTTCCTTTATTATCCAATTCGTGTCGTTAACTACGTATCCATCCTCATGCAATCATATTCAAACCTATGGTGTCATCCTTATTATTCAATCAACAATACCCAATGAATTATATTAACATAAGTTTACATTTTTTTCATTCATATTTTAACGTTAACATCTTTTACCATATTAACTGCAATAATTAATTACATAAATTTTCGTTGATTTCCAAATTAATTCCAAACATATTAAATAATGAGATGATAAATGAACAATCATTAATTTCAAGTAATTTTATCACATTTATAAATTTATTACGTACAAACAAAGATTATAACTACTTACCACATCACTAATTTCATATTCTATATTAACCAATTTCAGTCAATTTCATACAATCCCACCATTACATTCATCATTTAATTTATTTCATTATTTAAAATTATAACCAAATTAACCTAAAATTTATTTCAATTGATTGAAATTACATTAAATAGTTATCCATAGCATTCAAACAACATTTCTAAATCATACTGTAGTTATTTCCTCAATAATAAATCATAAATTTTAATTTCTCACAATATAAAATTTCAAAACATTATTAATTTAATATTTTAATTATCAAAATTTACGGGTCATTACAATTCATATATGCATTTAACAATTTTCAACTTCAAAAACACATCACAAAGAAGCATAGAAAACATATATACAACATATATACATGAAAACGTGATATTCAAACAAGAATAAAACACACAACATCAAAGAGTTTCTATAGCAACTATCTTTATACGAACACTTTCATTTCAAGTCCAAATCAAGTCCGTCCCCTACTAATCCATAGGTGCTTTGTTACAAGGCTATGAATTAAGTCATGAAAGTCCATACACAACATTTACATATGTTATTTCTTTCCAAAGCAAGAATCAAACGGTATCACAGTATAAATTCAAGCAACATCAATTTATTTCAAACAACAACACAAGCATCATTCGAATATTTTTAATGGTGATAAAACTCATCTATTTCCAAACCAAACAAAAGAACAAGATTCCACTTCCTACTGCTACCTAGAAAGCCACCAAAACTTCCTACCATCACCTTATTTTCATAGGCCACGCCTCCAAACTCCTTTAATTTCTCATGTCTAATGCATTTAGGTGGGATATGTGATCCACTTCTTTATGTTTTGAGTAGACGGTAGTTGTTGCTATGTTGTCTAAGGTTTATAGAAAGGGTTTGGAAGAGAAAGGAGTTGTTTATATTTTGATTTTAGCTTAGGAATTTTATGAAGAGAGAAGAGAGAAACATGTGTTTTTCTTATGAAATGAAAGAGAAACCAAAAGAGAGGGCTGAGGGAATGTTTATATAGAGTTGAAAAATGTGGCAAATGATTTGCCAAAGTTTTCCTCATGTGGCTAGCAAAAAGTCTCCTTCCTTCTACCATTCTTTCCAAGAAAAAATCCTTGAAACAAGTGTTGATTCCCGTCGCCATCCATGCCTTAAACCATATCTTGAATAAGGATCCTTTTGTCCCCATAATTCCTCTTAGTTTAATTAATCTTTTGGTTAAGAATAAAGGTGATTTACATTGTTGCAAATGTTTTCATATGTGTTCATTAGTTTGTTACACAAGTCCAAGAAGTTCAAACGACTTTTACGGAATAAAAAGTCATTTATCGATAAAATGATTTTCAGTTACATTATCGATATTTCTCTGAACTATTTATTTTTACAAATAGAATTCAAAAATAAGTTTCCTTCATTATTTATTAATTTAAAAGGGTTAATAAGGTTATAAATTATATTTATTCACATAAAATCCTAGATACAAATATTTAAATGATTCAGATATTTAAATGCAAGGTGTTCAAAATTTCGGGAGTTATATTCTTCCCTTTTAGAAAGTTTCATTCTTGAAATTTCAACAAAAGCAACCGAAGAAATAACCATACATTAGTACTTAACAGTATTCTCAATCATTAGCAAACATAGCATATAAATATACTAAAGCCTATACAATGTACATATATAATCCATACGCAATATCAAATCCATTCACCTGCTCGATCATATAAATCTCACTTTCGAACTAGTATAGATAACTCGGCTTCTCTAATGAAGAATTTGATTAGGTTTCTTGATTGGAATTCTCAATTCACCTTACATAGCCATATATTATGATAGAAAACTTCAGGATCATATCAAGAATTTGTATGAAGTGTTCGCGGTAAGGAATCGAGTCAAAATCCTAACTCGGACCAGTGTATATTACCTCAAAATCATGTGCTAGAATTATAGATCAACAACTGTCATGTAAATAAAATGATCTATGTACAACATACGCACATTATTCTATTGGTTTCTTAACTACACAAATTTATTTTTTATTCACATTTATTTTAACATATAATATTTTTTATAATTACTAAAATCATTTATGAACTATTTTATAAAACATTACTTATGTTTTTTAAACATTTCATAAAGTTGTATATTACTTTATAAAACTTTCCATAACTTAAGCTTATATTCGTATAACACTCTACTACATCCTAAGAGCATATACACTATCTTATATTTGTTTTACTTAACATTGGTGTTATACAAATTTAAAACTTATTTTTACTTACCATCTTCTCCGTTTAAGAGATATATAAGCACTTAGCTTCAATTTTTATATCGATTCGGAAGTTTTTGGCTGTCTAAAATTATGATAACCCGGAATTTTGGGCAATAGCAATTTGATAATCTTCATTTAAAAATTATTTAAATTGACAATATTAATTTAAATTTGATAACATTGTATAATAATTTTCTTTCATAAATATATAATGTGGCAAAAATTATCTTTATAAAACTAATAATAAAATTGATTTGATAATTTTCTCTTATAATTATTTTAATTGGCCAGTTTATTCTTTTAAAAGTTAATAAATATTTAAATTGGCAAAATTCAATCTTTTCAAAACTAAAATAAATATGAAGTGTGACGACCCGGAATTTTCGAGCATTTAAATTGGGATATTTAATTGACTTTAAATATTCAATAGAGTAATTTTAACTTAATTTTCGAATATCAAAATTTATTTGATAATTGAATTATTAAATTAAATAATTTAAAGTTGGGTAAATTGTTGAATTTAGAATTTTAAGCATGTTTAGAATAATTTGAAAGCTTATAAAATTTATATTGATAACATTGAATATAATAAAAGTGTTAACATGGAACCTAACACTGAATTGGTCAGTTTTGAAATTTAATCGTTTAAATTGAATTTAAAAATAGCCTTCGGAGGCGCAGTCTCGGAATTCGACGAAACCAATTCCATTGGATCAGTAATATTGAATTATTATCGGATTTCAAATTTCGTATTGATCGGAGTTGTCGTGTGTGCGTACGACATATAAACGCGTTGAAATCTATAATCGAATTCAATTTAAATTTATATTTATATTTGGTCAACATCAGCTAAAATTATATTAATATCAAACTTTTTTTCTCATTTCAGCTGTTTTTAACATCACCTCATATCGCTGTAGCACATCTATTCAATCACAAGCGTATCCAACACGCGATTCATTTTTCTCTTTAATAAGCACGAACCCTTCCTTTTCATTTATTCTGTAACGAATTCATAAAAAAAATAAAAAAAAATAAAAATAAGTCAGTAATGGCTGGCAAAAGAGTTCCCTTCACCTCTGAACAAAATCGAGTCTTCATCCCCCTTTAAAAATCATTCACGAAGTCGTTTATTCCCAACATTTAAATATATGGCCGCGTTAAACCTCTCCTTGTAGATCGAACGTGACTTGTTATCAAGCTGGAATCGCGCATCGTCGTTTTGTTTTCGCTCACGCATAGGATTTTGGGGACGATGTCGCCGCAGTTTAGTCGAGTTGCACGAATTGAGCTGTACTAGAGCAGAGGGCCGTGATCGCATCGATGATCTCGAAGGTAATCAGTGTGATTCGATTCGTGAGGCTAGGGTTTAGGCCTCTCAAGCATGCGGTCATCGTTTAGGGTTCGAGCTTCTCAGCAGACGTATCAACACATTCCCCTCTTCCTTATTCGACGCAATTGCCTTGGTCCTGCAATTGAGGGTCGCGATGGTCATGGGTCAGGTATAAACTTTAAATTAACCTATTGATCTATTTACATGTATTAGTATAATGGGATTTAAAGGTTAAATTAAGTTAGGATTTAGCTTAGTCTGATTTCTTGAAATTCTGGTTCATTCAAGTGAACTAGGAGTTATTTAGAAGAAGAAACCAGATTTGTTTTACATATATATGCATGGGAAAAATAAGGTATGGGTGATTTATGTGTTTAACTAATTAATTTTTAGTATTAGTTACCGAAAAATTAATTAGCTTATGGGAATTAGTTAAAATAAATTTACTTGTTTAAAAATGAAATCTCTGGTTAATCAAACTATAAATGGAAATTTAATTGTTCAAATTGACTCGAATGTTGATAAAAACAAAAATGTAATGTTTTTTTTACAAGGTCTAAAACTGTGAAGAAAACAAGTCGGGTTGGATCAGATTGCAAATCAAAAAAATTAAAGGTGAGTTAATCTCACTCAGTTAATTTAAATTTAAATGTTTAAATTTAAATAATTGTATGGATGGATGAATTGAGTGATGTGATCTAGTATGATATTTTAGAATTGGCATATTATATTGTGCTAACATTTGTGGATGCAGGGAAAACAGGTTGGAGGGATCCAACTGGACCCCTCACATTTATTTAAATTATTCAATATTCTCTGTTGTGATTATTTGATATCCTATGATGAGTTATATTGGAATATTGAATGTTATGGATTGATTGGATATTCGGTTATAATGAATTCCCAAAGTTTATGTATTGGATTGTTGAAAAGAAATTAATCGGAAGTAAATTTGTAAGCGAAATAATTATAGAAAGTTTGAACAAATTTAAGAATGAATTGGAGAAGAAATAATGTGACTTTAAATTTCTAATAAATAAATTGTGAAGTATAGAAAGGAAATTTGAATAAATAGGAAGTTATTGAATTACAATCTTCAACGATATTAATTAAAGAACAAAACATTTATTTAAAATGTAAGATTTAAATTTTTGAAAAAAAAAATATAATAATAAAGAAGAAGTTGGGAAAAGCTGAAATTTGTATATTTCAGTTAAAAGATTTAAAATCAAATGGAAAGGAATAAAAATAATAATTAAGTGCATAATTAAATGAAATTTGAAATAAATTGAGTAATTTAATAAACTTATTTCAAATGGAATAAATTGAAAATCAATTTGGAGAATTGATTTAAATGTTTGAAGCTGGAATTCTTCCTGGATCACTAAGTACGCTTTCAAGTAAATTTTGAATATAAGTTAATAGTTTTAAAATTGTTTTTAAAAGGTATGTTTTCAAAAATTTATTATTTCTAATATTTAAATTTTAAGGTAAGTATTTCCTCAAATCTATTATAGTAGTAATTATTTAAAAAGTGACTTAATATTTTGTTTCAAAAGTGTAATTCTAGTTTTATATTTTATTTAGTAACTTTATTTTCAAATATTCATATAAGATGTATTTTTACCAAATTATTAAAAGTAGTTTTAATTTAAATGTTTTTAAAGTATATATATTTCAAAGTAAAGTGTTTTAAATTATTTTTAAATCTAGTTTTGTACTTGGTGATTTTAGAGAAGATAGAAAATATTTGGGAAAGTTGATTCTGAAAAGAATGAGGGATTTGAAACTGTTTTCAAAGGATTGGAAATAGAAATATATCTTGTGAAGATATTTTTGGGAATTAATAAATAATTTGGGAAATTATTTATTGGTTGATGGTTGTTTGTGAATATTAATTGATAGTTAAATAACCGACTATCAATATTGGCCAACTACGTTGATCGTTTCGAAGAGACCAGGATCGAGATTTATTTCTCGAAAACCACTTCGATCTGGTTTGTACGTTTCGTGCGAAAAACGTGTTCGGAGTCGAAGATGAAGCAGTGAAGTGCAAGGGCTAGTCGCTACTAATCCTGAGGATATTTCCAAAATGGATGTAGTAGGAATAGTGCCTTCGGTTCCGTTCGAACCCAGGACGGACTTGTATGGACGAATGCTTGCGAAACATCGTCAGGAGGGCGATGGGCATTCTAAGTAAATACGTTCTAAAGGTAACGCTTAGCCTCAAGCCTCATCAAATGGGAATGACTGAAAATCAGGGGATATGCAGAAAGGTTAGGTGGGTCATGCCCAAGAAGGACAAGATAATTCCCCTGTCTAGATGTCCCTTATTTATTTCGGCTTAGTGGGTGGTTGGTCGCGCCAACCACGGGGTTTATCTTGTTCGGGACTGTTCAGTAAGGAATGGTTCCGGCCTTGTGTTGCAGGGGATGAAGGGAGTAATCCTCGGTACGGTGATCTAGGCCCCGTACTGTGACAGGTGGTACCCCAGTGCCTAGTCATTGTTGGAAATCCATTCTCCCTACGAGCCTTGTACGAGTTTTGTTTGTATTACCCACTTTTGTGGCTAGTAGATGGAATTTAATGAATGTAACAATTTCGGCTATTTTATAAGTATTTGTATATAGACCCTATTATAATATCAGAGGATTTCTATAAAAATTGTTTTAGCTATCGTAAGGTAAAAACCCGACATGTTTATTTGTGGCATGGTCTTACGAGATGCTTTTGTTTTCAAAGGATTTTTGAAACTTTAACAATCAATTGGGTGTGATTTCCTCACTCTGGTATTCCAGACTGACTCGGGTGTTATTTAACTGTAATGCTCGGGTCAGACCGAGTATTATAGGATACAGGATATGGTGCTGTGGAGCTCAGGAGACGAGCTGGATGACGATACGTATTCTCGTACTCGTGTATATATATTTCCGCTGTGTTGGGTTGTTGTGTACTCATTGTATGTTATTGATGTGAGCTGTGACTGATGTACTCTGATGATGTAATGTATGTAAACAGATATATTTGATTTTGAGTAAAGATTTTTTTTATTATCTATTATATTTTATTCCGCTGCGATGGTTAGATTCTGTTGTTGTTTCCAATTCTCTTCTTCTACCTCTTCTTCTTAAACCCAAATGGTTCGTATTTCTGTGCAACTTGAATTGATTGTTGTAGAATAGTGTAAACTCAAGGGGTACGGATTTGCGGGCTGTTACAGTTGGTATCAGAGCTTAGGTTGGTGATAACCTTGGCTCTGGTGGGAATTACTCATAAATTAGAGTCCGTAGTACTCTATAATGAGTTTGAGCGTATTAATAGATATGAGCTTGTTAGTGAATATAAAATGGTTTTATATTGTGTTGATTGGTTTATGGAGTGGTATATGAACCTTCGTCGGCACAGCCTCGAAAACTGTATCGAAGGGGTTTCTAAACAATTGAATAGAGCAATCGACACGATATTGTTTTAAATATGGGTGAATGAAATAATTTTGCCCAAAAATATATTTTTGATATGAAGAAAGTTTTTGGTAAACTATATAGCTATTATATGGTTGCTTGGATGTTAGAAATGATAATATTAAAGTATTATCAATGTTAAATGAAAATTTAACTAGAAATTGAAAATAAACAAAGTTTACGGAAATAAATTCATGATAAAATGAAATTTGTAAATATGAATTATAAAGGTAATTTATAAATTGAAATAAAAACCAAATGAGAATTTGTATGAACATAAACCATGCAAATGAATTATACTTAAATTTGATTTAAGCAGGATTTGGAAGTGTTTTGAAGATAAATGATAGCATTGTTTTGAAGATATTTCTGAATGGAAATCTGTTTTAAATAGGTTTTGAAAGTGATATAGCATTGAATTCACTTCAGTCACTGGAAAATAACTTCGATGATGACTGCAGCATCATCGATGTTCATTTTCGAGTTTCTAAGTGATGAATTGCTACCAAATTGATTTATTCAGAAAAGTTAGTTGGTTTTGGAATTTTCAAAGGGAATTTGTTGTGGGTAAAACCAGGATTGGTGTAACTTTTGAGAAATGTGATTTGTGACGTTGGAGATTTCAAAATGATTTGAAACCAAAGCCGGGAGTTTAAAAATCCGGATAAGATAAGTTGTCAGCTTATAAATTGCGATGATTTTAAATCAGGAATGGAATATAAACTTTGAAGGTTGGAATTTAAATTTAAAGATAAAAATTGAAAATGAAAATTTACTTGGAGTTGGAAATAAAAATTTGATTGGATTGAAATACATTGAATAGGCTGGAAATAATATTCAGTTGTATTCGAATTAAGTTAAAATCGAATCGAGTCAAGTAAATTCTGAGTTTAAAGTAAAATTGAATTGAAATTGATTCTTAATTGGATAAGAAATAAATTGGATAAGAATTTAATTGAAATAAATAAACCAGAATAATTTATAAAAGAATTAAAATGCATGAATAAAATATATGCTTGGGTTATAAATAAGCATAAGGCTTGAGTTAAAAAAAAAAAAAGAATAATATATTCAAGCCTATGAGTAATGGAATGGTGTAAATAATAAGTTGCGACTTATAAAATTGAAAATGGAATACAAATCCAAATAAATATTTAGATGAATAGGGAAATGAGAGGAAAATCCAAACTTGAATTGTAAAATATATTGAACTAAGGAAAATAAATAAAAGTGATATTTGGAATGAAAAAAAAAAATTCAAGTGTTGGATTATAAATAATGGGAGAACTAATTAGATAATAAATTAGTTAATAAAATTGAATTGTGAGTTAATAAATTGGATGGTAAATTAAAAGTGGATAATAGAATCAGAACTTGAGTTATTAATTAAAAATTAGACTTGAAGTGTTAACAAAGTAAATATAATTTGAGATGTATAAAATAAAAATGTAAATGGATTAAAATAGTAATGGTTTGAATATGCAAATGAAATCCAATAAGTGGAAATAAATTGGATATGGCCTTGGAATTAATTGAGTTAAGTTGAGTATAAAAGAGAACTTTGTTTGCAAAATGAGAATGAGCTTAAGTATAAAATTTGAATAAATTGAAGGAAATTGACTTAAGCTAAATAAATGCAGGAGAGTTGAATTGAATTCAACTTAAACAAAGTTTAATAATATTGGATTGGTTTTAATCAAGTGAAAATAAATTTTTAACCGAAATAAAAATTCGGTGAGTTATAAATAATGTCAATGGAATGAAGTTCTAGAATAAATGATTGTAAACCATTTACATTATTAAGGAATTGAAATAATTTGAGACGATAAGGAAATAGAACGTTTCGAGTTTATTTGAAATGGTTCAAGTAAATGTGGATAAACAGATTATATTGAATGAATAAGTGATGGAATAAATAAGTATCAAATGAAATATAGTTTAAATAAGTTGAGAAATGGTTATTGAATAAAATAGCCCGAATTGTTTTCGAGCTAAATAAAATAGATTGGAATAAACAAATATGGAATGAAATGTAAATAAATGCTTGTGAATGAATTAAAATAAAAGAGTAATTAAATTGGTAATGAAGACGGACCTAAGATGTTAATAGTTTTGTATGAACTAGTTTGGTTAATAAATGAAATACAAGTGAATGTATTCAAATCCGAAATGGAAGCGAGGATAATTGGATTGTGAATAAATTTGGAAATAGAGTGAAATCAATTTGAATTGGTTATAAAACATAAATGCTTATTTATTCACCTAAATCTCGTCAAATTGCATGAAATAAATTGTTGTTTGTTGTAAATGGGGTAATTAAATATTCTATGAGTGAGAGTAGTAAAATAAATTGATTTTGAAAGCAATTGGATTAAATATGAGTTCAGTTGCTTAAAAATGAATTAATGTAAGTGATTGAATTTTAAACCATTCACATTGATGAAGTTGTATACGAATGGATTGAAAACCATTCGAATTAAATGAAAATGGTTATAAATTAATTGAAACAGTTAGATTAGCATGAAAATTGTATAAGTTGCTTTCAGAAAAATGTTTAGTGTGAATTTATTTTAGAATTCATATGTTTTAACTATTGCAAGTAAGTGAAATGTGTTAAACTCCTTTTATTTGGCACTTACAAGTTTAAACTGAGTAAGTACAGGTACCTGGAAGCCGTGAGGCTGGATTTGGTAGTGCTACTTGCTAAAAATAATAAGCTGCTTGCTTAAAATGCTAAATAAGGTACGCATACGCAATAAAAATAGGAAATATGAACTGTTTTTGGTTTTTCCGACCGTGTGGGTCGATGTATATATATTTATCTCTTTTGTCAAATTGCAAAAGCTCCTCCGTACAAAGGGGACTCTGCCAAAATTTTTCAGAAATTTTGGGAATTAGAAATTTTTTGAAAATTTTGGAAAATTTTGTTAACGACAAAACTATTTAGAATGGGAAACTAAAATAGTTAGTAAATGAAACTAATTAAAGTAATGACCTAAATTAGGAATAAATGAAGGATAAAAATTAAAAATTCAAAGTTGAAAATAAATGAAATACATATGTAATATGGAAATCGATTTAAATGGAAATAGGTATAAACTAAAAGTGGTAAAGAGAAATAAAGATAAGAAACATATAAAATGTTTGTACTAACTTAAGAAAGGAATGGTAAATCTAGATTGGAAATTGATATTACAAATATAATCTAAGATAATATTGAAATGAATAGATATTGACATTTTGTAGGAAAATCGATAAATTGTTTTGGAATATTGTGATTGGATATTAGTACCAAGCAGGTTATGCAGGTATTGTAAAAGGGGAAAAGAGAATTGGTTTTTGATTCAGAAGATAAATTTGAATTGCCCGACAATAAGGTATGTATTTAAATTTGGTATGGAATTTGATTGGGATTTGGATTTGGATTGAGCCACTTGGCCTTTTGTTTTCTTTTTGGATTTGGGAGGCCGTAGAGCCCTTTTGTAGTTGTACCGAGTCAGCCGCGCAAAGGAGACGCTGGCGAAATTTTTCGAAAAATTAAAGAGTTAGAAAAAATTTGAGGAAATTTTGATAATTCAAAATTGGTTTTAAGATTAAAACTGGAAGGGTTGAGCAAATAGATTGTTGCAAACTAGGGAAAAGTTTGGAAAGTTAATAAGACTAATAATGGGTCTTTTGTAAAAAGATAATTGGCAAGGATGTTGAATTGTTTGGTTTTGAGGAAAAGTAAACGGGTATTGGACCATTCTTCCTAACTAGTAATTTCGGGGACGAAATTCTTTTAAGGGGGGAGGAATGTGACGACCCGGAATTTTCGAGCATTTAAATTGGGATATTTAATTGACTTTAAATATTCAATAGAGTAATTTTAACTTGATTTACGAATATCAAAATTTATTTGATAATTGAATTATTAAATTAAATAATTTGAAGTTGGGTAAATTGTTGAATTTAGAATTTTAAGCATGTTTAGAATAATTTGAAAGCTTATAAAATTTATATTGATAACATTGAATATAATAAAAGTGTTAACATGGAACCTAACACTGAATTGGTCAGTTTTGAAATTTAATCGTTTAAATTGAATTTAAAAATAGCCTTCGGAGGCGCAGTCTCGGAATTCGACGAAACCAATTCCATTGGATCAGTAATATTGAATTATTATCGGATTTCAAATTTCGTATTGATCGGAGTTGTCGTGTGTGCGTACGACATATAAACGCGTTGAAATCTATAATCGAATTCAATTTAAATTTATATTTATATTTGGTCAACATCAGCTAAAATTATATTAACATCAAACTTTTTTTCTCATTTCAGCTGTTTTTAACATCACCTCATATCGCTGTAGCACATCTATTCAATCACAAGCGTATCCAACACGCGATTCATTTTTCTCTTTAATAAGCACGAACCCTTCCTTTTCATTTCTTCTGTAACGAATTCATAAAAAAAAAAAAGTCAGTAATGGCTGGCAAAAGAGTTCCCTTCACCTCTGAACAAAATCGAGTCTTCATCCCCCTTTAAAAATCATTCACGAAGTCGTTTATTCCCAACATTTAAATCTATGGCCGCGTTAAACCTCTCCTTGTAGATCGAACATGACTTGTTATCAAGCTGGAATCGCGCATCGTCGTTTTGTTTTCGCTCACGCATAGGATTTTGGGGACGATGTCGCCGCAGTTTAGTCGAGTTGCACGAATTGAGCTGTACTAGAGCAGAGGGCCGTGACCGCATCGATGATCTCGAAGGTAATCAGTGTGATTCGATTCGTGAGGCTAGGGTTTAGGCCTCTCAAGCATGCGATCATCGTTTAGGGTTCGAGCTTCTCAGCAGACGTATCAACACATTCCCCTCTTCCTTATTCGACGCAATTGCCTTGGTCCTGCAATTGAGGGTCGTGATGGTCATGGGTCAGGTATAAACTTTAAATTAACCTATTGATCTATTTACATGTATTAGTATAATGGGATTTAAAGGTTAAATTAAGTTAGGATTTAGCTTAGTCTGATTTCTTGAAATTCTGGTTCATTCAAGTGAACTAGGAGTTATTTAGAAGAAGAAACCAGATTTGTTTTACATATATATGCATGGGAAAAATAAGGTATGGGTGATTTATGTGTTTAACTAATTAATTTTTAGTATTAGTTACCGAAAAATTAATTAGCTTATGGGAATTAGTTAAAATAAATTTACTTGTTTAAAAATGAAATCTCTGGTTAATCAAGCTATAAATGGAAATTTAATTGTTCAAATTGACTCGAATGTTGATAAAAACAAAAATGTAATGTTTTTTTTACAAGGTCTAAAACTGTGAAGAAAACAAGTCGGGTTGGATCAGATTGCAAATCAAAAAAAATTAAAGGTGAGTTAATCTCACTCAGTTAATTTAAATTTAAATATTTAAATTTAAATAATTGTATGGATGGATGAATTGAGTGATGTGATCTAGTATGATATTTTAGAATTGGCATATTATATTGTGCTAACATTTGTGGATGCATGGAAAACAGGTTGGAGGGATCCAACTGGACCCCTCACATTTATTTAAATTATTCAATATTCTCTGTTGTGATTATTTGATATCCTATGATGAGTTATATTGGAATATTGAATGTTATGGATTGATTGGATATACGGTTATAATGAATTCCCAAAGTTTATGTATTGGATTGTTGAAAAGAAATTAATCGGAAGTAAATTTGTAAGCGAAATAATTATAGAAAGTTTGAACAAATTTAAGAATGAATTGGAGAAGAAATAATGTGACTTTAAATTTCTAATAAATAAATTGTGAAGTATAGAAAGGAAATTTGAATAAATAGGAAGTTATTGAATTACAATCTTCAACGATATTAATTAAAGAACAAAACATTTATTTAAAATGTAAGATTTAAATTTTTGAAAAAAAAAATATAATAATAAAGAAGAAGTTGGGAAAAGCTGAAATTTGTATATTTCAGTTAAAAGATTTAAAATCAAATGGAAAGGAATAAAAATAATAATTAAGTGCATAATTAAATGAAATTTGAAATAAATTGAGTAATTTAATAAACTTATTTCAAATGGAATAAATTGAAAATCAATTTGGAGAATTGATTTAAATGTTTGAAGCTGGAATTCTTCCTGGATCACTAAGTACGCTTTCAAGTAAATTTTGAATATAAGTTAATAGTTTTAAAATTGTTTTTAAAAGGTATGTTTTCAAAAATTTATTATTTCTAATATTTAAATTTTAAGGTAAGTATTTCCTCAAATCTATTATAGTAGTAATTATTTAAAAAGTGACTTAATATTTTGTTTCAAAAGTGTAATTCTAGTTTTATATTTTATTTAGTAACTTTATTTTCAATATTCATATAAGATGTATTTTTACCAAATTATTAAAAGTAGTTTTAATTTAAATGTTTTTAAAGTATATATATTTCAAAGTAAAGTGTTTTAAATTATTTTTAAATCTAGTTTTGTACTTGGTGATTTTAGAGAAGATAGAAAATATTTGGGAAAGTTGATTCTGAAAAGAATGAGGGATTTGAAACTGTTTTCAAAGGATTGGAAATAGAAATATATCTTGTGAAGATATTTTTGGGAATTAATAAATAATTTGGGAAATTATTTATTGGTTGATGGTTGTTTGTGAATATTAATTGATAGTTAAATAACCGACTATCAATATTGGCCAACTACGTTGATCGTTTCGAAGAGACCGGGATCGAGATTTATTTCTCGAAAACCACTTCGATCCGGTTTGTACGTTTCGTGCGAAAAACGTGTTCGGAGTCGAAGATGAAGCAGTGAAGTGCAAGGGCTAGTCGCTACTAATCCTGAGGATATTTCCAAAATGGATGTAGTAGGAATAGTGCCTTCGGTTCCGTTCGAACCCGGGACGGACTTGTATGGACGAATGCTTGCGAAACATCGTCGGGAGGGCGATGGGCATTCTAAGTAAATACGTTCTAAAGGTAACGCTTAGCCTCAAGCCTCATCAAATGGGAATGACTGAAAATCAGGGGATATGCAGCAAGGTTAGGTGGGTCATGCCCAAGCAGGACAAGATAATTCCCCTGTCTAGATGTCCCTTATTTATTTCGGCTTAGTGGGTGGTTGGTCGCGCCAACCACGGGGTTTATCTTGTTCGGGACTGTTCAGTAAGGAATGGTTCCGGCCTTGTGTTGCAGGGGATGAAGGGAGTAATCCTCGGTACGGTGATCTAGGCCCCGTACTGTGACAGGTGGTACCCCAGTGCCTAGTCATTGTTGGAAATCCATTCTCCCTACGAGCCTTGTACGAGTTTTGTTTGTATTACCCACTTTTGTGGCTAGTAGCTGGAATTTAATGAATGTAACAATTTCGGCTATTTTATAAGTATTTGTATATAGACCCTATTATAATATCAGAGGATTTCTATAAAAATTGTTTTAGCTATCGTAAGGTAAAAACCCGACATGTTTATTTGTGGCGTGGTCTTACGAGATGCTTTTGTTTTCAAAGGATTTTTGAAACTTTAATAATCAATTGGGTGTGATTTCCTCACTCTGGTATTCCAGACTGACTCGGGTGTTATTTAACTGTAATGCTCGGGTCAGACCGAGTATTATAGGATACAGGATATGGTGCTGTGGAGCTCAGGAGACGAGCTGGATGACGATACGTATTCTCGTACTCGTGTATGTATATTTCCGCTGTGTTGGGTTGTTGTGTACTCATTGTATGTTATTGATGTGAGCTGTGACTGATGTACTCTGATGATGTAATGTATGTAAACAGATATATTTGATTTTGAGTAAAGATTTTTTTTATTATCTATTATATTTTATTCCGCTGCGATGGTTAGATTCTGTTGTTGTTTCCAATTCTCTTCTTCTACCTCTTCTTCTTAAACCCAAATGGTTCGTATTTCTGTGCAACTTGAATTGATTGTTGTAGAATAGTGTAAACTCAAGGGGTACGGATTTGCGGGCTGTTACATGAAGTCTTTTAATTAATTAAAGATGTGATTCCAAATTATAATGTATATAATATATATATATATATATATATTGTGATTTGAAGTTGTTCAATATAATAATTTTCAAAGTTAATATTAAAATATATTCTAATTATAATATATTCCTTATATATTGTCAATGGAAAGGCTTTGATTTGAATTTAGATAATAAAATAAGTTTTCAAAATTTAATATATATATATATATAGTGATTTGGAAAATATGTTAAATTCAGTATAACACTTTTCAAAAGCTATTTAAAAGTTTATCATTTATTAAAACACTTTAAGTAAATGTTTAATTATCTAAAAAGTATAATGGTTTTAGTTTGAATAAGATTTAATAAAATTTTATTTTACTTAAACTAAATGATTTATATATATATATATATAAATAGAAATTTAGAATGTTCTTTCGTTCTAATTAACTTATGAGCTAAGTACAATTTGCATATATATATATGTATGTAATAAATAAAAAACATACATGTATAAGACTAAGTTATATATATTTATAGTTTAAACTCCAATGCATATATATATATATATATATATATATATATATATATATATTAACATTAAAATATAAAAATTAATATAAAAATGTTTTAAAAACATTTGTAAACAATAATAAAGCATTTAAAACACTTGTAAGGATGAGAAGGCATTGTTGTGACATTTGTCTAATTTGTGAACAAGTGGCAAATTTATACTTAATTAAAATCTAGATTATATTAAATATAATACTAGAGGAAATAACTAGTGATTCGTTCAGCTCGAATTAATCTCATCTTCAAATTTTTAAACTGAAAACAAAATTCAAAACAAAATAAATAATAAAGATTTCAGCCTGTTGAAATCAACAACAATCCATGACTAAAGCTTCAAATCTGAGATGTTGCAGATCAAGATGAAGATTAACAGCAAGTTTCAACACCTGATTCATCTTCAACTTAATCAAGTAAGAAATGCAACAGAAATTCAAATCATAATGAAGATCAACAGCTAGATTCAAATTCACCAAAACAAAAGAAATTAAAAATCAAACATCAGCCTGGAAACAAGCCTGGAACAAGAAAATCTGTTCTCTCCTTATAAAAAAGATGAGTAAACTTTTTTAAAAATAGTTTGATTTGGATTAATTTTAATGCATGTGATGATATTGGTTTGTATGAAAGTGATTCAGCCTGAAATCACTTGGAATTAATATATGTAGTGTGAGCGGGTCTCTATGTGTGTGTAGAAGGTCTGGTCTCTATTGATTTACAGTGCTGGTTTTGCTTTCAAAAATTCAAACATCTCAATTGAAACCATATTCGCCTTTGATATTCAAATGAAAGTTGTTTGTTGAAGTCTGCAGATGATTATAAAAATAGTTTCATGGTTTTAAATTCAACAAATAATTTTAAAATGGGAATAACAGTAAAAAATATATATGTTAAAAATCAACCAATTCAGTTCCTGTTTTGAATAGCATAAATGAAAAGGTGATTGAACGATTCTGGCATTTTGGTGGATTGACGTTGTTCGACACAGTGGATGGAAGCGAGGTCGTAGTGGAAGACGATCTGAGGGATGAGGATCTCAAGAAAATTGCTGGAGGAATTTTTCATCGGCCGTGGCGATCGAAAATGGGTGAAGTAGGGTTTAGTGATGGGTTTCTGTCGATGAGGAGTTCTTGGCGATTGCGCCGCCATGAGGATACCGAGGATGATCGCGATAGGTAAGTAGCTGCTGCAGGCCGAGGCGTTTCGATTGGATGGGTCGACGGGGTTCAAAGTGGTTGGGTTCGTCGGCGATGGTCGAATTTTTGATGGAGTTGGCTTCAGACTTTGGACCAGAGTGTTCGAATTTGATTGGCTCGCGTGTTTGTCGGTCTAGGTTGACGTAAGGGCTGAGGAGGTCGACGGCGTAATGTTGGAGCTATCGCAACTGGTCGAAGCAACGTTGAACGGCCGTGCAAGTGCACCGTGCACGTTTGTGTATCCGGATGATCGATTGATTTGGGAAGACGAGTTTGACTCGGTGTTGTGCTCGCGTATTTTATGTGACTCGAAGTAGGTGGGTTTGGCTGCTGACTCGAGGGTAGTCGAGGTTTTGGTGTCATTGACTCGGGTTTGGCCCGAGATGATTTTTGGTTTTAATCTAAAGCTAAGTTTTTGTAAAGAAATCAAGTTTTAAAAATTTTAAACAAGGTAAGTCAAGTTTTTAAGTTATGGAAGTAATTCGTTTTTAAAGATGAATGTTTAACCAGTTTTAAGATATATAATGTAGATAAGTTTTGAAAAGTAGAATAAGTGTTTTATAAATGATTGTGTATTAAAATTTATTAAACAATTTTGAAAGGTTTTCAAAGATTTAAAGATTAAATTAGATGTTTAAATTATTTTTAATTTTAAATTGATTTTTAAATATTTTATTTTTAAATAATGTTTAATGATATAATTATGTAAATCAATTATAATAAAGAGTTTATCTTTAAGCAATCAATTTTTGATTAATTTAAGATAATTAATTTGTGGAGATAATAAAGTTAATTATTATTGTTATTGATTTAAGAATAGTTAATTAATGTAAATGGTTTGTTTGTAAGTAAGAGTTTTATTAAGATAAGTAATTTTCTTAATTAATTAAGGTCTTTTAAATATAAGGAGTAAAGTAACTATTTAATTAATTTTAAATGATTAGTTAATCGTTTGGTTAATTTAAGATAATCACTAAATTATGAATTAATTAAGTAAGATTACTTAGTAAAGTAACTAATGAATAATTACTGGATGTAACTAATTAAAGGGGGTTACTTATTGAAGTAATTAAAGGATAATTACCTGATGGAAGTAATTAAAGGTTAATTACTTAGTGTGAATAATTTAGTTAATTAATATGATTAATTAATTAATTAATGTGATTAATTTAAGATAGTTACTAAATGTAATTAATTAAAAATGTGATTAATTAATTAAGTAATTAATTAAGAATTATTAATTAATGTAATTAATTAATGGAAGTAATTAAGGGTTAATTAATCAGTGTACTTAATCAAAGGATTGATATAATCAATTAAAAAAGGTTAATTAATTAAGGTAAGTAATTACAGGATTGTTAATTACTGTTTATGATTAATCAAGGTTGATTAATGGAAGTGATTCATTAAAGTATGATTAATTAATTGTAATTAATTAAGGATCAATGTAACTAATTATAGTTAATTAATTAATGGAAGTAAATGAAGGGTCATTAATTAATGTAATTAATGAAAGTAATTAAAGGTTAATTATTGTAAATGGTTAAGAATAATTAATTTGAGCAATTAATTAAAGGGATAATTACTTAATGTAATTGAAGGATAATTAATCAAGGAAGATTAATTAAGGTGGATCATTAAGAGATGATTGATTAATTAATTTGTAATTAATTAATGTTAAGTAAGTAGGATTAAAGTAATCCAAGTGATTAAAGGTTAGTAATTAATTTAATTAGAGGTTAATTAAATTGATTAAGAGTGAATCAAACCTGCTTATGGATGATTGATTGATATTGGATGATTTGGATATTATATCTCTGCCATGTGATATACGCTGCTTTGTGAGATGTTTGGTTGATATGAATTATCTATTTATGACAATGTGAATCATCTATCTGTTTGTGTTATTCTGAATATAAGTTTAAATGTTCTAACCTTTAAACAACTAGGACATTAAATTGGCATTTTGGATTTCGGTGAGACCGGGATCGGATTTCCAAATTTGGATATCCAAAAACCACATCGATCCAAATTAAATGTTAGGTCGTGAATCCAAGTGAAGATCAAAGTGAAGACTCGAAATGTAAGAACTATTCATCGTTAAAACTCTGAGAGTGATTCCAAAATGAGTTTAATGGAGATAGTACTTTCAGGTTCGACATGGAGATTTAAAGTGCAAGGGCTATGGTAATTAACTCTGAGGGTGATTCCAAAATGAGTGTAACGAGATAGTGCCTTCGGTTTTGTTCGAACCCGAAACGAACTTGTATGATTGAATGCTTTCAGATTATCGTCAGGTGGACGATGAGCATTCTAAGATAGATGTGTTCTATAAAGGTAATCGTAGCCTCAAGCCTCATCAAACGAGAATGGCTAAAACAGGGGAGGTGCAGCAAGGTTAAGTGGGTAGCACCTAAGTAGGACGAGATTTACCCCTGTCTAGAGGTCCTTTTTTATTTCGGCTTAGTGTGTGGTTGGTCGCGCAAACCACGGGGTGGTCTTGTTCGAGACTATCCAGTAAGGGATGGTTCCGGCCTTGTGTTGCAGGGGATTGGGAGTAATCCTCAGTATGGTGATTAAGGCCACGTACTATGACGGGCGGTACCCTAGTAGCCCTGCCATTGTATGGAATCCAAACTCCAATAAGTGTCGTACGTATTGATTGCTCCCAACTATGTTGGAACGTGAGATGTAAGCATTCTAGATATTTCTATATTTTACTTGAAAACCCTGGACACTATTATAATATCACTGGATTTCCTATCAAATGTTTTGGTTAGCGTAAGGTAAAAACTTTTCCATGTTTATGTGTCGAAAGTCTTACGTGATACCTTTCTTTCCAAAGGATTTTAAAGTTAAGCAACTTTAACCCGTTTACTCACATCGGACCCATGTCTGAGCCAAGTGTTTATTTTCTGTTTTGTTAAACTCTTGAGTACTCAAATTTTTATGAGTAGTCAAGGGATTCAGGTTAGCTTTAACGAATTCTGGAAGAGATTTGGAGCAGGAGGCTTCAGCCTGTAGATATATAGAGGTTTCGCTGTGATGATGTATTGTATTGATGTACTTGAGTTGTATGATAGACAGAAATATTATAACTGTCTAATTTGTGAGGTATAAGTTGTGTACTCTGATGTATATGATACTATGTGATATCTTATGTGATATATTATATTTCATTCGTTCCGCTGTGAGATCCTAGTGTTGTTCTTTCTTCTCTATCTTTTCTTCTTCTATCTCTTTCTTTCTTAATTCATGATGCGTCTTTCTGGTAGATGGAAGACGGGTCATGACAGTTGGTATCAGAGCGCTAGGTTGAGTGAATACCTAGGCTTTGGAGTGATTTCTATCTTTCTTGAGAGAGCGTACTTGTAATATATATATATATATACCTTATTTGTTGGGTTACCTGTCCGGGTTTTCCAACATAAGTTCTAGGAGTAGAAGAGTAGTGGTGTGTGACACGACTACCCTAGTGTGAGGATAGAGTATATCTGTCGAGAATGTAGACCCAATACCCTCTCGAGTAGGATCGGCGGCATTGTGTAAGAATTTTATCAATCTCCGAATGAAACCTGTTAAGAACTCGGAGTCCATCTTTGAAGTGTAAGTATGGTTGTGCTCGTATGAGTGGATTTTCAAGGGTTTGGATCTGTCGGATGTGCAGAAGCAAGTGATGGTATCTTGGCAGCTTTAAGAATGAGTAGCTGCGTGGTGAGAAGAAGTCTCTATGGGTATTTCTGAAGATGTTTACTCTTGAAGCAGTTTTAGAAGTGGTTGAGGAGCAGTCTTTACCTGCCACAGGGAAGACTCGTCTGTGTAGAATTTATCTGGATCTCTAGCAAGGAGGTTGACTATATTGGAGTATGAGACTAAGGTCGATGAGTGATGTTTCGGACTTGATCTCATTGTTAACCCCCTTAAGAAGAGTAAGTTTGGAACCCAAATTTCTTGAGAGGTTGTCCGCACATCTCGAGGGGTCTTGTGTGTAGTTAGTTGATGACTTTTGGGGTTTGAGGAGCCTTTGGATAAAGAAGTCTTTGGTTAGCTGTGGTAGCAGGGTAGCTTAGAGGTGTTCTGTATGCCGACAAGAAGGTCTTCTGGCTTAGCAGTGTCCTAGACATAGAGTTCGGAAGCAGCAGTGTGGCCCGTTTCTCCGATGGTTCAGAAATCTTTGTGGTTCTTCTATCAGCAGTCCGGGCAGATGGCGAAGGCTTTCTTGAAGGGTTAACCTTGTTTGGAGAAGCTTAAGGCTATTCTAGTTGGTGAAGAGAGAACAGTTTCTTCATCTGACTAGGTAGGATCGCAAATGTGACTTGCGATTAGTTTGGGAATTCATCTTGGGTAATCTTTTGTTTAAGATTGAGGCTTCTCATGAGGAAGTAGAAGCTATTGGAGTAATCAGAGATTTTCTGGATGTCATCGAGGAAGTTAGCAATTTTTCTGCATCTAGAGTTTGAGTTCCGTATCGACTTGGTTCTAGAAGCGATATCGGTGGTTAGCCTGGTACTAGGATGGTTCTTAGAGAAAGAAGAGTTGGTGTAGCAGCTCAGAAATTTTTTAAAATGGATTGGTCAGATCTAGTTTTCAAGTTTGAGTTCTGCTGCAAGGTTGTGTGACCGAGTCAAATGGGTCACTAAAATTTTATGGATTTGATGAATAGAGTTTCCGGGATATGTTGATAATTTTGTACTCGTGTTCATCAACAGTATTCTCATCTATTCCAGAATCAGAGTTGTGCAGCGGAAGCAAGGTGGCAGCTATTCTAGAATGGAAGCAACCAGAAATTGCAGTGTTTTGGATTAGAGGGATTCTACAGGGAGTTTTCGGATCTGAAGATCAGATTGGCAAGTACACCTATTTTGGCTGTTCCAGATGGTAGAAGTAAGTTCGGTTTTGTAATGCTTGGGAAGTAAAGCTTGTGTCCTGGATTTCAGCGGATCTTGGAAGACCGTTTGTTGAATAGGATCCAGAAATTGGCTTGTTTTGATCCAATTGTTTCGAAAAAAACATCAGCAAAAGTTGAGCTGATCAGGAAGAAGATAGGCAGCCCAGGATCGTCAGAAGGAGTTATGTGGATAAGATGGATAAATTTGGAATTCAAAGTTAGAGACTTCCTTGTTGTTAAGGTTTCTCTGGTTAAGATAAGCAGTAAGATTTGGTAAGATTGGAAAGCTAGCTCCAAAGTATTTAGGATTTCTTATTTGTGTTCTTGATAAAACAAGTTCTTTTGTCTATAGGATTGAATTGCCAGTTTGGATGGCTGGGATTCAATGTATTTCACGTATCTCTAAGCGAATACGTGTATGATCTATCTTTGGTTGTAGAATCAGCAGTTCAGAAGGTTTTGGAAGTTGAGCTGGACTTGAGTATGGTCTGATATTTTGCTCAGATTGGTGGATCTAGATGAGAAGGAGCTCTGGATCATAGTAGTATAGCTAGTTAAGGTTCTGTAGAGCGAGTATCTCAGTGTTGTACCTGGGAAACTCTAGATAATGATACGAAGATCTATCCTGATTTGTGTTAGGATAGTTAGTTAGATTTGCTTGTAAGAATAAATTGGTTGCTATAGTTGTTAGTATCTGGGTGATATATATGGTTGTTGATTTAATATAAAAACCTTAGATAGATTATTAAATTATCTTTGCTTTTAAATTTCGGGGACGAAATTCTTTTAAGGGGGGAGGAATGTATTAACCCGAAATTTTAGGCAATAGCAATTTGATAATCTTCATTTAAAAATTATTTAAATTGACAATATTGATTTAAATTTGATAATATTGTATATTAATTTTCTTTCACAAATATTTAATGTGGCGAAATTTATCTTTATAAAACTAATAATAAAATTGATTTGATAATTTTCTCTTATAATTATTTTAATTGGCCAGTTTATTCTTTTAAAAGTTAATAAATATTTAAATTGGCAAAATTCAATCTTTTCAAAACTAAAATATATAGGAAGTCTTTTAATTAATTAAAGATGTAATTCCAAATTATAATATATAATATATATATATATAATGATTTGAAGTTGTTCAATATAATCATTTTCAAAGTTAATATTAAAATATATTCTAATTAAAATATATATATTGTATATATTGTGAATATAAAGGCGTTGATTTGAATTTAGCTAATAAAACAAGTTTTCAAAATTTAATATATATATATATATATATATAGTGATTCGGAAAATATGTTAAATTCAGTATAACACTTTTCAAAAGCTATTTAAAAGTTTATCATTTATTTTCAAAACATTTTAAGTAAATGTTTAATTATCTACAAAGTATAATGGTTTTAGTTTGAATAAGATTTAATAAAATTTTATTTTACTTAAATTAAATTATTTATAAATATATAAATAGAAATTTAAAATATTCTTTCTTTCTAATTAACTTATGAGCTAAGTACAATTTGCATATATATATATATATATATATATATATATAACAAATAAAAAACATACATGTATAAGACAAAGTTATATATATTTATAGTTTAAACTCCAATACATACATATATATATTAACATTAAATTATAAAAATTTATTTAAAAATGTTTTTAAAACATTTGTAAACAATAATAAAGCATTTAAAACACTTGTAAGGATGAGAAGGCATTGTTGTGACATTTATCTAATTTGTGAACAAGTGGCAAATTAATACTTAATTAAAATCTAGATTATATAAAATATAATACTAGAGGAAATAATTAGTGATTCTTTCAGCAAGAATTTATCTCATCTTCAAATTTTTAAACAAAAAACAAAATTCAAAACAAAATAAATAATAAAGATTTCAGCCTGTTGAAATCAACAGCAATCCATGACTAAAGCTTCAAATCTGAGATATTGCAAATCAAGATGAAGATTAACAGCAAGTTTCATCACCTGATTCATCTTCAACTTAATCAAGTAAGCATGCAACAGGAATTCAAATCATAATGAAGATCAACAACTAGATTCAAATTCACCAAAACAAAAGAAATTAACAATCAAACATCAGCCTGGAAATAAGCCTGGAACAAGAAAATCTGTTCTCTGCTTATAAAAAAGGTGAGTAAACTTTTTAAAAACAGTTTGATTTGGATTAATTTTAATGCATATGATGATATTGGTTTGTATGAAAGTGATTCAGCCTGAAATCATTTCGAATTGATATATGTAGTGTGAGCAGGTGTGTGTATATATATAAGGTCTGGTCACTGTTGATTTACAGTTTTGGTTTTGCTTTCAAAAATTCAAACATCTCAATCAAATCCATATTAGCCTTTGATATTCAAATGAAAGTTGTTTGTTGAAGTCTGCATATGATTATAAAAATAGTTTCAGGGCTTTAAATTCAACAAATAACTTTTAAAGTGGGAATAACAGTAAAAAATATAGATATATTTTAAAAATCAACCAATTCAACTTCTGCTTTGAGTTTCATAAATGAAAATGTGACTGAAAATCATGATTTTTAATATACATTTCATGATTTTTAGTTGGATATTCAATTAGAATTTTCAAGACGAACGATTCTAGAATTTTGGTGGATTGCCGTTGTTTGACACGGTGGATGGAAGCGAGGCCATAGTCGAAGATGGTCTGGGGGATGAGGATCTCAGGAAAATTGCTGGAGGAATTTTTCATCGGTCGTGGCGATTGGAAACGGGTGAAGTGGGGTTTAGTGATGGGTTTTTGTCGACGAGGAATTCTTGGCGATTATGCCACCGTGAGGATATCGGGGATGATCGCGATAGGGAAGCAGCTGCTGGAGGCCGAAGCATTTCAATTGGATGGTTCGACGGGGTTTAACGTGGTTGGGTTCGTCGGCGATGGTCGAATTTGCGATGGAGTTGGCTTCAGACTTTGGACCAGAGTGTTTAAATTTGATTGCCTTGCATGTTCGCCAGTTTGGATTGACGTAAAGGCCGAGGAGGTCGACGACGTGATGTTGGAGCTATCGCAACTGGTCGGAGCGATGTTGAACGGCCGTGCAAGTGCACCGTGTACGTTTGTGTATCTGGATGATCGATTGATTTGGGAACACGAGTTCGACTCGGTGTTGTGCTCGCGTATTTTATGCGACTCGAAGTAGGTTGGTTTTGCTGTTGACTCGAGGGTGGCTCAATTTTTTGGTGTGATTGTTTGGCCCGAGATGATTTTCGGTTTTAATCTAAAGCTAAATTTTTGTAAAGAAATCATATTTTAAAAATTTTAAACAAGGTAAGTCAAGTTTTTAAGTTATGTAAGTAATTTGTTTTTAAAGATGAATGTTTAACCAGTTTTAAGATATATAATGTAGATAAGTTTTGAAAGGTGGAATAAGCATTTTTTGTAAACGATTATGTATTAAAATTTATTAAACAATTTTGAAAGGTTTTCAAAGATTTAAAGATTAAATTAGATGTTTAAATTATTTTTTATTTTAAATTGATTTATAAATATTTTATTTTTAAATAATGTTTAATGATATAATTATGTAAATCAATTATAATAAAGAGTTTATCTTTGAGTAATTAAGATTTTGATTAATTTATGATAATTAATTTGTGGAGATAATAAAGGTTAATTAATTATTGTTATTGATTTAAGAATAGTTAAATAATGTAAATTGTTTATTGATAAGTAAGAGTTTTATTAAGATAAGTAATTTTCTTCATTAATTAAGGTCTTTTAAATATAAGGAGTTAAGTAATTATTTAATTAATTTTAAATGATTAGTTAATCGTTTGGTTAATTTAAGATAATCACTAAATTATGAATTAATTAAGTATAATTACTTAGTAAAGTAATTAATGAAGATCAATAGTTAGATTCAAATTCACCAAAACAAAAGAAATTAAAAATCAAACATCAGCCTGGAAACAAGCCTGGAACAAGAAAATCTGTTCTCTCCTTATAAAAAAGATGAGTAAACTTTTTTTAAAATAGTTTGATTTGGATTAATTTTAATGCATGTGATGATATTGGTTTGTATGAAAGTGATTCAGCCTGAAATCACTTGGAATTAATATATGTAGTTTGAGCGGGTCTCTGTGTGTGTGTAGAAGGTTTGGTCTCTATTGATTTACAGTGCTGGTTTTGCTTTCAAAAATTCAAACATCTCAATTGAAACCATATTCGCCTTTGATATTCAAACGAAAGTTGTTTATTGAAGTCTGCAGATGATTATAAAAATAGTTTCAGGGTTTTAAATTCAACAAATAATTTTAAAATGGGAATAACAGTAAAAAATATATATGTTAAAAATCAACCAATTCAGTTCCTGTTTTGCATAGCATAAATGAAAAGGTGATTGAACGATTCTGGCATTTTGGTGGATTGACGTTGTTCGACATAGTGGATGGAAGTGAGGTCGTAGTCGAAGACGATCTGAGGGATGAGGATCTCAAGAAAATTGCTGGAGGAATTTTTCATCTGCCGTGGCGATCGAAAATGGGTGAAGTAGGGTTTAGTGATGGGTTTTTGTCGACGAGGAGTTCTTGGCGATTGCACCGCCGTGAGGATACCGAGGATGATCGCGATAGGTAAGTAGCTGCTGGAGGCCGAGGCGTTTCGATTGGATAGGTCGACGGGGTTCAAAGTGGTTGGGTTCGTCGGCGATGGTCGAATTTTTGATGGAGTTGGCTTCAGACTTTGGACCAGAGTGTTCGAATTTGATTGGCTCGTGTGTTTGTCGGTCTGGGTTGACGTAAGGGCTAAGGAGGTCGACGACGTAATGTTGGAGCTATCGCAACTGGTCGGAGCAACGTTGAACGGCCGTGCAAGTGCACCGTGCACGTTTGTGTATCCAGATGATCGATTGATTTGGGAAGACGAGTTTGACTCGGTGTTGTGCTCGCGTATTTTATGTGACTCGAAGTAGGTGGTTTTGGCTGCTGACTCGAGGGTGGCTCGAGGTTTTGGTGTGATTGACTCGGGTTTGGCCAGAGATGATTTTTGGTTTTAATCTAAAGCTAAGTTTTTGTAAAGAAATCAAGTTTTAAAATTTTTAAACAAGGTAAGTCAAGTTTTTAAGTTATGGAAGTAATTCGTTTTTAAAGATGAATGTTTAACCAGTTTTAAGATATATAATGTAGATAAGTTTTGAAAAATAGAATAAGTGTTTTTTTTAAATGATTGTGTATTATATTAAACAATTTTGAAAGGTTTTCAAAGATTTAAAGATTAAATTAGATGTTTAAATTATTTTTAATTTTAAATTGATTTCTAAACATTTTATTTTTAAATAATGTTTAATGATATAATTATGTAAATCAATTATAATAAAGAGTTTATCTTTAAGCAATCAACATTTTGATTAATTTAAGATAATTAATTTATGGAGATAATAAAGTTAATTATTATTGTTATTGATTTAAGAATAGTTTATTAATGTAAATGGTTTGTTTGTAAGTAAGAGTTTTATTAAGATAAGTAATTTTCTTAATTAATTAAGGTCTTTTAAATATAAGGAGTTAAGTAGCTATTTAATTAATTTTAAATGATTAGTTAATCGTTTGGTTAATTTAAGATAATCACTAAATTATGAATTAATTAAGTATATTTACTTAGTAAAGTAATTAATGAATAATTACCGGATGTAATTAATTAAAGAGGGTTACTTTTTGAAGTAATTAAAGGATAATTACCTGATGGAAGTAATTAAAGGTTAATTACTTACTGTAACTTATTTAGTTAATCAATGTGATTAATTAATTAATGAATGTGATTAATTTAAGATTAATTACTTAATGTAATTAATTAAAAATGTGATTAATTAATTAAGTAAGTAATTAAGAATTATTAATTAATGTAATTAATTAATAATTAATCAATGGAAGTAATTAAGGATTAATTAATTAGTGTAATTAATTTAAGGATTAATATAATTAATTAAAAAGGTTAATTAATTAAGGTAAGTAATTACAGGATTGTTAATTATTGTTTATGATTAATCAAGGTTGATTAATGCAAGTGATTAATTAAAGTACGATTAGTTAATTGTAATTAATCAAGGATCGGTGTAATTAGTTATAGTTAATTAATTAATGGAAGTAAATGGAGGGTCATTAATTAGTGTAGTTAATGAAAGTAATTAAAGGTTAATTACTGTAAATGGTTAAGAATAATTAATTTGAGTAATTAATTAAAAGGATAATTACTTAATGTAATTGAAGGATAATTAATCAAGGAAGATTAATTAAGGTGGATCATTAAGAGATGATTAATTAATTAATGTTAAGTAAGTAGGATTAAAGTAATCCAAGTGATTAAAGGTTAGTAATTAATTTAATTAGAGGTTAATTAAATTGAATAAGAGTGAATCAAACCGGCTTATGGATGATTGATTGATATTGGATGATTTGGATGTGATATCTCCGATATGTGATATGTGCTGCTTTGTGAGATGTTTGGTTGATATGAATTATCTATCTGTGATAATGTGAATCATCCATCTGTTTATATTATTCTGAATATAAGTTTAAATGTTCAAACCTTTAAACAACTTGGATAGTAAAATGGCGTTTTGGATTTCGGTGAGACCGGGATCGGATTTCCAAATTTGGATATCCGAAAACCACAACGATCCAAATTAAACGTTAGGCCGTGAATCCGAGTGAAGATCAAGGTGAAGACTCGAAGTGTAAGAACTACTCATCGTTAAAACTCTGAGGGTGATTCCAAGATGAGTTTAACAAAAATAGTACTTTCAGGTTCGAGATGGAGATTCAGAGTGCAAGGGCTATGGTCGTTAACTATGAGAGTGATTCCAAAATGAGTGTAACAAGATAGTGCCTTCGGTTTCGTTCGATCTTGGAACGAACTTGTATGGATTGAATGCTTTCAGAATATCGTCAGGTGGACGAAGAGTATTCTAAGATAGATGTGTTCTATAAAGGTAATCGCAGTGCAACAAGGTTAAGTGGGTAGCACCCAAGTAGGACGAGGTTTAACCCTTTCTAGATGTCCCTTTTTATTTCGGCTTAGTGTGTGGTTGGTCGTGCCAACCACGAGGTGGTCTTGTTCGGGACTATCCAGTATGGGATGGTTCCGGCCTTGTGTTGCAGGGGATTAGGAGTAATCCTCGATACGGTGATCTAGGTCACGTACTGTGACGGGCGGTACCCCAGTAGCCCTGCCATTGTATGGAATCCAAACTCCAATAAGTGTCATACGTATTGATTGTGCCCAACTATGTTGGAACGTGAGATATAAGCATTCCGGCTATTTCTGTATTTTACTTGAAAATCCTAGATACTATTATAATATCATTGGATTTCCTATCAAATGTTTTGGTTAGCTTGAGGTAAAAACTTTTCCATGTTTATGTGCGGGAAGTCTTACGTGATACCTTTCTTTCCAAAGGATTTTTAAAGTTAAGCAACCTTAACCCGTTTAATCACACCAGACCCATATAAGACCCAAGTGTTTATTTTCTGTTTTATTAAACTCATGGGTACTCAAATTTTTATGAGTAGTCAAGGGATTCAGGTTAGCTTTGACGAATTCTTGAGGAGATTTGGAGCAGGAGGCTTCAACGTGTAGATATATGGAGTTTCCGCTATGAGGATGTATTGTATTGATGTACTTGAGTTGTATGATAGACAAAAAATATTATAACTGTCTTATTTATGAGGTATAAGTTGTGTACTCTGATGTATATGATACTATGTAATATCTTACGTGACATATTATATTTCATTCGTTCTGCTGTCAGATTCTAGTGTTGTTGTTCTTTCTGCTTTATCTTTTCTTCTTCTATCTCTTTCTTTCTTAATTCATAATGCGTCTTTCTGGTAGATGGAAGACGGGTCGTGAAAAAAATCATCGCAAATTTCCATTTTATTTCAATTAACAGAAAACTACCAAACAACATATCATATCAAGATGCATAACCTACATGAGTCCATAAAATAACTTAATAGGAAAACTTTAGAACTTAACGCCGGTTTTTTTCTCAAATCATTTTGAAATAATAATATATACTTGTAACTTTCGTATATCAAATCATACTTTTGGGATTTAAATCAAAATCTCTTTTACTAAACAACTATGTAGCAAACTACTATAGTAGCATCCCTCATTTTGAACTCGAAAATGAATGCTGATGATGCTGCGGCCATCATCATAATTATTTTCCCATGGTAGATGAGTTCAATACTTTCTATCTCCTTTAGAATCCCTTTTAAAATATTTCTATTCAAAAATACTTTTAAATAATACTATCATTATTTTCTCTAAAACTTTGAATTTTTTTTCAAAACACTAGGATTAAGTTCTCAAATTCTCGGTTTAAATCCTTTTTATTTATAAACTATATTTATATAAAGTAACTTAAATCATTTAAAAATGTATATCTTTGTTTAGATTATAATAAATGACTTTTATTAAAATTAAATTTTAACCCAACATTATCATCGAACGCCTTATATTTAAACTTTGTTAACTAATTCATAAGGTCTTCGTTTCAATGTACCCACAATTACTATCTACCCAGCCCATGCAATGAAAAGGTAAAACTACTCATAAATTAGTCAAGCATAATTCAAAAATAAAAAAACAATAGTCAATGCTCATAAACTGGCTGAGCATAGCTAATCAAACAATAAATGATAAGAATTGAATGTTTTCATTCCCTAACAAACAAACGCATCATAAATAACTATATCAATTTTCGAAAATTATTCTTTTATGTATAAAATATAATACTACGTAAAATTATTTCATTCTCAAATTTCAATATAATACCATATCAATACTCAAGTGTTTAGAGATCCCTATCAATAAAATTAACAACTCGTATTGACCAGAATCCATAAACCACTCAACAGATAAATCAATCAATACAATGCAAAAAAACTTCTATAGCAATAACAAATAGACATTCTCATATATATAATACACTCAACTCATAATAGGGAATTTAATTACCTTATTTGTTAAGGAGTTATAACCTACCAAAGCTAAGGTTCTCGCTTAACCTTTAACTCTGATACTAACTGTAACGACCGCCCTTTTTGACCCTCGAACGTCAACAATGGTGCATCCATGGTACTCACGTGCCGAGCATCCAAGTGCCAGAAAGACCGACTGTTAGGGTAAAAGAAAATGAAGAAAAGAAAAAATAACAAGAAAGAGGAGAAAAAAACATCAAAATATCACATTGGAATGATAACATATAATATGAAAAGATAATACGCAAAGCAATTTTAATATACATAGTATTTCAGGGTTACTAATCAGAGTACTATCATCAGCCTGGATAGTTACAACAACCTGTCCTTATAATTACTGATATGTATATACATACACACGCGTGGTGTGTGTGTACACACATACAAAAAGTAATGCAGCGGAAATAAATACTACAGTAGGTAATCATCTAGCTTCTCTCCAAGAGCTCCAATGAACATCAACAAAAACCTGCTTTCCTCAGGCCACTCAAAAAGAGCGCCTATAGAGATTATGGAAGAGTAAAACTATGGGTCAGACAAAATATAGTGTAAGAAACTTTAAAAAAATGTGTGACATATAACAACACCTTCTGAGACCAACCGAAGATTGGTTTTCCCCCAAAAGAGCCAACCATCTAATAGATAGATATTCAATATAATGACAATGTTTATGGTTTAGAATATACGTAAGGAAAATGGCTATGGTGCATGAAGTATACACCACAACAAAAATATTTATGCAATCAAAACCACTAAGGCGCGCGCTAAATTATGCAGGGTTTCCACGGAGATTCCTTTGATACAGAGGTGGATCTCCTGCACAGGGATCAGAGATATCCTTCCGAGTAGTGTAATTCACTAGTGAATGAACCATAAAATAAACACAATTGGCCTAGATGCAAAAAATGTTGAACCAAGTATCAAAGTCTTCAAGGCCCAACCATCGAAAGCATATCTAAATATGGAGTTAATATACCCCCCCCCCCCCCAGGGGTTAACTAAACTAGGGATTGTGCATCCTTACTCTAGTTTATGTCATTACCGATGGTGAAGTCACATTCAGCATCCCAACATATGAGCCACAACTCAAATAGATCTTGGAATCACACATGGATTCCAGCATCCCAAAAGATCTCAGAACCACAATTAGATTATTGCATCACAAACAGATAATGAACCTCTACATGGGTTCAAGTATCTCAACCAGATCTTGAATCTCCATATAGATTCCAGCATCATGAACCTCTTCCAAAACATAGATCATGTAAATGGTTTTGAAGTGGTTACGGTCTCAAGTCATCTCATATAAATACACTCTACCCACTTACTCAACGCTCTAAAACTAATTAATAGATTTCAGATCAACTCATCCCGGGTTTTTTCAGAAATAAACAAACAATACATAAGGGTAGAGATCCTCTCCTATTCGGACAAATTTCCTTATCATTCGTCCTAGAAGGCAAGATGATTTTATACTAAGGTATAACATCATCTTGTGTTCTTTCAAGCTATTTCCTAAGTTGATATTTGGTTAATTTCAATAATAATGAGAATGATCGCATAAGGAAACTAAGTCTCGTATACTTTCCCTAAGCAAGTAAACACACAAACACTATCAATTCATATAGAGCATAATTAAGTAACCTAAATGAATTTTAATCCATTTTTAATTAATTTATACGTTATTAATTAAAAACCCTTTTTATTAGTAAAATTCATTTTGACCTAATGAAACTTCTTCTTTAGTCACAACTTCCTTTATTAATTAATACTTTTTTATTAATTAAAACTTCCTTTACATACTTATATATATGTTTAATTTCCCTTTATAAAAGATATATACTTGTATTCTACTACTTCACTATTTATTTATGCTCGTTTAAGAACTTCAAAAAGAATTCATACATACATATCTCAACGGTACAAGTATATTCACAAATCACTTAACAAAGTCTACTTACTTTAAACTAAAATCAAAGAGTTTAAAAAATGAATGTTACTTAGACACTGTTATAAACTCCTTCTCACTTTTATATTTTAAACATAAACTTTTTCTATCTTTATTCAAAAAGATCGTATACATGTTATTATCTTTATAGTTCCCTTATTAAAGATCTAAATATATACATAATCACTTAACAATATTTTTCCCACTTTAAATATAATTCAAGGGTTTATAATTTTTTTTATTGAAATATGGTTTACTACAATCCCTAAAACACTTCATACTTAACCATTATCTTTAAAACTCCCTTTTGAAGACCTTATTATATTTATACGTGTCAAAGACAAGTGTTATTTAAACATTGTCACAACAAACTCAAAATAATTTAAACTTCAAACATTATCTTTAAAACCCTCTTTAAAAGGTCAGCTTACATTTATATGGGTTAAAGAAAAGTTCTATTTAAATATTGTCACCACAAGCCCAAAACGATTTATTTACAATTATCCTTAAAGTATTCCTTATTAAAGTCTTAATTATATTTCAAATTGTAATCCTTTATAGTTAATAAGGGTTAAAAACAAACGTTACTTAAACCTTGTTTGCTACAACCCAAAACCATTTACTTATCTTATTTAGTCAAGATCTATAGTTGAGTAATCAACTATCTATTTCTAAAAATTATTACTTGTAGAAATCAAGGTTCATATACTTAACACGTTTTTGACATTCCAACTTAATTATTCTTCGATCAAGTAGGAAGTCGGTTGGTTGGAGTGTTATTGCTCATCTCTACTCGAACATTAATCTTGACTCTCACAAGTAGAAAAGTCTACCTCGCTCAGCTTTTAGTGTTAGATATAGTATTATCATCATTCCATATGCAAATTAACGACACGTTCAATTTTACACAAACGTAACCTCTCATCCCTACTTCCAAAATAATATTCTTTCAAAATACTTGGAAATAAGTTAGAAATGTTTTTAAAATGATATGTGTGTGTGTGTACGTATGCACGTATGTATAATAGTATAGTTATAAAGTTACTATGCTTAATAGAATTTAAAATAAATTTGAAGAAGAAAAATGTAACGATAACTCTTTATACTATAATAAAATATTAACAAGTTCGATAACGTTATGTATATGATACCATTTTAAAATACTTAAAATAAGTTATGAAACTTTTATACAAAATATTACTTTACAACAATTACTTAATTTTAATATTGTTTTCTATTTACACAGAATAAATAATTTATATATACATATATAATTAGAAAACATTTACCTTAATATTTCAAAAAAAAAAACTCTTAAAAATATAATTAAAATTCAAACTTCTTTCAAAATAATTGTATGCCTTTTGTTAAACACCTTTGAGATGATTTTATAAAATATCTAAATGAAACAACATTTTAAACTTTACTAAAAATAAGGATATTCAAAGTGCATCCAAAGCGACTATAGCTATATGGACCCTAACGTTTACAACTTTGTTTTATAAATTAAATAGCTTTTCATCTTGATTTATTACTATATTTCATACTACTAAAAGTGTAGAAAGCCAATGAAACCTCTATTTCAGATATCATTCATAAAAGGTAAGATAGAAGAGTAAGGATTCAAAGTATATTTATAGAGACTATCACTATTTAAATAATTCCAAATTCAACTACATTCATTCATATATGCATTTAACAATTTTCAACTTCAGAACACATTAAAAAAAGCAAAGAAAACATATATATAACATATATACAGCATAAATATAAATATATATGAAAAGAAAATATTCAAATAAGAATAAAATACACGACATCAAAGTGCTTCGATAGAGACTATCACTATACGAACACTTTCATTTCAAGTCCAAATCAAGTCTGTCCCCCACTAATCCTTCTATGCTTTGTTTCAAGGCTATGCATCAAGTCATATTACAACTATACAAGACCACAGACAACCTTTACATATGTCATTGTTTTCCAAAGCAAGAATCAAACAATATTATAACATAAATTCAAGCAACATTTATATATTTCAAACAACAAAAAATGCATCATTACGAAAAAAATTTATGGTGAGAAAACTCGCCTATTTTCAAACCAAACACAATAACAAGATCCCACTGCCTACCTCTACCTAACAAGCCCTAAAAATGTCTTACCATCACTTTATTTTTGCACGACCATTCCTCCAAAATCCTTTTAATTGCTTACGTCCAAGGCATTTATTTGTGGTGTGTGCACCACTTCTTCATATATTGAGTAGATGATAGTTGTTGCTACATTGTCTAAGGTTTATAGAAAGAGATTGGAGGATAAAGGAGTTGTTTTTATTTTCATTTTAGCTTAGGAATTTTATGAAGAGAGAACAGATTATGAAATGAAGAGTAACCAAAAGAGAGGGCTAAGGGGATGTTTATATATAATTAGAAAATATGGAAAATGACCAAAGAAGCCCCCGTATGGCTATCCAAAAGTATCCTTCCTCCCACCTTCCTTTCTATGAAACAAGCCTAGATTCTCTCCACCATTCATGCTTTAAACCCTATCTTGAATTAAGGGTCCTTTTGTCCCCTTAATTCCTTTGAGTTTAATTAAGCTTTTGTTAAGAAAAAAGTGATTTAAGTTATTGTAAATATGTTAATTTTTTTGCTACATAAGTCATAGAAGTTTGAACAACCTTTACTGAATAAAATATCAAAGAAGTTATTAATTCAAAACGGGTTAATAAGGTCACAAAATGGTACTTATTTACATTAAATCCTAGATGAAGATGTTTAAATAATTCAAATATTTAAATACAAAGTGTACGAAATTCGAGATCGTTACAATTTATACATTGATGCACTAATATGCTTTCAAAAATCAAATATATGACATCATAGCGATAAAATAAACTTGTAATAGTTGTATTTGAACATGGAATTTTTTGGTGCTTGAAATAGTGTTTCTAATCGAAACTTTTAGCAAGGAGAAGTGGGAAAAGTATTTGGAAAATAAGGGTTGGGTGACATTACGTAAAGGAGAGATAATGGAGCAAAAAGTGGATCACCGTCCTTCTTTCTCTTTTTAACATTTCTTTCCCTTTCAACCATTCATGTAACTACCCAGAATTTCAATCATTTGAATTTCGAATATTTAATTGATTTTAAATATTGAAAAGTTAATTTTATAAGTTAAATAACTTGAATTTCAAATATAGCGATTTATTTGATAATTAAATTGTTAAATTGAATATTTAGAATTGATTAAATAATTGATTTTTGAATTTAATGTGAATAAGAATAGTTTCTAAAGTTTATTTAGATTCTATTTGAAGAAGAATAAAGACAAAAAATTTAAATTTTAATATGAAGTGAATAAACTTGTTTGTATAATAATTCGTTTTAATTAACGTATGAAAATAGCCTTCCGGGGCATTGTCTCGGATTTCGACGAAATTATTTTCATTAGATCTGTATAAGTGAATTATAGTATGCCATCAAATTTCATGGTGATCGGGCATATCGTTTGGTCGGGTGAGCTCGAAATGCGTTGAAATTAATTTTAGAAATTTATGTAAATAATTGGGTTTGAAAAGCCATCTTCGGTATATGATCGAAATAGACCTTAAAATTAGTTCCAGTATGTTTGAAATAGGGTTATTTAGCATAGAACGCCAGGCGGCACATCTCGATGGAAGTTCGATATTTTCGAGCTTTTAAAATTTGATTTTCTTTAAATAAAATAAAATAAACATGTACCCTATCCTAACCCATAACTCTTCTATACAAGCCATCCTTCCCACTATACAAACCTTACCTTTCTCATTTATTTAACTCGCGTTTCTCCAAAGATAAAAGAAAGTTCGTGTTTTTTTCTTTTGAAAACATTCAACGGCAGATCGTACGGCCACAATCGATCGAAGCCACCGCGGTCTCTGTCAAGGTTTGACCCCAACTAGGAAATTGTCGAGCTAGGAAAGGCGAAGACAATCAATGGTTGGATCGTCATTTAGCAAGGTGTGGAGGCCAAAAATGAGTCGCATTCGTTGGTGTTTGGGTTCTTTTCTTTTGTTCGACAATTAATGGCGATGGCAGCAATGGAAGTTGGGAGGGGGCGATGCGTGGCGGCGACATAGTGAGCAGCGGCACGTGCGACGGCGGTGGCAAAGATTGGATCACATTCGAAGTTGGTTGACCTGGAAGTGTTCAAGAATGAGAGGGTAATTAGTTTAAAGTTATTAATTTAAAGTTAATTATAATATAATTAATTCAAACAATCATTAATTCATATTTAACTCACACGAGGTCCAAATTAAACGCGAAGAATTGCGTTAAGATCGTATCAGCGAGTGCTACGCTGCTTAGTTGGATTGGATAGATTCATAGCTAGTAGGCATTTTGGTTAAAACTAAACAGAACAAAATGGAATGTTTAGCGACTTCTAAAATCAATGTGAGTTAATCTCACCTTTTTGGTTAATCAAAAAATATTATATAGCCCATAAAATTATTTACCAGACGTGTGGATATTTTATTGTTGATTATTATTGACTGTTTGGACGATTTACTAGTGTATATTGTTAGTTTGGATATATTCTCACCTTTGGAGAAGATGAGGCCCTGTTACGTTCCCGTGTAAGAGCCGATGACCATTTGTATACGAATCCTGCCTCAAAGAGGTTGATTTTTATATTATTTGATTATACTGTATGTGATGCAAAGGATAGATTGGAGGAATCCAACAGGATTCCTCACATTGTTATTTTATATTTTCATATATATTATGATATATTGCGTGTTGGATGCCAGATTTGTTGACATGGATATGATTTTGCTTAATTAGTGCTTTAGTAGCATTGAGCCTTATTTTTGGAATTTCAAAATACTATAAAATAATGATCTAGATTAAAAAGGGATTTTAAAGTGAGTTTTGGAAATTTGTAGATTTTTATATTTATGCTTGAAATTTATTTAAGGAAGGAATTTGTTTGAAAAGAAATAAAAGTATGATTTTTAAATATTATAAATTAATAGTTTATGAAATATTTTAAATAACGATTTTTGAATTGAGGATAAAGAATTTTAAAATCTTAAAATAAGTCCTTCTTTTGTAATAAAGGGGTATGTTTTAAAAAGAAAATAGAAATATTTTGATATGAATATTTATTAACCATTTTATATAAAGTGATATATATATATATATATATATATGTACATATGTTATAATTTATTTATAAATGTGATCAATTATAAAAGTGATATTTTACAAATGAAATGAAGATCTATAAAATCGTTAATTTGGTAAATAAAAGTATAGGTTTATAAACGGTGTTTATAATTGAAAGGCATTCTTATTATTGGATAAATCGGTGAAATAAATCGAATAGTGGATTTATTATACGATGAGGAATTGTGTTTAGAAAATAGTTGATTCAATTTTGAAAATTGAAGTGAGCATAAATTGTGGGATGTTAAATGATAATCCTTTTAATAGAAAAGAAATTTATACATATGGAAGCAACGTGGAAAGGGATTGTAGTCGGTGTTTAAACGGGATCTTTACAATTAAGCGAGATTCATAAAGAGATAGAGTTATAAATAGGTTTTATAAATAAAGAGATTTTACAAAAATAAAATTTTATAAAATAGAAGGAAATTTATAAACATAGTTTTATAGATATGGAAAGGTTTATGTTTAAATTTAAATGTGGAATTGTACAAAGGAAATATATTTATGTTCTTAAAGTTGGTTATTAATATTAATAGTTTTAAAGGTTGTTTATCAATATTTTAAATATTTTGAAAAGTTAATTATTTAAAATATTAATATGGTTGAAATTAATTATAATTATTTATCAATAAAGTTTTGGAAATTAATTATTATTATTTACAATAATGTTTAAGATAATTCATTATTGTTTCACTGAGAATGCTTTGAAATTATTAATTATTATTTTAAAATGTTTGAAAGTCAATATTTATTTATCTATAGTTTTACTATTATACAATAATGTTTTAAAGAAAATGATTAAAATACATTTATAAATATTTTCGAGATTTATAAATAGAGTTTACAAACTGATATGGGTTTATGAAAGGAATCTTATAACATGGTTCGGAGAACTTAAAGGAAGATTGTAAAGGGGTAAAAAGAGTTCTATAAGTGGTCTTGGATATTTATAAAAGAATTTTAGAAATGGATTTATTGATTTATAAAATGAGTTTTATAAATAGTTTATGGGGTTATAAACGGGTTCAGAGATTTGTAAAATGGTTTTATAAATGGTTATGAGGTTTATAAGGGATTTTTAAATAATTTTTGAATTGTGTAGAAAGGAAATCTTTCTCAGTTTTGGAGTTTACTTATAGTATTAAATAAGTATATGGAAATTTTTCTAAGTATTGAAGATATAGGATTGTGGACATATATTTGTAAAGGTATTTTTATATAAGTGATTTACAAAGTGATTCTAATATAGGAAAGGATCATTTAAGAGGCTTAGTGTTACTTCGAGCTTAACTAATGTTATTTTTTCCTAGGGGAATCAAATCCCTGATTCAATGTTTGTTCTTTGATAGTTAAATAAAAGACTATCGAATTTGGACCTTAAAATGTTACTTTAATGTTTAGGAGAAACATGTGAGTTATATAGCACAGTTATCTCCAATGATGTTGTACTGTGTGTATAAATCTTGTTTCGTTCTCCTAGGACAATGATAAGGAAATCCATCCACTAATGGCTAGGAGGCGATCTTCGCTCTTATCTTTGACAGTTTATTTCCTAAAGAATCGGGTTCGAGTTTACCAAAAATTATCTAATGTTATTTCGAAGAAACCGAGATTGGATATGTTATCCGAAAATCACTTCGATCCAACTTAAGCGTATCGAAGTGAAGACATCTTGAAGATGATGAAATCAAAGACGGAGCTCTCAAGTGTTTCGTTCAGTCCCAAAATGAACTTGTATGGCTGAATGCTGGTATTGCATTGTTGCCTGGAGGACAGTGCTAGCACTTCAAGTGGAAAGTGCTATATAAAAGGAAACCTCATCAATTGGGAATGTCTAAAACAAGGGAGATGCGGCAGGGCTAAGTGGGTCGCTCTCAAGTAGTGTATGATCATCCCTATCTAGAGTCAATATTATCTCTCATTTATATGCCTCAAGGCCCATTAACGAAGGGGTGGCCATATTCGGTTCTACTAGTCAAGTGGTAGGCCAGTTCTATGTCGGCAGGGGATCCAGGCGAGGTCCTTGGTGTTGTTTTTTTCTAAAGATGCACCATGATGGACGGTACCTCAGTAGCCCAATCATTATATGCAATCCATTCTCTAATACGAGCACTTTACGTTTTTAGTTGTATACCTAATATGCTGGAATTTAATTAATGTGATAATTTCGGCTATGATTAATAAATATTCGTATCTAGACACTATTATAATACCAAAGAATTTCATATGAAATCGTTTTGGTTATCATAAGGCAAAAACCCGTACGTGCTTATGTGCGGCATGGTCTTATGAGATACTTCTGATTTCAAAGGTTTACTATAACTTTAAAGTCCAGTTGGGTGTGTTTTCTCAGGTTGGTTTTCTAGACTGACTCCGGTGTTATTTTATATAATGCTCGGGTCAGACTGAGCATATTTACAGATTTCTTTGAATGCATTAGAGCTCGGGAGAAGAGTTGGAGGTCTTCAAGTCATATTCACATATATGTTTATTTTCCGCTACTTTGTTGTCTAAATTATAAGAAATTGTGAGGAAAGGTTGTTATAACTGTCCTGGCTTATGATCGCGATATGTTGTTGTACTCTAATGGGTATATGTATAAAACAGTTTTTCTTTTATAAAGATCATTGATATTATATTATATATTGTTCTACTACGATTGTGAGATTTTATGTTGTTTTGATTTTCTTTGATCTTCTTCTTCACTTCCCTTATTCCTTCCTCTTTCTTTTCCCTAATAATCAGGTTTCTCGGCATTTAATTTTAGAGGGTCGAAAATCTTGGTCGTTACACTTGGTACCAGACCAGGTTAAGCAAGAACCTTGGCTTTGGTGGGGCAACTCGGTAAGAGATAAGGTAATGGAATGCCTTATTATGAGTTTTGAGTGTATTATATAGATACGACCACGTATTTGTTAGTGATATAGAAAAAAAATTATATTGTGTTAATTTATTTGTTGAGTGACTTATGAATTCTGGTTGGTGCGTGGGAAACACAATATCGAAAGGGGCTTCTAAACACTTAAACAAGACAAACCGACACGGTATTGTTTTGAGAATTGAGTAAATGAAATAATTTTACCTAAATTATACTTTATGTAAAATGGAATAATTTTTCAGAAATTATTATAGTTATATATGGTGTGTTTGGTTATTTGTAAATTATAATATTTGATTATTATCATTTTTTTGTTGATCTAATAAAACTTGTTATTATTATAATCTAAACAAAGATAACCTTTTTAAAATTAGTTATATAAGAAAGGGAATTTATAAATACGGATTATAGAGTATTGATTATAATTAAAATAATCAACATTTGTGAAATGATATTATATAAGAAGTGAGATTATATGAGTATGATTTATAAATGGAACGGAAATGAAAATTGTTTTTTAAGGTGTTTTGTCAAAATAGTAATAGTATTATTTTGAAAATATTTTTGTTACAAATATTTTGAAATGGAATTTAAAAAAAGTAGAAAGCACTAAACCCACTTTAGTCGTTGGAAAATAATTCTAGTGATGATTGTAGCATCATCGACATTCATTTTGGAGTTTCTAAGTGAGGGGTTGCTACCATTAAGGTTTTGTTTTGGTAAAACAAATTAGTTTTAGATTCTAGAGGTGGAATTTGAAATATAAGGAGTTATGTACATATATGATTTCAAAATGATTAAAACCGGGTGTTTAAAACCCTGAATTTTTTTATCTAAATGTTTTGAGAAAACATAAGATAATAAAAAATTTAACTTATAATTTGGAAATGGTATAGATAAGAAAATAAAATTTGGAATTGAGATATGAAGTTATAAACTTAATTTAAATAAAGTTAAACAAATTGAATTAATGAAATGAATTAAATAAAATGAAATATAACTAAAGAAAGGTTAAATGAAATTGAATTAGATTTGAAATGAATTAGATGAATTAATAAAGTAAATTAGTGAAATGAAATATGAGCTTGAGTTGTAGAATAAAATACAACTTAAGTTGTGGAATGGATATGAATTTGAGTTGCAAAATGAATTGAATATGGTTGGAATGTTGTTTGATAGAATTGCATATGAACTGGTGACCCCCAGCTTATTCTTCGCAATAGCAGACGTTATTCCTTATAATAACCTTTGTTATTGTGAGCATAGAGTTAGAAGCGACCATCCGTAAGTTATGCCTTAGACGAGTATTGATTACATCGATAGGAGTTGTATAAATTACTCCCAAAGATATATATTCAATCCAAATCTAAAACGAACTACGGTGGCTAAAGAAAAATCTAGAACAACCCATAATAATAAAACACTGATAGTATAATCATATCAGAACAGAAATATCAGATATATAGCAGAAGACAAGTCTTATTCTTCGCAATAGTAGACGTGATTCCTTATAATAACCTTTGTTATTGTGAGCATAGAGGTGGGGCGTCACAGAACTTAAGTGTTGAATGATAATGAACATAAGAAGGGTTGTATAAAATGTTTTAAATTAAGTAAATAATTTTATGGAATGGATGTTAAGTGTTGTTAGTACTAAAGAAAATATACTGAGTAAATTGAATATGGAATGAAATGTTGCTAAGCATAGATTAAATTTAAAGTGAATGTAAGCAAAGTAAATGAGAATAGAGTGAATATTAATAATTGAATGTAAATCATTTGAATGTTAACATGAAATGAAAGTGTATAAATATAATGTTGACATTTGAAAATGTGAATTGGTATGGTTATAAATTAATTGGATGGATATTATTTGTTAATGGTTTCTCTTGTTACATTGCTACATTTGCATATGGTTATTTTATAGCTATGTTATATATTTATATTACTTTTTATAAACATATTATCATTGGTTGTTGAGTGATTGGTAGGTGCAGATGGCGTATGATTCGCATTTGGAGCTCGCTTTCACATTATGTTGGTTGTATTCGCTTGTTGTTACTAAATAATGTACACACCTCGGATTAAATATTGTATCTTTATATTTTCCCTACGAGATGTCTCATCCTTGACGATGAAATGTACATATGCTGTAAATATTTTGATCGAGTCGCGCAAAGGAGACGCTGGCGAAATTTTTCGTAAATTTAAAGCATTAGAAATTTTATGATAACTAAAGTTGATTTGAATTATAACCTAGAATGGTTGAATGGATGGAAATTAGTTGGTATCGTTGAATGAAGTTAAATACTTAAAAGAGTTTGGAAGTCTATTACAACTAATTGATTTTGGAAAGTTAATGGGTTTGGGTCATTTTTCTTATTTTGTAATTTCGGAAACGAAATTCTTTTGAGGGAGGAAGAATGCAACGACCCAGAATTTCAGTCATTTGAATTTGGAATATTTAATCCATTTAAATATTGAAAAGTTAATTTTATAAGTTAAATAAATTGAATTTAAAATGTAGTGATTTATTTGATAATTAAATCGTTAAATTGAATATTTGGAATTGATTAAATAATTGATTTTTGAATTTAATGTGAATAAGAGTAGATACTAAAGTTGATTTAAATTCTATTTGAATAAGAATAAAGACAGTAAACTTTTAAATTTGAATATAAAGTGAATAAACTTGTTTTTATAATAATTCGTTTTAATTAACGTGTGAAAATAGCTTTGCGGGGCACTGTCTCGGACTTTAACAAAACTAGTTTCATTGGATCCGTAACAGTGAATTATAGCATGCCATCGAATTTCATGGTGATCGAACGTATCGTTTGGTCGTGTGAGCTCGAAACGCATAAAAATTATTTTTAGAAGTTTATATAAATAATTTGGTTTGAAAAGTTATCTTCTATATATGGTCGAATTAAGCCTCGAGACTAGTTTCAATGTATTTGGAATAAGGGCATTTAGTACAGAACGGCAGGCGGCACGTCTCGATAGGAGTTCAAGATTTTCGGACGTTTAAAATTTAATTTCGTTTAAACAAAATAAAATGAACGTGCATCCTATCGTAGCCCATACATTTTCTATGCAAGTCATCCTTCCCACTGTACAGACCTTACCTTTCTACTCTATTTAATTCGTGTTTCTCTAGAGATAAAAGAAAGTTCGCGTTTTTTTTCTTTTGAAAACAATCAATGGCAGATCGAAAGGTCACAATCAATGGGAGCCACCACGGTCACTGTCAGAGCTTGACCCCAACTAGGAAATTGTTGAGCTAGAAAGACGAAGAAATTCAACGATTGGATCGTCATTTGGTAAGGCATATAGGCCAAAAATGAGGTATGTTCGCGAGGGTTTAGGTTCGTTTTTTTCGTTCGGCAATTGATGGCGGCGACGGCAAGAGGGGGAGAGAAGCGATGGCGATGGCGGCACGGCAAACAGCGACACGTGCGATGGCTATGGAAAATGTTGGATCGCGGTCAAAGTTGGTCGACCTTGAAATGTTCGAGCAGGATAGGGTAATTAGTTTAAAGTTATTAATTTTAGGTTAATTATAATTTAATTAATTCAAACGATCGTTAATTCATATTTAACTCATATGTGGTCCAAATTGAATGCAACAAGTTGCCTGGCGGTCGTATCAGCGAGTGCTACGCTATAGAGTTGGATTGGATGGATTCGATGCTAGTAGGAATTTCGATTAAAATTGAACATACCAAAACGAAACATTAGGAAAATTCTAAAATCAATGTGAGTTAATCTCACCTTTTTAGTTAATCAAAAAATATTATATAGTCCATAAAATTATTTATTGGATGTGTGAATATTTTATTATTGATTATTATTGACTGTTTATATGATTTACTAGTTTGTATTGTTTGTTTGGATATATTTTCGCCCTTGGAGCGAATGAGACCCTATTACGTTCAGGTGTAAGAGCAAATGACCCTTTGTATATGATTCTCTCCCCGAAGCGGTTAATTTTTATATTATTTGATTATAGTGTATGTGATGCAGAGGGAATGAATAGAAGGATCCAACTGAATTCCTCACACCGTTGATTTTATATTTTCATATATATTGTGATATGTGGCTTGTTGGATGCCATATTTGTTGACATGGATATGATTTTGTTTAATTTTTTGGATGCCATATTTGTTGACATGGATATGATTTTGCTTAATTGGTGCTTTAGTAGCATTGAGCCTTATTTTTGGTGTTTCAAAATACTACAGAATAATGATTTTGATTAAAAAGGGATTTCAAAACGATTTTTGGAAATTTGCAGATTTTAATATCTATTCTTGAAATTTATTCAAGGAAGGAATCTGTTTGAAAAGAAATAAAACTATGATTTTTAAATATTATAAATTAATAGTTTATAAAATATTTTAAATAAGGATTTTTGAATTGAGGATAAAGATTTTTAAAATCTTAATATAAGTCCCACTTTTATAATAAAGGGATATTTTTCAAACAGAAAATAGTAATATTTTGATGTAAATATTTATTAACAATTTTATATCAAGTGATATATTTTGGTACATAAATCATAATTTTTTTATAAATGTGATAAATTATAAAAGTGATATTTTACAAATGAAGTGAAGATTTGTAAACTCATATTTTTATTAAAAAAATTATGGATTTATAAGCAGTGTTTATAAATGAAAGGAAACTATTATCACTGGATAAATTGGTGAAATAAATAAAATGGTAGATTTATTATACGATGTGGAATGTTGTTTAGAAAATAGTTGATCCAATTTTGGAAATTAAAGTGAGAATAATTGGGGGATGTTAAATGATACTATTTTTTTAATAGAAAAGAAATTTATACATATAGTAGCAACGTGGAAATGGATTGTAATTGGTGTTTAAGTGGGATCTTTATAAACAAGCAAGATTCATAAAGAGATAGAGTTATAAATAGGTTTTATAAATAAAGGGATTTTATTAAAAGGAAGTTTTATAAAGTAGAAGGAAATTTATAAACATAGTTTTATAGATATAGAAAGGTTTATGTTGAAATTTAATTGTGGAATTATACAAAGGAAATATATTTATGTTCAAAGTTGATTATTAATATTAATATTGTTTTAAAGGTTGTTTATGAATATTTTAAATATTTTGAAATGTTAATTATTCAAAGTATTAATATGATTTGAAATTAATTATCAATAAAGTTTTGGAAATTAATTATTGTTATCTATAATAAAGTTTAAGATAATTTATTATTATTTCACTAAGAATATTTTGAATAATTATTAGTTATTACTTTAAAATGTTTTAAAGTCAATATTTACTTATCTATAGTGTTACTATTATACAATAGTGTTTTAAAGTAAATGATTAGAATATGTTTACAATTGTTTTCAAGATTTATACATAGAGTTTATAAAGTGATGTGGGTTTATAAGTGGAATGATATAACATGGTTCAGAAAACTTAAAGGAAGATTGTAAAAGTGTTAAAAAAAGATTTTAATAAATGGTTTTGGATATTTATAAAAGAATTTTAGAAATGGATTTATGGATTTATAAAATGAGTTTTATAAATGGTTTATGTGGTTATAAATGGTTTCAAAGATTTGTAAAATGGTTTTATAAATGGTTTTAAGGTTTATAAGGGATTTTTAGATAATTTTTGAATTGTATGGAAAGGAAATATTTCTCAATTTTAGGGTATACTTATAGTATTAAAATAAGTTTATGGATATTTTTCTTAGTATTGAAGATATAGGATTATGGATATATATTTGTAAAGGTATTTTTGTGCAAGTGATTTACAAAGTCTTTCCAATAAAGGAAAGGATCGTTTAAGATGCGTAGTGTCACTTGGTGCTTAACCAATGTTGGTTTTTCCTATGGAATCAAATCCCCAATTGAATGTTTGTTATTTGATAGCTAAATAACCGATTATTGAATTTGGACTCTAAAATATTACTTTGGAAATATATATAAGAAATACGTGAGTTATAAGGTACAGTCACCTCCGATGATGTTGTACTCTGCGTATAAATCTCATTTTGTTCTCCTTGGATAATGAGAAGGAAATCCGTCCACTAACGGTTAGGATGTGATCTCTGCTCTTATCTTTGACTGTTTATTTTCTAAAGAACCGGGGTTGAGTTTACTGGGAATTATCAAATGTGATTTCGAACAGGGTGGGATTGGATATGTTATTTTAAAACTACTTCGATCCAACTTAAGCGTTTCGAAGTAAAGACATCTTGAAGATTATGGAATTAAAGGTGGAGCTCTTAAGCATTTCATTCAGTCCCAGAACAAACTTGTATGGATGAATGCTGGTATTGTATTGTTGCCTAGAGGACAGTGTTAGCATTTCAAGTGGAAAGTGCTATATAAAAAGTAAAACGTAGCCTCAACTCTCATCAACCGGGAATGACTAAAACAGAGGAGATGCGGCAAGGCTAAGTAGGTCGCTCCCAAGAAGCTATGATCACCCCTATCTATAGTCAATATTATCTTTCATTAGTATGCTTCGCATCCCATTAACGGAGTTGTGGTCATATTCGGTACTACTAGTTAAGTGGTAGGCCAGTTATGTGTTGACAGGGGATCTAGGCAAAGTCCTTGGCGTTATTTTATCTAGAGATACACTGTAATGGGCGGTACCCCAATAGCCCAGTCATAGGATGGAATCCATTCTCAAATACGAGTCCTTTAAGGTTTTAGTGTTATACCTATTATTCTGAAATTTAATTAATATAACAATTTTGATTATGATTAATAAGTATTTGCATCTAGACACTGTTATAATGCTAAAGAATTCCATATGAAATGGTTTTGGTTATCATAAGGTAAAAAAATGTCCATGTTTATGTGTGGCGTGGTCTTATGAGATACTTTTGATTTCAAAGGTTTTGTTGTAACTTTAAAATCTAGTTGGGTGTGTTTTCTCACGCTGGTTTTCTAGACTGACTAGGGTGTTATTTTATTATAATGCTCGGGCCAGACCGAGCATATTTACATATTACTTTTGATGCGTTGGAACTCAGGAGAGAAGTTGGAGGTCTTCAAGTCGTATTCACGTATATGTTTTCTTTTCGTAGCTTTGTTGTTGAAATTATCGAAAATTATGAGGATAGGTTGTTATAACCGTCCAGGCTTATGATTGTGATATCTTGTTGTACTCTGATGGGTGTATGTATATAATAGTTCTCTTTTGTAAAGATCATTGATATTATATTATATATTGTTTTACTGCGATTGTGAGATTCTGTGTTGTTTTGGTTTTCTTTCTTTTTCTTCTTCTCTTCTCTTCTTCCTTCCTCTTTTTTTCCCCTAACAAACAGATTTTTCGGCATTCGATTTTCGAGGGTCGAAAATCTCGGTCATTAAACCGAACTACCAACCATTGGCCGACCTCATTTTTTTTCCACTTCTTAGCCGAAATTATCATGCCCTATATAGGCCTCAAACCTAGTCTTGTTGCAATTTAAATTCATTTAAACCGCGTAAGGATATCGAATATCGATCAGTATATTTATAACTATTATAAACACCCTGTTTAATAGTGTTCAATACATCAAATAAAATTTTATAAGTAATATTTCATAAATATTAATTAATTTATAACAATTATAATTTAATTAAAGTAGGTGGTCAAAGGAGTATACAATATTTCGATTGTGTAACTCTTTACGTATAAATATGGTCAGTGACTAAGATCGAACAATTCAAACATTAACGTTCACACGTCACTTAATAGGTGCCATGACATTTTTGCCAAAATTATTGCTTACTTGGTTTCGTAAAATCCAATTTTACTTTATTAAGCATTACTTGGTTATGACTATTTTTTTACACCAATTATCTTCGTCAAAACTATATCACTTTGGACTTATGGAACTTGGTAATGGTAAAAATTCCAATATTGTCCATATTCAACTATATAGTCCAAAAACAAAGTCCTTGGTTCAATAATAACAACTATTATTAACCGAACTACCCTGGCCAAATGTTTTGACATTGAGTTGACTTGGGTTGAGCATGATACTAAAACTATATAACTAAGAAGGTGAATCCTCTCTTGATAGTGCTTCACTTTCAATACTTCCAACTCGATCCAACTATAATCATTCGATGGACATCATGCCATGATTTACTATAATCAAAGCGGACTTTTCATATAGAAGATCGAAAGTATTTCTAAGTGGAAGGAATTGTGTAAATCAATCGCATCGATATTTTTTTGTTTGACCATAGTTATATTAACCAAAAGAAAACTATCGAGTGAGTCGTTTCATAATTATCTAATAACTATTGGTATGTAACCCCAAGATGTCCCTTGTAGTCATGAGTAATACACTGGAAAACATTTAAAGAATGATACATACTCTTGTCCCCATGGAGACATCGATATCCTGTCTCGATGCATCTTGACTATGAATATTTAAAATAATCTGTTTATTATTTTGTGAAACAATACTCATAATTACAACTATTTGTAACTACTATCATAAACATACTTTTTATGGATTTTATGTTAAATGTATTTTGACTAAATATTAAGTTATTTAAACACATTATAATAGAAAGAAAACAAAATTTATTACGAACAAGAATTGAATACTGAGTTGACTAATTTATAATAAATTACAGAATTGCTCCTAGGGCATATCCCCAACTCTATCAATCTCCCACTTGCATTTATGACTAATTATGGAATCTTATTCCCATTCCTTCAATGAGGTGTTGAGAGCCGATCAAGCTAGACCCTTAGTTAATGGATCTGCTATGTTGTCCTTGGCATCTACCCTTTGTATCACGACCTCTTTCTTCTCAATGAATTCTCTAATGTGGTGGAACTTTCAAAGAATATACCATGGATTCTTGTGTACAATTGGCTACTTTGTGATCTACGTTGTCGTATTGTTATCACAGAACAATGCTATAGGATTCTCGATATTGGAAATCATTCCGAGCTCACTCAAAAACTAATGCATCCAGACTGCCTCTTTAGCTGCTTCATTGATGGTAAGTATTTGGCATCCATCGTGGAATCAGCTATGTTTCTTGCTTGGAACTTTTCTAACTAACAGCTCCGCTGTTAAGAGTAAAGACATAACTAGACATCGATTTACTATTATCTATATCACTTTGAAAGCTCAAATATGCCATATCCGGTCTAGTTCGAGCCCCTTACCTTAAAACAATCCAATCCATTTGGGGAAGCCATTCTTTTGACCGATAGAAGCCTTATCTGGTACCCGCAAAAATGTAGGTCCAATTAATATACTGGGCTGTATATTTATTGAATGAAATGCACGATCTTCCAATTAATATACAGGCAAGTTCTTGGGATTTCTTGCCCAAATCTCTTAACCTAAGAAAACAGCCGGCTATATTTTTTCTTAATAGAAATAATAATGTTTGAAGTGGGTTGATACACGCCCATTTTGTCTTTGCTCGGCATAGTTACATTATGGATCCTATGGCTGAAGCATAAGAGATCCTTTTCATATGCTCTTTCTCATAGGTATGAGGAATGTCCTTCTTAGAATGGACAATTCTAGACCGCGTTGGAACTTTTCCATGCTCTGAATTCTAGCATGGAACCTTTTCAATATGGTATCTATGTATAGAAATTGGAACAATCCTAACAGTCTTTAAGGCCTATCTATATAAATCTTTATACCTCGTATATAGGCTGCTTCTCCCAAATTTTTCATTGAGAAGTTCTTAGAAAGCCAAACTTTCACTGATTGTAACAGTAAAGTATCATTACCAATCAATAATAGATAGTCGACGTAGCATTGAAAGTACAATGGCTTTAACCCATTCCTATTATATAAGCAAGCTGCGTATGGGTTATGATAAAAACCAAATTGTATAATTACTTATCAAAGCACTTATTCTAAATCCTTGAAGCTTGTTTAAGTCCATAAATTGACATTAACAACTTTCCAGTCTTTCCCTCACTCCCACTGACCACAAAAACATCGGGTTGCGACGTATAAACAGTTTCTTCTAAATAGCCATTTAGAAAAGCCATCTTTACATCCATTTGCCATATTTCATAGTCATATAATGCTGCAATGGCTGACATAATCCGAATGGACATAAATATGACTATAGGTGAAAAGGTCTCGTCATAATCAACACCTTGAATTTGTCAAAATCCTTTCATAACTAGCCGAGCTTTGTAAGTCTCTGCTTCCCCATCTGCATTTAGTTTTTTCTTAAAAATCCATTTGCAGCTGATGGGTTTTATCCCTTCAGGTACATTTGACAAAGTCCAAACTTTATTTTCACACATGGAATCCATCTTGGATTTCACTGCTCCAAGCCTGTAGAGTCTTTACTTTGCAATGCTCGTTGGAATGGAAGAGAGTATTGTTATCTCACAGTCCTCCTCGCCATCCACAGGAAAACTGTAGTATCTCTTTGGTGCATGAGATTCCCTACTATAACTTCTAATAGGTTACATGTTATCGTATGCTGGTGAACTCGGTTCTTCCACTATTTCAGTCTTAGTGTTAGTTTCTCGAATCTCGTCCAAGTCTATAACTTCGCTGTTAATTTCATTTTCTAAAAAGATAGCGTGTGCAGAAGCATTGTTTTTCTGCGTTTTAGAAAATATATACCTTATAATTTTTGTAATATCCAATAAACTTACAGAAAGATGATCTCGCCTCAAGCTTATTAGAGCCAATGTTCTTAACATAGGCCGAACAACCCCATACCTTCAAATAATTGAAGTGGAGTTTCTTTCCATGCTTTATCTCATTTGGCATCTTAAGCGCATATTTAGTAGGTGTTAACTTCAGCATATGTGATGCAGTTTCCAATACAAATCCCCAAAAGGAAAGAGGTAACTCGGCTTTACTCATCATGGAATGAACCATATCTAATAAGGTTTGTTTCCTTCACTCTGACACACCGTCGTGTTGCGGAGTATAGGGTAGAGTAAGTGAAGAGATAATCCCACTATTTTTAGTACCGTTGGAGCTCTTGTCCACATACTCGCCTCCTCAATTAGATCGAATTTTTTTAATCTTTTGGTTTTTCTGATTTTCTACTTCATTTTTATATTCCTTAAACATTTTGTAGACATCGGACTTTTTCTTCATAAGATACACATATTATAGTCTCGAGAAATCATCCATAAAGGTAACGAAGTAAGAAATATTATCTTTGGTTATTATAAGCATTGAGCCACTTACATCACTATGCACTAGCCCTAAGAGTTCAACAACTCTTTCATTGCTCCCACTAAAGGGGTGTTTGGTCATTTTTCCTTTGAGACACAACTCATAGGTGTCAAATGATTCAGAATCAAGTGATGGAAGAAAATCTTTAGTTTTTAGCCTATGCGGTTGTTTCTCACTAATATGATCGAGCCTACAATGCCAAAGAAAGTTATCATTTACATTGCTACTAGAACTACTCACGGAACATAATAATTTGCGTTAATCACATAAAGGCCATTTTCAAGAACACCTTTACAAACTTTATTTTCATTCAAATCAATGTTTATAACATTATTTTCCCAGGGAATACATATTTAGTCTCTGATAAGCTCGAAATGGATAAAATTCCACACATAAAGTCTTTAACAAATTAGCAATATTTCAATACCAACACAAAACCACTAGGCAAATACAAATGAAAATCTCTTATAGCTGTTGCATGTACTATAAATCCATCAGCCACCTGGAGTCTCATTTCTCCTTTTGCCATGCGTCGTCGGTTCCTAACCTCGAAAATCTCCTAAAGCCATTGCATGTATTATACATCCATCAGCCATCTTGTAACGGCCTGTTTTTCCATACCGTTCGAATCGACAATAAACCATACTTGTCCAACTCAAATTGCATGAATAAGCGGATCATTAAAGGTAGAAAGAAAATAAAGACAGAATAGAATCTCACACGAATGGAATAACATATATTATTTCAATAATAATCTTTACAGCCGAAAATTTTAAATACAATATCAGAGTCTAATCTAAATTCAGCTTGGACAGTTATAGACACCTGTCCTTACAATTGCTGACAAACATCAAACTAAAACTAACAAAGCACAGTGGTAGAATACGTCCATACGATGATGAAGATCTCCAGCTCTCCTCTGGAAACTCCAACCGTCTTCAACTAAACCTGAAACTACTCGGATCTGAGCCGAGTATTAAAAATACCCAGATCAGGCTTGATAAACCAGCATGAGATACTTGAAATTTAAAATGACTATGTTATCAAACCTTTGAAAAGAAGGGTATCTCATAAGATCACGCCCACACATAAACACGGACGGGTTTTTACCTTATGGTAACCAAAATACTTTTATACCAAAATACACCTGATATTATTTTTAATGACATTCTTTTGAAAACACTTTTCAAATAAGCTTATTCAAATAAGGTACCAATATCTGGACTAAGTCAAAGGTAATATATCCAGACTAGGTCAACGGAATATACCAAACGGAATATATGATATCAGAAGGGGTAGCTGAAATGTTTGCAAGTCATTACATCTATTTTGGGAATACAATCAAAATCGTAAATCTCATATTGGGATTGGATTTCCAACATGATAGGAAACTAGTGGAAAGATCAATCTCTATCCACGGCTTACGTCCATGACTCAGACGCCGTTATACAACAACACAAATGGCTAAAAGTGGATACAATCTATGAATAACATCCAAGGACTTGGACTTCGTACATCCCTGCCATGAGGCCCAGACGTATCTGGTACCTAGGGCTCAGAACATCTGATAACCCAAATCACTACTATCTGAAATGCAAGCATATATCTGACCACATAGAATCCCGTCATAACCGGGGTGTGAGGCTCACGAGGCTACGCTCAATTTCTTCAAAGCCACGTTTTTCATACAAAACCACGCTTTGATCATAACAAGTTCCACTTTGAATGCCACATTGTCTTTCACGTTACATGACTGATTTTTAGAAAAGTATAACTTCCTGAGCTCATATGTCTTAGGAAAGGGTGTTAAGCTAAAAGAAGTTGCCTTCTCCGCCGCCAACTGATATACATTTACAGAAACCACTCAAATGTGATTTAGAATACAATGTCAGACAAACATCCATACAAGTTCGTTCTGGGACTAAACGAAACCGAAGGCACTTTCCTCGGCCATTACTAGGCGATAAGCCCTTGCAATCCAAAGAATTTCCACAACAAGGAGACCACTGCTATAAATAACTCTATAACGGGAGCTACCCAGAGCATGTTCAACAAGCAGTCTTCATGCTATAAAGATCCACGGGCTTCAATAACCATCATCTTCAACATGTCATCACTTTCGAACGTATACATTGGTTCGAAGTGGTTTTCAGATAGGAATCATTCAAATCCGACTCCGGTTCCTTCGAAGCCAATTATCGATAAAAGATGTTAAGTTCATATGTGGTTATCGATCATCAATCAATTGCTTCATCTTTTATTTAATTCAAATATCTTTCTTAGATATATTCTTTTCAATATATTTCATTTTCTTCTCAAATGTATATAGAATCATTAAGCCTCATTTATCAAATCATTTGATTTATTTAAACCTTCCTTAAATCCTGAAATAATTCCAAATCATTTTCTCTTTTTCTTAGGAAAACATTTCCAAATCGTTCGTTGAATCTTAATCAAAAATTTCTTATATTCAAGTTATAAATTTTTACTTAGGGAAAATATTCCCAAATCATTCATTAAACCAAAATCAAAGATTTCTTATATTCAAGTTATAACTTTTAGCTTAGGGAAAATATTCCCAAATCATTCATTAAATCTTAATCAAGGATTTTCTTCTTAACTTTAAATCATATTCGTGCAAATCGAAGATTTTCATAACAGAGCACTACCGCCATCTTAGATATGGTAAATTTCACATCCAGGGACTAATGGCAAGTTTCACCTCCAAGGACTAATGGAAAGTTTCACCTCCAGGGACTAATGGAAAGTAATCCTACATTATGAATATCTTTGTCTTTAACGATCATTGTCTTCAATATATTTTATTTTGAAAATTAGTTTCTTTTCTTTTATCTTGGAAAAACTTAAAAATGATCTTTTTAGAGCATTCGGGCTTTCCTTTCGATCCACCAATCGCCTAAGAAGAGAAAACATAGGCCAAGTAAGTTCAGGGCACTGGTTGCTCCATCTCTAACTTTAGTTAAACACCTTGTTTTATCTTCCCAGATCTCACAGGTGGGACAAATGTACAAGTCGTTTCCGCATATTCAGATTTTCAACTTTATTTTGGAATTGCTTATAAATATTCCAAACTATCTTTAAAAATGCTTAATTATTCTTTTTAAAACATTCACAATTGATTCAGGGAAACGTCGTTACATTTAAACCATATTCCAAAAGTTTATAGAATTCGCAGCATAAACGTGCAGCGAAAAGTATTATATAAGCTCATTTGATTTAAACAACTTTTTTATATTTGAGAATTCATATTTTCCGTTCCAAATCTCTTTTAAAACATTTTAATAGATTTATCAAATATATTTTATATTCTTAATCATTTAAAAATATCAATTTTAAATAAATCCGCTTTTGGATTTCAAACTGCAAAACCGCGATGTTTTTAGAAAATTGTTTTGGACATATTTCAAACTCTACTTGATGAAATCTTGTTTTTCTTTCTTCTTTTGAAAATTATTACCATCGTGAACCAAGGAATTTTTATTTTGAAGAAATCTGACTTATAAATCAATCTCTACGTCAATTTGAAGTTACAGGTTGAAATTTACGAACCGCCGCTACGCAACAAGCTCGATTTTGACCAATTTTGTGAATTGCTTTGGAACTTGTTCGAAACACTTAAGATTTGTTTTAAACCAAATTTAAACTATTTTAGCTTATTTAAAATCATTAAGAGGCTAAATAACTTCCATACACACATTTATATGAATTTAATTTCCATCGAATTAACTATGGTTAATTACTAATCTTTTCTCTTATCACTTATCAAACTAAGTTATCATCCATATCATAAAAAAATCAACCATATTTTGCATCCAAGTTATCAAACATTCAAACAACATATTTAAACTTTTAAATTATTATACTGGAAATAATTTATAGATTTATTAGTAAATAAGAGTACTCGCCTCTAACCAAATTGTTCACTTCCTACCAACATTCATATCATCCAACACTTCACTAAATCCTTTATCTTCACCAAATCTTTTCCCTAGACTTTCCTTTTGATCTCGGCAGCACTTCCTTCTCTTTTTCTCGCTTCGAAACTTCACGACTTGCTCCTTCTCTTACATATGTTCGGCCACACCTTGCTCTTTCCCTTCCTCCTTTGTTTCTTCACTTTTTAGATGGTACACCATGTTTTAACGATATTCTAAGGTCTTTGGCAAAGTTTTGTGGTGTTCGGAGTTGATTTTATATGATTTTGAAAAAATTAGTAAGCATTTGGAAGAGAAACGAAAGCCATTAAAGAAGTGGAGAAAAGCTTGAAAAGGGAAGAAGAAGAAGAAGTGAAAAAAAGTGAGAACGTGGATGCTTATTTATAGAAAAAGTTTTGGATTAAAATAATATTTTATTAAAAGACCAAAATACCCATACTTACTTATAAAGTAATATTATTTTTTTCAACACTTAACATCACATTTTAAATCATTACTTTATGTCATTTTAACTTAGATATTAAGTAAAGTAAGTAATAGTTATGTTTCTTTGATTTGATGTTTTACTTTTTGCTTTGAAATGACATTTTTGTCTTTTTGTGCTTACTTTTTCTTAATTGTTTTCTAGAAGTTTCTAACCTTATTTAGTAAAAGTGAAATTGATTAGTGAATTAATTAATACTTACACTATTTGAATATATGTATTCCTACATAAGAAAATAAAGGTGCGACGACGTTGCGACAACTTTTAATCGACAAAACGTCGTTTTTCGACAAAATATTTTACGGTCATATTTTGACTTTTAGGTTAAACTTTTTATTTATGTAAATCAAATTTAAAAATTAACTTTTTACTTTTTAAAATAAATTAAAACATGTCTCTTTATATTTTAAAATCATATTTAAATAATATCAAAATCTCTAATTTTACGGTGTATGTAAAACTAACAAAATGCGACAAAATTTGATTATTTTTGTAAAATGATTATTAACATACTTATAAGTATTTTAATATACTTTTATTATCTTTATTAGATGTTTTCAATAATATTTATCTTTTATTTAAACCTATTTAATTAAGCATTTATTTATTTTTAACAAAACCTAAATTTTGTTGATTTGTTCTAAAATCTAAATTTATACTTTTTAAATTATCAACTATAAGAATAAATAATTCCTCTATTATTATCTATTATACTTAAGTTATTTATTTAAGTTTAAATCTTTTTAAATTTAAAACAAATGAAATCTCTCATTTTCGAAGTAGCGAAATTATGGGTCATTACATTCTCTCCTACTTAAAAGAATTTTGTCCTCGTAATTACCCAAACAAAAGTTTGCCCTAAACATTTATCTTTAAACTTAAATCCATAAAATATACACAGATCATCCATATGAAATATCTTATTCAATAACCTATTCGATTACACAACCTTATTTCCGAACTAGTATCGATCCCCCGATTCTCTAATGCGGACTTTAATCTGGCTCTTTGCTAAGAAACCTTTGCTTTCCTTGCATAGCTCTCAAATATGATAGAAAACTCAAGTACCTAACCATAAACCCTAATAAATGTTCGCCATCAAGAATCGAGTGATAAATCTTTTTACGGATTGGTGTAAACATCTCAAAGTTCCGTACTCACACATTAGATCAAAAATTATGTGATAAGATGATCTACATGTAACATGTGTATTTATTAACTTTCAAAAACTTTTCATAAACTTTTATCTTAAGTTCAATCATTTTATAAAGGAGCTTCTTTATATAATCCCTTTGATTATTTATTTCCAAATATTTTTATTAAAGGAAAATATTCTAAAGAAACCATTTTGCACTCAAAAGATAATTTATATAAATTATAAATATTTTATGAAATCATTTCATAAATTTGCAAATATTTATTATTTTAAAAGGGAACATTTCATTCCAATTTTTTTTCAAAACCATCTTTTAGTATAACACATTTCTTAAAATATTTATGCAAAATAGTTATATCTTCTTTTCTAAAGAAATCAAATATCTTTTATTCGGAAAATATCATTAAAATTGTATTTAAGCTCTCTATATATTTTTATGAATTTTCTTTGCTAATACATCTTATTATAGATTTTATTTTCAAAATTATCTTAAGTTTAAATAACTTTTCTTTATTTCTTTAAAAATTCAAAAGGTTATGATAAAATTTCCATAGTTTCTTCTTTTTCTTTTTAAATAATTTTCTAAATTTTAGACACTTTATTTTATAAAACTATTTCTTTATAACATTCCTTTGAACTTTTTATTTCTAAATATCTTATTAGATTTGATCGGATATAAGATTGAAGAAGTGCATCGAGAGGATAATCAAAAGGAAGTTTATTAATTAACATCGTATTCATACATCCATTTCTAACTTTAGCTGGCATTACAAAGTTTCAGAGATAACTTTCTTAGGAAATACAGCCTATCACATACTACCATTATATGATACTTAGACTACTATGCATTATTCTTGACTTACTTTTTAGGTAGACGGTGCTCTATCTTTGGGGCTTAAGTCATTTGACCTTTCCTTTAGACAGTCCTTCTCTAAATGTCCATATTTACAACATGATCTGCAAGGCCTTGAAATCGTGGCTATCTTCATGGTATGCGCCTTAGCTGACTTTTCTTCTTTCTTTAAATTGCAATCTTTGACTATATGTCCTAATTCTTTGCACCGATAACAACAATTTTCCTTCCCTTTTGGGGCTTTGGGTTTCTTCTATGTTCTAGGGCAATCATATAGAAAATGTCCTAGCTTCTTACACTTAAAGCAGCGTATATCTTTTCGAACAGTTTTTTCTTCCTTCTGTTTCTTTATTTTCCTATCACAACAAACTGCATAATGCTCTTCTTGAAAACACCTAAAGCAGTAGATGCCAACATATGCTCCTAGTTTTTATTTCTTTTCTGCTTCTCTTTCTGCATGTGCTCTTTGTGCCTGCATTGGAGTCGTACAAAACTCATTGCTTGACATATAATAAGCCATTCTGCCCCTAAGTGATATTTCAAGGTAAGATTAGAAGTATTTATACTATTTCCATTTCATCTTATTCAAACATCTTTTATCTAAATACTTAATTCAACTTGTTTGGATTTGAACTTGCCTTCATCCTCCAATGATAAGAAGAAGAATTTACCAAGTGCTCAATACCGTTTGCCCAAGCTAACATATGATTGATACTTAGAAGATTATTGTAATCATCACTTGATGAATTAAGACCTTATCCATAGGACTTCCCTAAGGGAAAGTATCTTACAAATTTCCCTAACTACAAATAATTTTATATCTTTTGAAAGACAATCCTTTATATGTAAAATATAATCTTTTCAAAATAGTGTGTCGCTTCACCTTGTTCAAGTGTTTAGGAACCCTCATCGATAACGGTGATCAGGCGCATCGATCAGGATCTATAAATCACTCAATAGGTAAATCAACACAAAACATTTAATTAGTCACTAACAAATACGTGCTCATATATAATACACTTAAACTCATTCTAGGGTGTTACTAACCCTATCTCTAATGAGCCACTCATCCTATGATATTACTAACCCTATCTCTGATGAGTCTTTACCCAACCAAAGCCAAGGTTCTCGCTTAACCTTTAGCTCTGATACCAAATGTAACGGCCCGTTTTGCTGTACCATTTGAATCGACAATAAACCACACATGTCCAACTCAAATTGCACGAATAAGCGGATCAATAAGGGTAGAAAGAAAATAAAGACAGAATAGAATCTCACACGAATGGAATAACATATATTAGTTCAATAATAATCTTTGCAGCGGAAAATTTTAAATACAATATCAGAGTCTAATCTAAATTCCGCTTAGACAGTTATAGGCACCTGTCCTTACAATTGCTGACAAACATCAAACTAAAACTAACAAAGCACGGATAATAGAATACGTCCATACGATGATGAAGATCTCCAGCTCTCATCTGGAAACTCCAAATGTCTTCAACTAAACCTGAAACTACTCGGATCTAACCCGAGTATTAAAAATACCAGGATTAGGCTTGATAAACCAGCGTGAGATACTCGAAATTTAAAATGACTATGTTATCAAACCTTTGAAAAGAAGGGTATCTCATAAGACCACGCCCACACATAAACATGGACGGGTTTTTACCTTATGGTAACCAAATTACTTTATACCAAAATACACTTGATATTATTTTTAATGACATTCTTTTTAAAACACTTTTCAAATAAGTTTATTCAAATAAGGTACCAATATATGGACTAAGTGGAAGGTAATATATCCGGACTTGGTCAATAGAATATACCAAACGGAATATATGATACCAGAAGGGGTAGCTGAAATGTATGCAAGTCATTACAGCTATTTTGGGAATACAATCAAAACCGTAAATCTCGTATTGGGATTGGATTTCCAATATGATAGGAAACTAGTGGAAAGATCAATCTGTATCCACGGCTTACGTTCATGACTCAAACGCCGTTATACAACAACACAAATGGCTAAAAGTGGATACAATCTGCGAATAACATCCAAGGACTCGGACTTCGCACATCCCTGCCATGAGGCCCAGACGTACCTGGTACCTAGGGCTCAGAACATCTGATAACCCAAATCACTACTATCCGAATTGCAAGCATACATCTGACCATATGGAATCCCGTCATAACTGGGGTGTGAGGCTCGTGAGGCTACGCTCAGTTTCTTCAAAGCCATGTTTTTCATACAAAACCATGCTTTGATCATAATAAGTTCCACCTTAAATGCCACATTGTCATTCCACGTTACATGACTGATTTCTAGAAAAGTATAACTACTTGAGCTCATATGTCTCGGGAAAGGGTGTTAAGCTAAAAGAAGTTGCCTTCTCCGCCACCAACTGATATACATTTATAGAAACCACTCAAATGTGATCTAGAATACAATGTCAGACAAACATCCATACAAGTTCATTCTGGAACTGAACGAAACCGAAGGCACTTTCCTTGGCCATTACTAGGCGAGAAGCCCTTGCAATCCAAAGAATCTCCACAACAAGGAGACCATTGCTATAAATAACTCTACCTAGAGCATGATCAACAAGCAGCCTTCACGCTATAAAGATCCACGGTCTTCAATAATCATCATCTTCAACATGTCTTCACTTTCGAACGTATACATTGGTTCGAAGTGGTTTTCGGATAGGAATCATCCAAATCGACTCTGGTTCCTTCGAAGCCAATTATCGATAAAAGATGTTAAGTTCATATGTGGATATCGATCATCAATCAATTACTTCATCTTTTATTTAAATCAAATATCTTTCTTAGATATATTCTTTTCAATATATTCCATTTTCTTCTCAAATGTATATGGAATCATTAAGCCTCATTTATCAAATCATTTGATTTATTTAAACCTTTCTTAAATCCTGAAATAATTCCAAATCATTTTATCTTTTGCTTAGGAAAACATTCCAAATCATTCATTGAATCTTAATCAAAAATTTCTTATATTCAAGTTATAACTTTTTACTTAGGGAAAATATTCTCAAATCATTCATTAAACCTAAATCAAAGAATTCTTATATTCAAGTTATAATTTTTAACTTAGGGAAAATATTCCCAAATTATTCTCAAATCTTAATCAAGGATTTTCTTCTTAACTTCAAATCATATTCTTGCAAATCGAAGATTTTCAGCACTACTGCCATCTTAGATATGGTAAATTTCACCTCCAGGGATTAATGGCAAGTTTCACCTCCAGGGAATATATATTTATCACTAGTGAAAAAGTTGTGAAAAATGGTATTAATCTCCTACTATATATATATATATATATATATATATATATATATAATAAGTTCTATATACTTAATATAAATAACAAATATATATAATAGGTTTAATATCCAACAACGTATTATTAAGTATCATAAATTTATATAAATATAGGATATTAAACCTATTATATATATTTGTTATATATATTAAGTATATAGAACTTATTATATATATATATATAGTAGGAGATTAATACCATTTTTCACAACTTTTTCACTAGTGATAAATATATATTCTAATGGAAATTTTCACCTCCAGGGACTAATGGCAAGTAATCCTACATTGTGAATATCTTTGTCTTTAACGATCATTGTCTTCAATTTATTTTATTTCGAAAATTGGTTCCTTTTCTTTTATCTTGGAAAAACTTAAAAATGATCTTTTTAGAGCATTCGAGCTTTCCTTTCGATCTGTTCCACCCCTCGTCTAAGAAAAGAAAACATAGGCCAGTTAAGTTCAGGGCACTGGTTGATCCATCTCTAAACTTAGTTAAACACCTTGTTTTATCTTTCTAGATCTCACAGGCGGGACAAATGTACTAGTCATTTCCGCATACTCAGATTTTCAACTTTATTTTGGTATTGCTTATAAATATTCCAAACTATCTTTCAAAATGCTTAATTATCCTTTTTAAAACATTCATAATTGATTTTGGAAAACGTCGTTACATTTAAACTCATGTTCCAAAAGTTTATAGAATTCGCAGCATAAACGTGTTGCGGAAAGTGTTATATAAGCTCATTTGATTTAAACAACTTTTTTATATTTGAGAATTCATATTTTTCATTCCAAATCTCTTTTAAACCATTTTAATAGATTTATCAAATTTATTTCATATTTTTGATCATTTAAAAATATCAATTTTAAGTAAATCCGCTTTGGATTCCGAGTTGCAAAACCGCGATGTTTTTAGAAAATTGTTTCGGACATATTTCAAACTCTACTTGATGAAATATTTTTTTTCTTTCTTCCTTTGAAAACTATTACCATTGTGAACCAAAGAACTTTTATTTCGAAGAAATATGACTTTACAGGTCGAAATTTACGAACTGCGGCTACGCGACAAGCTCGATTTTGACCAATTTTGTGAATTGCTTCGGAACTTGTCCGAAACACTTCAGATTTGTCTTAAACCTTATTTAAACTATTTTAGTTTATTTAAAATCATTAAGAGACTAAATAACTTCCATACACACATTTATATGAATTTAATTTCCATCGAATTAACTGTGGTTAATTACTAATATTTTCTCTTATCACTTATCAAACCAAGTTATCATCCATATCACAAACATATAATCAACCATATTTTGCATCCAAATTATCAAACATTCAAACAACATATTAAACTTTTAAATCATTATACTTGAAATAATTTATAGATTTATTAGTAAATGAGAGTACTCACCTCTAACCAAATTGTTCACTTCCTGCCAACTTCGTATCATCCAACACTTCACTAAAGCCTTTATCTTCACCAAATCTTTTTCGTAGACTTTCATTTTGATCTCGGCAGCACTTCCTTCTCTTTTTCTCGCTTCGAAACTACACGACTTGCTCCTTCTCTTACATATGTTCGGCCACACCTTGCTCTTCCCCTTCCTCCTTTCTTTCTTCACTTTTTAGATGCTAAACCATGTTCTAATGGCATTCTAAGGTCTTTGGCAAAGTTTTATGGTATCTGGAGTTTATTTGATATGATTTTGAAAAAGTTAGCAGGCATTTGGAAGAGAAGAAGAAGCCATTAAAGAAGTGGAAAAAAACTTGAAAAGGGAAGAAGAAGAAGTGAAAAAAAGTGAGAAAGTGGATGCTTATTTATAGAAAAAGTTTTGGATTAAAATAATATTTTGTAAAAAGACCAAAATACCTTTACTTATAAAGTAATCTTATTTTTTTCAACACTTAACATCACATTTTAAATCATTACTTTATGTCATTTTCACTTAGATATTAAGTAAAGTAAGTAATAATTATGTTTCTTTGATTTGATTTTTTACTTTTTGCTTTGAAATGACATTTTTTTCTTTTTGTGCTTACTTTTTCTTAATTGTTTTCTAGAAGTTTCTTACCTTGTTTAGTAAAAGTAAACTTGATTAGTGAATTCATTAATACTTACACTATTTGAATATATGTTCTTATATAAGAAAATAAAGGTGCGACGACGTTGCGACAACTTTAATCATTACTTATTTATAGAAAGTGAGAAAGTGTATGCTTATTTATAGAAAAAGTTTTGGATTAAAAATAATATTTTGTAAAAAGACCAAAATACCCATACTTATAAAGTAATCTTATTTTCTTGCAACACTTAACATCACATTTTAAATCATTACTTTATGTCATTTTCACTTAAATATTAAGTAAAATGAGTAATAATTATGTTTCTTTGATTTGATTTTTTACTTTTTGCTTTGAAATGACATTTTTTTCTTTTTGTGCTTACTTTTTCTTAATTGTTTTCTAGAAGTTTCTAACCTTATTTAGTAAAAGTAAACTTGATAAGTGAATTCATTAATACTTACACTATTTGAATATATGTTCCTATATAAGAAAATAAAGGTGCGACGACGTTGCGACAACTTTTAATCGACAAAACGTTGTTTTTAGACAAAATGTTTTATGGTCATATTTTGACGTTTTAGTTAAACTATTTATTTATGTAAACCAAATTTGAAAACGAACTTTTTGCTTCTTTAAATAAATTAAAACATGTCTCTTTATATTTTAAAATCATATTTAAATAATATCAAAATCTCTAATTTTACGGTGTATGTAAAACTGACAAAATGCGACAAAATTTGGTTATTTTTGTAAAACAGTTATTAACATACTTATAAGTATTTTAATATACTTTTATTATCTTTATTAGATGTTTTCAATAAGATTTATCTTTTTAAATAAATATTTAAACCTATTTATTTAAGCATTTATTTATTTTTAACAAAACTTAACTTTTGTTGATTCGTTCTAAAATCCAAATTTATATTTTTTAAATTATCAAATATAAGAATAAATAATTCCTCTATTATTATCTATTATATTTAACTTACTAATTTAAGTTTTGAATCTTTTTAAATTTAAAACAAACGAAATCTCTCATTTTCGAAGTAGCGAAATTACGGGTCGTTACACATTTGGAGTCTCATTTCTCCTTTGCTATGCGTCGCCAGTTCCAAACCTCTATAATGAGTTACAAATATTAGTTTCAATCCTGTTTCTAAATCCTAAGATATTTTATTGATTAAAAAACTGTTTTGAATCATAAATGTACCCGACGGAGCTACAATATTGTTCTCTTCTTTTCTTTTACAATTTTGAGGTAGTCGGGATAATTTCTCTTCTAGTGTCCTTTCTTGTGACAATGGTGATACTCACCCTTATCATTAACTACCTTCTTTCCTTTCTTACTTCTCATTTTACCATCTCTCTTTCACTTTTTTGAACAATTCGAAGATGACGCCCCATCTTTAACTACAAGCACAGCCGGTTGATTCTTATATTGTGAATCGACTGATTTCGACATATTGAGGAGCTCTACAAGATTCGCATTGAGGTTGTTCATGTTATAGTTCAGTATAAATGGTTCATACCGAGGGGTCAATGAACCGAGGATCAAGTCGACTTGTAACTTATTTTTTATAGCCACATCCAATGATGCTAGCCAATCGGTGTAGCCTTCATCTTCAGCACATAATTGTTCACCTTCTGTCTCTTTTGCATTTTGGTGTTGAATAGTTTCTTGGTAGCCTCATACCTTGCAGAACGAGGCTTCTTACTAAAAAGTGTCGGGACTATTAAATATCTCATGGACAAATATTGATTCGTGTTGCCATTGCAACTGTTTTCCTAGAGTAGACAATACGAATACTTAGGCAATCTCAAGGTCAGTAACCCACTTACTACAAGCAATATGCATGTCTTGGTGATCGTTATCAACGGGTCTTGTTAGTAGAGCATAAGTTACAAATGACCAAACTCATTCGTATGTCAGAGATATTTTTATAGCTTGGCTAGTCTATATAGTTGTTTAGTCTGGTTAATCGATTTCTTTCATTAAAAAGTCTTGGATTGGACATTATATATAAGTTTTATTAAGTAGATTATTAGGACATTAACATAGTAGAAATTCTTATAATACTAGTAAGGTTAAACATTACGTTTCATTTTACTAATATGCTCCACTAATGTTTTATGTTTTTCCAACCCTAAGTCAAAACATAGAGACCTTTTGACTTCACTAGTATGTATTAGGACTCGTGTGTCTTGAAATTCTGATCTTGAGAAAGCTTAACAGATTATACTCTCACATGCGATAGATAATTCTTATCTGTTGTAAACTCCTAACCCATAGTACTTTTACCTTGAGGAAATCTCAACAAATAAAGTAGAATTATTCACTCTGACCTACCATTACACGATGGCCTAAGTATAATGCACATGCCTTGGGAAAAGCTTAATAAATATGTGCAGTTATCTTACCTCGTCTATTCAATATATTAATAGTACTACAAATAACATCCCCAGCTCGAGGAAAGATCAACAACTAAAGAGTATGCAAGTCTTCTATTAATATATAAATGGTACAGGATAATTTTATATTAAAGATTCATAATCTCAAATATATTACATTGAGTGATATTAATTTATGGAATAACGCAATTCTTATGAATTAATTTCATGATTCAAGTGTCGGACACATCGAAATTATGGTATACATACATTTACGTATGTATTTATTCATTGAGTCTATTTAGGGTTTCTTAGTGTTCCACCTTTAATTTATGCATTCATATTATATAAGTTTTATTATTCTTATATATAACTTTTATATTTCATATTACTTATATAATAGTCTTATGTATAACATTATATTAATTAAATTTATTTAATTAAATTTATATTATCTTAATATAACATTTTTTTGAGAAAAATGCATGGTCCTCTACAGGAGCGGAGAGCACACGTGTGTGTGTGTGTGTGTGTCAACAAAAGTATAGGAGCTGCCAACAAGCCCGGCAGGTAACAAAAGAACCCCCCGCACAAAAGAAAAAAAGCCCACCCAAGTTCCTGAATAACTAAAAACCAACCCTATAGAGACAACACCAACCCGAAAAACCAGTCAAGAGCGACACCGAAAGAGCAGCAGCCAACTGAAAAACTTCCACAACCGCAACTACAACCTCAACAACCAAGCTGAAACATCACAATATACAACTTCTGCACAAACCACAAAAAACTCCAAATCAACAAAATACACAACAAAACTCTCAATACATCGACAATCCTCAATCAAAAGACTCAAAAGCTTTACGATTTAAACGAGGACTTCTCCTAATATTACTAGCCAAATAGCTCTTACATTTTCTTCTCCTTAATTTAGCTTCACACATTAATTTGGCTTCTCGAATTAATTCATAGGCATGGGAAGGAGAATGAGGAAATTTTCCTAAAGCCGCAAGAAAACAATACATTACAAATCTTAACCCTCCAGTCCAATAATAGACAGCTTGATCGGTTTGTTATAATATGGAACTCTCTAAATCTCCGCTCACACCAATATCTTTGCTATCCAAACCACTTGCTTCTTGATCTACTAACAAAACATCTTCTAGTCCATTCATTTTTTTAATGATAATAGACTTAAACAGTTAAACACCAGTAATATCCAATTAAAGATACTTCTTCAACGAAGATTCCAGACCACTGACACACATTGGAGTGCCAATATTTAATATAATAACATCCAAAGGAGTATCAATTTGAGGCCATAAAAAACCAGAAAAATCAAGACAAAAACTCCCCGCATCTTCAATCATCACGAGACCAACCCTGTTCAAAACAGAATCACTAATTTTTGTCTCCATTAAAGAAAAACCATCGGCAGTAGAAACAAAAACCCCTCTAAAATCTGTCAATGACCCAACATCTAGCGAACCTTCGTTCAACTTATTATCTATGGGTGACAGCATCTTTTGTGAACAATGCGAACAATGTTCCATAGCAGACTTATGTACATATGTAGTACTGATAGCAATTTCATTTCAAACAAACTAACCAGCTTCATATCCTTATTAACACTAGATGACATTCTAAGAGAATCACTATCTTTATTCATAGCATAAACCCTGTCTTCCAAATTAACTTCATCAATGATGGATCCACCATCCACTTTATACCCAGAAACATTAAACAACTCAGATGAACATAAACCATTTGAACAAGAATCAACACAGAAGAAATTATCTAAACCTAAACATCTGACTTTATAAACACCCCAAACAGAATCAGATAAACAAAATTCGCCATCAGTTACAAGATTACATTGTTATAATCGAACATCAACTTCATTAGCCTGATCATCAGAAAACATAGGAAGATTCATACCAGCATCGGCACAAGAAATAAGCATTGTAACACTAACTTCAAACAGATCACAATCTATTGAACGAAAACTTTCAACTTAAACAGATTCTGTTGAAACCCCGTTGATATAAAAAACAGATGAAACTGAAACAACTGATTCAGAAAATACATCTGAAAATATATCCACCAATTCAGTATTATGAAGACACAAGTCACTAACCACAGGATCCAGGAGAAAAAGTCAGCATGAAAATTCTTATTCGTGTCATTCACGAATGTTTGTTCCATATCCATCCATAACAAATCCTCAAAATCATGAACAACTTTATTAGTATTTGATAAGTCTTTAAAATGAAAACCACTCCAGTTAGAAAGATTCGAATACTCACCAATATTATCGGCAGTTAACCAGTTGAAGTGCCAAAATACTTTGTTAAAGAGATAACTGCATTCTTCTTTATTCCCTATGCAACAATCCAAAAACAGTCCTCTTAATATTAGGAATTCAAGAAAAAAATAGTAGTGGTGATCTTTAAGACTCAGGGACTTCGAGAAAATGGGATCGGAATAAGGGAAAATAGGAACTGACTCAAGGAAAGGCTGAATAATCACGGGCACGACAATCTCTTATGACCAACCAGTCCACATTTAAAACATCGAATAGGATTCGAATAGTCTTTAACTTTATGATTTTTTCCACCACACCGAAAACAACAAGAACCCCTTTTCCAATTAGAGATTTTTGAAATTGATTTTTAGCATAGGAAGATCTGTCTACTCCATTAGCCGAAAGAAATTTGAATGCTGGATTCTCAAAAAGTTTTACGGGGAAAGGGAATCTGAAATCTGAATGAGAACCAAACGAAGACGAGTTTAATCGATCGCCATTTTCTGGAGCACAAGAATTCCTCCAATTATTCGCCATTAGATTTATCCTTAATATAATATTTGTATTATATATTTATTATATACCATAACCTTTATTATGTAACACATATATCATATACATGTGCATATTATTTAAATAATTAGATTTTAATTAACTTATTTAATTAAAATATTTTAATTTCAAAATTAATTTCATATACTTACATGTATTAATGTTATTCTAACATTTAAAACAACATAACATACATCACAATATATGATACACGTATATATGTACATATTAATTAATTAACTTATTTAATTAATTTATTTAATTAATATTGTTAACAAATTTTAAATTTCTAAAATTCATTTATATTATTTTCTAACATTTTGAAAACTTATGTTATATTATAACTTTTATAATAAACAAGTTTCATTTTAAATTTGGCTTTTAAATTTAAAACTTCATTTAATCTTTAGAACATTTTGAAAATTAGCCTAAGGCCCAAGTCAAATTTGGGTCTTTTTTATTAGGGATAACCTTTGAGTACACATCACTTTTTAGGCCAGGTTGGTAACTGGTAGGACATGGAACTTGATTACTCAATTATAATCCTTGACGTTACCTTCCTAGATACCGCACTAAGTGGACAAGCTTAATAAGTTAGCCCTAACATGACTAATTTAGACCGCATAGGCTATTAAACTCTGATATCATTGTAGGAACTGAGCCAGCCCGTAGTAGAGTCAAAGGGTGAATTTCAAAAAAAATTCCTTATTGTATCTTTATTGGGCCTATGCAGCCTGATTCATTTAGAATTTTTCTAATTCTTTTTTTAATAAAATCAATATTTTATTTAACTTTATAAATAAAGATTAGTATTATATGATTTGTATTACATTTATGGACGTGTTATCATATACACATATGTGTGTGCGTGCATGTGTGATATAATAATGTGTACATGTTTTAAGTTGCTCGTATATGCTTGGATTTACACTGCAACAGACATGTTACTCCCTCTAGTATTCGATCATGCTATCCAAAATAAAATATATTTATGCATCAAAATAATTTTTATATATGTATGTGAAATCTATCATTTGTACATATAAGTGTAAATAATTGATAATTATAAAATTATATGTGTGTATGTGTGTGTGTGTGTGTATGAGGGATTTTCACTTAAAGGGCTTCTTTGTGCAGGTAATAAGTTTTAAGGACAACACTTCTGAAAAATTAGTTTTAAGGACAATTTACAGGAAGGTATCACTTTCAGTTATATAGAAATAATGATAAATTAATTTACGATTTTTCTGTATAACTTAAAAGATCAATGAAGTTATCATTTTTCTACAAATTGTTCTTAAAACTAATTATTCATGTGTTGTCCTTAAAATTTATTACCCTGGAATGAGAAGCCCATCAACCTGATTTCCATTATCTATATATGTGTATGCATATACATAATTAAATCATAAAATCATTTGTCAATTAATATAAAATAATTTTGAATACAAATATTTGTGTATATATTACTATAGCATACCTGAGAAAAAAAATATTTTTTTCTAAGCAATATATATTTATAAATATACAAACATATTTAAAATTCTATATATATAAATAATATATTATAAATATGTATAAAATTTATTGTGTTTTACAGAGAACTCTCGGCTTAAGAAATATTTTTTAATATATATATATATTCATTTAATTATAGGTATTTATAAATTTACAAACACACCCACACACACATATATATATAACAATAATTTATTTATAAATTAACAGAAATTTTCTAGCAAGCTCTCGGCTCATATAAAAAATTTAATGATAATTTTTTTATTTCTTTACATCTAAAAATGATTTTTATATAAATAATTTATAATTAAATACAAACCCGCTTGGAAAAATATAAAAAATTGTTAAAAATTAATTTTAAATCTAAAAATTATTTTTTATTATTATATATAATTTTACACTTCATTTCATATTTTGCTAGAACATATATATATATATATATATATATATATATATTTGTTTATATAATTAATTTCTAGTTATGTAATTGGTTAAATTAATGTTTAAATATAAAATAAACTAAAATAATCAAAAAAATTCTTTCAAATTATACTTGTATAAATATGAAATTTTATAAACTTTAAAACATTTATTGTATAATTTTATTCTTTAGAAAATTATTTATTATTTATCAAAATCGTATTTAAATAATACTTAATCATAATTTTTTTTGTAAATTAGGCCGAGAATTATTTGCTCATATACATTCAAAATGATAACAAATTATTTATTTATTTATTTATAAATAGATGCACTAATATATTTTTAAACATCAGATATGTGACATCATACCGATAAATTAGACTTATAGTATTTTTGCCTAAGCTTCATATGATATAACAATTAACTAAACATTGATAAATGAAAGTAAATCAGAGAATTACCATTCTCAAAGCTATTAAGACACGTTGAAATGAAGTTGAGTAATCCTTGAATCAGATTCACAACTTAGAAGATGTTAGCTCCAAATTATCTACCGCCATCAATCAAATTGAACCGTTTTGATATGTATTTGAATTTTTGGTACTTGGGATAGGGTTTCTAGTCGAAAAGGAGAAGTGGGAAAAGTCTATAGGAAATGAGGGTTAAGTGACAGTACATAAAGGAGAGACAATGGAGCAAAAAGTGGATTAATATCATTCTTTCTCTCTTTACCATTTCTTTCCCATTTGACCATTCAAACCCCACCCACCTACCAACCTTGGTCAGCCAAAATTTTTCTACTTCTTAGCTGAAATTATCATGCCCTGTATGGGCCTCAAACCTAGTCCAAGCCCGACAAATTTATCGCAATTTAAATTCAATTTAAACGCGTACCAATCAATATATTTATAACTATTATAAACACACTATTTAATATTATTTTACAATCAAATAAAATTTTATAACCAATATTTCATAAATATTAATTAATTTATAATTATAATTCAATTAAATTAGATGGTCAAAGGAGTATACAATGTTTCGGTCGTATGACTCTTTGGGTGTAAATTTGGCCAGCGATTAATATCGAACAACTCAAATATTAATGTTCATAGGTCACTTAGCAGGTGGTGTAATATTTTGGTCAAATTTATCGCTTCCTTAGTTTCGATAAAATCCAATTTTACTTTAATAGGCGCTACCTGATTATGACTATCTTTTACACTAATTATATTCATCAAAACTATATTACTTTGGACTTATGGAATTTGGTAATGGTAAAAATTCCAGTATCCTTCTATATTCAACTCTATAGTCCAAAAACAAAGTCCTACGTTCACTAATACAATTACTATTAACCGAACTACTCTGGCTAGAGATTTTGACCTTGAGTTGACCATGATACTAAACCCATATAATTGAGAAGACAAATCTCTTCTTGATAGTGCTTCGCTTTCAATATTTCCACTCGACCCAACTGTAGTTGCTCGATGAATATCATGCAACGATCTGACTATAATCAAAGTGGGCTTTCACATTAAAGATTGACAGTATTCTCAAATCGAAAGAACTATATAAATCAGTCACATCGATATTTTATGTTTGACCTTAGTTATATTAACCAAGATAAAACTATCGAGTGATTCGTTCCTTAGTTATCCAATAAGCATTAGTACGTAACCCCTAGGTATCCCCAGCAGTCATGAGAAATACACTGCCCAACATTTGGAGAGCGTTATGTACTCTAGTCTTAACAAATACATCAATATTCAATCTCAATGCATCTTGATTAGGTATAGTTAAAATGGTGTGTTTATTATATTATGATATAATAACTATGATTACAACTATTTGTAATTACTAGCACAACCACACCATATATGGATTTTGTATTCAATATATTTTAGTTAAATATTTAATTATTTATAACACATATAACAGAAAGAAAAATGCCTCTATTATGACTGAAAATTGAATATCACTAATTTAAAAATTACAGAATTGCCCCAAGGGCATATCTCTGACTCTATCAATAACTATATGGTCAACAACTTTTGTCAATTCTAATGAGCATCAAATGATAGTTGAATTTATAAAAATAAAGGAGGATTAGAATTATACACCACTTTTGTATATGCTAGCAACTGGGCTTCTGGCAAAAATATTTTATGGAAACAACTAGTCAATAACTCGAAATAGATCCACAAACCTTGGTTAGTTACTGATGATTTCAATGTTGTGCTGATAACTGATGAAAAGAAAGAAGGACTTACATTGAAGCTTTACCAAGTTGCTGAGTTCAACAATTACATATTAGCTAATGGGCTGATAGAAGCGTTCCATGTGGGCCTGAAGTTCACATGAAGAAGTGGTAAAACGAAGAAAATATCATCAACATTAGACATAGCTTTAGGAGAATGCTAAATTATTCAACCAGATTCTCAATATTAAAATTACTGTTCTTCCTAGTTCCGCAAGTGACCACTGTCTCTTGTATATTCAATTTAATAATGATGCGAAAATCAAAAAGGAAAACCATTTAGTTATACAAATCATTGGCATTTGTTGGATGGATACGATGAAGCAATTAATTTCAGTATTATCTAAACTCCAGAGGGTAATTGTATGTACCAGTTTGTAATTCTTGTTAAATGTATGAAAAATGGACTCAAAGACTGGAATAAAAGAGACCGAAACCTTCAAATGAGGTCCAAAGAATTCAAAAGCAATTGGAAGGCATCCAAAGCAAACTAGATGGAAATACTCGACATGAAGGTCTAAATTTGGAATTCTATTACTTACTGAGACAACTAAAGGAGGGGCTCAAAAAACAAGTAATAGAACTGAAGCAGAAACTAAAGAAAAGTGGCTTATAGAAGCAGATGGATGCAATAAAAAAAATTTATACTAAAATTTCTTAAAGGAAAATCATAATATTTGAATAATTGTTTGAATGAACAGAGGGAAGCAGTGGAGAACATTCAAGAACTGGAGGCCAAATCAATTGCATATTTCATTGAATCATATAATGGAGCAATTTCTACCTGATATTCAAAACAAAAGAAGGATCTCCTTGAAAAGAGGTGAAATGCCGACATTCAGAATTTAGGAAGGTGAGCTGAAAAGAGCCATCTTCTCTATCAACAACGATTCCAGTCCTGGCCCGGATGAAATGGGGGCACAATTCTTCAAAATGCACTAGGAAAACCTAAAAGATAGCATGTTAAAGGGATATCAAGAAGCAATGGACATTGGTGAGTTTATATAATAAATCAAGCTCAAATTTATATATTTGATTCCTAAAGTTTATAAACTTGAAAGAATGGAAGAATATAAGCCCATAGCTTGCTGTAATGTCACTTATAAAATTCTAAGAAAAATCATTTGCATGAGGCTAAACAATGTCCTACCTAATCTGATCTTACAATGTCAAAGTGCTTTTATAAAAGGCATGTTTATTTCCTGAAAACTCTTTGATGGCCAATGAACTAGTTAGAGAGTTTAATAAAAAAACGGCTGAAAAATTATGCATGAAAATTGACTTACATAAAGCATATGATAGATTCAATACGGAGTTCATCATCCACATGCTAAAATCAATGGGATTCCCTAATAAATTGATTTTGCTAATTTCTCACTGTTTATACACTCCTACATTTTTAGTCCTCCTTATGGGGGTTCCTAAAGGATACATTCATAGCACTAGAGGGATTAGGCAAGATGGTGTTCTATCTCCACACTCACACATAAAGTGCTTCAATCAAAATTCGGAGTGCTCTAATCTCGTAAAAAGAAGTTTTCGATCGGAAGAAAAGTGGTCCTAATAAAGGAAGTTTCCAACTAGAAAAATGTAGTCTTAAACATAGAAATTTTCAATTGGAGGAGAAGCTGTGAATGAGGGAGTGGAAGGTGCAAGAAAAAAGAAAAAAAAACTCCTCGTATCTATAAATACATCATCTCATAAGGAAAAGAAGAAGCGGAAAGTGCAAGAAAAAAAGATAACCAAAAAAAAGAAATTAAAACTTCATCAATTTTATTATTCTTGGAAATTAATTTACCAAATTTCTACTTATATTTTCAACTTTTGCAATTAGATCGCAACCATTAAAGCTAAGAAAAGAGATAATCAAGAGCAAGAATTTGGATGCAGGCTTCTTAACATCAAACCAACATAAACATGTTATTTATTTCCTACATTTTTTCTTTTTTCTTTTTTGTGATTTCTACATTTGATTATTTTGATTCTCCTCACTCTAATATTATTATTTTTTGAATATTTTATTCTCAATCTCAATTCTCGATGATAAATTTACAAAAAAATATATCGAGCCTTATGTCAAAAAATACCCACAAACGGTATTATTCGAGTTTCTAAATTCGTGGTAAGTTTGAATTTTTGAGCACGTTACTGCAGCTAAACGGTAGCTAAAATATGGATTTTGAAGTCCAAATAGTACCTCTAGTGACGTATCATTTGAGAATTATGTTAGTCCTTGAGATGATGGTTTTGATGACAACAATCTTAGAATAAGATTATAAAATATAAATATCAACATTATAATTTAGATATAAATGTATATGCAGAATTTAACCATGTAGGTACCAATAATGAAAACTGTACAGTACGGAGATTCAAGATTGAAGGTCAAGATTGAAGACTCATGAGTACCAACATTATCAAGAGTTCAAGATTTCAAGTAATTTAATTAGGAGATTTTGTTAAAACTCCTAAAAAAGAACTGGCATCTTAAAATCCAATTTGTTCGTGGAATGGAATCCACTTCGAGCTTGTTAAAGGGATGGAACCCTAAGTAGGATGGAACCTACGAAAATTTAGTGGAACATTGTTTTGTATCCAATAACTTTTATTCAAAATGATTTACAAAAATTATCTTGTTTTCAAAATATTTCAAAATATTCCGTTTAAAAAGATCAAAAACATCTATCCTGGTTTTAAATATTTTTAGCCTAAAGAATAATCTTTATTTTCAAAATCAAATTATCTCTGGGTTTTAAACTATCTTTTAATTATAATATATTCATTTAACTTTTATTATTTATACTTAGATTTAAATATAAAATTATAGTAAAATTTTATATATCAAAATATTGTTCTCTATATTTACTTATGTATTTTAACTATAGTTAAGTATATTTATAAAGTTTAAAATAGTTTTAATATAAGATAGAAGTAATTTTCAAAGAAAAACAAATCACCAAAAATTCCTTTAGCATGTTGACATCCTCAAGTACCCCATGTCGACATGGTAGCAGTTTATTTCAAATATTTGAATTTCAAAGGAAGTGTCTATTCGTCATATCCTTTCACGAATGGACATGGCTGTTGTTCTATCATAAATAGGGGTGGTTTTGAACGAATTTTCAATCATATTTTTCTGGTTTTCACTCCTCTTTTTCTTCCACATTTCTTTATACACATTCTTACCATTACTCTGCCAAAATCAACATTGAATCTAACTAGATCATTTCTGCTTTCATTCTCTATCACTATCTCAACAAGATCTCAGTGCTATTCAGAGTTATAGACTTCTTTATACTCAATTTAGCGAGAAAAGATGTGATTGTAGCATTGGAAATCAATCAAGTAAAGGTGTGATTGTAGCCTTGGAAATCAATCAAGTAAAGATGTGATTGTAGCCTTGGAAATCAATTGGGTGAACTTGTTGCCCCTGAAATCAAGTATCTCTACCAAGAGGATTGTGAATCTGGAGTTGTGTACCTCATGGCATTGAAATCGAGGGTGTAATTGTACAATTGTTTTTGAAAGGAAATCCGTACTTGTGTGCGGGACTGGATGTAGGGTAACTCCGAACCAGTATAAAATACGGTGTGTTCTTTCCTTTACTGCTTTTACTTTATTTTCGCATCTGTGTTTGATTCTGTGATCATATCTGTGTCTGAATATTGCATACATTTGTGTTCAAATTAATATAAACTCAAAAGAATTTAGTAATTCCTTTAAACACTATTCACCCCCCTCTAGTGTTAATCCTAGCCTTAAGATCAGTATTTCGCATTTTTCACATTTAGTATCAGAGCAAGGTTTTCAAAGTTTTCATAATCTGAATTTTGAAAATTTTTCAAAATGGCTACCAACACTTGTACTGTTAACACTACCAATACTGGTTCTATTATCTCTATCACTAGTTCATTTGTAGAAGGTCAATCTACCGTCAAACCACCTCGTTTTAATGGAAGTAACTATGCATATTGGGCATGTGGGATGAAAATATATTTACAATCTATAGGACTAGAAACTTGGAATGTCACACAGACTGAATATTCTGAACCCATAGCTGATTTTACACAGTGGACTGCTGAGTAAAAGACTATTGTCTAAAGCTATGAATATTCTGTTTTGTTCACTTGATAGAAATGCATTTAATAGAGTGTCAGTTTGTAAGTCTGCATATGAAATCTGAAAACTTTGCAAGTTACTCATGAAGGAATAAGCAAAGTTAAACAGACCAAAATTTCCATGCTCACAAACCAGTTTCAATTATTTAAAATGAATTCTAATGAGTCTGTTTCAGGTATGTATAGTAGATTTCAGAACATTGTGCATTCTCTAATATCCTTGGGAAAGGAATTTTCATAAGAAGATCAAGTCAGAAAAATCTTAAATTCTCTTACTCCAGAATGGGATCAAAAGACACTTGCAATCGAAGTGGTAAATGACATCAGTACCTTAAAGATAGAAGAATTAATTGGAAATCTAATATCGTTTGAAGTCTAAATGATTGAGAAAAGAGAAAGCAAAGCATCTGAAAAGAAATCAATGGCATTTAATGCATTGACCGATGGATCAGACTCAAACAGCGATAATGATGAAGAGATAGCCCTTATGACCAAAAAATTTCGGAAATTCCTGTAATACAGAAAGATGATCAGTCTCAAGAGAACCGATTATAAGAACTTTGGAAATTAGAATGTAGTGCCAAACAATATCAAATGTTTCGACTTTGACGAACCAGGCCATATCAAAAGAGACTGTCCATATCCAGATAGGAAAAATCCTCCTATAAGCAATGATTCCATAAAGAAATGAAAACGTGCATTTACTGCTACTCTAGATGATTCAGACTCATCCTCAAGCGATGATGATCAGAAGATATATAATTCAAATATGTGTTCACGGCAGTTCATGACTCCGATGAATTTAGAGAAACGGACTCGGAAAAAGGTACACATTTACAATACAATTGGTTGAAATTGCTTGCTTGGAATTAGATGCTTGATTGATTGATTTTGAATTGTTGTGTTGTTTGAATTTTAATTTTTTTACTATTATTTTATTATTTTTATTTTTAATTTTAATAGCGTCATAATATTTTATGGAATATACTATAATTCTGGTAATATTCTAGATATATATAGACATTAAAAATAATATATATATATATATATATATATATTAGAATACTTAAGAAAAATAATCATGGAAATTCAAAGGCACATGTCGATACGGTTCCAACCATGATGTCGACATGGGTACATAATTTGAAAATCAAAATTTGAATTCAAATGGTTGAATTCCCTTCCACCTTTTCACTTCATTCAATTCTCTGAAAAGCTACCTTTTGACCAGAGAATATGTCCTTTGAGAATCTATTTATTCACTATCTTTTATCACATCTTTTCACTTTCATTTTCAAATTCAAGCCCTCTCTTCAAAACTTTAAGCTCTCTACTCTCTACTCTCTACTCTAATGGCTTCTTCAAGCTACCCCTCCACAATGAGAATTTCCAGGAAGATAAAAGAGCAACTCTTCAATGATCAGAGGCTATAAAAGCATACATCAATTATGCTAACTTTGGAAAAGTCCATCATGGAAAGTTTGTTTTATTTCAAGATTCTCTTTTATTATTCTTTGAAATTACTTTACCAAATTTCTACTTATATTTTCAACTTTTGCAATTAGATTGCAACCATTAAAGCTGAGAAAAGAGATAATCAAGAGCAAGAATTTGGATGCAGGCTTCTTAACATCTAAACCAACATAAACATGTTATTTATTTCCTACATTTTTTCTTTTTTCTTTTTTGTGATTTCTACATTTGATTATTTTGATTCTCGTCACTCTAAAATTATCATTTTTCGAATATTTTATTCTCAATCTCAATTCTCGATGATAAATTTACAAAAAAAAATATATTGAGCCTTGTGTAAAAAAATACCCACAAACGGTATTATTCGAGTTTCTAAATTCATGGTAAGTTTGAATTGTTGAGACGTTACTACAGCTAAACGGTAGCTAAAATATGAATTTTGAAGTCCAAATAGTACCTCTAGTGACGTATCATTTGAGAATTATGTTAGTCCTTGAGATGATGGTTTTGATGACAACAATCTTAGAATAAGATTATAAAATATAAATACTAACATTATAATTTAGATATAAATGTATATGCAGAATTTAACCATGTAGGTACCAATAATGAAGACTGTACGGTACGGAGATTCAAGATTGAAGGTCAAGATTGAAGACTCATGAGTATCAACATTATCAAAAGTTCAAGATTTCAAGTAATTTAATTAGGAAATTTTGTTAAAACTCCTAAAAAAGCACTGGCATCTTAAAATCCAATTTATTCGTGGAATGGATTCCACTTCGAGCCTGTTAAAGGGATGGAACCCTAAGTAGGATGGAACCTACGAAAAATCTAGTGGAACATTGTTTTGTATCCAATAACTTTTATTCAAAATGATTTACAAAAATTATCTTGTTTTCAAAATATTTTAAAATCTTCCCTTTAAAAAGATCAAAAGCATCTATCCTGGTTTTAAATATTTTTAGCCTAAAAAATAATCTTTATTTTCAAAATCAAATTGTCTTTGGTTTTTAAACTATCTTTCAATTATAATATATTCATTTAACTTTTATTATTTATACTTAGATTTGAATATAAAATTATAGTAAAATTTTATATATCAAAATATTGTTCTCTATATTTACTTATGTATTTTAACTATAGTTAAGTATATTTATAAAGTTTAAAATAAGTTTTAATATCAGATAGAAGTTATTTTCAAAGAAAAACAAATCACCATAAATTCCTTTGGCATGTCGACATCCTCAAGTACCCCATGTCGACATGATAGCAGTTTATTTCAAATATTTGAATTCCAAAGGAAGTGTCTATTCGTCATATCCTTTCACGAATGGACATGGCTGTTGTTCTATTATAAATAGGGGTGGTTTTGAACGAATTTTCAATCATATTTTTCTGGTTTTCACTCCTCTTCTTCTTCCACATTTCTTTGTACACATTCTTACCATTACTCTGCCAAAATCAACATTGAATCTAACTAGATCATTTCTGGGTTGATTCTCTATCACTATCTCAACAAGATCTCAGTGCAATTCAGAGTTATAGACTTCTTTAGCGAGAAAAGATGTGATTGTAGCGTTGGAAATCAATCAAGTAAAGGTGTGATTGTAGCCTTGGAAATCAATCAAGTAAAGGTGTGATTGTAGCCTTGGAAATCAATTGGGTGAACTTGTTGCCCCTGAAATCAAGTATCTCTACCAAGAGGATTGTGAATCTGGAGTGGTGTACCTCATGGCCTTGAAATCAAGGGTGTAATTGTACAATTGCTTTTGAAAATAAATCCGTACTTGTGTGCGGGACTGGATGTAGGGTAACTCCGAACCAGTATAAAATCCGGTGTGTTCTTTCCTTTACTGCTTTTACTTTATTTCTGCATCTGTGTTTGATTCTGTGATCATATTTGTATCTGAATATTGCATACATTTGTGTTCAAATTTATATAAACTCAAAAGGATTTAGTAATTCCTTTAAACACTATTCACCCCCTCTACTGTTAATCCTAGCCTTAAGATCCGCATTCCGCATTTTTCACATTTAGTATCAGAGCAAGGTTTTCAAAGTTTTCATAATCTGAATTTTGAAAATTTTTCAAAATGGCTACCAACACTAGTACTGTTAACACTACCAATACTGGTTCTATTATCCCTATCACTAGTTCATTTGTAGAAGGTCAATCTACTGTCAGACCACCACTTTTTAATGGTAGTAACTATGCATATTGGGCATGTGGGATGATGAAAATATATTTAGAATCTATAGGACTAGACACTTGGAATGTTACACAGACTGAATATTCTGAACCCACAGCTGATTTTACACAGTGGACTGCTGAGCAAAAGACTATTATCTAAAGCTATGAATATTCTGTTTTGTTCACTTGATAGAAATGAATTTAATAGAGTGTCAGTTTGTAAGTCTGCATATGAAATCTGAAAACTTTGCAAGTTACTCATGAAGGAACAAGCAAAGTTAAACAGACTAAAATTTCCATGCTCACAAACCAGTTTCAATTATTTAAAATAAATTCTAATGAGTCTGTTTCAGGTATGTATAGTAGATTTCAGAACATTGTGCATTCTCTAATATCCTTGGGAAAGGAATTTTCAGAAGAAGATCAAGTCAGAAAAATCTTAAATTCTCTTACTCCAGAATGGGATCAAAAGACACTTGCGATCGAAGTGGTAAATGACATCAGTACCTTAAAGATAGAAGAATTAATTGGAAATCTAATATCGTTTGAAGTCTAAATGATTAAGAAAAGGGAAAGCAAAGCATCTGAAAAGAAATCAATGGCATTCAATGCATTGACCGATGGATCAGACTCAAACAACGATAATGATGAAGAGATAGCTCTTATGACCAAAAAATTTCGGAAATTCCTGAAATACAGAAAGATGAACAGTCTCAAGAGAACCGACTATAAGAACTTTGGAAATCAGAATGTAGTGCCAAACAATATCAAATGTTTCGACTGTGACGAACCAGGCCATATCAAAAGAGACTGGCCATATCCAGATAGGAAAAATCCTCCTATAAGCAATGATTCCATAAAGAAATGAAAACGTGCATTTACTGCTACTCTAGATGATTCAGACTCATCCTTAAGCGATGATGATCAGAAGATAGATAATTCAAATATGTGTTTCACGGCCGTTCATGACTCCGATGAATTCAGAGAAACGGACTCAGAAAAAGGTATACATTTACAATACAATTGGTTGAAATTGCATGCTTGGAATTAGATGCTTGATTGATTGATTTTGAATTTTTGTGTTGTTTGAATTTTAATTTTTTTACTATTATTTTATTATTTTTATTTTTATTTTTAATAGTATCATAATATTTTATGGAATATACTATGATTCCGGTAATATTCTAGATATATATAGACAATAATAATAATAATAATAATAATATATATATATATATATTAGAATACTTAAGAAAAATAATCATGGAGATTCAAAGGCACATGTCGATATGGTTCCTACCATGATGTCGACATGGGTACATAATTTGAAAATCAAAATTTGAATTCAAATGGTTGAATTCCATTCCACCTTTTCACTTCATGCAATTCTCTGAAAAGCTACCTTTTGACCAGAGAATATGTCATTTGAGAATCTATATATTCACTATCTTTTATCACATCTTTTCACTTTCATTTTCAAATTCAAGCCCTCTCTTCAAAACTTCAAGCTCTCTACTCTCTACTCTAATGGCTTCTTCAAGCAACCCCTCCACAATGAGAATTTCCAGGAAGATAAAAGAGCAACTCTTCAATGATCCGGAGGCTATAAAAGCATACATCAATTATGCTAACTATGGAAAAGTCCATCGCGGAAAGTTTGTTTTATTTCAAGATTTTTTTACTTATGAAATTGATTCTCTTTTTTTACAAACAATCAAGTTCTTAGTCTTACTGATGCTTCTCAAAATGATTTCGTTTGTTATCCAAATCTTGTTAAATTTTTCTATGCAAATTTAAATCGTAAATTTTATATTGGAAATGATGATGAAATTTGGAGTAGTGTCAAAGGCACTAGAATTATTTTAAATTGTGATCTTTTGGGTACCATTCTCAATTGCAAAAGCACGGGAATGGATCTTTCTAGTTTTAAAATCGATGAAAATGATCGTGAGACATTTCAGCACATTTTCGAAGGAAATGATAATTTTGAATTCAAAAATCGAAACTTTCGACCAAAAGCTAGAATTGTTAATCTTCTTTTACAACATACTTTGACCCCAAGATCGGGGAACTTTAACAATCCTACCTCAAAAGTTTGCAAAGCACTTTTTGATATTTTTGAAAATTACGATATTAATTAGGCGCAAGTTATTTTGGATGAATTTCGTCCCAAAAATCTTGAAATGGGTGAAAACACTTTGTATCATGGAATCTATCTCACTCAGATTTTTAACTATTTTGGAGTGGATTTCAAAGGAGAAGAATTTGTTTCAAGAAAGGTTTTTAATCACTCAAATATTTCTCTTATGAAAATTCCATTTGTTTTTCAACCTAATGAGACTCTTGCCGAAAAGGAAGAGCGTTTGGCTCATGAGGAGATGGAAGAGGAGGAAGAGGAAGAAGAAGAAGGGGATGAAATGGAAATAGAAGAAGAAGAAGAAGAAGAAGGTGAAACATCCTTGGAAAGTATTGACTATCCTACCAATCCAACCAACAAAACCCTTCTCAAAAATTAAAAGACTATTGTCGAGAATCAACGGATTCTTAAATGGTCCGTTAGTAAGAAATTGGATAAAATGTCATCGAAGATGAACAAGTGTTTCTCCAAAGTCAGCAAGAAGCTTGGATTATCTTCATCATCCTCTAACTAGTTCTATCTTTTCATATCTCGTTGTATTATTTTAGTTTATTTTGATTTGAATGTTCGTGTAGTTTTTAATGTTTAAATATTGTATCGTTCTATTATGCAATGAAATTGAATCTCTTTTCTGTTATCTAGCTTATCTTATCTTTAGAATAAATGTTAGTGTATTATACAAATATATATACACACACAATTATTCACAAAATCAAAAAGTCACCAAAATCAACTGAACCATGTCGACATCCCCCTTTACCATGTCGACATGTAATGGTCAGAATTGACATTTCATTTTAAATCTGAAATTTGAATAACTACCTTATGTCTATTCATTTCAAACGAATTTCTACACCTATAAATACCTATTTCTTCTAGAATTCATCACTCAATATTATTTTTTATCTACTTTGTTTCTCATTCTTCTCACAAACTCAAATATGGCCAATCCAATTCATAATTTGACCGAGAATCTTTAAGAAACCATTAATTCTTTCAAGAATATTCCTTCGTTCATTCTTCGTAACCAGCGACACTTAGAGTTGAGTCAAATGCAGATGATCAAGGAGCAAGAAAAGCATTTCGATACGATATGATGGATGATTTCCTCTACACAAGGATGATAATGAAGCACATCCTCCAGTCTCTTCACCAATGACAATGAAAATTGGGATACCATTAAATCAGACCCTATATTTGGAGAAGAAGGATGGGTGAAAGTTCCTCGTAGTGTTTGATTTTATTGCTTTATTTGATTTGAATTGTTCACTTGGATTGATTTGATTTGGTTTGGTTTGGATTGATATTTGGTGTGCAAAACATGTATAAAAATGCATTGATATTTATATGATCTTTGATTAATTATTATGTCTATCAGTATAACTATCTCTTAATCTATCTATTATATACTCCACTATATAGTTTATTAAGTAGGTACTTTAGTACAAGAATAAGGGGGAGTTATATAGTTTGGAGTTAGTTTTTGTTGATGATAAACGGGGAGAAATATAAAATAGGGTAGCTAGGCATAGATTAAGGGAGAGTTATTAGTTTTAAGGGGGAGTTATTAAGATAGAAGTAATATTTTATAAACAAAGGTTGTCATAATCAAAAAGGGGGAGATTGTTAGTCCATGAGAAGATGGTTTTGATGACAACAACCTTAGAATAAGATTATAAAATATAAATACTAACATTATAGTTCAGATATAAATGTATATGCAGGATTTAACCATGCAGGTACCAAGAATGAAGACTATACAGTATAGAGATTCAAGATTGAAGATTAAGACTGAAGACTCATGAGTATCAAGATTATCAAGAGTTCAAGATATCAATTAATTTAATTACGAAATTTTGTTAAAACTCCTAGAAAAGCACTGGCATCTTAAAATCCAATTTATTCGTGGAATGGAATCCACTTCGAGCCTGTTAAAGGGATGGAACCCTAAGTAGGATGGAACATACGAAAAATCTAGTAGAACATTGTTTTGTACCCATTAACTTTTATTCAAAATGATTTACAAAAATTATCTTATTTTCAAAATGATTTCAAAATCTTCCTTTTAAAAAGATCAAAAACATCTATCCTGGTTTTAAATATTATTAGCCTAAAAAATAGTCTTTATTTTCAAAATCAAATTATCTTTGGTTTTTAAACTATCTTTTAATTATAATATATTCATTTAACTTTTATTATTTATACTTAGATTTAAATATAAAATTATAGTAAAATTTTATATATCAAAATATTGTTCTCTATATTTACTTATGTATTTTAACTATAGTTAAGTATATTTATAAAGTTTAAAATAGTTTTAATATAAGATATAAGTTATTTTCAAAGAAAAACAAATCACCAAAAATTCCTTTGGCGTGTCGACATCCTCAAGTACCCCATGTCGACATGCTAGCGGTTCATTTCAAAATTTTGAATTTCAAAGGAAGTGACTATTCGTCATATCCTTTCACAAATGGACATGGTTGTTGTTCTACTATAAATAGGGGTGGTTTTGAACGAATTTTCAATCATATTTTTCTGGTTTTCACTCCTCTTCTTCTTCCACATTTCTTTATACATATTTTTACCATTACTCTGCTGAAATCAACATTGAATCTAACTAGATCATTTCTGGTTTGATTCTCTATCACTATCTCAACAAGATCTCATTGCTATTCAGAATTATAGACTTCTTTGTAATCAATTTAGCGAGAAAAGGTGTGATTGTAGCCTTGGAAATCAATCAAGTAAAGGTGTGATTGTAGCCTTGGAAATCAATTGGGTGAACTTGTTGTCCCTGAAATCAAGTATCTCTACCAAGAGGATTGTGAATCTGGAGTGGTGTACCTCGTGGCCTTGAAATCGAGGGTGTAACTGTACAATTTTTTTTGAAAGGAAATCCGTACTTGTGTGCGGGACTGGATGTAGGGTAACTCCGAACCAGTATAAAATCCGGTATGTTCTTTCCTTTATTGCTTTTGCTTTATTTCTGCATCTGTGTTTGATTCTGTGATCATATCTGTGTCTAAATATTGCATATATTTATGTCCAAATTAATATAAACTCAAAAGATTTAGTAATTCCTTTAAATACTATTCACTCCCCCTATACTGTTAATTCTAGCCTTAAGATCCATATTCTATATTTTTCACAAATTAAACCTAAAAATATGTCACTAAGTCACAAGCAATAGTTGACCGACAATAAAACGTTGATATTCTAAACTCTTATGTACAAAATTTAGATATAAAAAAAAGTGCTCCACGTGAATAAAAAAATATGTGAATGGTAATGGTAGGAAAAAGAAACTTTTAATGATACGTTTTGGTATGTCTAGGTCTTAATGTAGCTTACCTAAATTTAGTGTGTCTTCATCAACATCCAACTTTGTGCTACAGGTTACTGCACCATTTTTTTTTTATATATATAAATTATAACTGCGGTCGGTGGACAACCGTCAAACCAATTAATGTTTGGTCGCCGGTTGTTCATCGGCGGTGGTTATCACAAGCACAATCCTGAGTGCCGACAACAGTACATTAAATACAAGTCATGTTAAAATTTTGTACATTCTACAACCTCTGAAGCATGGGACATTTTAGCATACGAAATATTAGAGGAAGCTTTGCTGGTAACTGTAGCTTTACGCTTTCCATAAGCCACGCTACCTGCCATTGTTCCTATTTCGGTAAGCAGAAATCGTCTGATGCACGTGAATATAAAGGCCAAACTTCAAATTTTTTATTATTTACTTTCATAATTTATGCATAAAAACGACAAAAAAGCCATCATTTCACCAAAATTCCAAATCCACATCTGCCAGAAAACAATAAATCATAAGAATACTGAAAATAATAAATATCATAATAAACCTTCGTATACTTCTACAGGAAAAGAAAGGAGGAATAAAAATAAAATCCCCATGTCTTCTTCGGCCTTGAAGTCAGGGACGAGACCGCCATGGGTAGGGTTAGGAGCAGCGGTCTGGGTTCAGATAGCAGCTGGAAATGCATACAACTTTCCATTGTACTCTCACGCCTTGAAATCCGTTCTCGGTTACAATCAGCAGCAGCTTACTTTGCTTGGAGTTGCGAATGATATTGGTGAGAATTTTGGGATTGTTCCGGGTGTTTTCTGCAATAAGTTGCCTGCTTGGATGATTCTTTGTATTGGTGCCGCTTCGTGCTTTCTTGGGTACGGTGTTATTTGGTTTTCTGTCTCTGGAACTCTCCATTTGCCTTTTTGGGTGGTAAAGTTTTCATCTGTTTCTTCTTCTTCTTCTTCTTTTTTTTTTTTTTTTTTTACTGGATTTGTTTTTTGGAATTGTGAATCAAGTTAGATTTATTCTGTATCAAAGTTAGGGAAATTGATCGATTCAGTTCAAGTAAAAGTATGGTGCTAATTTGGGTGATTAACTATGTTTATCTTATGTCTAGCTTTGCTGACAAGACAAGTTGCACATATACTTAAAAAAGTATCTTATATACTCATGTAATTAGGTTTGGAAATATGAGAAGTATGATGATATGTTTATTATTATACTGGCAAAAATGTTCACTTGGATATCTGAAATTGAACTATAGATTGTAGTTGATATTGTTGTTACCTACTTAATAATTTTATTCTACTTTAAAAGCATTAGCAGAGTTTGTATTTTCATTAAGTACTTATCGATCTATTGAAGATGTTACCAGATTAGTTTTTTTTTTTTTTTGGGGGCCATATAGTTTAATAATGCTTCTCCTTGCAATCATTCAGTATATGCCTTCATTACACGTAACATTGATTGTTATATGTCTTGGGGTAACATATAACTTCACCCACTACATGTCTTATATTTGCATGCGCTTTGTTCACCGTACATCTCTCTGAAATATGATTCCAGTTATAGTTGGGGTGGCTTATAAATTTTCATATTAATTAATTGCTTCTTAGTTGGATACCTGTCATTGTCTTTTGACTTGCACTAGCATAGTTCTTAAATGTACGTCTCCTTAGAATGCTTGTTATTATTCTCAGCGGTCACAACATAACACTTTGTATCAAATGTTATCTCCGTGCTTCATCAACATGTCTCATCTTCTCTCAACAAATAAATTGTATCCTTGCTTTCATTGTATGTAGTCTCATTGGACAGCTCCTACATATCATCAAATCATGGCTCCAGCTATTCCCATAAGATTAGCATGTTTCCAAGAACATATAGAAAGTAGAAACATTTAATGGAACAAAGTTTCTGTCTAAATAATGTTTTGTAATGGTGATGTAGAATTATACACAGAATCATTTGTTCAATGAAATTGTGCGGTACCATATAATTTGGTTAATTCTTCCACGTCAAACTCATTAATATTGAATTATTTTATTATGACAGCTGTGGATTGCATTATGCATTGCAACCAATAGTGCTGCTTGGCTAAGTACAGGTGTCCTCGTTACCAATATGAGAAATTTTCCATTAAGCAGGGGAACAGTTGCTGGCATACTTAAGGGTTATTCTGGAATAAGTGCCGCCGTTTATACGCAAATATACAGTGGACTTCTCAACAGCTCGTCTACTAGGCTCTTACAGTTTCTCACTCTTGGCTTGCCTCTTTTGTGTTTAGCAATGATGTTTTTTGTGAGGCCATGCACACCAGCTTCTGAAGAAGATCAGTCCGCTCATGCCCATTTCCTTTTTACTCAAATTTCAAGTGTCATATTAGGGGTATATATAGTTACAACTACCATCTTGGATGATGTTCTTTCATTCAACCAAAAGATTTCATATACCCTCTTTTGTGTAATGATTCTCTTACTCCTTGCTCCTCTAGCAATACCATTGAAAATGACGATATATCCACAAAGACGTAAAGAAGTTGCAGTAATAGATCAAGACAAGACCGAGTCTTTGCTTGAAGTGTCCTCGTCTACAAGTCTTGAGACTATTCAAGAGAGTGAAAGTGAATATGATGTTGACATACTATTAGCTGAAGGAGAGGGTGCAGTGGTACCAGCAAAGAAGAAACGAAGGCCAAAAAGAGGAGAGGATTTTAACTTTAAGCAAGCATTAGTTAAGGCTGATTTTTGGTTGCTGTTCATGGTTTATTTCCTTGGTGTTGGCTCGAGTATTACTGTACTTAACAATCTTGCACAAATTGGAATGGCAGCTGGGGATGATGACACTACTTTGTTGTTAAGTATACTCAGCTTTTGCAATTTTGTTGGACGTCTTGGTGGTGGTGCAGTTTCTGAATATTTTGTCAGGTAATTTCGTTTTCAACATTAATTACAAATTATTAAAACCTTATGATTTGAATCTCGTTTAAAACCGTATCTCGGTCGTTATGGTATGATTCGTATTACATTCTGAAACTAACGTGAAGTCGCAAGTGGGTGAAATTGTTCAATCCATGGTGGATAAAAAATATGTGTGGATATTTATCTGAATATGTCACTCAAAGTTTATTTTATTCTTTATACAATAAGATTTATGTTTTAAACAAAATAAATAAGATTTCAGTTATATATTCAAAATTTATTTTATCTTTTAAACAAAATAAAGTTGAAACAACAAAAAAAAAGATTTATGTTTGGATGATAAAGCTCAATCATCAAAACCAGTTTACAAAAATAAATGATTACTATAGGAATAAGGATTAATCCTTTCACACACTTAAATGTCATCTAACTGCATCCAGAGAGCAAAATTTCAATCATAGTACACACACAAACACACGCACACACATTGAAGTATGAATATTTGACATAAGATTCATGATTTAAATCTAGTTTCGATTTTAAAGTTGAAATCCATAATTTACAGTTTTGAATTTGATTTTGAAACCTCTTTTTTTTTTCTTTTCAATATGTTTGTTGTAAAGAAGAAGCTTTTTAGAGAAGACGATGCACATGTGCGATTATGCAGGAAAATATCTTGGTGATCACAACATTATCAATATAATTTTAGTTTAAACTAAATTGCTGCTGGTACATGGATAGTTTGATATTTAACGTGTGTAATAACTGATAAGTTATGATTTAAGTTTCAAATCATGTCCATTAAAACAAGTTTTTTTTTTTCCCTTCTAGTTCATCCTAAAACATATTAGAAAATAGATATTTCTTGAAGAAGTGGCTAAAACAGAATGAATCGCTCCACCTTATTCAAATTTCTCCAATATATTTTTAGTTGAATTGACCATAAAGTATTTTATATTGTAATTTATTTGACAAGAATTGTGCTTTCATATTTAATTTGTTGTAGTTTTTGTTGAGAAAAATAATAATTCTTGGCATAGTGAGTTTAAAATTGTTTAGGGCATCTCCAGAAGTTGGAGCCATGCCAAAAGTGGGAGCAGCTCCCACTTTGTTGGCTTCTACACGCGCCAACATTTGGAGTTCGAGCGTGATGAAGCAAAGAAAGTGGGAATTCTGCTAATTTTTGTCTGAGCGCGGATACATATAAATGAGGTTTTGACGGAACGGTTTTCAAACTAACTCGTTTTTAGAAACCCGTTTTTATAATTCAACGATGTTTAAAGCCTTAAACAGGTATTAGAAACCCATTTTATATTTTTTCCCTCCTTTTCTAATAAATAAATAAGTAAAAGAAAAAAAGAAGAAGAAACTCCAATTAAACATTGGTGGGTTGGAGTTGTGTACAGTTTTTCTTTCGCTCTCATGCTGCAATCTCAACTCCTGCTGGGGACGTTCTTACAACACATCGAAGAGTAATACTTGGCATATTAGCTTATAATAGAGTGAGTCATCAATGAGTATTTTTCGATTTAACATTACAATATTGAAATATGTAGATCAAGGACGATACCAAGAACCTTATGGATGACAGTTGCACAGCTAACAATGATATTCGTCTACCTTCTCTACGCTTCTGCACTTTCCGGAACACTCTACGCCTGCACTGCATTACTGGGCATATGCTACGGTATCCTATTCTCAGTGATGGTCCCCACTTCATCAGAGCTATTCGGCTTAAAGCATTTTGGAAAAATATACAATTTCATGGTATTAGGAAACCCTCTTGGCGCACTTCTATTTTCAGCCGTTCTTGCTGGATACGTGTACGATACCGAAGCAGCAAAACAGCAGTCCAGTGTTTGTCTCGGACCCAGCTGTTTCAGGCTTACATTTTTGGTGCTGTCTGCAGTCAGTGTGTTAGGAACTGTGCTTGGTGTTGTTTTAACTTTGAGAGTGAAGCCGGTGTATCAGAAGCTCTATTCTAGTGGTTCTTTTAGACTCCCGAACAGTTCTGTGCAGTAACGGTTAAGGAAACTTGAACTCGGTTGTTGTAACCCCATGATGTATGTGTATAGAGATTGTAGTTTATGTTGTATGTGTTTAATATTGAGTTGAGTGATGCAATTCGGGTTCTATCACGATGGTTGCAGTTTATCGATGTTTTAAGATGTATCTCAATGAAGTTCGCGAGGTTTTTCCTATTAAACTGAAAGTTATCTGTATTTTTTTTATTTTTTATTTTATATAACATGAGTGATGCTTTATTTAAACAAAATACTCTTTTTGATGTCTTTGGGATTAAACTCACGGTCTAAAAGAGTCTTTGTCTAAAGTGTTGTACCTTTAATATCTTGAGCTAGGTGTCTTTGACTTATATTTACTGTATGTTACTTGGTATCTTGAGCTAGGTGTCTTTGACTTATGTTTGTTGTATATTACTTGGATTTTCTCTAAGCCCACTAAGGATGCTCCTTTGAGTATTTGCTTTGAGGATTCTATATTTTAATCAAGATAACACATGATTTAGCATGAAATGTTTTAAACTTTTATTCAGATGTAGTGCAAGACAAATGCATCTTCATGCTATGTTGTGGTTTTTATTATCATCTTACTAGCAAATTCTTGTACTGAAGAGAGGAACCGACCATAATCCCTTTATTTTGCTTTTACTTGCTGGTTAACATTCATTTACATTTTGTTTTATTTGAATTGCTTTTAATTGCTATTGATAACTGGAAAATCAGAAATGTTGTTCAGCCTAAATTAAGATTAGGGGTTGTTAATTTTAAGCTCCGTAATTGGCATTTTGTCTCAACAAGGTATGTAACTAAATGGCTATTGTAATGATCCTTAAATTAACGCATAATAGTAATTAATTGATCTGCGGATTAAAGTGAGCTATAAGGATCAAAAATAAACTTTTGCATATGGATGAATAACTACTCGAAGTTTTTTCTATAGCATCTGGATTGCCTTTTCGGTGAAGAAAAACACGCAGCGAGATATGGATTGTGAACCACGAATAATCAAGCTTTCTAAATTTTCTAAAAGAATTAATTACTAAGCCCAATACACGACATATATACGATCTTCGTTTTCATGTCTTTCATTATCATTAAACGATACATTTCATTTCAAATCCCTAAATCTTCCAAGTCAAACATCTCAAACTCTAGATAAATTTTCAAATCCTTAGAAAAATCGCCATAATTCTTTTCATAAGAATCTCTAAAAACTTTTTTTTATTTTAGAGCATACAGTGGAGCTTTGAGTTTCTGTCATGAAGAGAAAGAGACTTTTGATATTGTTTCTCTTGTTGGATGAGAGCTTTTGCTTGCTTTGGAGAATGAGACTTCTCTTTAATCTATGAGATTTCTTTTATGCTTGATTTCTTAAGTGGTTTGGTCTTTTGTGGTTAGGATGTTAGGAGTTTGATTGTGGAGGATTAGCCTTGCTATTTAGAGTTGTTGCAACTGGGTTAGCCCACAACAGTTAAATGAGTAAATTTTAATTTTTTTACGATTTTGGTTCTTATTGGGTCTATAAAGTTTAAATTAATTAAGATCGGAATAAACAAAATTATTATTTTATTTTATTTCTAATAAATTTTTATTTTGGTATTATATTTGTATTATATTTTTTTAAAAAAACTCAATCCAGAGCCCCGATGAAATCGAAGGGATGGGATGAGCCACCAACCCGTCTGATCCGACCACAGACAGAAGGGATTTAATGCTAGCCCGGCTTAGAAGTTTGATGCCCCCTACCATTTATGTAGGTTTTTTAGGAGCCCACCTCCGCGCATTGAATGAGAAACACAGCTCAATCTACCCGGACTCAAACCCGCGACCTCAATGAACTTTGTTCCATAGTCGCTAAGTGCCCTGACTATTATATGTACATGCGTATCGTATACACATATACGTGTACGTACAGGTGCAACATATATAGTGTGCATGGTTTAACATGTTCGTATCTAAGTGTGCTGGTATTTACACCACAAAAGACATGTTATCCCCTCCATATACACATGTGTTTTCTAATATATATACACTTGGATCAGCAGGCCCCATTTTTTAGCCCCATTTGTAGCCCCTGAGCCACAAATTTATATTTAAATATTTGGTACATGTGATAGGAGAGAGAAAGAACAAGTATTTTAATAGAAACTTGTGGTTGATATCAGAGTGCTGCAAAATGATGCTAAATATTGGGTGCTATTGATCCTACACACACACATATGACATTGTAAAATAGTAATATTAAAAATTGCAAATAAAGATATTTTTAATTCAAATTCGAATTTAAATTCAAATCTATATATTGATACAAAAATATTTTCTAATTCAAATTTAAGATAACGTTGTAATAAATTTTATATATATGCGCGCACATTTGCGATTAATATTTTAAATGAAATTATATAAAATATAATATGTATATTTGTATATTAAAATTAATAAAAAATCAAATATAAATGATGATATATATTAAATATGAATATATATATATATATATATATATATATATATATATTTATATATATATATTCGGCCAAATAATTTTCAATAAACTCAAATTTTGTTATTTTAAAATTAAATCCATATGGTTTTAAGTTATGTTTTTTTTCAAATGATTTCTTTATGAAAATAAGTGCTACGTGTTTTTCTTATACAATAAGTAATTGTTTACCTCTGATTAATTTTTTGAAATGTCAAAACTGACTCTCACTCAACCCATTATATATATTAAAATGAGAGGGACAAATCAGTAAATCCAAAAGCTTTGAATGGATGTTTCCTCATTATATATGGATATTTTAAAATTAAATTGATACATTATATTTCTAATATATATATATATATATATAAATGCAGATTTATAAATTAATATATATACATAAATATTTTTTCGTATATTATCATGTATATGATTTTTACGAAATTTTATATGTAAGATATAATTATATTAATATATTAATAATCTAATTTTGTTTTAAAATTCCTTTTAAAATTATTATTTAAATTTGAATTTTTTTGTGTCTTGGGTTATGATCCGAGTCTTGCTATCCGTTTCAGTCCATATGCTGGACTATGTGGGAATGTCCCTTTGGCTTCTCCCGAGGATGGTGATTCTTCCTCTTCTGAGGAGTCCAAGTTCTTGGTGATTTTCTTAGTTTTTGTGGCAAGGCTGCCATAAACCTGTGCTGTATTTTTCTTTCATAGTAGTGTAGGTGCTCTTACCTACCTCCTGTACCGCAACCTTATTACTTTCGTAATAAAAGTGGACGGTCCACTATAAAACCGGCTTGCTTTGCAAAGCTTATATGTATGTATACGAAAAAATCACAATATATATGTGCGTGCGTGTGTATATACGTGTATATTCACATTCTATCTTGACTGCACATATGTATAATGATTCGTGATAATATATATATGATCTAACTATACATGAACCATGTAATGGGCTAATACATATATGATCTAACTATATATGATCTCCTTCTTTTACCTTATCCGCCATCTTTTAGTTCAATTCCCCACCGCTCGCAAATTATTTTATTCCTCTCATTCTTCCTAGTTGTCTTCGTTGAAGCTCTCATCATAATAATTATCTTTGTTTATATCAACTTCGATTATTGTGTCTTTGTCATCTTCCTCGAGGTGAATATTCGAGAGCATTTCTCTCCTGTTAGAGATGATGGATCATGGTTACCAAACTCGCTGCGACAATCTGTGATTATTTTTGCAATTTCGTTAACTAGGGTGTTTGAACTTTCGGGGTTCAATTTCAAGTTGAGTCTCATTAATGTCCAAATATATGAGTTGTAAGAACACCTGAAAAACAAATGATTTTTATTTTGTCTTCTGATTCATAGAGCACACATGTAGTCAAATAGTTTATCCTTCATTGTTATAGCTTGTCTATAGTATTTATACCATTCTGCATCTCTTTATAAGCTGTAATTGACATTTTGCGACTTATAATTGAATTCCATAAAACCTTCTGCCAATTTATTCTTTCCGATGTGTCTCTAATCACATCCCATGTATGTATGAAGTCGAATAGTCCTTATCTTTCCATTTCCATATATCAGCAGAATTTTATGTATGAATAGTAACATGTTGTAATTGCTTCTCTATATCTCTCAGAAATGGTAGTAAGTTAAGATTAATATTATTGTTCTGTATGATTGAATTCACTCTGTAGTTTCTAGTATTTATGACATGTAGTTTGTCCCATCCAAGAAATTCTACCATTAACTTGCCATTTATCCATGGATCAAACCATAAATGTAACCTTTCCATTTTCTACAAGCATACGAATCAGTTTCCACCATATGTCTCTATGTCTTAACATTGATTTCATAGCTCCAGACATATTATTATCAATTTTCCTTACAAGAACCTATTTTGTGAGCAATGTGTGCTCTTCATCTATGTTGACCATATCGTATGTTTTGATAGTAATTTCCTCAGCAGTTTTAATGCATATATGTCTTGCAAATCCTCTAATTTCTTTACGCCTTTTGGCCTGCACAATTTACCCCAAGAAACATTATGCTTTTTTCCACCCAATGAAAAATCAACATTTATCTTATCAATCTTTTTTAATGTAGCTATAGAAAGTTGGTAGATCAGTAACCAATATAAAACCGTATGGTGTATGATAGAATTTATCATCTCAGCAGTGCCTGCCATTGATAGAAATTTAAATTCCCATTTATCCACTTTGTTTGTTATTTTTTGAAACAGGGATGTGCAGAGGTAATTGCTGGAGAGAGGTACCTCGAAGTATTTCATAGGTAAACTTCCTTCGGTTATTGCTAATGTTTGTATAATTTCTTCCTTACACAATACTGCTTGTTGAAATAGATAGTAGACTTCAAATTGTTAATTTATAGGCATGCATCTTCATTTAGTTAGTTAAGAATTCTCCTAAGAGTGATTGTACTTTTTGTATCAAATTTTTGCAAACATCATAAGACCATCTATATATAGTAGATGTGATATCATAGGATGCACTTGTGAAATAGGTGTAATATCCTTTATTATAATTTCTCTTTTAATTAATAAAGATAAGTACTTTATTGCAAATGACAAGGGGAAAGGGGATTCCTTTGTCTCGATCCTTTGTTAGATGAGATATATCCTTTAGTAATACCATTCAGTAATAAAGAAAAGGTAGGGGTTGTGACGCATTCATATATAAATTTCACCAAATGGGAAGGAAAGCCCATTTTATCAAGCATTAAACATATAAATTGCCTAGTATTCTATCATATGCCTTTTGTTGATCAATTTTAACAGCAAATTTTTAGCCCTTTTTTTCTAAAATGTTTAATTAGCTATGAGGAGCCAATAATATATTTTTAGATATTGATGTAGTTGGTATAAAAGCTGATTGTGCTTCTGAAACCAAATATTTTAAGAACCATTTAATCCTATGACATATAATTTTGGAGATTATTTTGTATAGTACATTGCAACAAGCAATAGGTCTATAATCTGTAATATTAGTAAGCTTATCGTTTTTTGGCACCAAAATAATAAAAGAGTGGTTCAACCCTTTAGGAATTTTCCCTTTTGCGAATACTTCTTGTATTGTAGCCATAATGATTCCTTTATGTTCTTGTCTATGATATTTGAAGAATTTTGATGTAAATCCTTCAGGCCCTAGTGACTTGTCATCTTTAATAAAAAAAGTTGTAATCTTCACTTCATCTTCAGATACTGGTTGAGATAAGTATTCTTTTACCTTTTTGTTAATCCTCATTATGCAATTTATATTTTTATCTATCAGCACCCTATTGTCTGTTCCATTATATAAATCAGTATAATAGTTGATTGCTTCATCTTTAATCTGCATATTATCATATAAAAATTCACCATTTTGTTTCATAAGTGCTGTATATTATTTCTGTATCTCCTCATTTATATTGTGGCATAAAAAATCTTGTATTTTTATCACCATTATAAGCTAATCCACCTATACCTGATGACAGTTTTCGTATTGTATGTTCATTATATGTTGAAGTTTTGTGCATTTGCAAATCATTGCTTCATATATATATATATATATATATATATATATATATATATATATATATATATATATATATATATATATAAGCATCACATGGATTTTCATCTACTTAAAACAATTTCTTATTGTATTTTGCTTTAGTTTAGTAACTATGGTATCTGACTTTTCTCTAGTCAATTCCGCTTTCTTAATTCAAGTTTAGCATACTTCGGTTTGAAGATAAGGTTGTAAATTCCACCACCCCAAGTAGGCTACATCCCTTTTTTACTGCAATTTTGTTAACTCTTATATGTAGGCCATATATTAAAAAATCGAATGGTTTCCCTTTATTGACAATTTCATTGTAAAATAGTCAATAAAGGTGTACGATCACTTTGATTGGTAAGTAATGCAACAGTCTTTAGCTGATTAAATATGGTTAGAAGTTTATCATTTAGCAAGATTTTATCTATGTGAGTAGCCACATTTTTTCTTCGCTATGTGTATTTGAAGTCATAAACAACAGCCTTCGCTAGCCCACTTTGGATTATATAGTTTGAAAATCCTCTGATTTGTCTAAAAGGTATTTTTCTACCACCTTCTTTATCTTTAAAATCTAAAACATTATTGAAGTCACCTAAGAGTATCATGTTTTATCTATATTGGCAGAGTCGCCTATCATGTGCTTCCACAATAATTCCCTCTATGTAAAAGATTACTAGTATTACCACTATAACGTGCATTTGAAGTCCCCTATGGTTAGTAGCAAGACAAGTAATATGTTGATCACTACTGGTGAGAAATGTTAAACTTCAAATATCCTTACTATATTATATGAGAATTCCACATTTCATATTTTTCTCAGTATTGCAGATGTAGTTTCAGGAATTTTGGAGTTTATCAATAAAATATAACATTCTAGAAGTAGACAATGCAGTTTCTAGCAAACAAAAAAAGTTGGCTTATGTTTAGGGAGAAATTAAAAGATGTAACACATTTTTTTATCATCATTTTTCTCCTTATATTCCAAGCGAGTATTGTCATTTGGGTTTGGTTGTGCTCCTTGTTTGTCTTTTAGGAGGAGCAAATTCAACCTTTTCACCAGTAATTGTTTCTTTCCTTTGCATAGCCATTTCTTTTATATTCCTTATTGTGTTCCATCATGTGCTGTACATCCAAAGTTTCTTGTGCTTCTGTTTCTTCATATATATTTTCTACTAAGTTGTAAATAATAAATACTTCTTGAAATTCATCAATGGCATGCTCAAATTCGTCTGCCTCATCTATAGATGTATCAATACCTTTATAAGCAACTATATCGTTTTTTACAATATTTGTGTATCTATTCTGATACATTATTTTTTGTATTTTTAGATTGAATGATGTTGTAACAACCCATTGTCAATTACTATTAACTAATAATAAAACAATAATTATTAATGAAGTAAAGGAGATTTTGAATTAATCAATATTGGATAAGAAAAATAAATTGGAGATTTGATGAAAAATATTTTACTAAAATGGAAAGAATTTATTTCTGATTGGAATATTGGTTTAATAATTCATTCGGTTGTTTTAAAAATATAAAGTTATGAATTATTTATTTGAAATGAATTGATATTTTTTTTAGTGAATGATATTTGAAATAAATGTATTGAATTTTTTTTGATGTTAGAAAGCGTTTAATGATATTAGAAAAGCTTAAAGTTTAATTAGAAATGAATTTGAATAGAAAAGAAAGAAATACATTCAATTAGTAAAGCAAGGTCCAATATTACAAAAGTCCAAGCCCAATGTAAATAATGAAGAGTAGAAGAGTACAAAATTTTTTAATGTAAACAAATTAAAAAAGTTTATAGATAAAGGCAAGCCCAGATTGGTTAGCCTAAAATGTAAAATAATAATTATCTGGCTTCTTGAAGAGGGACTCTAAAGTTTTCTAACTATAGAGGTTTCACCCTCAGTTATAAATGCAGTCCAGACTCCTTCCATTTTTTCATAGGAAATATTGAAATATTTTCCTCCATGCTACCAACATCAAGATAAATTTAAATTAAATCCTATAAATCACCATAAATATATCCATGCTTTTGGACAACCATCTGCACCAATTCATTAAGTAGAGCACAAGTAGATCATTTAAATTTTAATTGAAGAATCCTTGTTGAGGAGACAAGTAGAGGGAAGAAAGGAAGAAAAAGAAGAAGCCGCGGTGATTTTCAATTCAAGATGTGTTCTTCTATTCACTACTATGTCTAACTTGATAGATTGATTATAGATCAATGGTTTAAGTGACTAAGTTTACACATTGTTGGAATACCAATCATCCATTTATATTGTGAATCGTGCTTCATTGATATAATTGATTATATGTGATTACTATATAGTTGAAGTATGAGAAATAGGGATTTAACAAACATTAACAAAGGAGGAACCGCTGGTAGAATCGAATGGAAGTGTTCATAAAAGTTAGTTTCTGAATTTTACCAATTCAATAGACTAAAATAAAATTCAGTTAACTAAATCCTGATTTAATGTATATATATAAAAGCTATTATGATTTAACATTTAGATTTCATTATAGAAGTCTATTTCACTTAATATAAATTCATTTGCAAATAGTTTATAAACTTAAAATTATGAAAGGGCTTTTAAATGTTATTAAGGGATATCAATATTTTTAAGAAAAATGAGTGATCCTCACAAGGAGGAGAGCACTCATTTTTTTTCTCTATACTGTTGAGGTGTTGCCAACAAGCCTGGAAGATAGCAATACTCCCCCATAGAAAAAATAAAAAAATAAAAAAAACCTAAAAACCTAAGAGACTAAGGTCCAAAATAAAGAAAAAAACTAAAAAACAAATTTCAAGTCCTCAATGTCCGTAGAAACTCGCTAGTCCAATATCAATACCTTGCTAAGATAAACTAAACAAGAAATGTGAAACATATCTACAAATATATATACATATATAAATATTCATATATTTAAATCTTTTATATACACAATGTAATACAAAGTAATACATTAAGGGATATCAATATAGTTAATAATGACTTTGAATATATATAGAGAAAGATTTAAATTACAGTTTTTAACAGACTAAAGTACAGTGGAATTATTTCAAAAGTTAATATATTTATTTTAAAATAGTATTTAAATATAGAAAATTATGAAATGGTTGTTATGAGTAATATTTGATTTTATAAATTATTTTAAGATGTTCATAAATTGGATGAGGTATTTAATAATATTATGGTTCAAGTGGAAATTTATAAAGATTTAGTAAATTTTAATTTTAAATTATCAAATAGTTTTATGATGTCCGGTGATGATTTCAATTTGTATAATGGACTTGTGGAATTATTATATAATTTGGATATTACTTTTATATCATTTGTCTTATACAACATTATTTGAAAATTTTAAATATAATGTAGATATTTTTGTACGATTACTTTTATTTTTGTACAGTTTTTTCATTTCTGTGTAACGAGGAATTTGAATAAACGGATTAGTGGTACTATCTGGTATAGGACTTTCAGTAACACTTTTTTGGTTATTCGTTGGACTTGTTGCATAGAAATATCTAATGTGGGTTGAGTGTAGTTTATGAGCATTGAATAATTATTCAAATAACATACGGTGGTATAGAACGCCTTTATGTTATTTGTTTGATTATTCATCATAAGTAAACATCACTCGAACGGGATTACTCTTCTGTGTGATAATACTCGCTACGAAGAGCACATTATTGCCATATGTTGACCGAGATGTAGAGCCATTCACTAGCATATGATTGAGACGTGTGATGGTTATTGGATACGAGTACTATGTGTCTGGCCACCTTTTGTCCAACCCCCTTTATGTTTTTAAAGTAAACTAGATTGACCAATATTCACCCAGGCAGCCTGATTGTAGGTCGCGCCCCGAATCCCTAATACTCTTATATTATTAGCAGTTGTTGTGTGGTTGTCCATGTGTCACATAGGCCAACAGTCATTTACCATAGGGGTGCATGCTGGGTCGTGACCGAAGAGGCTATGCGTAGTTGAGCCATTACTGGATCATTGTCACGATATCGATGGGAGAGGTAATGGTAACTGATGACTGTAGGAGTCGTGTCAGACAGACACATGTGTGGTTATTGGAGCAAGAAGACATGCTATTAATCCCTTGTTTGGTTCCGGTATGTATGTGTATGGTGGATTGGCATATACTATTCACAATCCTATGATGAGTTTGACTATATTAGAGATCTTATGTCTAAAGTGTAGTCAATCCCTGTTTATCCATACTTTTTTGATTGATACATATATGAGGAGATGAGATAATATCTGGATAGGCATATAGATAGTGGATTGCCATATATTTTATTATACTATATGCAGCCTATCCTTGTTTGTATATTATTGATGGTTCTTTTGATTAGGATTGATGGATATATATTAGGTTGTTTTTGTGAGTTAGCCTAATTATATTTTATGATATCTCATTATTAATGATTTCTTGATTTTGATGATGATTTATTGATTTGGATGATTCTCCCATTTGTATTTGATTCTATGATTTTTGATTTACTTCGATATGGTGATGACATCTTTATGTATGATTTGTGATATTTGAAATTATATAATACATTGGAGTTTTATGATATTGTTATTTTGTACTCTGTATATATTATCTCGTATTTAATAACCTTATGGATGGTATCATATCGTTATACACTGTACATATTGAATTATATATATATTTACCCTTGAAATGGACATAGTCCGACCCATGTATTTTTACAATACTCGAGTCAGTCCGAGACATTTCGAGTTATACGACATGATGGCCAATACGTAGATGCTTGGGCTCAAAAGGATGCTAGGACATTATTATGTTATGTAATTATATACAGTTGAAGTGTATTTTGATTCAGGTATTCGATGTTTAATAGATAGTATATATTTATTTTCTATTATATATTATCGCTGCATTTGTTGGCTCTGTGCTCTCTCTGTTATTTATATTATATTGTGTATTGTTCTGTCCTAAGGCATAAGTGTTTATTGCTTTGTGCCGAGACTGTGTACATCTATGTTAAGTTCTATTGATATATGAGACATGTACCGTGTTGGTCCAAGGGGATATTCATGTGTGTATCCCATATCGTCTCATTCTGCTTATTATCTGACAGTATTACTTGTTAGTACTCTTGGATGATATGGATATAGAGATGGGGGTGTTACAAAATGGTACCGAAGCAAGGTTCAGAATGATACATTGTATATATAAGACACGAGTCATTGCTTAGATAAGACTTAGAGTCCCTCTCTTTTTGGGTGCATTGGGTAGTTAGCCTGTACAAAGGATAATAGGGGGAGAAAGAGTGAGTGTGTGTATGTGTATATGATGATTACTGAGGTAATCATCTAGGGACGTATTTGTATTTTGTAATATAGAATTTTACGGCTATTTATTAGGCATATATATTTTGATGGTTAGTAGATAATTTCTTGTATTAAAATCTATTTATACCAATATCTCGTGATGCCTATGGTGGTGAAGTTATCGCTATGAATTTTGGAGATTACATTTTATAGCATAATATTTTATAGATATCATTTTATATGTAATTTTAAAACTTTGATGTTGTTTGATGATGAGTGATGTTTTAACGGTTGGAAGTAAATAGTAATAGTTTTAAAAGAGGGTTTTAGTAAATATATTTTTAATAGAAAAATCTTTCAATTAAGGGATTTGTTTACAGAAGTGGTATTTGGTTAAGTTTTATTCTAATGATTATTTTATAAAGCAAGATTACATATAATATTTGAAAGAATTTTGGAATAGGATGGTGTTAACCTGTCCAATGAGTGCTTTAAGAATTCTGGCCGATATGTTTGGTCAAAGTTATCGATAAGGATTTCTAAACATTAGGATAAGACATTTAGACATGGCGTTGTGTAAAGATTTTAAAATTGTAAAAGGATTAATCATTATGAATAATATTTTGGAGAAATTGATTATTTGAAAAATTAATATTTTGAGGAAATCTCATTTTTTTTATGAATATCATTTATTATTAGTTTATAAGCCTTAATAATTTTAGATTTTTGAAATGGAAATTAAAGGAAAGTAATTATCTAAGTCTTGTGTGCCACCGGTGAAAGGTCTAATTATTAATTTATATTGTTCTACTTATATATAATTGTCGGGTCGGAGCAGATAACTATACATGTTGGCCCATATATAGTGAAGATAGAATAATATGAATTTGTTTAGTACTAAACGTAACTAATTATGTGTAACGACACAGAATTTCACCACATTAATTTCTAAATATTTAGTTAATTTTAAATATTCAAATAATAGGCTTTATAATTAAAATAAAAAATATTTTAAATAAGAAATATTGAAGATAAAATAGTTTTTAAAATTAGTTTACAAAAATATTTAGTTCGAAGAAAAATCGAAAATGTGACTGGAAATCGTTTTCCGAATTTTCGATGTTTCATCGTATAAAGATTGTTTGAAATTTTATGAGCCTTGTTTATATTTGAAACAATAATGGTTAATAATGTAAATTTGTTAGGACATATTGGTATATACATAGTATGTATACTTAAGTATATACATGTATATACTAAAAGATGTCTTAAAAGATGTCTCTTGCTATAAATACCCTTTTCACTTCTTCAATTTCACCTCTTTTACTTCTATCGTATCTTCCTCATAAATTAATCAATTGGAGCATTTCTATTTTTCAAACTATAGAAAATTCCAGCGGCTACAAATTTTTACTTGTACCACTTTTTCTAATTTTGCGCTTAACCATGTCCAAATCTCATTTCTTTACAGAGCATTTACGCACCTAGAATTTCAAGTCCAAAAATGATCCTTCATCTTTTGACCATTTCTTCTTCAAAACTAATCCAAATTTAGTAATTCATTCCCTAAATTATAGAGAAAATAATTTTCTAAAACTTCTCTCTTTACCACTTTTTCAAAATCCGAGAGTAAATAGTTGAAAACTAGTTGTAAAATGACCTATTTTTGGGTTTATTTTTTAGAGTTTGATGATTATCCAAAATCACTCCACCTTACCAAAACAAGTTTCACTTCCTTCTTCTTCCAAGGCTGAGCTTACCTAGTGCATTAAGGATCCAAGACTCCATCTTTTGCTTAGGAATGGAAGTGATAGGTCATAACCTAAGTTAGCGAGAGCTTGGATAGCTTTCAGTGAGTAAAACTCTTAAAAAAAAATTGGAAATATTTTTCTTTAGTTATATTGTGATATACGTTGCTTGCTTGGTTTGGATATGATGTGAATTTGTTCATTTTTGGTTCAGAAATGTATATGCGGGAAGGATGTAATTATGTTAAGTAAACGTTAGTTAGCAAACTAGTTAGTAAGTAAAATTATACCCTCAAAAACCAAAGCTTTAAAACTATATTCATGTTCATATTTATTACCTATGGATGCTTATTGCATGTATTCTTAAACCATTTCTATGTGATGTTTGGTTGTATTGATAATATTATAAACTTGTTTGCTGAACTGCCCGTATAGCGATAGTCGCTATATCAGCACTTTCGAAAAATCACTTTTTACCGAAACCATTTGGTTTCATCTTCGTGCTTGGAATTGTTTAACAAGTTAAGTGAGATTTTGATTAACGATGTTTTTAAAAGTAATTAACCATTTTAATAATGATTATTTAATTTAACTAATTACTTAATTAATAAGGATTAAGGTTAACTAATTACTAAGTTAATGATGCGTTTTAAATTTAACTAATTACTTAGTTAATGATTGTTTAAATTAATCAATCATTTTATTTAATGATGTTTATATTTAATTAATCATTTTATCTAATGATGTTTAAGGATAATTAATCATTCAATAATTATGAATTAAAGTTAAATAAATTATTTCCTAATGATGCTTTTAAATTAATAAAACTTTTTAATAAATGATTTTTAAAATTTATAAACTTGTTTTATCTCAAATTAATCTTTCCTTTATTAATGTTTATAATTATAACATCATTTTTTAAATAATAAGAATTAGTTGTTTGTTTGTTTGATTTAATTAATTATATTTATTAATTAATTGAACTAATGTTGTTTAAAGGTGATTTACCCATTTTAATTAAAGGTTTTTGGAGTTAATTAATCAACTTAATTTAAGAAGTTTCAAAGTGAATTTATCAAATTAAGAAGGATTTTTTGTCTTTATTATTCATTTTAAATAATGATAATTAATTATTTATTAATTTTATTAATTATAGTTTACCAATTAATTGAATTAACAAGGTTTAAAAGTGGTTTACCCTTTTTATTATTTAAAGATATTCGAAGTTCAAAAATTGAATTGTGTGATGAAATATAAAGTTAATTAATTAATGTAATAAGGATGTTTTGAGTTATTAAATCCTTTTTATATTGGTGTTTTGAAGTTAGTAAACTCTTTGAACAAACTGTTTTAAAGCTAATACTTATAATGTGAGGCCAAGCACAAATTCAGGATTTTGATAGAAAAAGTTTGATTCGTTTATGGAAACGAATTAATTTCCGTTAACGATTCACTTATATAGGAACGATTTATTTGTATACTTAGCACTAAGCATCAAAGAAGTAGACTCTTCGCTATTTCGAAAGTTAAGAATAATCGTGAGACGTGACTTTGAGTTAACACTATCTTGACTCGTCCGGTATCATCGTTAACTAATAAATAGTACAAGTTGGAATTCGAAGAGTGATGATAAGTACAAAAGATTTAGTTTCCATATACGATCATTTTATATCCTCGATATTTGGTTTTCCAACTATCGGTGACCTCTGCCTTCTTTGTATTTCATCATCTAAGACGATATGAGGTTCACTTGAGCTTTGTTATCCTTTGTCGAAATGACTAAACCCAAAGAGAAAATGGAAGCCAAGCTATGTGGGGTTGCTTCCATTAGGGTATTTTCACATCCTGTGACGAACCGGATTTTTAACGTCTGTTAATTGGGTAAATTAATTGGTTTAAATCAATGAATGTTGAATTTATTAGTCGGACAAATAAATTTTGATGTTGAAAATATCTGAAAAATTATCAGTTAATTTGAAAACCATAACAAATATTGAATTATAAATCTTTGAAAATGATAAATCTTGTAGTAAATTAATATATTTCACCATTTACATTCAAGATAAAATATCCATAAATATATAAATAGATATATACAAGCTTTATAGTATATAAATGTGCACGTATATATGCCCTATGGAATAAATTGTAGGAAAGTTCGTAAAAATGTGGAAATGTATATAATATCAAAATACACATAAGTAAAACTGTGATGACCCAATATTTTTGGCAAAAATTTAATTTAATGATCTTCTAATAGAATTATTTAAATTTGCAAAACTTATCTTTTCAAATAAATAAATATGCTTTCTAATTACTATTATTAATATATAGTTTGTGAATAGAACTATATTTGAAATTCAAAGCAAATATCTTAAAAGTAAACTAGATTTAAAAATTCTACATTTTAAACACTAGGTATAAATATACATAGTTATTAATTAAAGTATAATAACTTAAGTTTAAAATAAATTAAAAGGTTTTATAAGATTTCTTTTGAGCTATACGTGAAATAAAAATGTAAAAATATATATAAATGCATATAGACTTTTGTAAGCTCGAAAGAATACCTTGGTATACGAGTATCAAAATTAATGGATTTCTTCATTTTCAATATAAAAAATGGTTTAAAGAAGAAAATCAAGGCTGTGTACAGGCATTTTTCTGTTACATATATCTATATCTCTTCTTCTTCTTCTTCTTCTTTCATTTTGAAAAACTAACCAAAACCAGAAAAAGAAATTAAACAACTTTATCACTTACATCTGAAACAAAGCAAAGGAAAATTCAAATTCAAGCTCGATTCAACAGTAAACCAAGATCAAAGTTAACCTGCAGATTTCAGAACTCTGTTCCTCTATTCAAACTATTACAATGAGTAAACTTCTTTTATTAAAAGCCAAATCTTCTTTATAAAAGTGTGCATGTAATACTAAATGGTAAAAATATCGTGAATATTTCTTGCATGGATGAAAAGCATATGTTTTTGGGAGCGTATGTATGTAAGTGCTGTATGTATATGTGCATGTCTCTGTTCTTGTTTTTAACAGGTTCAAAAACTATTCAAATCTTTTTTCTCTTCACCTAAAAGCTTATGGGTTGTGGTAATTAAAGGGAAAGTGTTGTAATGTTGAATTCTTATTTTTAAAAACTAATTTCAGTCGAAATTTGGAAGCAATATCACTGAGAAAAGAAATTACAGTAGAAGGCAAAACATATCAGGAAATTCAACTATTTTAATTTCCTGTGTTACTTATATTAATAGATTCGACATATGAAATGATGATTTTTGGTGGAAATTTCATAATTTTTAAATGTGTATATGAAGAGGGATCGTGAGATGATCGGAATCTGGGTTTTTGCCAATTCTTGACGATCTGGGTGTGGAAGATCGGGGTTGTGGCCAAAGGTAGCTAGTCGGCTAGGGGTCATGAGAAAAATAGTGACAGGATATTTTGGCCATCGTGGTGGCGCGGTGGTGGTAAAGCAGGGTTTTGGGGTTTGTTTGGTCGAGGTTGGGTTTCTGGCAAGTGTAGCGGTGAGGCGGCCCCGGAGTGGATAGATGGAGGGGGAAAAGGAGGGTGGAGGTCTGGCGTAGCTCCAGGCAAGGCGGCGATGTCTCTGGTGATAGGAGGTAGGGGCGTGTGGTGGAATCAAGTGATCGGGTTCGTCCTTGATAGTTTCGATTTTTCTCAATTTCGATTTAAGGGTCGTCGAGGGTTCTGGGTTGTCGGAATCGAGTTAGCTTATCGTCGATAACTCATTGTCATCGTCGGTGATGATCGGCATGGCTTCGATCGTGCGTGCATGTGCACGGTGCATTGCGTATCAGTCGAATTTATTTTTTTTGGCAATATGAGGATCAGGCGAAAGAAAAAAGGAACTGGGAAGAGAAGGAGAGAAGGATTGGGCTAGGGGTTTGGGCTGGAGGGAAATAAAGGAAATAAGAAGAAAAAAATAAGAGAAAAAGAAAAAAATTATATAAGTAAAAAAAAAGTAAGAAAAGAGGAAAATATATGGATAAAAGAAAAAGAAGAGAAAAAATATAAAAGTTTTAAATGGAAGAAAATGGTTTCAAGTAACTAGTTATGGTTATTTAAATTAAGTAATTTAAACTTGAAGTTAACATTAGACCTTAGGATTAGTAATGACTAGGATAAATGAATAATTTAAAATCTTAAAATTTAGTAAGGAAGGTAATTGCATATATGTTAAATGTTTATTGGGTTTATTAAAATAAATAAGTAGTGGTAATTAGTTAACAGATAATGATAAAATAAGATGATCTAAACATTTAATTAATTAAAATTCTTAAGTTAATAACACTTGTTAACTAACTAATTTTAGATACTTAATTGGAATAAAGTAAAATGGTTTGTAATTAGTTAATGATAATTATACATGATTTGAGAATAATTAACTAATTCTGTTTTAAAGTAAACTAATGACTTGTGTGACTAGTTAATCTAGACTATATTGGACTAAGTCCATTGGGTTGCTTTGTTTCTCTAGTAAGTTGTTTCTAATTATTCTATGTAATGAAACAACCATAAATAAGAAGTCAAATATAAAATATGAGACGTTTGTTTGAATCGATATTTGTAGTGAAATTTCTATATGAACATGACATTTTGAACTTGAAATTGTCCTACTAAATCAACTTGGCTTAAAAGATGGCGTTTGGATTCAAAGAGACCGGGACCGGATATCAGTGATATATAGAACCACTCTGTTTCACTAAGTACTACAAAACTTTAAGGATTTGATTATAGAATCAAATAGGCTGGAATGAAATAAATTAAGTATACTTGGCTATTTAAACTATGTAACGGTACTTAGATATTATTTTGTGAAATAAGTGTTTGGCTATAACTAGATAAAACTCGTAGTGATGAATAGTTACTTGGGTTTTCAAAGAAGCTTTACAACTTAAGTATTTCAGTTTAAATGGGTTAACTCACGCTGGTTTCCAGCCTGACTGGGGTGCTACTTTATTGTAATGCTCGGGTCAGACCGAGTATTACAGATTTTCAGGTTGGGACGTTCTGAGGCTCAAGAGGCGAGCTGGATGGCAGAGACGTATTGATTCCGCTGTGTATTACAGACAGTTTAGTCAGATTTTAAGGACAGTTATTATAACTGTCCAGTTTATTGGTGAATGATTGTACTTTGATATATTGTATGTAAATTGACATTTACAGCTTTCTTTGTGTAAATACTGTTATTTATATATTATATTTTGATCCACTGCGATTGTGAGATTCTGTTCTTTTGTTTTCTGTTTCTTCTTCTACCACTTTTCTTCTTAACCCGAACAGTCTGGTTTTTCCGACACTCGATTGCATGGCCCTCTATACAATGAACGTATTAGTGTCGATTTTCGAGGTAGAAAATTTTGGGCCGTTACATTTGATATCAGAGCTGAAGGTTAAGCAAGAATCTTTGCTCCGGTGGGGGTTACTTATTAGAGATAGGGTCAATAGTACCCTAGAATGAGTTGAGTGTATTATATGAGAGCGTACTTGTTATTTTCCTATATAATGATATTAAAATGGTTTTAAAAATGATTTTCATATAAGCCTATATTTTGAAATATAAAGAAATAATTTTTCTAATTATCATAAATATTAAGATAATTAGATTTCGATTATTGAAATTAAATATAATAATAAGAATTTAGTGGTAATATATATTGAACCGAATTGAAATTTTTGTAAGGATTAACTATGCAAATAAGTTGAGCTAAAAATGGATTCAAAACTGAATTTAAATCCTAGAAAATTCAAAAGAATTTTCAAAGTATTGAAATAAATTACCTTGATTTGATTTTCCAGCAAATGATTCTGGAATATATGGTGTGTATGATTTCTAGACATGATAATTATCATAAATTGAGTATTGTATCTTAATAAAGGAATGTTTATTTTTCTAAATAAACAATAATGAAACAAGAATGAAATGTTTTAAGGAAGTAACAATTTATATAAGTATGACTTATAAATTAAAACAGATTTTAAATTAGAAATTTTAAATCTAAGATCCAAAGAAATTTTAAAATTGTTTCAAAGTGTTAAAAGATATAATAAATTATATTATTCAGAATATTTTTGACTGTAGGAATCTTACTTCAAAGCAAGAGTTGTTTTAATTTTTTTAAAGGAATTTGTTTTGAATTTAAAAACCAAGAATGGTTTAAAATTTGAAATATGACTTGGTGTGCAAAAGAAATAAATATGTATATATATGTGGGATATACATAATATCAAAGTTGATTTGAAATAAATACTAAGTGTTGAATTCAAATTCCTTTGGAAATGAGATGTAAAAACACAAAGAGAAATAAGTTTTTGAACTTATAAGCGGGAAGGGATATTGATGGGAAAATTTAAATTTGAAATGGAAAATTTAAATTGAGGAGTCTAAATAGATTCATGAATTGGAATTTAACTTTAGACAAGTCAAATAAATTATGGACATATAATCTGAAATAGGAGATTTCAAGATAAAATTGAGATTTAACTTAGGGGAAGTTAAACCTGAATTGGAAATTTCTAGGTGAAATTTGAAGATTTGACTCAGGGAGGTATGTATGGTCTCAAACAGGTTTCAAATTCTGGAAATGTGTGATGGATTCTATTGATTGATGCTTAGATAATTTGGATATCTATTTACTTTGACTTAACCTAATATCATCCTGTTGTTATTAATAATTTATGAAACTGTGAATTGAATTATTTTAAGTGAACGAAGAAGTGGATTGGGATAATATACATCCATGCTGAAATTAAATGGAAATAAAACTTTAATTTGAAATTATTTAAATGATCTTGATTTCTAGAAATAAAGATTGAACAAATGAAATGGAATCACTTAGAACTTAAGATTTAGATGTTACAAAAAGGATTTATCAACCAGAGTTGTTTAAGGGATTAGGTTTAAAATTTTTGAAGTATAATTGGGTAATCAATTGAATTTCGAAAATTGATTGTTTTGAAATATTTGACTCTCACCTGAACCTAGAAATAAGTTTATGTAGAAGTAAAGGTAATTTAAAATGAATATTTGAAATTTGGACTCAAAATTAAATTGTTTAAAGACTTGGATTGTGAATAAAAGGTTAGGGGTTAATTTAATTTAAGGGATTAAATCAAAATTTAAAAGTTTAACTCGAATTTATATAATTTGAGATGGTTTAAAGCTGAGATTGGAATTGAAATTAGTTCAAATTGAAATTTTATTTGAATTAACTGGAATTATAATCGAAGTCGAATAAGTTTAAATTCAAATAGGAATTGACTTAGATTTGGGAAAGGAATCAAAGTTAATTCAATTGAATTGAAATTCAATCAATTTGATGGGAATGGAAATTGAGATGGTTTAAATGGGAGATTGAGAGATTAAACAGTTTGGCTCTGAACTATTTTTCAATAAACTATTTTAATATAAACTGTCTAAAATCTATTTCCTAAAATATTTAGATTTATTTGATCTCTTCAAGTTATTTACTATACAAACATTCTTTTTAAAATTCGAACTATCTTATACTTTCTATCCAACCATTTTACAACTATTTTGCAACTATCTAGCTATTTAACTATTTTGCAACCAATAACTATTTTGTAACTATTTAACTATTTTACAACTAATTACCATTTTGCAACTACTTAATTATTTTTAACCTTTTAAGCTATTTTCTAAATTTCAAACTGGCCGGGATAGAAAATGTTTGGATTTAAACACCAATTAAGATAAGAATTGAAGTGATAACCTAAATGGAAATTGAAGCAATTGTGAAGTGAAAGCGAAACTAGATATTGAAGTAAAAATGAATTCGAAATGGAAAAATATATTTTGAGATATATATGATGAATAAGAGTGGAAGTTAGATATCACTATACTGAAATTCGCTTTATGAAGAGTAAGTAAGATGGTAAATAACTTTATAAAGTAAATCAAACTTGAATATTTGATTTGGCATAAAAGAAGTATGTATATGTATATATATATTTGTTATATAAGATAACTTCCTTTGTTGAATCTATATCCTAAAGGAAAAGATCTTTGAAAAATATTTGAAGTATATAAATTTTTTTTTATAAGTATGAAGTGATCCAAAGATTTTTCAAGTTAAAGGAATAAACTTATATATATGAATAATTTTATAAGGATGGAACTGGTAATTTTTTTTGAAACCAATTGATTTTTAAAGGCCTTTGATTTAGGAAAAGTAAATTTTAGGAATTTGGAAAGCCGTGTTTGAGAACTAGCGATTTTGAGATATCGATTTTGAATTTTATATGTGATACATATAAAGAGTATGATTTGAAGATATTGTATGTGTATAGTATAAATGCTTTGAGAATGCAATGGGGAAAAAGACGCTCCTATTTAGAGTGGAAACTTATAGTAGGGGATTCACGGGGTGGTTCTGCCTTGAGCCCTAAGGAGGGTTCTATATTTTGATCCTAGAGAAAGTCTGGACTAAATTGTAGTTCCTGAGGATTATGGTTGGGCAGCAAAAGTCGAGGGTGTCAATCCTACAGAGACATTGGGGTTATGCTGTGATGACAGTGTAACTCGGTGTAACTACGATCTACAACGTTTCCATAGCGTAAGTCGAGGGGTAGTGATTTCCTAAAGTCTACATTTTATTTCGCTGGGAGTGCGACGTAACATCGGTAGATTGCGATCTATGAGGACATAGCGAAAGTCGTGTGGCAGTGAGTGCCCACAGGCAACATTAGGACTCGACCGATGTAGTCTGCGATCTATGTGGCGAAGTTTCATTTGGCAGCGAAATTCGAGGGCGCTGATGCCTACACTTACATGGTTTTTTCCATGATGGCAATGTAACCCCGGGTGTAGCTGCGATCTGTGGCGGTTCCATGATGTAATCGAGGGGTGCGGATGCCTATAGTTTTCTATGGTTTCGCCGAGATGGCAACGTAATCATCGGGCTAACTGATGAAGGAGGTGATGATTTCCAAAGCATTCTCACAAAAATGTTTTCTAAATATTTTCACTAGGTGTTGAAGACGGGTCCATTAAGTACTTATAGATTTTCAATCCTACTCCTGATCAACGTATGACCGAATTCTGTGAGAATAAGGATGGACTTGTTGAGACATCGAGTTATAAAAAGTATTTTTATAAAGCTATTTTGTTAATATTATGTAGATTTTAAAGTGTTTCAAAAAATTTAGAATAACATGAGTTAAAATGTTAAAGAATATTCTAACTGATAATAAACATTATAATTTAAGCTCATGCTTCCTTCCTTTTCGAGGACGAAAAGTTCTAAAGGGGGAAGGAATGCGACGATTCGGATTTTTAACGTCTTTTAATTAGGTAAATTAATTGGTTTAAATCAATGAACGTTGAATTTATTAGTCGGACAAATAAATTTTGTTAATGGAAATATCTGAACAATTATCAATTGATTTAAAAACCATAACAAATGTTGAATTATAAATCTCTGGAAATGATAAATCTTATAGTAAATTAATATATTTCACCATTTAAATTTAAGATAAAATATCCATAAATATATAAATAGATATATACAAGCTTTATAGTATATAAATGTGCATGTATATATGTCCTATGGAATAAAATGTAGGAAAGTTTGTAAAAATGTGGATATATATAATATCGAAAATGCACATAAACAAAAATGTGACAACTCGGGATTTTCAGCAAAAAACTAATTTAATGATCTTCTAATATAATTATTTAAATTTGCAAAAATTATCTTTTCAAACAAATAAAATATGCTTTCTAATTACTATTGTTCATATATAGTTTATGAATAGAACTATGATTTGAAATTCAAAGAAAATATCTTAAAAGAAATTTAGTTTTAAAAAATTCTACATTTTAAACACTAGGTATAAATATGTATAGTTATTAATTAAATTATAATAACTTAAGCTTAAAATAAATAAAAAGGTTTTATAACATTTCTTTTGAGCTATACATGAAATAAAAATGTAAAATATATATATATAAATGAATATGGACATTTGTAAGCTAAAAAGAAGACCTTGGTATACAAGTGTCAAAATTAATGGATTTCTTCATTTTCAATATAAAAAAATGGTTTAAAGAAAAAAACCAAGGCTGTGTACAGGCAGTTTTCTGTTACATATATCTATATCTCTTCTTCTTCTTCCATTTTGAAAAACTAACCAAAACTAGAAAAAGAAATTAAACAACTTTATCACTTACATCTGAAACAAAGCAAAGGAAAATTCAAAATTCAAGCTTGATTCAATAGTAAACCATGATCAAAGCTAACTTGCATATTTCAAAACTCTGTTCCTCTGTTCAAACTATCACAGTGAGTAAAATTCTTTTATTAAAAGCCAAATCTTCTTTATAACAGTGTGCATGTAAGATTAAATGGTAAAAATATCTTGAATATGTCTTGCATGGATGAAAACCATATGTGTTTGGGTATATGTATGTAAATGTTGTGTGTATATGTGCATGTCTCTACTCTTGTTTTTAACAGGTTCAAAAACTATTCAAATCTCTTTTTTCTCTTCACCTAAAAGCTTATGGGTTGTAGTAATTAAAGGGAAAGTGTTGTAACATCGAATTCTTATTTTTAAAAACTAATTTCAGTTGAAATTTGGAAGCAATGTCACTGAGAAAAGAAATTACAGTGGAAGGCAAAAGTATTAGGAAATTCAACTATTTTAATTTCGTGTTTTACTTATATTAATAGATTCGACATATGAAATAATGAATTTTGGTGGAAATTTCATAATTTTTAAATGTGTATATGGAGAGTGATCATAAGATGATCGGAATCTGGGTTTTTGCCAATTCTCGACGACCTGGTTATGGTGGAAGGTCGGGGTTGTGGCCGAAGGTAGCTATTCGGCTGGGGGTCACGAGAAAAATAGTGACAGGAATTTTAGGCCATTGTGGTCGCACGGCGGTGGTAAAGTAGGGTTTTGGGGTTCGTTTGGTCGAGGTTGGGTTTCTGGCTAATGCAGCGGTGAGGCGGCAACATAATGGATCGGTGGAGGGGGAAAAGGAGGGTGGAGGTCTGGCGCAGCTCCAGGCAAGGCGACGAGGTCTTTGGTGATCGGAGGTAGGGGCATGGGGTGGAATCAGGTGATCGAGTTCGTTCCTGATAGTTTTGATTTTGCTCAATTCTGATTTATGGGCTCGTCAAGGGTTCTGGGTAGTCAAAACGATTGCGCTAGTACGTCGGTAACTAGGTGTCATCGTCGGTAATGTTCGGCATGGGTTCGATCTTGCGTGCATGTGCAAGGTGCACTGGGCATCAGTCGAATTTCTTTTTTTGGCAATGCGAGGATCAGGCAAAAGAAAAATAAGGAACTGGGAAGAGAAGGAGAGAAGGATTGGGCCGGAGGTTTGGGTCGAAGGGAAACAAAGGAAGTAAGAAGGAAAAAAAGAGAAAAAGAAAAAAATATAAGTAAAGAAAAGTAAAAAAGAGGAAAACATATGGATAAAAGAAAAAGATGAGAAAAAAGTATATAAAAGTTTTAAATGGAAGAAAATGGTTTCAAGTAACTAGTTATGGTTATTTAAATGAAGTAATTTAAACTTTAAGTTAACATTAGACCTTAGGATTAGCAATGACTATGATAAATGAACAATTTAAAATCTTAAAATTTAGTGAGGAAGGTAATTGCATATATGTTAATTGTTTATAAGGTTTATTAAAATAAATAACTAGTGGTAATTAGCTAACAGTTAATGATAAAATAAGATGATCTAAATTTTTAATTAATTAAAAGTCTTAAGTTAATAACACTATTTAACTGATTAATTTCAGGTACTTAATTGGAATAAAATAAAATGGTTTATAATTAGTTAATGATAAAACATGATTTGAAAATAATTGATTAATTATGTTTTAAAATAAACTAATGACTTGTGTGACTAATTAATCTAGACTATATTGGACTATGTACATTTGGTCGCTTTGTTTCTCTAGTAAGTTGTATCTAGTCATTCTATGTAATGAAAGAACCAGAAATGAGTAGTTAAATATAAAATGTGAGACGTTTGTTCGAATTGATAGTAGTGAAATTTCTGTATGAAAATGACATTCTGAAATTGAAATTGTTTTGCTAAATCAACTTGGCTTAAAAGATGGCGTTTGGATTCAAAGTGACCGGGATCGGATATCAGCGATATCCGGAACCACTCCGATTCACTGAGTGCTACAAAATCTTAAGGTTTTGATTATAGAATCAAACAAGCTGGAATGAAATAAATTAAGTAAACTTGGCCATTTAAAGATTTGATTATAGAATCAAACAGGCTGGAATGAAATAAATTAAGTAAACTTGGCCATTTAAACTAAGTAACGGTACTTAGATATTATTTTGTGAAATAAGTGTTTGGCTATGGCTAGATAAAACTCGTAGTGATGAACGAGTTACCTGGGTTTTCCAAGAAGCTTTACAACTTAAGTATTTCAGTTTAAATAGGTTTACTCACGTTGGTTTCCAGCCTAACTCGGGTGTTACTTTATTGTAATTTTGGGGCCAAAACGAGTATGTTACCTGAAGGTTTGACCAGGCAACTAAGTACTCGGCATTTGCATACTGGTCGGCATTTATGCGCCGTTCGGCATCCAGATCGTTCGGCATTAGAGAATGCTCGGCATTCAGAAACGCTTGGCATTTAGGAGCGTTCGACATTAGAAAGCGCTCGGCTTCCAGAGTCGTCCGACACAAATGGTTCGTTTGGCACTCAAGTTTGATCGACATCTATGGGACGATCAGCATGCAAGAGCGTTCGGCATTGAGAGCCGTTCGGTATTGTATATCGTTCGGCATCTATGGACGTTCGACATGGCAGAGTCATTCAGCATTCCATACTGCTCAGCATCTAAACCTTGTTCGGCACATCACTTCGTTTGGCATAAATCTCGTTCGGCATTCGAGATCGATTGGCATCCAGAGTCGTTCGGCACAACACACTGGGTCGACTTCCAAAGTCGTTCGGCACAAATATTTCGTTCGGCATTCAGAGTGTCCGGCATCACTTCAATCGGCATGAAGATATCGTTCGGCATCACTTCGATCGGCATGAAGATATCGTTCGGCATCACTTCGGTCGGCATGAGGATAACGTTCGGCATTCATGCCTTGTTCGGCATTTTTCCTTTCGACATCTATGGATCAGCGCACAGAGATCACTCTTTTTGGGCCAAGCTACTTAGCTACCTGGCCCACCTGGGAAGTCCAACCATCTTCGTCTATAAATAGAGAGGCAGGGGCACAGTGAAAGGGACCTTTTTTCGAGAACACTAGGGAGACTCTGCCGCATTCAAGACTCATTCAAGACTTATCTTTTTTGCTCAACTAATATAATCAAATAGTTGAGATACGGATTGCATCTCGATTACAGAGAAAAGCAATAAAGATTAACCTCAAAGTGGACGTAGGCAGTTACGCCGAACCACTATAAATCTGGTATTCTTATTTTCTGCGTTTAATTTATCATATTATCCTCTGTTTAATTTTACTTTCTTCATTAATCTCTCTACATAATCTCTCTTAAGGGTGTTAGTGACCAATTCTGGTGTTAATATTTTGGTGCTTTCACTGAGAATTGAATTTAGGATGATAGGATCAATACTTTGTAGCTACTGGATTGAAAAATCCCCCGAAGGAGATCCAAATCATTCGCAAGACATCTATTGATTCTACTCAGAGTTACAACCGTCAACTCTATCATGGGAAGACTACGAACTAGATCGGCCTCTCACAACGCAGATGTCAATGAAACTGCTAGTGTACAACAGATAAGACCTAGCAACCAACCAGCAATTCAAGGCGCAGGAACCTCCACCCAGAACCATGTGGAGGTCGTTTCCCGAAAAGAGTTCAGCGACTTGATAAGAGAACTCGGGGAAAGTAGAAGGCAATTTGCTGAGCAGATCCAAGCCAATACTAATCTCTTGACTTAGCTTTCCCAGCAGCAGCATCAGAATGCTGGAAGTAGTCCCGCTCCTTATTCTTCATCTAATAGTCCGACCTCGGCTGACGAACCTCCTAGGCGTAGACGCTGCAAGACAAAGGCTACACAGGCAGGTGCGACTGATCGATCCGCCAGGGATCAGGCACGTGAAGAGACCGGACGCCCAGCTCATCAAGACCCAAATCAAGCTGGCCTTCAGGACGCACGTTTGACCGACCGTCAACAGACGGGACATCTACCCACATGGTCCCGTGGAGCGGAATCCAACCTCCCACCTTCCATACGAACTCCAGATTTATCAGCCATGGTCAGGCAGTTGATGAGAGAGAACCAAGGCCTGACCAACGAAGATTGGTGAGTGTCCATGAGTCATACTCCCTTCATAGATGTTATCCTACAGGTTGAGTACCCCAAGAAATTCAATATGCCTACTATCCCAGCCTACGAAGGGAAGACTGACCCTAGGCAACACGTGATGAGGTACGAATGGGTGATGGATTCGATAAGGGAAAATGACGCGACTAAGTGTAGGTGTTTCCCAATCACTCTGTCCGGAATCGCCACTATGTGGTTTACTCGGTTTCCTCCGCAATCTATATCCAGCCTCGACGAGTTAGCGATGAAATTGGTTGAACAATTTAGGATACATGCTACCCGTCCAAAGGACGTATTGTCATTATCAAGCTAATCCAGGCTCCGGGAGAGTCTTTGAAAGCATACTTACAGAGGTTTCATGTTGCCTTCACTGAAGTTAGCAATCCAAACGACCATGCAATTTTGATGGCGGTAATGCGAGGTGTAGATTCAGACTCGGAGTTTGGAGATTGGTTGGCGGGAAAGCCCCCAGCTACATTGGAACGATTCTATTACAAAGCTCATCAGTTCATATGGAGGGAGGAGGCTCGATGGGCGAGACAAGATAAGGCACCAGGGCCTGTTAAGAAGATTGTGAAAAGTAACATCGCCGTGAAGCAGTCCGGCGATAGTTCGGGAAAAGTTCAAGTCAACGTCCAGAACAAGCCTGGGCAGTTCAAAGGATCCGGAGGTGGAAATCCCGGAAAGAAAAGAGAAGCAGGGAAATGGAAGCCAAGGATTTCGATCTACAATGAATACACCCTGCTGAATACTTCTCTTGAAAACATTTATCTATCTACCTGTAACACCTTTGAATACAGAAAGCCGCTCCCAAAGGAGTCCACTGAAGAACATAAATGGATAGGGAAATACTGTCGCTTCCATGAGACCCATGTGCACAATACCAAGGAGTGTAGACACCTCCATGACGTCATAGAAAAGTTGATCAGACAGAAAAAACTACAAGAATTTGTCAAAAACCCGCAAGATGGAAGGCAAGGAACGACAAACCCCGAACATGGGCCGGCTCCACGCCAACCAAAATAACCTGGTCGGACTGTGGGTAGATTGATTATAAGCACTATTGTCGGAGGACCTCATCCTGCAGACAAGAATTGGCGGGAGATGGAACGATATGCTACCTCCTTGAGGCATGCAGATTATGAATGTTGTTTGAATGTGGAAGATGGAACCCCCATAAAACAACTACGCATGATGACTAATGATATAGTGTTTAAGAGTCGAGACGCGGACAAGGTGGAGGCTCCTACTATCGACCCGATGGTTATATCTGCAATAATCGGGCCAGTTTACGTGAAAAGAATCTTGATTGATTGTGGAAGCTCTGTCAACATCATCTTCAAGAAGGCTTATGACCAAATGAAGATGGAAACGAAAGATTTGAAACCATGCAAAGCCCGTATCCATGGCTTTAACGGTGCTGCAACCGACGCGATGGGGTATATAAAGCTACCAGTTGAATTGGGGGAAGGTGAGCGTAGAAAAGTGCGAGTCCTACCGTTCATAGTAATGGATGTTGACTCTCCATACAATGTCTTTTTGGGTAGCCTAGCCTTGGTAAATTTAGGGCTGCTTTGGCCCCATGGTGTTTGACATTAAAATTTCCGACAGACAAAGGAGTCAGTGTTGTACATGGCAATCAGGCGACCGGTCGTGCATGTTATGTGGCGGAACTGAGAGAAGCTCAGTGGAGAGAGAAGGGAAAGGTTGCAGACATCTCCGTCCGCATCCTAAAGACTAATGATTGACAAGTAGTGCCCGAGCCCTAGCTTGGGCAGCATTCTCGGATCCTTAGAGACATAGATCTGAGGGATGATGATGGGGAACCCAAGGAAACGAATGCAGCACCAGCTGAGATGACGATCGACATCCCAGTCAGCTGGGATGACCCATCATGAGTTCTTAAGATTGGATCGCAACTCGACTCTTCAGTGGCCGAGGATCTTACCGATTTCCTCCGGGCGAATCTAGACGTTTTCGCTTGGACACACTCTGATATGTGCGGGATTTCTCCAACAATTGTGAGTCATATGTTGAACATAGACCCGAAACACGTTCCCATAAAACAGAAAAGGAGAGGTATGGACGCAGAAAGGTCCATGGCTCTCAAAGAGGAGGTGGACAAACTCAAAGCCAATGGGTTCGTCCGCGATGCCCTCTACCCTGAATGGGTATCTAACCCAGTGCTAGTGGAGAAAGCAAATGGAAAGTGGAGAACTTGTGTTGATTACTCCGATCTGAATAAAGCATGCCCGAAGGATAGTTTCCCTTCACCTAGAATCAACCAGCTCGTTGACTCTACCGCCGGACACGAATTATTGTCATTTATGGATGCATACTTAGGATACAATCAGATCTCGATGCACATTCCAGACCAAGAGCACACCAGTTTTCTCACAAATATGAGGCTATATTGCTATGTAGTAATGCCATTTGGATTGAAAAACGCGGGAGCAACTTATCAGCGTCTGGTGAATCGAATGTTTAAGGACTAGATAGGTAAGACGATGGAAGTCTATGTGGATGACATGCTCGTGAAGTCACGAAAGTCAAATGACCACATCCGAGACTTAGCAGAAATGTTTGATATACTCAGACATTACGGTACGAAGATCAACCCCTTGAAGAGCTCTTTTGGCGTGGCATCAGGAAAGTTCTTGCATTTCATTGTGAATGCACGTGGAATTGAAGCTAACCCGAAAAAGATACAGGCTATTCGAGACATACAAGTGCCCAGAACTATAAAGCAAGTACAAAGCTTGAACGGAAAGGTGACAGCGCTGAGCTGATTCATATCCAGAGCCACGGATAAGTGCATTCCTTTCTTTGATGTGATAAAGAAGGAAAAAAGGAATTTCAAGTGGACATCCGACTGCGAGGAAGCATTCCGCGCCCTGGTAAGGCATTTGGAGAGCCCCCCAGTGCTATCAAAACCAATAGACCATGAAATGTTGTATGTGTACTTGGCAGTATCCCAATATGCTATCAGTACGACTTTGGTTCGTGAAGAGGACCGAGTTCAAAAACCAGTTTACTATGTTAGTAAACGTCTGACGGGGGGTAGAAAGAAACTATCCCAAGATCGAGAAATTAGCCTATTGCTTGGTGATTGCATCACGCAAGCTTCGCCTATATTTTTAGGCACACCCAGTCAGTGTTTACACCGATCAACCCTTGCGTCAGATATTCCAACGACCGGAAACTTTTGGAAGAATGTTAAAATGGAATATCGAGCTGAGTCAATTCGATATTACTTACCTGCCGCGAAAGGCCATACAGGGACAAGCGCTAGCGGGTTTCATCGCTGAATTCACCATGACAGACGAATCAAACGGCCGCAATGTCATACCACCCATCTGATGGAAGATGTACACCGATGGGGCATCTAATGACCGTTGTTCGGGGGTTGGCACAGTTCTTGTAACTCCTGAAAACCGATCAGTTTGCTACGCTTTGAAACTCGAATTCACAGCAACGAATAACGAAGCCGAGTATGAAGCATTGATTGCCGGCTTAAGACTCGTCAAAGAACTGGGAATAAGATCGGTTGAAATCTTTTGCGACTCGTAACTGGTAGTGTATCAAGTGCGTGGAGACTACCAAGCAAGGGTGCACAGACTTTTCCCCGTATTTGGCCCAAGTTCAGGAGCTGCTAGCGAATCTCGAGTATTATGATATTTCACATGTTCCCGTGAACAAAACAGAGCAGCTGATTCATTGGCAAAATTTGCAAGCACTGGCGATGCGTAGCAGATGGGATTGTTTCCCGTTGAAACCTTACATGTTCTGTAATGACCCGGAATTTTTGAGCATTTGAAATTGGAACATTTAATTGATTTTAAATATTTAAAAGTTAATTTTTAACTTGAATTCAAATCTCACTATTTATTTGATAATTAAATTATTGAATTAAATAATTTGAAGTTGGGTAAATTGTTGAATCTAGAATTTTAAACCTGTTGAAAATAATTTGAAGGCTTGTAAAATTTATATTGATAGTACTGAGGATAATAGAAGTTGTAAAATTGATTTAACAGTGGTTTGTTCAGTTTTAAAATTTTGTAGTTTAAATTGAATTGAAAAATAGCCTTCCGGGGCACAGTCTCGGAATTCGACGAAACCAATTCCATTGGGTCCGTAATATTGAATTATCATCGGATTTCAAATTTCATATTGATTGAAGTTGTTGTGTGAGCATACGATAAGTAAACGCATTGAAATCTATATCGAATTCAATATAATAACTGGTCCAAAAAGGGTTATCTTCTCCATACGATCAAGATTTTAAGTTGTAAAATTGTAACGATTTAAAATTTAAATAAATATATATATATTGGTTGATTGACCTACATACTCACATCAGCATCCAAAATATCAACTCTTTTCACTTTAACCTCGTTAACATGGAAGGAATATTTCAGATTCTTGTTTTTAAAAATCACGCTATCCTTTATCTTCCAGCCGAAGACATCTTCATTTTATATATAATAAAAATAATAAAAGATCTGAACATCATAAATCCATCAGAGAAAATGGCCGAGCTCGATTCAATTAAACTCGAGCCCTATCTTTCGCAATTCCTCAGTTCTTTTCATGAAAATTCAAATCGAACTCGTGTAAAAAAAAGGCAGCCGCTTAGAATCGAATCGAATCAGCTCCAAAGTGGACGGCGTCAATTATCGCGAGTGTTTGGGCGATTTCGTGTGTTGCGACCTAGGGTTGGTGGTTGAGACGCGTGACAGTCTCGTGGTCGATACCGCAATCAGTCGCGATTTGGGTTTGCGACTGACTTTGACGCTCGCGGTTAACGATGGGTCGCGACACGACGTGGTGAGGCTGGAAGAATTTTTTGCGTTCGTGGTTGAAGTCATGGTGCTCGAGTATCGAAGGGGAAGGATCGAGCGATTGGGTTATGGCTGCTAGAGGCTCAACGTGGGCTGAAGGAGCAGCGAAGTTCACTGCAGTCGAGATCGAATTGGGGCTAATTACAGTCAGGTGAGGCAGAGGTATTTTCTTTTGTTTAATTTATAGATATGTTTATATGCAGAAAAAAAATATATATTAATTACAATAAGGGGATTACTGTTGTTTATAGAAATAGAAAACTAATTTTTATATAAATAAGCATACATACTTTTATTTACTGGTTTAACTTGAAATAATGTATTTGGTGAAAACAGAAGAAAAAATAAATAAATAATAAGATGCTTAACTAACTTGTTTAATTATTTTTCTACTAAAAAGATTTTTAAAAATGGGAATTATTAGTTTAGATTAAAAAAATTATTAGTAAATTAAATTCTGTTAATGGTAATAAAATGTGTAGTTAATTAAATTATAAATGGAAATTTAATTTTTCAAATTGACTCGAATGTTGATAAGAAATATATGTAATGTTTATCAAGGTTATAAACTGGGAACCAAGTCAAAAATGAAGAGGACTACAAACGGAAGCAAAAGTGAGTTAATCTCACTCAGCTGAATTTAAATTTAAAATTCAATGGTTAAATATAAATAATTGATTGATTGATTGATTTGATTTGGTGTGTTATATTATATAGTAGTATATATTATATCTTAGAATGTTTGATTTCCCACATCAAATAGCGGATGGTTTTATATTTTAAAACCCATATACCGTGATATTCCACCTCGAAGTGGAATTGATATTTTATGTTGTGCTAACATCTATGGATGCAGGGAAAACAGGTTGTAGGGATCCAGCTGGATTCCTCAACATATATTTAAATTGTTTATTATTCTCTGTTATGATTATTTGGTCATTTTGAGATGAATTATATTGAAATACTGAATGCTATAGTTACCTGAATATATTTCGGTACTCTGAATTACCTAAATATATAGAATTGGATTTTGAAAAGAAATAAAAGGAGTGAACTTTTAAGAAAAATATTTATAAATAATTTAAATAAATTAAGAATGAATTGGATAAGAATAATAGTAAATTAAAAATTCTAATAAATAAATTCCGCATATGAAAGGGAAATTTTAAATAAACTGAAAGTTAATGAATTTTAAACTTCAGTGTTATTATTTAAAAGAACAAAACATTTATTTAAAATTTAAGATTTAAATTATTGAAAAGAATAAAGAAGAAATTGGGAATAACCTGAAATTTGTATATTTCTGTTAAAAGGTTAGAAATCAAACGGAAAATAATAATAATAATAAAGTCCATAACTAATGAATTTTGAAATGAACTGATACGTAAAGAAATTTATTTCAAATGGAATAAATTGGGAATCAATTTGGAAAATTGATTTAACAGATTAAGATTGGGAATTCTCCCTAGATAACCAAGTACGTTTTCAAGAATTTTTTTAAATATAAATTAAAGGTTTTAAAGTTATTTTAAAAAGCAAGTTTTTGAAAATTTATTATTTCTAACTATTTAAAATTCTAAAGTAAGTATTTTCTTTTAATCTATTGTGTTAGTAATCATTTAAAAGTGACTTGGTATTTGTTTTAAAGGTGAAATCAAGGTTTATATTTTATAAAGTAATCTTATTTTAATTATTTCTAAAGTATTATTTTAAATTAAGTATTAAAGTTTTTTTTCTAAATTTAAATGATAAATATATTTTACAATAAAGTATTTTTAAATTATTTTAAAAATATAGTTTTGTGCTTGGTGGTTTCGGTGGAGATAAAAAATGTTTGGGAAAGTTTATTCTGATAAAGAAAGAATGGTTGGAAACTGTTTTCAAAAGGGTTTTGAAAATGAAAATATATCTTGTGAAGATATTTTTGAGATAAATAAATAATTTGGAAGATTACTTATTGTTGGATGGTTGGTTGTGAATATTAATTGATAGTTAAATCACCAACTATCAATATTGGACAAATGCGTTGATCGTTTCGAAGAGACCGGGATCGAGATCTATTTCTTGAAAACCACTTCGATCCGATTTGTACGTTTCGTGGAAAACGAGTTTGGATTCGAAGATGGAGCAGTGAAGTGCAAGGGCTAGTCGCTACTAATCCTGAGGATATTTCCAAAATGGATGTAGTAGGAATAGTGCCTTTGGTTCCGTTCGAACCCGGGACGGACTTGTATGGATGAATGCTTTTGGGACATCGTCAGGTGGATGATGGGCATTCTAAGGGATATGTTCTAAAAAGGTAACGCTTAGCCTCAAGCCTCATCAACCGGAAATGACTGAAAATTAGGAGTTATGCAGCAAGGCTGGGTGGGTAGCACCCAAGCAGGGTGAGGTCATCCCTATCTATATGTCCCTTTTCATTTCGACTTAGTGGGCGGTTGCTGATCCCAACCGCGAGGTGATCTCACTCGGGATTATCCGGTAAGGGGTAGTTCTGGTTTTGTGTTGCAGGAAAGCGGGCGTACTCCTCGGTACTGTGATCTAGGCCACGTACTGTGATAGGTGGTACCCTAGTGCCTAGTCATTAGTTGGAAATTCATTCTCCCTACGAGCCTTTTACGAGTTTTGTTTGTATTACCCACTCTGTGGCTAGTAGCTGGAATTTAATAAATGTAACAATTTCGGTTATTTTATAAGTATTTGTATATAGACCCTATTATAATATCAGAGGATTTCTATAAAAATCGTTTTAGCTATCGTAAGGTAAAAACCCGACATGTTTATTTATGGCGTGGTCTTAGGAGATGCTTTTGTTTTTCAAAGGATTTTTGAAACTTAATAATCAATTGGGTGTGATTTTCTAACGCTGGTAGTCCAGACTGACTCGGGTGTTATTTAACTATGATGCTCGGGTCAGACCAAGTATTATAGGATACATGATATGATGCTGTGAAGCTTAGGAGACGAGATGGATGACGATATGTACTTTTGTACTTTATATATATATATATATATATATATATATATATATATATATATTCCGCCGTGTTGAGTAGCCGTGTATCCAGTTGTATGTTATTGATGTTGAGCTGTGATTGATGTACTCTGATGATGTAATATTTAAACAGAGATATTTGATTTTCTTGTAAAGATTATTTATTATCTATTATATGTTATTCCGCTGCGATGGTTAGATTCTGATGTTGTTTTCTATTTTCTTCTTCTACCTCTTCTTCTTTAACCCAAATGGTTCGTATTTCTGTACAACTTAAGTTGATTTGGGTAGAATAGTGTTAACTCAAGGGGTACAGATTTGTGGGTCGTTACATGTTCCGAGCATAAATATAACGGAGGTAGATTTCATGTTAGAAACAGAAATCGAGAAGGAGTCATGGATGACCCCATTCAAGCAGTACTTATTACACGGGGTCGTGCTCGAAAGAAGGAGCGAAAGACGACAAGTCATTCGTAAGGCTTCTCATTATGTAATGCAGGATGGAATAATGTATCTGAGGGGATTCTCGACCCCATTGCTCCGGTGCATTGTCCATGATTAGATAAAATGAGTCCTGACGGGTCCATGAAGGTGAATGTGGCGACCATACCGGGGGGCAGACATTCGCAAAGAAAATCCTCCGCTATGGATACTATTGGCCAACTGTAAATCGGGATGCCGCAGACTACGTAAGAAGATGTGACAAATGCCAGAAGTATGCGAAAATCCTAAGAGCTCCGCCGACGGAACTCACATAAATGGTTAGTCCTTGGCCATTTTCAATGTGGGGGATTGATATAGTCGGTTCCTTAGCCCTATCAAAAGGTGGTGCAAAATACGTGATTGTTGCGGTCGATTACTTTACCAAGTGGGCAGAAGCAGAGCCTTTGGCCACTATCACCACCAAGAAAGTCATTAATTTCATTGTACGAAATATTATATGCCGTTTTGGCCTTCCACGAACCATCGTCACAGACAACGGAACTCAGTTTGAAAGCAAAGAGTTCAGGGAATTTTGCCAAAAATATGGTATTGAGAAAAAGTTTGCAACAGTTGCTCATCCGAAAGCTAATGGACAAGTGGAGGCCGTAAACAAGATAATCAAATCCATATTGAAAAAACGTTTGGAAAAGGCTAGAGGCAAGTGGGTGGATGAGCTTCCGACGGCACTTTGGGCTTACAAAACCACCCACAAGTTCGCGACTGGCCACACTCCATTCGCATTAGCATATGGCATGGAAGCTGTTATACCCATGGAACTTAAAGTTCCATCACATCGGATAACTTATTATGACCTGAGTCAAATCAAGATCTCTTGCTGGAATCATTGGACTTCATTGATGAAAAGCGCGAAGAAGCTAATTTAGGAGCGCTGCGTGCAGGCACCGAGTTGCTTGATATTATAATGAAAGAGTACGACCGAGAATCTTTGGTGTGGGTGATCTCGTTTTGAAACGATTTTTCCCAGTTCCATCACACATGAACCCTAATGGGAAGGTCCATACGTCACTGAACAGAAGCTTGAAGAAGGAACTTTCAAGCTAGCGACCGTTGATGGTGCGACACTCCCCGATCATGGAATGGTGAACATTTGCGGCATTATTACACTTAGTTCATTTCTATCATATTTTAGTTGCATTTATTACCAGCAAGTTTTTATTCCTAGTTTACCGCATGTAAAAAGAAAATTTAGCTTATTTGCATTAATAAAGGCTTGAAGCCATCTCTTTTTCCCATGAGTTGCCGATGTTCCTGTGTATGATAACGCTGTAACAAATGACTAAGAGATACATTACTCTGTCTAACGTACGAACGAGTATAAACGACTAAAAATCTCCAAGTCCCCGGAGTACGGACTGGAGTACTCTAAGTCCCCAGAGTGCGAACTCTATTATAAACGACTAAAAATCTCCAAGTCCTCGGAGTGCGGACTGGAGTACCCTGAGTCTCTAGAGTGCGGAGCAGAGTATAAACGACTGAGAATCTCCAAGTCCCCGGAGTGCGGATTAGAGTACTCTGAGTCCCCGAAGTGCAGACCAGTGTATAAATGATTTAAATGTCCAAGTCCCCTGAGGGCGGATTGGATATGAATGGCTTGAAGTCATCGAGCCCTTGGCGGACGTATTGGAAAATATTCTAAGTCCCTAGAGCTTGGGATAAAAGAATGTGCAAATACCAAAAAAATTGTCAACTTGTTTGAAGTTGAATCGAGAAGTTCACGTAACTCGTAGTAGCTTGGGTTTTGACCACGGTTATACAAAAAACCAAACAAAAATAGTCCACTAAGAGGGAAAAGAACTAATTTTTATTCATCACAAATAATTTTATTTACATGAACTACGAAAACAAAAATAATTACATAATCTAAACTAGCTCTCGTTGAACGAGAGCGAAGACTACTTGTTCGACTTCTTTGACTTTTTGCCAGATGACTCGTCCCCGGTAGGTTTACCCTTGATAGCTTTCTTTGACAGGGGAGTGACAGCTAAAGAAGTACGAGGAACATCCATGGATTTGGACCCGCCTAGGAGGATGACCTTCAACGGCTTGTTCAAAGTTTCATCCAGGTCCACAGCTTGAGGTTCGACCTTGATCTTGACCGTCTTTTCCTTCTCTTTCTCAAGCTGCTCCTTCATGCTCAGTTCGGATGTGTGCTCAGAGACACCTGTAATTTAAACTTCATAACTCCCATCGATGGGAGAGGAAGCCTCAGATTTGTCTTCATCAAGCGCTCCGATCACCTGAGCATCTGGACCGGGAGCCTTTCCTGCGTGAGTGGCTTCACTCATTTTTTCCCTCACCTCCTTGGCGACATCGCTTCTCGGAGTGGGCTCAAGATCAGAACGACCTGCACAAAATCACGACAAGAAAGTATTAGAATGCGATAGCTTCTGGTGAAAAACAAAAACTCTTGGAATGTTAATGCAAAAGAGTTACCTACCAGGTTTCGGTTGGCTCTCAACCATCAGGGGGGTCTCACTCTCTGAAATAGGAGACAAAACGTGAACGCCAAGGCCGGGGTCCTCTGGATCATGGCCTTGTGCTGTTCAAAAGGATCGAGTATCGGCCGACCGGCCGGCTAGGCAGGCACACGAGCTGGAGACTCGATCCTGGATGGACCGGCGATAACTTCTTCCCCTTTCGTTGAGGGGGAGCCTTTGCAATAAAGGGCTTTGGCCACTGACAGGTCCGAAGGCTCATTTCCCTTAAGGAATTATTTTATCAAAGTCCTCTTGTCAACCTCCTCGATACCGTGTTCGGCCTTCTTGATTTCAATTAAGGTCTCCCACGCCTCGGCCAAAGATTCGAGATAGCCCTCGCCCAGAAATGTTAAGTCCCGGTGCATGAGAATGCGGGCATTGAATTCGGCAATAAGCGAGTCGAACATGCTTTTGACCTCTTCCCTACCTTCTTCCTTGGCCGCCTCAAGATGGGAGTCGATCTCCGCAGATGCTATCTTTTTTCCCTCTTCATGATCTTCATTCTTCAACGCCTCAACTTTAGAAAGCTCGCCCTCAAGTTTCGCCTTTAGGAGTCACGTATCAACGATCACGTCGCAATACCATTGAGACTCTTATTGGGCAGGAATCTTCTCTTCCTGCTTTTTGCGGAGACGCTCCTTAAGTTCTTTGACTTGGAGGCAGAATGCATCCCTCTCTTTTTGCACCGAGTCTTTCTCCAAAGCTAAACCCCACAGCGTTGTACCGCCTCATCGATTTCTTTTTTGTGAGTTGATTCCAAATGAGTTACGGCTTCGGCGGTATCTTAGGCGCTCTGCTGGGCGGCCACAAGCTAAGATTTATAAGACGCAATCTCTTCGTCCCGAGCTTTGATAATGTCTTTGTCATGAATAGCCTCAAGCTTCAGGAGATCAATGTCATGTTGGCGTTCTATGGAGACTTCTGACACTTCCTCAGCAAGATGAACGAACGTGTCATGCTGAACATAGATGTCGTTGGTGCAGGCGATAGCGCTCAGCTTGACATCTCCAGGAATATGATGGATCGCCGGGAGAAACTTCAGACCATCAAAGCAGATTTTTGGAAATTTAACTTTAAGCTCGGCCAGTCTCTTCGATACTGATGGATCTGTTTCAGGAACAGGAGGAGACTGCTTCAAAAGTTCGGCTCTCCTGTAAGGATCCCAGCACTGTCATGTGGAAGAGGAATCAGAGTGTTGATCACGGGGAACATTGGATTACGACCCCTTATGGCAGTGCTTGTCTTTGCTTTGCTCCGAGTGAGAAGAGGGATGTTGGTGGTATTTGGGCTGATAATATGTTTTCTTCCGAGATGATGAGTCCCGGGAATGATAATCCTTATTGCCATCACCGTCTCTGTCTCGATGTTTTCCGGAACCTGAGTCCCGTCCAGAATGATGGAAAATAGACGACCCACGGAGACGATCAATTCAGTGTGTATGTCCATGTCACCTACACAGAATTTAAATAACAACGAATTAGCAAAGAGTAGTGTGACGACGGAAATTTAAGTGCAAGGTGGAGTGCATGTGTTTGTGTGTGTCCTAGTGTTTCCCCCCGATGGACCAGTTTCTTTACTAATGAGAGTTTTTTCTCCCTGAGTTTGGGCTTGAACGCCTGCATCGCCTCTGATGGGCGAGTGAAGTTTAAGTGCCTCCGGATCGTCAAAATCATAATTAAGTAGATCATCAGGTATAGAGAGGTTCGAGAGTCCCTTTAAAGAACTTTCTAAACGTTCTGAGGAAGCCTCTTTCTCTATTGGAATAAGAGTAACTTTAGAGGCTGCGCCAACTTTTTCCCTCCTTATCTTGTACGTCAGTCTCTTTTTCGTCTTCGAAGGGGAAGATGACGTTTTGATGTCGTGAACTTTGACTATCGAGTCCTGAGTAGGACCAACGTTCTCATCTTGTGCTTCGAGTGTTTCGGTTTCCTTAACCTCTCCTTCTTCTAGTGCGCCAGGGGCGTTACATGCTGAAGACTCAGCTTGCTTTTTCCTTTTGCCAGAGGTAGGGCTGGGTATGGTAACGCCCTAAGGAAGGCTTATCCGACGGCCTTCTACCAACAGTCCAAATGTTGTAAGTGACTCATTCAAAATGAGAGTTCGGGTGTCCCATTCTTCGGCAGGAAGGGCTCTAATAGCTTCGACGGCTTCAGAATATCCGCGGCTGTCAGGACATGGATTGATACCTCAAATGATGGAAAAAGAGTTAGAAAAGGCATGGCTTTGACCAAGTATGAATATCGATCCAGAGAAAAGGCTTACTTCCTTCCACTCATCTCCTCGCGAAACCAGGAGGGCAACGCACATAAAACCATTCATGTTTATACATGGCAAACTTGCTACATGCCCTAGTCAAGATCTGGCATTTGTGGTGCGGCTCAAGAAACATGAAAGAGGGCTATCTCTCCGCTTCTTGATGATATATATATATATATCTAATGTCACCCGGGGTTGGAGGCCTAGAGAGCACATCCATGAAGAGGATGTACGTACCGTAAATGAAGGCATGACCGTTCGGGTGCAGTTCCGATGGGGCAATGTCGATGTATTGCAGCACGTCCCGAAGAAATGTATTGAACTGGGGCACGCTGCCAACCCAGCACATAACTTATTACAAGCTGTGTATCCGACTGGGGGTAAGTGTGGACGATCGTGTCCCAATGGAACTAGCACGTTATCAAAGGGGATTCCGTGGATAGAGCATATCCGACGGAGCGCACTTTCATTAATCTTCGAAGCCTGTGAATCAACTGGGTTGTCCAAGAAAATTGATGCCTTCGGGGCGTCGGGAGCTAAGTTATGAGCAGGGGAAGTCGACGGGTTTGAAGTATCTACGATTCCTTGTCTAGAAGATGGCCCAGGTCTATCTGAGATCGTGGCGGAGCTAGATTTCCTACACATCTTCGATAGAGATTGAATCTAGTAGAGCACTTGTTTGAACTATACTTGAAAAACAATCGACGTTAGACTTAACAACTTAAATATTCCCCCCATGTGGTGTGTGAACTAGTGTGATAATTCAAATATAAGGGCTGAGAAATTGAAAGTCACAAAGTTGATGGTATAAAGTTGAGCTTTGAACTGTCATCTTCGAAGACCGTCATCGCTGACCGTCTTCGAAAGCCAGCCTTGCAATGTTTTCAATTTTGGGCTCGGGCATTGGCGCTGTATATTAAAAGTTTTTATCTGTTTTTGTCGACTTAAGTTCAGGCTTGTGATTACTGAAACTAGGAAGTTATCAGTCCAGATTAGTTCGATATGCTAGTTTGCTTAGGTCCTTGTCCTTGTTTTTGTTATAAGATTAGGCAAAGTGAATAGTTGTTTGGCCTAAATATCGTTCGGCCAAAATACTGATCGGCCTAAGTATCGTTCGACTGTAATGTCCTTCGGCCTAAGTATTGGTCGACATTCATGTCGTTCGGCCTAAGCGCCACTCGGCCTAAATATTGATCGGCCTTTGTACTGCTCGGCTTAAATAAAAGCGTCGTTCGGCATAAATATTACTCTTCCAACCCTTCCTCTTGGCCGTTCGGCACGCGATAAATTATGCCGAATCGTGTTTGTGCGGGGCCATATCGTTCGGCATTATTCCCTAAACAATATCTGCCTTTTTTTTCCTCCACCTCTTTCGATCGGCATGGCCGAGTCGTTTGGCAAGTCATGCCGAGCCATGTTGTTCGACATCCTACCCAATTCGTACTTCCTTCCTATTTTTCCCATTCCACTGCTCAGCATATGGCGAACCATGACATTCTAGCTATTTCCTGCTCCTCCTATACTCTTCCCTCCAATCTCGTTCGGCATGGGAGAACCATACCGAACCATAGTGCATCTCCCAACAACTCCCTCATGTGCTTACCTCTGACCACTTCTCCTTTCATCCATATCATCTAACCTTAGAATGTACCCTAATCCCACTTCGATTCTTTCATCCACGCAACACCTATTGTTACGGTAGTACCAAAATTTGTGAATTTAAGCCTCGTATTAAAACTATTAAGTCAAGGGAGAGCATTTAAAAAGAGGGGTCGATACCTAGTAAAGGGGTCAAAACTCGAGAGAATTCAGGAGTTAAGGGCGTGGTTTTAATTAAGTCCGAATGATTAGGGAAGGAAGTGAGGCAATGCAGGATGCAAGAGGAGGGAAGGGTTGTTAAATTTTTGGAGTTTGTTGAAAGGCGAAGTTCGTGAGTACCAGATAGCTGAAGTGAAAGTGAAGAAGAAAGGAAGGAGGAAAGTGCTGAACTTTATACGGAAGAGAGGGAGTCAAAGGGACAATGACTGGTAGAACCGGTCAAAACGACATCGTTCGGCATCGGCATTCAAATTCGTTCGGCATGCATGGAACGTTCGGCTTCGGCTGTACTGTTCGACATTTGCATGATGTTTGGCACACATCGCCTCACCTAGTAATCAAGGGAAGTCACCATTGAGGAAACTAAGCTACAGCTTGAAGCAAAGCACAGTGGACTCATGATTCTAAGCAAATCACGTTTGACCACATTATGCACTTTAGGGGCAAGTGTTACCTGAAGATTTGACCAGGCAACTAAGTACTCAGCATTTGCATACCGGTCGGCATTTATGCGTCGTTCGACATCCAGATCATTCGGCATTAGAGAACGCTTGGCATTTAGGAACACTCGGCATTTAGGAGCGTTCGGCATTAGAAAACGCTCGGCTTCCAGAGTCGTCCGGTACAAATGGATGGTTCGGCACTCAAGTTCGATCGACATCTGTGGGGTGATCGGCATGCAAAAGCGTTCGGCATTGAGAGCCGTTCGGTATTGTATATCGTTCAGCATCTATGGGCGTTCGGCATGGCAGAGTCATTCGGCATTCCATACTGCTCGGCATCCAAACCTTGTTCGGCACATCACTTCGTTCGACATAAATCTCATTCGGCATTCGAGATTGATCGGCATCCAGAGTCGTTCGATACAACACACTGGGTCGGCTTCCAGAGTCGTTCGGCACAAATACTTCGTTCGGCATCACTTTGATCGGCATGAAGATATCGTTCGACATCACTTCGATCGACATGAGGATATCTTTCGGCATTCGTGCCTTGTTCGGCATTTTGCCATTTGGTATCTATGGATCGATGCACAGAGATCACTCTTTTCAAGCCAAGCTACTTAGCTACCTGGTCCACCAGGCAAGTCCAACCCAGAGGCAGGGGCATAGTGAAAGGGATCTTTTTTCGAGAACACTGGGGAGACTCTATCGCATCAAGACTCATTCAAGGTTTGTCTTTTTTGCTCAACAATTGTACTCAAATAGTAGAGATACGGATTGCATCTGTAATTGATTATAGAGAAAAGCAATAAAGATTAACCTCAAAGTGGACGTTGGTAGTTACGTCGAACCACTATAAATCTGGTGTTCTTATTTTCTGCATTTAATTCAGCATATTTTCCTTTGTTTAACTTTACTTTCTTCATTGATCTCTCTACATAATCTCTCTTAAGGGTGTTAGTGACCAATTCTGCTGCTAACAGAGTATTACAGATTTTCAGGTTGGGACGTTCTGAGGCTCAGGGGGCGAGATGGATGGCAGAGACGTATTGATTCCGATGTGTATTAGAGACAATTTGCTCAGCATTTTAGGGATAGGTTATTATAACTGTCCAGTTCATTGGTGAATGATTGTAATCTGGTATATTGTATGTAAATTGACATTTACTGCTTTCTTTGTTGTAAATTCTGTTGTTTGTATATTATATTTTAATCCGCTACGATTACGAGATTCTATGCTTTTGTTTTCTATTTCTTCTTCTATCCCTTTTCTTCTTAACCTAACAGTCTGGTGTTTCCGGCACTCGATTTCTCGTCACTCTATATAGTGAACGTGTTAGTGTTGATTTTCGAGGTCGAAAATTTTGAGCCGTTATACATCCAATCTAGATTAGAATCGGTTTTTTGCATTGAGATGTGAAATAATTGGATTCTCCGTAACCGTTGGTGGGGTTTGGCTTGGACGTGTCATTGTTAGAAAGTGTCATTTTGGTAAGAGAGGAGCACCCTCCTAGTCATTGTTGGAAAGTTTCATTTTCTTATTTGATTTGTGTAAAGGCCCACAAATTTGTACCCTTTGAGTCGACCGTATTTCACATCGGTTCAACTCAAATTTAATGGAAATATGAATCTTTGGGGGTAAAGAAGAATGGGTAGGAGAAATAAAATAGAAACAACAGCGCAAATCTTACAATCGTAGCGGAACAAAATATAATATATATATATACATATAATAACAGATTTTGAATACAAGAACTGTACTGTTGATATACATACCATTATCAGAGTACAATAGGCATCAATCAATCTGGCCGGTTTAATAACTTGTCCTCACATAGCGGAAATTCAAATCAAGTACGAAGATACGTCTTGTCATCCAGCTCGTCTCCTGAGCTCCATAGCATCCTATCCTGAATTTGTAATACTCGGTCTGATCCGAGCATTATAATAAAATAATGCCCTAGTCGGTCTGGAAAACCAACAGGAGAAAACACATTCAATTTGAATTATTAAAGTTATCAAATCCTTTGAAAGCAAAGATATCTTGTAAGGCCACGTCACACATAAACAGGACGGGTTTTACCTTATAATAGCCAAAACGATTTTTATCAAAATCATCTGATATTATAGTAGTGACTAAATCAAGTAAATAGAAAATAGATGAAATGCTTGCATCTCACGTTTCAACATAGTTTGGAACAATCAAAACCGTATGACACTTATTGAAAGATGGATTCCATTTAATGACTGGGCCACTGGGGTACCGTCCATCACAGTACACCTCTAGAATAATGTATCGAGGACCACGTCAGGATCCCCTGCTACACAAGACCGACCTACCCCTAACCTGGATAGACCGAATATTTATCACCCTGGGTATTCCCACCCTTACAATCGAGCGCTCCTTCTTTCATGCACAACCATGTCCATAATATATAGGTTTCGAGGATATCAAGAAAATTGATAGCATACCCTAATTGGATGCGACCTACTTAGTCTTGCCGCATCTTCCTTGTTTTAGTTATTCTCGATTAATGAGGCTTGAGGCTAAGTGTTACCTTTCAAGAAACAATTCTACTTAGAATGCTCATCGTCCTCCAAGGATGATTTTCTTATAACATTCGTCCATACAAGTTGTCCTGGGTCTAGACAAACCGAATCATCGCCTTCACTATCTTTACGGTATTCATTGCAACGTTCAAAGTTGATTGAAGTGGTTTTCGGATAATTAAATCTGATCCTGGTCTCTTTGAAACGATTAACAAAATTGGCCAATATTGATTGTCGGTAATTTAACTACCAATAAAACATCTATAAGAAGACACTAGGTCTTATTTCATAATTCTTCAAACATTTACTTCAAAATATCTTTACTAAAATATATATCCAAATCCTTTTCCAACATTTGAAAACAATTTCAAATACTTGAATCCGCAACAGGAAATGTCCAAACCATCTCAACACTTAGAAATATTTCCAAACTTCCATTTCATTCTTAGGAAAATATTATAAGTCTTATTTTCCAAAATCTTTTCAAATATTGACACTTAAGAGAATATTTCGTAACTTGTCTTATAAATCTTCGGAATCACTAATAACTTCCCCTTTTCAATTTCCAAAAACCCAGTTTACTTATTTATATCCCCATTCAACAATTTATAACTTCTTTTATGAATTAAGATTTCATTTTCAAAATTCTCATATTTAAAATTCCATTTCCTCCAAATTACTTATAAAATTCCTCTCCTCAAAATCATATCCATTTATAAGCCTCTAATACGAATCTCGAGAGAATTTATAAATAAAATTTTCAATCACTTCAAACTTTATATGTATATATAAAATAAGTATTTAAAAGAATAATAATTTATTTTTTGAAACTTGTTCAGGTATTTTTTAAAAGGGGCATTTCACTAGAAGGACAAAATTTGCTGTCCAATAAGTTTCTAGGACACACATCCATAAAAATCAATTTCAAGGCCAAAGTCAGCAGAATAGTTACTTTTAAGGACAAAGTCAACAGTCTAATTATTTTCAAGGATAGAATTTCTTAGGTTTTTAGGCCTTAGAAACTAATTATTTTGCATTTTGTACTTAAAAGTAATTATTTCAGTTGTGTGTCCTCGAAACTAATTGCACTTGCTAAAGAGGCCATTGTGGCTAATTTCCACTTTTTAAAATATCAAAAACACTTTTATAACATCAATAACTTATTGTTAAATAAACGAATACTTTTTCAAAGCTGATTTTAAAAGTTAGAATTTCCTAAAATAAATACTTAATATTTGAAAATCTACTTACCGAAGTATTTCAATCCTAACTAGTTTAAAATTTTATAGTTTTAAATAACAAAATTCCCCTTTTTAAAAAAACGAACTTAGCTTTTTAAATAAAAAATATATTTTTAAAACCTCAATAACCAATTAAATTTTGTAAATTCCTCTAGAGTCACATCACATCACATCACTTCCATTCCAATCTGCTTAACCATTTTCACTTTTCAAAAATAGTATCCACTATTTTTCTCACCCTATTTCCATATTCTAATATAAATTCTACCTGTAAATTTATAGTTCCAATCTATCATCTAATATCAACTTCCCTTATTTACAAACATCGTTTATAAATTTTATAACTCCTTTGAGTTTCACTTTTTATAAAACTAATCTCGTTTGTAAAATTCCTTTTTTATAAATCCATTCCTTCATAAATCCATTTTACAATTCCATTCTATTTTTAATATCGACTTCAACTCCTTTTTCATATTTCCTAATATCATTTCTAAATTCTCTTATATAATTCATTTTTACGATCTCCGTTTAATAATTCATAATAACTAAGTATAACCAAAAATCAAATATATTTTCTAACTCAATTTTTTTAAAATAATCCTAATCCCAATATAAATATTTTTATATCAAAAATTCCCTTTAATCCTTTAGTTTTAAAAATATATTTATGGTATTAAAATATCAAAATTCAGGCCAATGCTGAAATATCATCCAATAATTTCAATCACTGCAATAATCTATAATAGGTTATTCTGCACAAATCATATATCACAATGTATGAAATTAAATTCAACAATTTGAGGAATCCTATTAGATCCCTCCAATCTATTTCCCAGTATCTACAGATGTCAATACAATATAAAAATTACCAATCCCACTTTGAGGGGGATATCATGTATATAGGATCATCCACTATTAAGTGGGGCGCATAGGGTCTTATCCGCTATATTGTGCGGGAATATCACTCCAAATACTAGTGTATATATATCTAGCTATACATATTATATAATATCATTCAACAGATAATAATTTTAAAAATCCAACCAAGCATCCAATAATTATTTTCCCTATTGAATACTAAACTTGAAATCCAAATGAGTGAAAATTTTCTTAGGTTGATTTTTGTTTGTAATCCATTTCAATCCCGACTTGTGTTTTCACGATATTAGACCTTGTACGAAAACGTTATAGATTTTATAAGAATTCGAATTTTATTAAAATAATTACTTCACACAATTCAACTTAATAAATGCTTATTTTAAATTTTCAGTTCATATACCTTCCCTCGAATCTTTATTGCAAAGAGGAAAACCCTAGTCAGCTATAACCTTCGCGCGCAGTCACCCACGCCAGCCGCCTTCGTCGCCATATCACCTGCAACCATGCTCTATGCCGAGTGCGTCACCTTGCACTTACTCCACCTACTCACATACGAGCGCAACTGCCTCCATCCCTACTTGCTTAAAAACCCTAATCGCGACCCTGTACTCCGATGTCCTGTATGTGACCTCACCTCAAGAAGCTCGTATTCCCCTTGATGGCCACCCCCTATCGACAAGCGTATATGAGAACCCATGACCCACCAGAATTTTATTGCCTCCATCATGCAACTGCTGCTGCCGGAATGCGACTCCGCCATCGCCTCGTTTTTGCAGTCGTGCCCTTCCTCCGCAGTCGCGTGCTCGTGAACGTCGCTCCCCCTCTTTCGCCTTGACTTTGTTCGCCACTACTCGAGATCGATAGTACGCGATTGATCACATGACTGATTTCATCATTCTCATCATTTTTTCCTTCATATTTTCGAACGAGTTCGATTTCTGCTCTCCTTTTTTTTGTATGTACAATCGATTTTGTATGAAAGTTCTGAATAGGAAAGGAAGGAAATGTTGCATGAAATAAAAAGAGAAGGGGGATAGGGTGTTGGCATGTAAGGGAGAGGCTACAGTGTTCTGAGGTGAGCAAAAAAACAGCTGATGTGAACAAAAGGTAAGTCAAATACACACACACACATACCATATAAATTTTCAAACCGTCTCGATTTTCACAACTCAAAATCTCGATCCCCTATCGAGACATGCCGCTAGGCATTTATAATGTTATAACCCTATTCCGAACGTAATGGAATAAGTTTCGAGTCCTAATTCGATTGTATGGAGAAGATAGCATTTTGGACCTAATTATTGTATTAAATTTCGATATTAATTTCAATGCATTTCTATCCCTTACGATCAAATTCTAACTCCAAACACTACGAAATTTGGAATCCAATAATAATACACTATTACGGACCTAATGGAACTGGTTTCATCGAATTCCGAGACGATACCCTGGATCGCTAATGCGTCATTTAAGTTGACGTTTTCCAAAATTTATGAAATCGCATGAAATTCCAGTCTTAAAATCTTACTAACTAAATTATAATTCTAGTAGAACTTTTATCAACATTAGTAGTAATTTTCAATTCATATTCTCTCCAATTCAATTATTTAAACAGTATCTAATTATTAATTCAACAATTAAATTTATCCAACAAATCGCTATATTTGAAACTTAAGTCTTAATCCACTTATTTTATCGTTAAATTCCATATTAAAATTCTATTCACATTTCAAAACTCAACATTTAAAATAAATTAAACGTTCAAATCAACGATCAAAAATCTGGATCGTTACAATTCGAACCTTTGAATCTATTTTCTTTAGTTACAAAGGGAAGAGTCAACCACTCTTCGTAGTGTTCAATTATTGGTTTTGTCCATTATGTCGAGTTTAGATAGTTATCTTGTTTAGTCCATTCCATCGAGTTTGGACCGTTGTCTTGTTTTATCCATTCTATCCATTTTGGATTTCCATTCAGACTATTTCCATTCTTTCAAGTCTGACTGTGATACTAATTGTACCCATCATCTATGTTCGATTTGTTCCCTATTGTTCATTTCCATTTTGTTAAGTTTGGTTACTGTTTATGTTGTAGAAAACCCATTCTGCGTTAGTGGTGTGTGTTGGATCATAAGTTTTGATTGCTGACAATACACAACAGTTCACGAATCTACGACTACGATAACATCCAGACTCATCGGCTCAATATATGGTTTGTATAGTTATATATTATAACAAGAGGCATCAAATATGTATATAGAGTCTAGTTTAGTGCTTTGTTAAAATCTTTCCTTTAGAATCATCATTCACATTCAAATAAACTTGCTTGCATATTTTAATCAAAATCAAGTTTTCAAAAAATGCATGGAGCGGGGCTCGAACCCAGGTCACTAGTTTGGAAGGCATGTACTCTAACCAAATAAGCTACTGCTGTTTTTGTTTAACAACAGAATTCAGTCGACTCAATAACCTGAGTCAGTCGACTGAATCTGTGTAGTTTAACATATTTGTGCACAGTTTCAGTCGACTGAATTTCCTGCACAGTCGACTGAATTTGGTCCCGAAATTTTTACTTCATATTTTCAGTTAACTGAATTCTCTGCTCAGTCGACTGAATTTGAACCTGCGAATTTTCTCTTAAAAGACACCTTCTTCCTCCCAAGAGTTGCAACCTTTCATCAATGGAAATGGAAGCATCTCTTGTTTGCAACCTTTGACAACATATGCATCTCTTCTACAAGTATATATACATGATTCTAACATCATTTAAGAAACCAAATTCTCTTACTTTAATCTTACTATTCTCTTGTTCATATTCTCTAGATATTCTCAAAGAAATCACCAATCTATTGCTTGAATCACTGTTTTTGTTTATAACATTCTTTTGATTCATAGCAATTCACATTTCCTAAATCTTCACAAACACATTGCATATTCTCGAGGATAAGATTATAGGAATATTGTACTACATTAGACTCATTAGTGTTAACTACAACACAACAAGTCGAATATTGTATTTTAGTAATTGCGTTGAAGTCCTCTTCGGTAGTTGAGGCAAGAAATCCCGTTCGGTTTTTCGGGTAAGTTGTAAACTTATTCCTCCGGGTGAAATGAGGGTTTTAGTTAGTGAAATTCCTAAGTGAAGCTTAGGGACTGGACGTAGGATGAGAGGTCCGAACCAGTATAAAATCCTGGTGTCTCCTTGCATTTACCTACTTTATCTACCTAGACTATTTCATTATTCCATATTACACGATCCTACCGCATAGACCACTCTTTCAATTGGTATCAGAGCCTGGTTTTCAAGAGATCATAACAACATCCTAGAATAAATGGCTATAAAGAGATCTAGTCAAGGCAATAAGAAGAGGAAGAGCAATAAAGAAAAATCAAAGGAGCAAACAAACAAATTCTTCATGGCAAAAGATAATGAGGTTTGTGATCTAACTTTTGATGATATGATAGAAATAAATTCAGAACTTCTAGACACTTTAAAAGTCTCAAAAGAAAATATAAGGAAGCTCTAGAAAATTAGAAGAAAGCACAATTCGAAAGAGATATGCTTAAAGACGAGAAGAAAATATTAGAAGAAGAACTTGAGAAAATTCAAGATTCACTCTTTGACAATTCTCAACTCGCTCTATTAAGTCAAGAAATAGAAGCTCAAAAAGAAAAGAATAATGCTCTAGCTTCTGAGAATCATGAGTTAAAAACAAAAATTAAAATTGTTGAGATAGATAACACTAGTCTCAAAACTAAGCTTGATGACATTACTAAAAATATTTCCAATTTTAATAAAGGGAGAGAAAATTTATCCAGGATTATTGAAAATTCTCAACCTGCTTCAAATAAGAAGGGATTAGGTTATGTTAAGAATTCAAAAGCTCACAATAATAAAAGTGGTTTAGGATATAATAAAACTTATCGTAGAAATAGCACTACATATGCTTTCATGTATAGTAAAAATGATAGTGCTAGTACTAAATTTCGAGTAAAGCCTAAATCCAATTTTTATAGAAATTCAAATACTACTATGACCTATAATGTTGGTAATTTCATTAGAAGTACAAAATCATTAACAAGAAATATGAATAAAAATTATCTAAGTATTTGGGTTCCTGTTAATTGGAAAAATAGAGAAAAATACATTGATGATTATTTTGATATGGTAGTTAATAATGAAAATTATATTTATAAAGGTTCAACCACACCCAAATGGGTATGGTTTCCTAACAATTAGGAAATTATAAGAACCTTGGATATCGCATACTTTAAATGTTAATTTTTTTTGATACCTTACATTATAAGTAGTAGTTATTTTGTTTTATATTGCTCTATGTTAAAACTTATGTAAAATATATTTTATATCATCATATAAACTCTCTTTTTGTCAATGACAAAGGGGGAGAAAGATATTGCTCTAACACTATTTGCAGGAATAAGCCATGTAAGCACAGATTAAGGGGGAGAAAAGATTAATTATTTACAGGAATATATAGCATAGATTCAGGGGGAGAAGCAAGCACAGATTAAGGGGGAGAAAAGATTAAATTATTTACAGGAATATATAGCATAGATTCGGGGGGAGAAATCTAAAGCACAATTACAGGAATATATTCAGTGAGGGAGATAAGATCAACAAAGCTTGTCAAAAATTTGTTCGTAGCAAATGAAGTTGTCATCATCAAAAAGGGGGAGAATGTTGGATCATAGGTTTTGATTGCTGACAATACACAACAGTTCACGAATCTACGACTACGATAACATCCAGACTCATCGGCTCAATATATGGTTTGTATAGTTATATATTTTAACAAGAGTCATCAAATATGTATATAGAGTCTAGTTTAGTGCTTTGTTAAAATCTTTCCTCAAGAATCATCATTCACATTCAAATAAACTTGCCTGCATATTTTAATCAAAATCAAGTTTTCAAAAAATGCATGGAGCGGGGCTCGAACCCGGGTCACTAGTTTGGAAGGCATGTACTCTAACCAAATGAGCTACTGCTGTTTTAGTTTAACACTAGAATTCAGTCGACTGAATAACCTGAGTCAGTCGACTGAATCTGTGTAGTTTAACATATTTGTGCACAGTTTCAGTCAACTGAATTTCCTGCACAGTCGACTGAATTTGGTCCCGAAAATTTTACTTCACATTTTCAGTTGACTGAATTCCCTGCTCAGTCGACTGAATTTGAACCTGCGAATTTTCTCTTAAAAGACACCTTCTTCCTCCCAAGAGTTGCAACCTTTCATCAATGGAAATGGAAGCATCTCTTGTTTGCAACCTTTGACAACATATGCATCTCTTCTACAAGTATATATACATGATTCTAACATCATTTAAGAAACCGAATTCTCTTGCATTAATCTTACTATTCTCTTGTTCATATTCTCTAGATATTCTCAAAGCAATCACCAATCTATTGCTTGAATCACTGTTTTTGTTTATAACATTCTTTTGATTCATAGTAATTCACATTTCCTAAATCTTCACAAACACATTGCATATTCTCGATGATAAGATTATAGGAATATTGTACTACATTAGACTCATTAGTGTTAACTAGAACACAACAAGTCGAATATTGTATTTTAGTAATTGCGTTGAAGTCCTCTTCGGTAGTTGAGGCAAGAAATCCCGTTCGGTTGTTCGGGTAAGTTGTAAACCTATTCCTCCAGGTGAAGAGAGGGTTTTAGTTAGTGAAATTCCTAAGTGAAGCTTAGGGACTGGACGTAGGACGAGAGGTCCGAACCAGTATAAAATCCTGGTGTCTCCTTGCATTTACCTACTTTATCTACCTAGACTATTTCATTATTCCATATTACACGATCCTACCGCATAGCCCACTCTTTCAGTGTGGTCTCACATATTATTGTTTAAATACATCCCATTTGCTTCATAATTTTACTCATACCAAACATATTGTCTAACCTGAGTTGTTTAATTTCCCAAAACTCCTGGGTACTCAATTATATTTGGTTAGTCCGAGAATAGCAGGTTTTCTTTGGAGCTCTTTGAAGGCGATGATCGAACAAGCGGCTCCTTAATTATCTAGTTATTTATTTCCAATATCTGAATATGTAGGTGTATTTTGTATCTTAAAAATGAAAATTCAGAATGTATAGCAGCAAATCTATTAGATGTAGTATTTTCTATAACTCTGATAACTCCTTATAAGGAGTAAGCTTTTATACATATCATTTTATATTATTTGTAACCATCCCGTTGTGAGGTTTATGTATTTTATCTTGTTCTATTTTTTATTTTACCTTAAGACAACTTATCTTTCAAATGCTTGGGCAATGACACATGAATACCGAGGATGTATTAAGTGTCTTTCTTAAGGAACAAAAAGGTAGGTAGGTCATCACAGATGGTATCATGCTTAGGTTTAGCGAACACCTAAGCCCTGTTGCGGTACTCTCTAAGGATAAGATTAGTATTATCCTAAAATAAGTCTGAGAGTTTAAATATACATTGAGTGCGTATTTATTAGTGTTATAAATATATTTTATATTGTGTTGCTTGAACTGTTGAGTGGTATATGTATTCTAGTCGATGCGTATGATCAACGTTGTCGATAGGGATTCCTAAACACTTGAGCAAATCTACCAATACAATATTGTTTTAGAATGGTAAATGAATTTTTTTACCTAGGAATATATTATATATATAAGAATGATTTTCATAACTAATATAGTTGTATTATTGAGTTGAATATTTAGAAATGATAATATTTTATTGTTATTATTTAGGAATTTGAGTAGTTATTCTCCAGTTTGAACATTAACTATTGTTGAATAGTGCATAAAGAATTTTCCTTAGTAAGATATAGTTTAGTAGATGGGAATTAAGGAACCTTAGAACAAACCCTTTGTGAATTAAGTTTTCTAGTTTGATTATAAGGTGTTTGACTAAAGGGTTGAGTTAAAAGTAATCTTTTAATAATGTTAAGCTAAAATAAACTTTTAATAAAAACTGTTTAATTTATTCTGAATAGTAGGATAATAAATTTAGAGGATAAATATATGAGCAAATTCATTTATAATAAAGAATAATTAATTAAATATGAGTTAACCCATACCCAAATTTACTATATCATATATGTGATGTTATAAACTATTGTTGATTTATGGGATGATAGTTAGATTTGTTTAATTGATTAACTAAAATTAATCTGGATATTCCATTTAAACTATTTAAATGTCTCTATAGCAATTTCCGCTATATCGTCATTTATTAAATATCATCCCCTAAACCCTCGTGTGTGTTTGAACTTGAGCTTATGTTTTCCGAAAAGTGGATGTTTAAAATTCATTAACCATTTTGATTAATGATATTTTAAATTAATTAATCATTTTAACTAATAATGTTTAAAATTAATTAATCTTTTTGGACTAATGAGATTTGGATGTAATTATCATTTTAAGTAATGATATTTGAATTTAATTAATTATTTTTATTAATGATATTTGAAAATTTATAATCATTTTAATAAATGATATTTAAAAGTAATTATTCATTTTAATTAATGATTATTTGAATTTAATAAATCATTTGATAAATAATATTTTAAGGTGGTTAGTTAATTTAATAAGTGAGTTTAAAATAAATTAATTGATAACTATTTTATTAAAGATAATTGATTTTTTAATTAAAGGAAATTTTAAATTTGATTAATTATCTTTTAGAAAGATTAATATTGTTTTTGATTTATAAAAGAGATTATAAATGTGATTCATTATCTTTCAGGATAATTAATGTTATTTTAAATTTAATAAAAGAATTTAAACTTGATTTATTCTCTTTAGAACATTTATATGGTTTTAGGGTTTTAAAAAGAATATTATAAATAATCCCCATGACATTTGAAATTGTTTGGAATTTATAAAAGGTATTTAAATTGTTTTACTATCCTTTGAGATAATAAATATTGTTTCAAATTAATAAATGATGGTTTTTAAATGAGAACTTTTAAATAGAATTGTTTAAAAATAAAGCTTAGTGTAAATTGTTTTGGGTTTATGATTTAAAATGATATTTGGTTTTTGACCCTTATTTTAATACACTTAGTATTATAAATTTGTCTTTTAAAAGAACATTTTAAAAAAGTTTTTGAAAAATTTAGATCTCGGAATTGTTTGAATAATTTCAAAAGATTTTGAGAATAAGTAATAGTGGTATTATTTGAAAATATTTCTAAGCATAAATATTTTGAAAAATTTCTTTGGGGTAATTTGGGGAAAAAAATTTCAGTTAGTTTTGTGGTAATCTGAATAATCTTCTAGCAAATGGTTAGATGTTGCTTAGGCGAATATTGTGGAGTACTTGGTAAATTATTCGCTTTATCATTGTGCGATCAAAATGAATTCAAATCCAAAGGAACCCAAAGTAAGTTTTAATAAACAAGTTATTTGAAGTTATTTTATAAAGGAAAAGTAAGTAATCTACTTTTAGAGATGAATTTTGAAACTAAAAACTGGGTATTCAGTTTTTAGGTTCCCTAAACGGGAATTGATTTCCAAAATAAAAAGTACTGTTGATAAGAGACCGTTTTAATAAATGACTTTTACCCTTAAACAATATATGAGTTAATTTAACACTGATTTAAATGGGTTAGATGGGACATGAAGGTTTTGATAACATTGTTCTATCAATACCATAGATATTATTTAATTATCTAAGCAGTGTAAACTAATAGGTGTTATTGGATCAGTCTATAAACATGATTCATTATAACACCTTAATGTGAAAGGTAGGAAGGTTTTAGTAGACATCGTTTTATTAAAATCGTAGCTTTGGTTTAAAACATCTAAGTAGTATAAACTATTTGTTATTTTGAGTCAACCCATAAACATTGTCCATCTTAACACTCTAAATTAAAGAGGTCGTGTGGTTAACTCAGTTTTAAAAGACCCAAAAATTGATTTGATCTTCACCTAAATTGTGAAAAGCAAAATAAATTTTGTATTTTGTATATACCCTCAGGATTTAGAAGGGTATTATATAAGTAAATAAAGTGGAATAAGTTATTATTTAGTGTTTTATAAAGAAATAACTTTATAAAGTATTTTTAAACTTACATATAAATCAACAAAATAATTTTGGAATTGAATAAAATATTAAATGCAAAATTAAGTGATTTAGAAAGATTGGTGTAGTCAAGAAATCAATAATTTTAGAGTAGAACTTTCAATTTTATCCGAGTAAGTTTGGATAATCTTCTAAGCAATAACCAATGGCTAATGAGCAAAGAATGGTATGCTTAGATAATTATCTATATTTTGCGCAATCAAGAAAGTTTTTGGCCCTATGTTAGGAGTTTGCTGTTAATCTTTTAACATTTCAAATAATATTAAGTGTTAGATTTTTCCCTCATGGAATCTAAATGGTTGATAGTGTTAGTGTATTCCTTTACGGAATTTGGTTCATTTGATTTAATTGAATTTGATTGATTGATAGCGTGGTCTAATATACCATAGTTTATAAAGTTAAAAAAATTATAAACCAAGGTTTTTGAATTATTGTATATTACAACTTAAATCCTGGTGCTTTTAAAAATGTGATTTTGAAAAAAAATTATTTGGAAAAGAGATAATAATTGTTCATTCTAGTTGTTGCATTTAGAGGAACCAGAATACCACTAGATGCTCCATGTTGTTTTGATTCTACAGTTCTACATGTTTTGCTAGGAGGACCACCTACTAATTATTTTTTGTTTTGGTTTTAATGTATTCCTTTTTGAAGAAATTTGAAAATAAATTTTTGAATATAAGAGCCCAGGCATTTAGTTCTAAATTTATCTTTTGATATGATTGTGTGTGCAGTATTTTATTTCAGAGTATTCTTTGATTTGGTTGCATATAGAATAATATCATACTAGTTTTTACTAGATAAATTACATCTGATTAATGTATTAGGCATTTCTAGTATATTTTGTTTTCTGGGATAGGATTGTGGTAAATTTCAGGAACGAAATTCTTTTAAGGGAGGAGAATGTAACGACTTGGAATTTCACCACATTAATATCTAAATATTTAATTAATTTTAAATATATGAAAAACAGGCTTTATAATTAAAATAAAAACACTTTAAAATAAGAAATACTGAAGACAAAATAGTTTTCAAAATTAGTTTACAAAAATATTTAGTTCGAAGAAAAATCAAAAATTTGACCGGAAACCATTTTTCGAATTTTCGACGTTTCATCATATAAAGGTTGTTTGAAATGTTATGAGCCTTTTTTATATTTGAAACCACATTTAAATGGTTAATAATGTAAATTAGTTAGGACATATTGGTATATACATAGTATTATACTTAAGTATATACATGTATATACTAATAGATGTCTTAAGGACATGATTTGACATTTTGGCAACTAAATATAAAACGTGTTTAATCATGTTTTCACATGAAGAGAGGGGAGGGGGACAAGAAGGTGGCTCAAGGGAATGAGACAGAGGAGGCTAGGTGACGTGGGAAGAGAGTAGTGGAGGGTAAAGTACATGGGCATTTAGGTAATTCACTTTGTTCTCTTGCTTATAAATACCCCTTTCACTTCTTCAAATCCACCTCTTTTACTTCTGCTGTATCTTCTTTATAACTTAATCAAATGGAGAATTTCTATTTTTCAAACCATACAAAATTCCAGTGGCTACAATTTTTATCGGTACCACTTCTTCTAATTTTGAGCTTAACCGTGTCCAAATCTCATTTCTTTAAGATCATTTTCGCACTCAGAATTTCAGTCCGAAAATGATCCTTCATCTTTTGTTCATATCTTCTTCAAAACTAATCCAAATTGAGTAATTCTTTTTTACTTGTAGATAAAATAATTTTCTGTAACTTTCGTCTTTACCGCTTTTACAGCATCTAAGAGTAAATAGCTGAAAAACTAGTTGTAAAATGACATATTTTCGGGTTTATTTTTGAGAGTTTAATGATTATCCAAAGTCACTCCACCTTACCAAAAAAAGTTTCACTTCCTTCTTATTTAAAGGCCGAGACTACCTAGTGCATTAAGGATCCAAGACTCCATCTTTTTCTTAGGAATGGAAGTGCGAGGTCATATCATAAGTTAGTGAGAATTTGGATAGCTTTCGGTGAGTAAAACTGTAACGACCCAGAATTTCAGTCATTTAAGGTTCGTATATTTAGTTGATTTTAAATATTCACAAGTTAACTTTATAAGTTGAATAACTTATATTTGAAATATAAGGATTTAATTGGATAATTAAATTGTTAATTTAATATTTGAAATTGTAGAAATAATTGAAAATTGAATTTAATGTGAATAATAATGGTTTATAATGTTGTTTTAAATTCTATTTGAATTAGAATAATGTTAGAGAACTTTTAAATTTTAAAATTTAATTTATAGAAATTTAATATTCTAATATTTAATTAACGTGTAAAAATTGACATTTTTAACATAGTCTCGGATTTCGACGAAACCAGTTTCATTGGATCCATAATATTGTATTATTGTAAGATTAAAAATTTCATGTCAATCAGATTTACGGCTTAGTCATGGCAAGCTAAAACGCGTAGAAATTGTTCAAGTAAATTTTAATTTAAATAATTCCATTCGAAAAACTATCTTCCAAATACGATTGGATTGGCTCTCGATATACAAATTATAGAGGGTGACGAGATCTTTGCACCCATACGGCTATCCCTGTTTTTGTTCAATGGACAAGAACATTAGAAACTTTCCCCTTTATTATCTCCCAATCCTTCAATTATTTCCAAAAATCTTCAACTTACAAATTATAGAGGGCAATGAGATCTTCGATTCATATGGATGTGATCGTCATCGGTGCTGCGTGATGGTCGAAATCATGGTTTGAAGCATGTCGTTTGCGCACTTTTTTCGAGCGACATAGGCGATCGAGCTCGACTGGTTTTATGGTGGTGGCGTGTCTCGAGACAAGCTTTCGTTTGGTATAAGTTGACCTTGTTCTCGATGGTCGAGGTGGCTGCGGCGAGTAGGGTTTAAATGACGGCTATTAGGTTCGTTCATGCGAACCAAACGAAGAAGAAGAGAAAAAACAACAGCGACCATGATCTCTATTTTTAAAACGAATGGCAAAGATGAAAGTAGGGTTTGAAAATAAAATTAAAAATTGTAAATATACACACACACACACACACACATAATTCGTATAAACTTCTAAAATGCATAACTTCTTCACACGAGGTCCATTTTTGATCAAACAAGTTGCATTGGGTTCGTATTGACGAGCTCTATATTTTAGAGTTAGTTTGGAGTTGATTGGAGCTAGTGTAAATTTTGAGTAAAATTAAACGCTCTTTTAATATTATTCGGAACAAAACACTAAAACTGCTATCGGAAACAATGTGAGTACAACTCACTCTTTCTGGCTCACTGATATTTTTATATAAGTGAGAATGAATTTATTTTATGATGATTGATGATTGTTTGGATGATATATGATATATTATCTATATATTGATTGGTATTTGGATATATTCCTGCCTATTGGAGTAGATGAGACCCTGTATGTTCTCGTGTATGAGCGGATGACCCTTCGTAGGCGCGTCTACCTCGAAGCGGACATTGTACACATTCTAATATGTATATTTATTACATGTGACAGGTTGAAGGGATCTAACTAGATTACTTATCCCTGTTGATTTATTTACAGATATTGATATATATGCTGTTATTGTGTGATATGTGATGTTTCGGATGCCGTGATTGATATATTTAGTGATGTTGCAGCATTGGGCCTATTTTTGGTAATTTAGAAAACGTAAAATGACGATTTCAAATTTAAAACGGATTTCAAGTGATTTTGAAAATATATGTTTTATTGAATTTTGAATTGTTAAGGAAATGAATTTATTTTAAATAAATAAAAGTTGTAATTTTTATGTTATAAAAGTTATGATTTTTGTGAAATATAATCAGAATGTGATTTTCGAAATATAGAGTTAACTATTTTGTAAAATTTAATAAATTGAGAATTCTGAAATTATTATAAATAGTTTATATAAGATTTATAAAATTGATATTTTTATAAATAAAAATAATGGAATTATAAAAGAGTTTTGAAAGTGTTAAAATGATGTTACAAATTAATTTTATAAGTAAATAAGATTTATGAATTTGTGAAGATATAAAAGAATGAATTTGTAAATAAAGAGATTTATAATTAATTAACTTATAATTTGGATTTTAGCATGTAATTGAGTTATTAATGGAATTTGTTAACAAAGGGATTTTATAAATGGAAGTTTTTATAATATATAAATGAAATTTATAAACATTGTTTTATAAATTTGAAATCAATTGAATTTGATAAGTGCATTGTGAAAGCTTATTAAAGGAATTTAATACATGATTTTGGACAGTGAATTATCCTTTAAATTAAATGTGCAATAATAATGAATTCGGTTAGAGAATTATATTCACGATTTTGGACAGTGAATAATCTTTTAAATAAAATTGAATGTTTTGGAAAGTGATCTTTTAAATGAAGTTAAATGGTTTGAAGATGTTTTAAAATATGTTAAGTATCGAAACCATAGATTTCAACATTCATTGTTGAAATAGACGTTTTAGAAAAGTAAGGAAATGATGGACTATAATCACTATTGTTATAGTAAATGATTTTAAAAAGGAAATATTTTGTATAGTATATGGGATTTATATATCTAACAAATTTTCGAATCCCTATACTAGTGATTTTGGGTTGTCGTAACGATGTTTTACGCAACATTTGTTTTGACCCAAATAAATATGTTTAAGAGAATGTTTCCTTAAACAATTAAATATATACTTAATCGTGATTTAAGTATATGGAATATTTTCTAAGTGTTGAAAATAAATAGATTTGTGAATATGCTTATTATTGAAATAAGTATATGGAAATGTTTTCCAATATAGAAGTTGAAATGGTTTTGATAATATATCTTTTTAAAGATAATTTAAAGTGAATATTTGGCAAGTGATTTAATTAATAAAAGATTAGTAAAAGGGCCTAGTGATTGTTTATGATGCTAAATATTTGTTTGTTTGCTTTGATAGTTAAATAACCGACTATCAAATTTGGCCATTTTAGTTCCTCGACTTGATGTGGGAACTATTTAGTCGTACACTTAGTATGTAGCCATCTGTGTAGGCTTGACTAACGTTTGTGTTGAGGATGTTGATTTGTGTAGTGCGGAGTATTACTCCAATCTATCAAGCTTCCTTCTTGGCCGAAGGATAGCAAGTTGAAAGTTGAAAACATGATAAGTCTATGAGACTTAGTTTCTACATGAGGTTGAGAAACGCTTTTGCGTTGTTGGTGCAAAGAGACCGAGATCGGTTTATCTGAAAACCACTTCGGACCAACATTTATGCGACGATTGTGCAAGTTGGTTATGATGATATTGGTATTCCGAATTTTCATAGTGGAGGACTGCTTATTGATCATTTGGGATTAAAATCTCAATATACATCCAGTAGCAGTAGTCTCTTCGTTATGAAATTGCAAGGACTATTCGCTACTAATCCTAGGGATTTTCCGACAGGATGTGGTGGGAAAGTACCTTCGATTTGTCCTGTTCTTGGACAACTTGTATGGATGTTTGTCTGACATTGCATTTCTAAAGATTAAGTACATTGGTTTTTACAAACGTACATCAGTGGTGGCAGAGAATGCAACTTTTCTTAGCCTAACACCCTCCTTGAAACGTATGAGCTTAGGGTTGTATTTTTGTGGAAGGCAATTAGTAGTCAACGGAAATGGCCATGTGGCATTCAAAGTGATGTGATATATGAAAGGTAATCGTTACCTCAGGCCTCATCAACCGAAAATGACCAAAACAGGGTTAGATGTGGCAAGGCTAAGTGGGTCGCTCCGAAGTAGGATATGATCATCCTTTTCTAGATTTATCTTTGCATGCTATGATGTCATGTATCTGATTATTGTGGTTGTATGCTATGAGGGCCCTCGAAAAAGGTCGATAATGACCGAAGGATGACATATTCGGTATTATCTAGTTACAGAGGTAGGCCGGTCTTGTGTTGGTAGAGGGCATATGTCCATCTTGAGATGTACCCATCGGAAGGTAGTCCCTTCACCTGGTCATTTGTATGGAAATCCAATCTCCACTACGTACCTACCATTTTATTTGTAGAGCCTAATATGATGTAATTTAATAATGGTAACAATTTCGGCCATTTTGATTATTATTTGTATATTAGACACTAGTATAATATAAGATGATCTGATATGAAATGTTGTGGATATCGTAAGGTAAAAACATGTCTGTGTTTATGTATGAACGTGTCTTGCGAGATACTTTTGTTTGGTGAAGGAAAAGTTTGGTAGTTTAATAAATTCAGTTGAGTGTCTTTCTCACGCTGGTTTACCAGACTGATCTGGGCGTTATTCCCTTTCAATACTCGGGTCAGACCGAGTATATTTACAGGTTCAGTTTTGGTGCTTTCGGAGCTTCGCAAGAGAGCTGGAGATCTCCATTTCGTATACACTATCTGTTTTGTTTATCCGCTGCTTAATTATTTATATTGTTAGCATTTGTGAGAACATGTTATTATAACTGTCTAGGCTAATAACTAGTGATTGATTGTTGTACTCTGATTGATGTATGTATATAGTTTCTGTTTTATAAGGATCATTGATATTATATTATATGTTTTCTGCTATGATGTGAGATTCTATATTGTTCTGTTTTGTCTTCTCTTCTCTCTTTCTTCTCTTCTCTTCTTCTCTCTTCTTTTTTTTCTTGACTTTTCGCTAGACTGTGTTTTTGGATCGGACATGTGTGATTCATTGTCGATTCAAAGGGTGCAGACTTATGGGTCGTCACAAAAACTCTTAACTTTTTTTTGGAAATATTTGTCTTTATTTATGTTGTGATATATATTGCTTGCTTGGTTTGGATATGATGTGAATTTCTTCATGTTTGGTTTGGAAATGTATATGTGGGATGGATGCAAACATATTAAGTAAATGTTAGTTAGCAAACTAGTTAGTAAGTAAAATTTTACAATCAAAAACCAAAGCTTTAAAACTTTATTCATGTTCATATTTATTGCCTATTAATGCTTTTTGTGTGTATGATTAAAGCACTGCTATGTGATGTTTGGTTGTGTTGATAGTATTATAAACTTGTTTACCAAACTGCCCGTATAGCGATAGTCGTGATATCGGTAATTTTGGAAAATCACTTTTATCGAAACCATTTGGTTTCATCTTCGTGCTTGGAATTATTTTACAAGTTAAGTAAGATTTTTATTAACAATGTTTTCAAAAGTAATTAACCATTTTAATAATGAATATTTAATTTAATTAATTAATTAATTAATAAGGATTAAGGTAAACTAATTACTAAGTTAATGATGTGTTTTAAACTTAACTAATTACTTGGTTAATGATTGTTTAAATTAATTAATCATTTTATTTAATGATGTTTAAGTTTAATTAATCATTTCATTTAATGATGTTTAAGGATAATTAATCATTCAATAATTATGAATTAAAGTTAATTAATTAATTTTCTAATGATGTTTTTAAATTAATAAATCTTTTTAATAAATGATTTTAAAATTTTATCAACTTGTTTTAACTCAACTTAATCTTTCCATTATTGATGTTTATAATTAATACATCATTTTTAAATAATGAGAATTATTTATTTATTTGTTTAATTTAATTAATTATGTTTAAATTTCTTAATTAATTGAATTAATGGTGTTTAAAGGTGATTTACCCATTTTAATTAAAGGTTAATGGAGTTAATTAATCAACATAATTTATGAAGTTTCAAAGTGAATTTATCAAAGTAACAAGGATGTTTTGTCTTGTTATTTATTTTAAATAATGATAATTAATTAATTATTAATTTAATTAATTATAGTTTACTAACTAATTGAATTAATAAGGTTTAAAAGTGGTTTACCCTTTTTATTATTTAAAGACATTTGAAGTTAAAAAAAAATCAAATTATGTGATGAAGTTTAAAGTTCATTAATCAATATAATAAGAATGTTTTGAGTTATTAAATCTTTTTTAAATTGATGTTTTGAAGTTAGCAACTCTTTTAACAAGGTGTTTTAAAGCTAATACTTGTAATGTGAGGCCAAGCACGAATTCAAGATTTTAAAAGAAAAAGTTTGATTCATTTATGGAAATGAATTAATTTCCATAAAGCGATTCATTTATATGGGAACAATTTATTTGTATACTTAGCACTAAACATCAAAGAAGTAGACACGTGGCTATTTCGAAAGTTAAGAATAATCGTGAGACATGACTTTAAGTTTACACTATCTCAACTTGTCCGGTATTATAGTTAATTAAGAAATAGTACAAGTTGGAATTCAATAAGTGGTGATAAGTACATAAGGCTTAATTTCATATACTATAGTTTTATATCCTCGATAGTTGGTTTCTCAACTATCAGTTACCTCGTCCCTTTTTGTTTTTCGTCATTCTAAGACAATGCGTTGCTCACTTGAGCTTTGTTATCCTTTTTTAGAAAGGACTAAACCCAAGGAGCCAGTGGAAGCCAAGCTATGTGGGGTTGCTCCCATTTGGGTATTTCCACATCCACTTTAGATTGGAATCGGTTTTTGTGTATTGAGATGTGAAATACTCGGATTCTCGGTAACCATTGGCGGGGTCTAGGTTAGACGTGTCCGAGAGCCATCGGAGTTCTCAAATATATTTCTAGAGGTACACTTTCAGTAAGGGGAGAGCACCCTCCTAGTCATTGTTGGAAATTTTCATTTTCTTATTTGATTCAAACCTTTGAATCTATTTTCTTTAATTACTAGGGGAAGAGTCAACCACTCTTCATGGAGTTCAATTATTGGTTTTGTCCATTCTATCGAGTTTGGATAGTTATCATGTTTAGTCCATTCTATCGAGTTTGGACTGTTGTCTTGTTTTATCTATTCTATCCAATTTGGATTTTTATTCAGACTATTTCCGTTCTTTCGAGTCTGAATGTTATACTAATTGTACCCATCATCTGTGTTTGGATTTGTTCCCTATTGTTCATTTCCATTTTGCAATGTTTAGTTATTGTTTATATGGGAGAAAATTCGTTCCGCGTTAGCGGCATGGTCCCATAATTATTGTTTAAACATACCCCATTTGTTTCATAGTTTTACTCATACCGGACATTTTGTTGACCCGAGTTGTTTATTTTTCTTAAACTCTCGGGTACTCAATTATATTTGGGTAGTCCGAGAATAGCAGATTTTCTTTGGAGCTCTTTGAAGATGGTGATCGAGCAGGCGACTCCTTAGTTATCTAGTTATTTATTTCCGTTGTATGGTTATGTAGGTGTATTTTGCAGAATGTATAGTTGTAAATCTATTAGATGCAGTATTTTTTATAACTTTGATAAGTCCTTATAAGGATTAACCTATTGTACGATATCATTTTATATTATTTGTAACCATCCCGATGTGAGGTTTATCTATTATGCCTTATTCTGTTCTTTATTTTACCATAAGACAACTTATCTTTCGGATGCTTGGGCAATGACACATGAATACCGAGGATGTATTAAGTTTCATTCCCAGTGATCAAAAAGGTGGGTCGTTGCATTACGGGTGTAGATGAGCTAGAATTTATCTAAATGGGTATAGATTTTCCTTAATTAGGAATTGCGAGAGTGTAATTTTATTTAAGGGGACTCTGTAACAACCTTTGTCAAGTAATTATTAATTAATAATAAAACAATAATTATTAATGAAGCAATAGGATTTTGAATCAACTAATATGTGATTAGAAAAATAATTTGGAGGTTTGATGGAAAATATTTTATTAAAATGGAAGGAATTTATTTTTGATAGGAATATTGGTTTACTACTTCATTTGGTTATTTTAAAATATAAAGTTATGAATTACTTATTTGAAATGAATGGATAAAACAAAGTTTTATAGTGAATGATATTTGAAATAAATGTATTGAAATTTATTTTTGATGTTAAAAAGGATTTTATGATATTAGAAAATTTTAAAGTTTAATTAGAAATGAATTTGAATAGAAAAGAAAGAAATAAATCCAATTAGTAAAAAGAAAGGCACAATATTACACAAGTCCAAGCCCAACTTGAGTTTCATGTAAATAATGAAGAGTAGAGGAGTATAGAATTGTTTTATGTAAACAATGAAAAGAAAAGTTTATTGATAAAGACAAGCCCAAATTGGTTTAGCATAAAACAAAAATAATTATTATTTTGGTCATGAAGAGGGACTCTAGAGTTTTCTAACTCTAGAGGTTTTATCCTCAGTTATAAATATAACTCAAACTTCTTTTATCTTATCATGGGAAAAAAATCAAATCTTCCCCTCCATGTTACCACCATATAAAAATAAATATAATTTAAATCCTATAAATCACCGTAAATAAATCCTAGCTTCTAGAAAACCATCTACACTGATTCATTAAGTAAAGCACAAGTAGATCATTTAAATTTGAATTGAAGAGTCCTTGTTAAGGAGACAAGTAAAGGGAAGAAAGGAATAAGAAAAGAATCTAAGGTGATCTTCAATTCAAGGTGAGTTCTTCTACTCACTACTACGTCTAACTTGATAGATTGATTGTAGATCAATGATCAATGGTTTAAATGATCAAGTTTACACATTGTTGGAGTGCTAATTTTCCATTTATATTGTAAACTATGCTTCATCGAGAGAATTGATTATATGTAATTATTGTATAGTTAAAGTATGAGAAATAGGGAGTTAACAAACATTAACAAAGGAGGAATCACTAGTAAGATTGAATGGAAGTATTCATAAAAGTCATTTTTTGACATTCAGCAATTCAGTAGACTAAAATAGAATTCAATTGACTAAATCCTAATTTAATCAATTGAGCTAAGCATTCAGTCAACTAAATTAGTATAAATACGAACCCAAAATCAGCACCCCATTTTGGTTGACTTATTTATAGTTTCAGTCAACTTGTCTCAGTCGACTAAAGGAAAGGTTCAGTCGGCTGAGCACTTAAATTTTTTAATTTTCTAAAATATTATTTGTACATTCATTTATATATTTATTTATATTTGATGAATGATTTTAGATGTTTATTGCATGTTATATTAGAAGTTACTGAGAGTTTTTATTTATGTTTAGTAATTTATATATATATATAAGTTATTATAATTTAATGTTTAGCTTTCATTTTAGAAGTCTATTGGATTTAATATAAATTCATTTGTAAATAGTTTATAAACTTAAAGTTATGAATGGCTTTTAAATGTTATTATGGGATATCAATATAGTTAATAATGACTTTGAATATATATAGAGAAAGATTTGAATTATAGATTTTAATGGATTGAAGTACAATGGAATTATTTTGGAAGTTAATATATTTATTTTAAAATAGTATTTAAATATAGAAAATTATGAAATGGTTTTTATGGTAAGATTTGATTTTACAATTTATTTTAAGATGTTTATCAAATGAATGAGGCGGTTTAATAATATTACGATTCAAGTGGAAATTTATAAGATCTAGTAAATTCTTATTTTAAATTATGAAATGGTTTTATGATTATGATGATGATTTCAAGTTATATAATGGACTAGTGGAATTATTATTCATTTTAAGTAAACATCACTCAAATGGGGATTACTCTTATGTGTGATGATACTCTCTACGGTGCGTATTATAACCATATGTTGATCGAGACATAGTGTCGTTCACCGGTATACGATTGAGACATGTGATGGTTATTGGACACGAGTACTATGTGTCTTTCCACCTTTTTTCAGCTCCTTTTATGTTTTGGGAGTGAACAAGATTGGCCAGTATCCACTCTAATGGCCTGATTGCCGTGTCGTGCCCTAAATCTATTACACTCTTATATTATTAGTGGATGTTGCGTGGTTTCCCCTATATCACATAGACCAGCAGTTATTATGGGGACACATGTTGGGTTATGACCGAAGAGGCTATGCGTAGTTGAGCCATTGGTGGATCAGTGTCATGATACCGAGAGGAGAGGTAACAGTAACCGATGATGGTAGGAGCCGTGTTAGACAGACACATGCATGGCTCCTAGAGCAAGTAGATGTGCTGTCAATCTCTCATCTAGTTTAGATGCATATGTGTGTGGTGGGTTAGCATATACTTTTCACGATCCTATAATGAATTTGAGTATACTAGAGATCTTTAGTCTAAAGTGTAGTCATCCCCATTATATCGATACTTTTCTAATTGATGCATATATGAGGAGATGAGATTATATCTAGGTAGGTGTTCAAGGCATAGTGGATTCTCATATCTTTATTATGCCGATAGGCAACCTATTCTAGTTTGTATATTGATGATGATTCTTTTATTTTGATATATACATATATACATATATATATTTGGGCATTGTTGTGAGTTAGCCTAATTATATTTGATGATATCTATTATTAATGATTTCTTGATTTTGATGATAGTTTCTAGATTTGGATGATTCACACATTCGTATTTAATTCAGTGATTTCTGATTTACTTCGTTATGGTTGATGACATCTTTATGTATGATTTGTGATATTTGAAACTATATAATACAATGGAGTTTGACTGTGATATTATAATTTTATACTATATATATTATCATCTATTTATTAACCTTATGGATGTTATCATATCATTATACACTATACATATTGAATTATATATATTATCTCTTAAAAAAGACATAGTTTGACCCATGTATTTTATAATACTCGAGTCAGTCCGAGGCATTTCAGGTTTTGGGACATGATAACCAGTATCTGGATGCTTGGGTATAGAAAGATGCTTAGACATTATTATATTATGTAATTATATACTGTAACAACCCTGGATTGGAGATTACCTGTATATATTAAATTATAACTTAATTTATACAAGTAATTTCCCTACCAGGTTTGTTACATATACAGTTAAAGTGTATTTTGATTTAGGTAGTAGATGTTTAATAGATAATATATACTAGTTTTCTATAATATATTATCACTGCCTTTATTAACCTATGCTCTCTCTGTTATTTATATTATATTGTGTATTGTTTTGTCCTGGAGGCACACGTGTTTATTGCTTTGTACCGAGACTGTGTACATCTGTCGTAAGTTCTATTAACATATGATACATGTACCCATGTTGGTCCAAGAGAGTATTCATATATGTACCCCATATCACCTTATTCTCTATATTATCCGATAGTAGTACTTTTTAATACTCATGAATAGTATGGTTATAGAGGTAGGGTGTTACAGCTATCTTTATTAATTATTTCGTTTTTCCTTTTTTCAGTGGTAGTGTATGCCTCAGAACACGTGGAATCCTTCTCTTGCAGAACATGGAAAGGTTTGTCATGCATAATGCTTGATTTTGGCTTGTCCTGCATATGTAAGTTAACCTTTTCCTTACCTTTTTATTCAGTCTTGGGACAAGTATTTGTTATCTCTTTGTATTGTCTTTCATTATCTGTTTTTTGTACCCAGACAGGCTCGCCTTCTCTCGCAATTGTCATAAGAGTAACCAAAAACCTTACAATGGTTTCAGTTATAGGGTTTGTAATCATATGTAATTGGCACTTTGATAGTATTACCATCATCTATTTCGCCTCTACCTCTTTTATATAACTTGTTTCCATATTTATTTTATTGAGTGTTTTTGCATAATTTAGTATTTCCTCAATTGCAATGAAATAATCAAGTTTTATAGGCTTTCCAACCACGCTTGCAAGCTTGCATATTGCTTCAATGTCCCATAATTCTAGATCCTCAATGTGTAGTTTTATCCAAACAGGGAGCGTGCAGAAATATTCTTTATCTAATTTTATGCCAGGCTTCCATTTTTATTGTAATGATATGAGTCAAATGTATATGGGCCTGATTGCAATATGTGATTGTAATCTTACTCAGAACAGAACTATACGAAGAAGAACCCATTGTATTTTAAAATCAACTTGCATGTATAAATAGGTTTCTCGTTCTTATCAATGTTGTTCTTCAATTAATTATATGATTATCTTTTTCCAAATATAGAAACTACAATAGTCTTACCCAATTTCTTCTCTGATTTCTACATAAGTTTTAGTGAAAGAATGCCCTTTTATTGCGTTGTCGTTGAATTAATTTGAAGTAGTTTATATCTTCATCTACATTACGCAGGTTGGTATGTTCTTGAACTACTTCCAACTAAGGCTGTTCCATTAGAGTTTTTTGATGATCAGGCATCTTGTATTCTGCATTTCCTCACTCCTTCTCTCTAGTCATAACTGTTTCTGCCTTTTTTTTATGTATAAATTCATTATATATATGTGTGTGCATGTATGTACGTATATGTATATAAATATAAAAATATATGTAAATAGAGTGTTACCTTACTATTTCCTAGAGAATACACCTTGAATGCTTAATATATTTGACTCTTGAATTCAAATTCTTATAGAAAGAGCTACCCGACCGAAAGATCTATACACCATAGTCCACTTTTTATTTAAATATCTATTTTTTATGCTTGAAATAATGGAGGAGAAGGGGATTATGTTTGGCTAGAGATGGAGAAGAATAGAGCAAAAAGAGAAAGACTCAAATAAGGGGTTAAAGGAGTTTAAATAAAAGAGAAAAGAAGGGGAAATGTGGATCTAGATCTACAAATTTCTCTACCAGTTCAAACCCTGTTTGAATCAATTCAACCCTTCTATCTCACACCTATGGTCGACCATGCTAAGCCTCTACATAAGGCTTCATTCCATTTCAAGCCCGATTAGATAATATACATTTAAATCAAATTTAATCATATATCAATATCGATACAGATATATACAACTTTTATATACACGCTATTTTCAATACCAATCAACATAAATCAAGTAAAATTTTATGATTAATGTTTCACGAATATTAATCAACTTATAATAGTTATGATTTATGTAATTCAGGTGGTATTTAAGCATTTAACATTTTAGTTGTGTGACTTTTGGGTGTAAATTCGGTCATTGATTAGTATCGACCAATTCGAATATTAACGTTCACATGTCACCTTATCTAGCGGTGTGACATTTTGACCAAATTTATCACTTACATAGTTGTATTAAAATCAAATTTTACATATTTCAAGCGATACCCGATAGTGACAATTATTTACACCAACTCTCTTCATCAAAACTGTATTAGATTAGGACTTATGGAATTTGCTAATGGTCAAACTTCCAATATCATCCTTATTCTATTTTATTGTCTAAACGCAAAGTCTTTGGTTCAATAATAATACAAATAATTAGCTGTACTGCTTTAGCCCAAGATTTTGACATTGAGTAGATTTAGTTGAGCATGATGCTAACCTCATATAACTAAGAAGATAAATTATCTATCGAATAGTGTTTCACGTCCAATGTTTCTACTCGACCCAACTACAGTTGTTTGATGCACGACATACCATGATTTAACTATAATCAAAGTGGAGTTTCCATATTGAAGCTCAATGGTATTCTTAAGTTGAGAAAATTGTGTAATATTGTCACATTGATATTTTTTGTTTGACCATAGTTATATTAACCAATAGAAATGTATCGAATGAATCATTCCATGGCCGTATCAATGCATAACCCCTTGGGATCCCCAGCAGCCATGAGTAATACACTACTCAATATTTAAAGAGCGTTACATATTCTAGTCTCAGCAGATGTATCAATATCCAGTCTCATTACACCTTGATTAAGAATATCTAAAACAATATGTTTGTTTTCAATGTGGTAATCTTATGATGATTACGAAATATTATAATTAATACCACAAAACATATCATTGGTAGATTTTCTATTGAATATACTTATATTAAATAAATAATTAATGTAACACATTATATTAAATATTTAATAGAAAGAAAGCACTTTTTATTTCAAATGGTATTTTATTATAGAGTCAGTCATTAAAGTAAATTACAGCACTGCCTCTAAGGAATACCCTTAAATCTATCAATCTCCTGCTTACACTTAGGGCCAATTGAAATCTATATCCCATCCCTTCGGTCAGTTTGATGAGAATTAGTTAAACTGCATCTTTGTGAGTGGATCGGCCATGTTGTTTTAATTATCTACTCTATCAATTAACTCTCTCTGATGCTGGTAAAGTACCTTTATCATGTGAAACTATTCAGAGTATGTTTCTAGACTTCTAGTGAGCCATTATCATTACATTATTATCATATAACAATGATGTAGTATTCTCAGTACTTGGAATCACCCCTAGCTCAGTTGTAAATTTATGAATTTATATTTATACATTGCTTATATTGTGGCGCTATTCAAGGTGATGTACTCATCCTTTCATCTAATCAGCCACAACCTTCTATTGGAACATTTCCAACTTAAAGCTCCTTAATTAAAGTTTGAATATTAATTTAACATTAACATGTTATACTTGATTGCACTTATGAAGTTCGAATCTGAATAATCTTTCATAAGGAGTTCGTTGTTTCTATAAATAATCTCTATTATGTTGCAAATACTTGAGAACATTCTAAACTACCATTTAGTAATCTTAATTTGGATTTGACATTTTCTTCATGCATCAAATACATAAACAAATTATGAAATTGTAGATAATACAAAATGTATGATAATTTATATTGCCAATGCGTAAGAAATCCATCTTAGATATTCCATATTAAATATTTTAGTAAGGTGTCTTTGCATATTGTTTGAGACATTCCTAGCATCCTTTTATACCGATCATTAAACATATCATTTACAAATTAAATGTTGAGTATGAAACAAAGCAGATTATAATGATTTTAACTTAAGCACATCATTACTAATCATAAGTTTGTTGTTTTCCATTTAGAAATAGTATAGTACATATATAGTTCTTTCTTATTAACATATGTTTCCTCTGCATTTTGATTAACAGTCAAACTATTTGATATTTCTATCGAAACGCTTGTTCAACTATGATACTCATCGAACAATGCTTTCTTATCCATTCTTGGATCATATCTGAAAACCCAGAAACTCAATATCGCTTCTGCTGACTTCGAGACACTTTGGTAGTTATGTGCATATAGTCTATTCTAAATCATTATTTAGAATTTTTTTAGCAAAACGAGTCGGCTTTATAGTGGGCCGTGCCACTATTATTACTAATAGAAAAATAGACGTTCTGCACATGCATAGAACAACTAAAATGGTTTATGGTGGACTGTGGCCCTATGATTTAGAATTTTTTGTAACAACACATATGTACCAAAATGTAAAGTCATACCACATGATAATTTTATGAATAAAATTCGTATTAACCTAAGCACGTTGAATGATGAATCTATTATGCTAATTTCAAAAATTGAAATTTATGATGTTATTATTATCAATGTTGCTTACTATATTCCAACTTCTTTGGTCATTCTCTTGAAGGCACATTTGTGGCAGACTAATCATATCCTTTTGATACAAATATTAAAACCATATTTTGATAATGTACTTGGAATATTTTGGATTTACAGATCATACCATATGACAGAGTCAATACTCAAAATGGTTTAATTGGCAACCGAGGATTATCTATTTACAACATTGATAAGAAACTCATATTTTCTCTTCAAAGTGTGAGAATACTTATTAGACACTTTAATGCATTATGTTTATTTAGGTTTGGTCAATTTCATTTCATCCCATATAATCAGTTTCATCTTTGGATCGTATCCGAACTCATTCTGCTACCAATAATTTCTAAAAGAAATTCCTTCGCTGCTAAGTTGGTATTTCTTGAAACAATAATTATTACTTAGTGCAACATAATAGGTATTCATAAACACTTTGTAACAACTCAAAATTCTAGTCATTTGATTTTAAATGTTTAATTAATCTTAAATATATAAATAATTGGACTTTTGGAATTTAATAACTTATAATTCAAATATAGAGAGTGATTAAATATTTGAACCATGAAATTCAGTGTTAATTAAATGGATTTAATAGTTTCATTTAGCTCCTTATAATTTATAAATAATATTGATGAATTCAATTTGTAAATTTTTTACAAATACAAATAGATCGGACAAATATCGATAATTAAATTTAAAACGATACTAAAATCTGTGAAATATGACTTTCAGAAGCAGTCTCAAATTTTGAAAAAACTAGTTTATTAAATCCGTAATAATGAATTATATATGCCATCGAATTTCATAGCAATCAGATGTGTCGTTTGATCATGCGAGATCGAAAAGCATAGAAATTAATTTCAGAAATCAATATAGTAATTAGGTTTGAATAGCCATCTTCTGCATATAGTCGAACTAGGGCTCGAGACTAGTTCCGTTGCGTTCAAAATAGAGATATAACATATAAAACGCCAAGCGGCGTGCCTTATTTGGAGTTCGAGATTTTTGGGTATGTAATATCGGATACTTATAAATAAAATTATACATATACATATATATAAACACGCACATCCATTTTTTATTCTATCAACTCCATGACCAATCAACTCAACCCATACCTATACAATACCCTTCTTGTACGCCCATACCACTCTGCTCTCTTTTTAAACTCGCCTGAGAATGATAAATGGATCTTCCTTTTTTAATCCAAAGTTTAAAAATAAAAAACTAAATATTTACTCAATGAAAAATCATGAAACAAAGTCCATTGAGTTTGTTTGGATGCTGGCTTCGATGCTATAGCCTCGAATTAGAGATCGACGTCTTTTTGGGAGGCTCGACCATAGAGAAATCGACCTAAGGTTAATGGTTTTAGGGATTGTGGTCATCGATGTGACGAAAGGATCTTGGTTTTGGATTCAGGGTGGCATTGTGCACCTTATCGTCGATTTTGGTGGTTTGTGACTTATAGCGACCCAGAATTTCTATCATTTGAAATTCAGATATTTAATTGATTTTAAATATCAACAAGTAAAATTTGTAAGTCGAATAAATTATATTTCGAATATTTAGATTTAATTGGATAATTAAATCGATAATTTAATATTTGAAATTACAGAAATAATTGGGAATTGGGTTTAGTGTGAGTAAAAATGATTTATAAAGTTATATTAAATCATATTGGAGTTAGAACAATGTTTATGAACTTTTAAAATTGAATTAAAAGTTAGTTTGTGAAAATTTAATATTTAATATTTAATTGACTAGTGAAAATAGTCATTTTTCAAACAGTCTCGGTTTTGACGAAACTGGTTTCATCGGATCCGTAATGTTATATTATTGTAGGGTTTCAAATTTCGTGTCAATCGGATTTACCGTTTGTCCGGGGCAAGCCAAAACGCATAGAAAGTTGTTTAATCAATTTAGTTTGAATTTGATCGTTTACTGCCGTAACTCGCACAGATGATCGAATTAGCTCTCGATACCTATTCCATTGTGTCCGGAACGCGGGGTAAACCCTAGAAACGCCGGTCACCGCGCGAGATTTGGAGTTTGGAAAATTTCGAGTGAATAGTGTTTTGGCGAAATTTTCTATAAAAGGACTTCATATTTCACTTTTGCAAACAAATGAAACCCTAACCCTAGTTTCAATGTCAGCCGCTTCCAATAATTTGAATGGCCGAAATACATCCTCTTTCCTCCTCTATTTTCTTTCAATCCATTAGCAATCTAGCAAAACTATCAACTAAAAAATGGAAGATGGCATCGAGATCTACAGTTTGAACGGTGGTGATCGAGTATTATGCGGTGGATCAACGACAATTGGAGCTGGAAGGCGGCGGGTTCGAGCACTCTCGAGCAAGATATGCGACCGAGCTTCGTGACCTTCTGGACGAAGGTGGAGTTCGTCGAGAGCATTTAAATGGTAGTCTCTGATCATCTTCAAACAGAGCACGGGGGTTGCGAAAATTGATGGAGGGAGGTGGCCGCAATGGGTTCCCTCGGTTGCGTGATATCCTAGAGAGGGGAGAAGGAGAAGTAGCGGCAGATTTCCAATGAGAATGAATAACTATTTGTAAGTATTTTCCGCTAAAGGAAAATGATTTGAAATTTGATTTCAAAAGTTGTAAAGGTGAAAATTGATTTGAAATTTGTTTTCAAATGGTTGAAGTGTGGAACTTATATCTTGTAAAGATATTTTTGAAAATAAATAATTTGGGAAATTATTTGTAATCGGGGGATGTTGTGAATATTGATTGATAGTTAAATAACCGACTATCAATATTGACCCTTAAATGGCTATTTGTTGTTAATTGGTTGAAATTAAATGCTACACTTATTTTTAAATTATTGCGCTCGCTATTCGGACTACCCATTCCGAATAGGGATACGACGTAATGGATAGCATTGAAGACCGTGTTGAAGACCGGGTATTTGTGAAAACGATAGGATGACCTATCGATTGTCTCTGCACCGTTAGCTACGGTATGGAGATTTTCTTTATGATGGGAAATTCGATCGGGATTGTGAATACCCGGATTGCAAGGGCTTCTTTGGAAGTTCCTTCGGTTCTGTTCGAACTCGAAACAGACTTGTATGGTTACGTGTCTGACATTACATTTTGAGATATAAAGCAGATTTCTTTCAAATACAGTTTTGTTGGTGGCGGAGAATTTATTATCTTAGCTTAACACCCTTCTCTGAGACGTACGAGCTCAGAGGTTATGTAGTTGAAGGTTATCAGCGATATATTTCCAATTTGGTAATATGGCATGCTGAGTGTTGCTTTGTGATGATTATTTATTGATCATTTGTTGATCAAAGCGTGACTTTGTGAAAAAGCGTGGCTTTGTGAAAAAGCATAGCTTTGTGGATGAGACTTCGTCATACCTCACACCCCGGAAATGGTCAAAACAGGAATATGCGGCAAGGTTATGAAGGTCACGCCTTTTAGGGTATGTCATTTCCTTATGAAAAAGGGTGGTGTCAGGTATGGAGCCTTGATGCTTAACCTATGTGGTTGCTCCAATCTCATTTTCTGTGTGGTTGTTGCTTGGTGATCGAGGGCCCTCTGATAAAGGTCCCAAAGGACCGGGGGGTGGCATATTCGTGTAGTAGTTACCTAGTTATAGAGGTAACCTGACCTTGTGTTGGCAGAGAGTTGGTTAAGTTCTCGGGACGTCCCGCCAGAGGCGATCCCATGTGGTAGTAGGAAGTTCCTTATCCTGAACGTTTGTTGGAAATCCAATTCCCAATGCGAACCCAGTACAATTTTAGTTGTATAACCTGCCATTTACTTATGGTGGTCACCACTATTTAGATGGTAGATATAGTAGGCATAGTTCGAAATGTCTATGTTGGCTAAGATTAATATTCTATTTTCGAAATGCTTTCATCACTATGCACTAATAATAATATCAAAAATGATTTGTTTTGCGTAGTAAGCATCTTTGACTATCATAAGGAGAAATCTCCTCCAATTCTGCTTTTGCATTATGTGTGTGCTGGGAGGCCTTATGGTAGTTTCATTTTCCAAAAGTATTGCAGATATTTTTCACTTCCCTTGTTGTTGTTGTTTTGAAAATAAATAACTGCTTTAGTTCTCACACTAGTCCCATGACTGACCTGGAGTTTATTGTTCTCTTCCCAAACTCTGGGTGCCTACCAATTTCCACATGGGCAGCCTAAAGTCAGGTTATCTGGTCATTCTGGATTCAGAAGTGCTATGGAGCTCAAGTGGCGAGCTGGATGGCGAGACGTACCACTTGTATATGATATTATCTTTTCTGCCGTAGAATTCGCTTGTAAGGACAAGTTTGTATAGCTGCCCATTCTTGTATTGTGTTGCATATTGACTCTGATAATGTAATGTGATGTAATGTAATAACTTATATAGTTTTTTGTTTTAAAGATATTCATTTATATATTATATGTTGTTCCACTGTGATTGTGAGATTCTGATTTTATTCTGTTTTGTTTTCTTACTTCTTCTATCCTTTTCTTCTACCTCTTCTTTTTATCCATAACAGTTCGGTTTTCCGGCATTCGATTGTGCGACCGTTGATACAGTGGACGTAAGAATGCCGCCCTTCGGATCCCGATAAAATCGATTTGTTACATTTGGTATCAAAGCATTTGCTTAAGTGACAACCTTGGCTCTATTGGGAATTACTCATTAGAGATAGAGTCAGTATGTAACAACCCTGTATTTTGTAATTATTTTATTGTATATTTTAATTATTTTTAATGTAAGATTTTGATTTAAAAACTTATTTTACTTATTTGAAATGATTAAATTTATTATTTAAATATAATCTTGATTTTTATATGAGTTATAATTCCAAAATTTTGTAAGTTGAATATTTGCCTGAAATGCTGATTTTGGTCAAAATAGTCAAACTGTGACTTTCAACTTAAAATTTTAAAAGATTAAAAATTTAAATTTTTTCTTTTATTATGAAAGTACATAAAATTATAAGAACACCACTTTTCGTTTCGTTGAAATTGGATGTAAATTGTGAAAGTTATACCCTTTACAATATTGTGCGTATATAGGGTTATTTAACAATGACTATTTTAAATTGTATAAATTACTTCTTCTTTGTTTTATTTTATTTTAATATGTGATAATATGTTATATAATGTATATTTTGACTTTTAAGTATTTTTAAAATGATAATATAATTTTTCTAAAGTTCATTTGAATTTATTTCTAATTTTAAAAGCCTAGTCTACAATTTTAAGCCATTTTCTTAATTTAATTATATATAATTAAAATTTATTTATTTATTTTATGCACTCGCTTTTATTTGCTGTGTTTTACTTTATTTAATTCATTTTACATATATTTAAATTAAAGTAAATTTTTCCAAAGTGTATTGAAGTTATTTCTAATTCTTAAGTCAAGTTTTCATTTTCTGTGCTATTTTTCTTATTTTAATCATATCTAATTAATATTTAATTATTAATATTTTGTTTATCTGTTATATTTTCGAATTTTAACTGAGATTTTAATTATTTTCAGTTATTTAGATGTATATGAATATATGTATAGGAAGTTTAAAAGGTTTGAAAGCAAAGAAACGTAAAACCGTTTTAACGTTTCTTCTTCCGTTTCTTTTCCAATTAATAGATTTAATTTCCTTTGACCGTTCTTTTCTTTATTGTAGTTGTGCATTTCTTACCTCATTTTCACATGAAAACATTCCTTTCCACTTCATAATAATTTTATAATGAGATGTATAATTTTCCAAGACTAACAGTGATTTATGCACAATTTTAGAACACTGTTTGGTATTTTTAAGGCATTTTCTTCATTATTTTATATTTTTTTCAAATTATACTATTTGTTACCTCATATTTCTAATTGATTTCGGTTTTTAAAGTATTTTCTCCTGAAATTTTGTTTATATAAAGTTTTAAAAGGAAAAGCATATGGAAGATTGTAAATCACTTTGAAACGTAAGCCCTTTTATTTGCCCAAACCCTTCATTTCCTTAAACTCCTCAATTAATTGCCTTAGCCGTGTAAAACCCTAATGTAGCCGTCATCTCATTAGGTTTTCATGTGAAAAAAAAAGATCATTTTCATTTGTTTCTCACGGCTTCAAAGATCTGGTAATGGCTTCCCTTTCTTTTTCTTACTTTTCTACTTATTTTCCCTAAATTTTAATTTTTTTTCATTTATTTAAATACTTTGGCTTTTGTTTTCTTAAAAATCTAATTTTGGAAATTTTCTTGAAATGATTTCTGATCATTTTTCCAAATAAAAATAAACAATGTCTGAAAATTTGATTTGGATAAAAAGTGTAACTTTAATAGAAATTCTAAATTTTATAATTCTACAGGCAAATTTTTCATCTTGAACTGTATACAATTGTGTAACATTTGTTTCACTTTTGTTTTGGTCAGATTTGTTGTATACTTTAAAAAAAAAGTTAGTAATAATTAGTGTGAAACGGGAAATAAACTTTACATTTCTTTTATATATGTTTACATCTGTTTCTTAACTTTATATTTAACAATCAACTGGATGAAGCTAAATCAAATGTTATTAATTATGGTACAATAGCTATTAAATTTTGGTTTAAAGTGATGGTAGAAACGTCAGTATTTTAAATTTATTTAATAAGAGAAACAAAATAATTTGTACGTTATTTAATAAGAGAAACAAAATAATTTGTACGTTACTTTGGGCATATATTTAATTGTTGCTCTTGCCTTTTCGTTATCTATTTGATTTTTTTTCTTTTCTTGCGTTAACAATGCAAAGTTTTCAGCCGTATATCCTCTTTTGAGAATCCAAAATCTTGCTCAAATCTTGCCTTAAATCATTTCCGTGTGTGAATTATTTCTTTCCCTCTTGCCTCCCATACGTTTCCACCTATTGGATAGAATTGAATGCCTTAATTGCCTCTACCGTTTAAGCATTTTTCTCTTGCCTGCCCTCTACATAAATTATTGAGCAAATGTTAATATATATTTCACGTTCAAAAGTTCCATACCATAAATTTTTCATTTTGCTTCCAGCAAAATTTGCGTAAGCATCTCCTGAAGGTATGAACCGGCGCATGCTTTTCCTTTCATTTTTTTTTCTTTTTTTTTCTTTCTTTCTTCTTTTCACTCTTGTTTTATTTCATTTGTTCTCCTTTCATTGTTTTGCTTTGGGTTGTTGATACAAAATCATATCTTGGCTATCTTTCAACTCAAATCAAAAGTCGTGAAATTGTGCTTGTCGTGCCTTTGGAGTCGTGATTGTATGTTGTTTTGGTCTCTAGCTTTGAAAAAGGTGAGTCTTTCTCACTCTGACATATATACTTATGAAAAGTGGATTGATGACAAGTGTTTAGTAATGTAAAATGTTTATGCAAGTTAATGATGATCATATGATATGCTATGCCGTGTTATTACCATGTTATTACCATGTTAAAACTGTTAATTTTCACCTGACATCTGATACATGACTGTATATTGTGATATTGACATTGTTTATATTATTTCTGTATATGATCACACTGCAAGTTCCCTGTTAGGATAAAAAATCATTATGGGCTGAAATGATAGGCTTGAGTTATTTTATTTATTTATTTAAACTTGGGATTGCGGGTTTGAAATGATAGAACCCGGAATTTTACATTTTAAACTGCGGATTGAAATGATACATATCCGTATCACTTGACCTAGGTTAGAAAACTATATACAGACCCATGGTTATTCTATAAAGTGCTTTGAATATTTTAAGTATTTTAAAAACATAAAATTATGAAATTTGATTTAAATAGATTTTGAAAGGTTTTAAAATAAATAAATTATGATTTTTCTATGTGTTAAAAATGTAATTTATGAATGGATTAACTGGATTTTGAAATATAACTTATGTTTGAAATTTGGAATTTTGACTAAAAATGATATTTAAGTCACATGAATAAAATGGACTTTAATTTGGAAATGGTAAATATGATAAATTGATTTATATTTGAATTTAAGTGATTTATTAAAGAATTATTGATTTTCTATAAATTTAAGTGGTTGAATAAATGACTGTTGAAAATGAAATTTTAAAATATAACTTGACTTGAAAATGTGAAATTTGAGTTTTAACTAAAGATGTTAAATTAATCAAATAAAATGGAAGTTTAGTTAAATTTGTAAAATGGTAATATAAATCTGAAACGTATAGGTTTTAATTTATGAAAGAAATGTATAGGTTTTAATTTATGAAAGAAACGTATAAGGTTTAATTTATGAAAGAAACGTATAGGTTTTAATTTATGAAAGAAACGTATAGGTTTTAATTTATGAAAGAAACGTATAGGGTTTAATTTATGAAAGAAACGTATAGGGTTTAATTTATGAAAGAAACGTATAGGGTTTAATTTATGAAAGGAACGTATAGGGTTTAATTTATGAAAGGAACGTATAGGGTTTAATTTATGAAAGGAACGTATAGGTTTTAATTTATGAAAAAAACGTATAGGTTTTAATTAATGAAAGAACGTATGGTGTTCTAATTAATGATAAGAACATGTAAATTCCTAATTAATGAAAGAAGGTATAAGTTTTAATTAATGAAAAAAACGTGTAAAGTCCTAATTAATGAGAGAACATGAAAGTTTTAATTAATGCAAGAACATGTAAAGTTTTAATTAAGAAATAAACATGTAAACTTTTAAATAGTGTGGTATTGATTTAATTAATAAATGTTCATTATTGTAATAGGAATATAAAATTTAAAACGTACATTTGACACGTAGATTTTAATCAATGTAATGGTGTATTTTAAGTTGATTAAAATGATAAATGTTACTTATTGTAATAATAATGTAAGTTAATAAAGTGCTTTTAACTTAACATAAGAATTTCGGTTTAAATTGTATATTACAGTAAGAAAGTTTATTTAACTATAAGGCTATGATAAATTGACATGTTAAAATTTTAAGCTTATCAATACTTTGATTTTATACAATGTAAAGTGGAAAGTAGTACATTCCAAAAATGCTATGATTCCTTAAGGTAACATTTCCTAAATGCTATGATAATTTAAAGGAATATTTCAAGTTTAATAAATTTAAAGAAATATTCAATGATTTGAAAATTTGGGTTTTATTTGAATGATATAATATTGAATTATTTTTGAAATGGAAATGATACAATTGTGATATTGTTTTGAAATGAGTATGATATTTTGGTCTTGAAAGTATAAATTATTTGAAATAAATATCCATGGGTTATAATAACGATTGGTTGTTAAAGAGACCGGGATCGGATATTGTCTTATAGCCGGACAATACCGAAAACCACTTTAACAACTGTGTACGCGGTGGAGATTCCAGAATGAAGTAGGATGGTGGCGACGTTCTCGAGGTATGTTACGTGGACCCAACTCCCGTGAGTTGGCATATATGACTAAAACAGGAGCTATACCGGGCTACACAAAGGGTCGCACCCTTTCATCGAGCATGCTCCATCGGAAACTATTCTATTACTGTTGTGATTCGATTCGGTGGCGCCACTTTGATTCGGGGGTATTGTTCGAGGTGGGCGGAAGCTGCTGGCTTGCCGTCACCACCGGCCAGGGAGTGCAAACGGTGTATCCACCCTGGCATTGCCTCGCGTGCCGTGTCATATCCTTATATCGAGCCCACTACGATTTTGGTTTTAAAGATCCGACCGCGTTAAGGTTCACCATCCCCTTAACGCTATTTTCTATATGATTATACTTTACTGATTAGACACTACCGTATATAGTGTATATTACTACATAGTAAATAGTTTAACGGATCCTTAGAGGATGGGCGGTCCCAAGCATCCTTTAAGTTACTGATGCATTTTGTTTACTGTTCACTTGAGTTGATTTACAGTTTATAAGTATTTATGTCCTGACTCGAGTGTTTTGTGTTTTGCTTTACGCTCGAGTCAGATTGATTGAGTTAGCATTCAAGATTCACCTTCGGAGTTGGAGCTTTCCTTGAAGATCCAGCCATCAATTTTGTTTCAGTATCCAGTGTTTCAGTGATGTATCTGATTTGTACCTGATGTATCCTGTTACTCTTCTGTTGTATCTTATTTAACTCTGATGTATCTCATATTTATATAGTAGCTTCATGAACTACTATCTCTTTTTCTTCCGCTGCATTTTTATATACTCTGTATCTGTGATCTGCGATTTTTATTTACTGTATATCCTGAGATTTGCCAAATTTTTATTTACAACGCGGTATTTTGAGCAATTCAATTCCGGCATGAGTGTCTACCTATACACTTATAATGGATGCGAATGGTTGAAAATACTGGGTCGTTACAGTTGGTATCAGAGCTTTGGTAGCTCTAGGCAAAACTCAGCATATAGAGTGAATGTATTTACAGAATCACTTTCATTCGAGTTTGAATCTCTTCCCTTTTGACTCGATTCCTTTGAATTTTGGAACGTTCCCTGCGGTTCCAAAGTCCATTCTTATTCCCCGCTATTCATCTACATTTGATTCTGGAGTATCCCACAACTCCACTTCGAATGATCTTTATAGTGAATTGGGGGTCCCGCCAATCTCAAAAATTTTCTTGTAAAAGGAGTGAAACTCCTTTACAACAGCATCGATTCACCAAAAATTTTATATCCTCGGTTTAGATGCTAGTATCTCCTATTATCCCAAACTCTATCTCTTGAGGTCGAATGTAGATTTACCCCAGAAAATCCACTTCGATCTTATACTTTAAGTCACGGTTGACCCGATTAAGGTTGCCCGTGATTTATTTTAGCTTATTCACCTCCCTACTCTGTATTTAATCATCTTGTCTTTTGTTTTCAACATATTTTCAAACATTTTGTATTGTATTTGTCAATCTATATTTTTTTTATATTGTGTTGTTGGAGTTGTTGATGTTGATTTGGGTTTCCGATCGATTCGTCTGATCAACGCTATCGATAGGATTTCTAAAACACTTTGACAGAACAAACTGACACGATATTATTTTAAATTTTGTTTTGGTTAAAGAAATAAAATTTTGATATATATATTTATGGAACTTAATAAAACGATTCAAATTGATAATTTGAAATGATAATACTTGATTTATCATTTATTGTTCTATAAATGAATTTATAAATAATTGTTTATAAATTTATATGGGAACTTAAATGAATTTAGAAAAAGAAATTTGAGAATTTAATTTCCGATGGTTCCAAACCTTTTGTTTAAAAGTTTAAAGGGATATAATATTTATAATATTTTCAAATAGAAATTTGTTTCCAAAGAATTTTAAGTTTAAAATTAGTACTTTTCTCTTTGTCGCAGGAAAATAACTTCGGTGATGACTGCAGCATCATCGACGTTCATTTTCGAGTTTCGAAGTGAAGAGACTGTTCTGTAGTCTTGCTACAGCTTTGTTTTGGGAAATTAAATTGATTTGAATTTCTAAAATATGACTTAATTTATAATATATATAGATATATGATTGAAATTTGATTTGACATATTATATATATATTATTACTTATCTCTAAATGGTTTGAAGAAACAGAAATTTAATTCTTAAATTTTATTTTTAACAATAATTTCAATTATAAAAAGAAAATCAAAAAATTTGGATAAATGATTAAACTTGAGATAATTGAATTGGAAAGTTTTATTTGTATGACGCAATTTCATTCCAATATAACTTACCTTAATTTCAGAAGTTAACAATGTAATTGGGTAATATACAATATAAAAAGATTTTATAAATAAAATTTGAATGGTTATAATTAATGTTATACACTTAAATTTTAATTATAAAACGATTAACAGAGGTAAATATAATAAAGGGTAATTGAATAACTTATAACAAAATAATATTAAAAGAACTAAGAATAAAAGAAAGCAGTTATATTAAGTGTAAGTATGTTTAACATAAGTGATAAATATAGTGAGAGGAATAAATTTAGTTTTATTTAGGAATAAAGAAGAACTAAATTTATTAAATACATTGTGAGTGTAATAAATGATTATTTTTCAAACCCATGGTTTTGAAATTTGTTAATTTATGATGATTGGATAATAAGATAATGAAATTTGAGATAGTTAAGATTTATTTAACTTGTGTAAAGATTTATTCTCTATTTAAGTTGAAATTTCCATGCTTTCAAATCTATTTCCTTATTTTGTTTTCCAAACTATTTTTTGTTATCCTCCTCCTCCTTATCTTGCTATAAATTGGTATAGGAATCTTTCTATAATCTTTGATAGATCTTTGGTAATCATTTTGAATCCACCTTTTTCGTGCTTGTGTTCTTAATTTTGGAGAATCTTGGAAAGATCAGCTCCACCTTGTAAAACTTACTTATAACAATAGCCAGCATGTATAATTTCATTCTTCTTGTCATCTTATCTTAATCCTATTTCACTCTATCTTTTCTGGGCCCTTCCATACCTCATTCCTTTTCGAGGACGAAAAGTTTTGAGTGGGGGAGAGTGTAACAACCCTGTATTTTGTAATTATTTTATTGTATATTTTAATTATTTTTAATGTAAGATTTTGATTTAAAAACTTATTTTACTTATTTGAAATGATTAAATTTATTATTTAAATATAATCTTGATTTTTATATGAGTTATAATTCCAAAATTTTGTAAGTTGAATATTTGCCTGAAATGCTGATTTTGGTCAAAATAGTCAAACTGTGACTTTCAACTTAAAATTTTAAAAGTTTAAAAATTTAAATTTTTTCTTTTATTATGAAAGTACATAAAATTATAAGAACACCACTTTTCGTTTCGTTGAAATTTGATGTAAATTGTGAAAGTTATACCCTTTACAATATTGTGCGTATATAGGGTTATTTAACAATAACTATTTTAAATTGTATAAATTACTTCTTCTTTGTTTTATTTTATTTTAATATGTGATAATATGTTATATGAGATAATAAAGGTTTAACTTTTGTAAAGTTGAAATAAATTTGAATTATTATGATAAAATATATGATGTGAAATTTAACTAAAGGAAGTTAAATAAATCAAATCAAATTTGGAAGTTGAATAATAAGTTGTATAACTGGTTAAATGTAAAAATGTAAGTAAAACCAATTATTAAAATGGTTAAACAACTTTGTTAAGCAAAACCAGGTATGAATCTGAATAAGTGATAAAATTGACTTTGGTAAAAGTTAAATAAAATTTACTTTGGAGTTGGAATCTGAATTGGATTTATAAGTGGAAATTTGAAATGGAATATAACTTAAGTGATGCAGAATGAAGTTGATTTTGGTATCGAAGTAAAATAATGAAGTGAATTAAATGGATATGAATTTGAGTTATATAAAGGAGATTCAACTTTATTTGTAAAATAAATTAGTAATTGAACTAATGAATTGAATATTAATCAATCGAATGTAAATGAATTGATATAGAATAATGGATATAAGTGTAAATTCATTTAAGGCTAATTGAATGTTAAACCAAATTGAAGGTAAACAAAGTGAATATGAATGTTGAATGTAAAGAGAATAAATTCGGTTGTGTTGGTTATACATTGGTTGTTAGATTATTGTTAATTGATTGAATAGAAATTCATATGCAATTGAATGAATAGAAATTGAAAGCTAAAGCAATTAAATTCAAATTGGAAGTTACGTAAATTTAAATTGAATAGAAATTGATTTGAATTGAAAGTGAACAAATGTGAATGTAAACTAATTGAAAATGAATAATTGAATGTCGTTGTATATGAATTGGTTGTAAACAATTACAAGTAATGTTGAAATCATATAAGTTGCTTATAAACCTTGTGTAGTATGCATTTCTTTTAGTATGCATTTGTTGTAGTTGTTTAAAAGAGTAAAATGTTAATGACTTCTTATATATGTCACTTACGTGTTTATATTGAGTAAGTACAGGTACCGGGGCTACTGTTAGCGAGCTTTGGGTTGCGCAAAATTCTAAACAAGTAACTGTTTTGCTTAAAAATGCTAAAAAGGTACGCCTACGTAATAAAATTAGGAAATATGAACTGTTTTTCTATTTTCCGACCGTGTGGGTCGATGTATATATATTTATATCTATTGTGATATTGTAAAAGCTCCTCCATACAAAGGAGGTTATGGCAAAATTTTCTGAAAATTTAAGGCGTTAGAAAATTTTCGGGAAATTTTGGAAATTATTTTGTGAAAACTAAGTTTTGATTTGAAGTTAAAGGTTAAACGATATAGTTGATTTTGAAAAGATAACTATATATGGATTTGAAAACTTAGTAAATATTTTGTAAGAGGTTTAACTATTGAATTTTTGGAAAAGTTGAACACTTAAAAGATTTGTAAATCAAATTCGAACGAATTGTTTTGAAAAATTAATGAATTTGGGGCATTTTTCTTACTTGGTAATTTCGAGGACGAAATTCTTTTAAGGGGGGAAGTTTGTAACGACGCAGAATTTCTGTCATTTGAAATTCAGATATTTAATTGATTTTAAATATCAACAAGTAAAATTTATAAGTCAAATAAATTATATTTCGAATATTTAGATTTAATTGGATAATTAAATCGATAATTTAATATTTGAAATTACAGGAATAATTGGGAATTGGGTTTAATGTGATTAAAAATGATTTATAAAGTTATATTAAATCATATTGGAGTTAGAACAATGTTTGTGAACTTTTAAAATTGAACTAAAAGTTAATTTGTGAAAATTGAATATTTTAATATTTAACCGACTAGTGAAAATAGTAATTTTTCAAACAGTCTCGGATTTTGACGAAACTAGTTTCATCGGATCCGTAATATTATATTATTGTAGGGTTTCAAATTTCGTGTCAATCAGATTTACCGTTTGTCCGGGCAAGCCAAAACGCATAGAAAGTTGTTTTGTCGATTTAATTTGAATTGGATCGTTTACTGCCGTAACTAATGCAGATGATCGAATTGGCTCTCGATACCTATTCCATTGTGTTTGGAACGCGGGGTAAACCCTAGAAACGCCGGTCACCGCGCGAGATTTGGAGTTCGGAAAATTTCGAGCGAATAGTGTTTTGGTGAAATTTTCTGTAAAAGGACTTCATATTTCACTTTTGCAAACAAAATGAAACCCTAACCCTAGTTTCAATGTCAGCCGCCTCCAATAATTTGAATGGCCGAAATACATCCTCCTTCCTCCTCTATTTTCTTTCAATCAATTAGCAATCAAGCAAAATTATCAACTACAAATTGGAAGATGGCATCGAGATCTACAGTTTGAACGGTGGTGATCGAGTATTATGCGGTGGATCAACGGCAATTGGAGCTGGTAGGCGGTGGGTTCGAGCACGTTTCTCGAGCAAGATATGCGACCGATCTTCGTGAGCTTCTGGCCGAAGGTGGAGTTCGTCGAGAGCATTTAAAATTGTAGTCTCTGATCATCTTCAAACAGGGCGTGGGGGTAGCGAAAATTGATGGAGGGAGGCGGCCGCGATGGGTTCCCTCGGTTGCGTGATATCCTGGAGAGGGGAGAAGGAGAAGTAGCGGCCGAGATTGCAAGAGCTTTAGATCTGCGGCCTGGATTGTTTAGGTTAAAAAATTAAAATAAAAGTTGCAAAATTTATATTATATAAATTGTGTAAACTTTAAAAATCAATATCTCTTTCATACGAGGTCGGAAATTCACGAAACGAATTGCGTTGGCTTCGTTTTGATGAGCACTACGCAATGGAGCTGGTTTGGGGTCGTTTGGAGCTAGTGATAATTTTGGGTAAAATTAAACACATCTTTAATTTTATTCGAAATAAAACGCCACAACTGTTATAGAAACTCAAGGTGAGAACTTCTCAGTCAATCTAATTGTTTCGACTTAAATTTTAAATAGTTAGATCTAAATTTTCTTGATTATGTGATTGGATGATAGTTGTCACGACCCGATTTCCACTCCCGGAAAATCGCGTCATGAATTAAGAAAGAAAGGGATAGAAGAAGAAAAGAAAGAAGAGAAAGAAGAAACAACACAAGAATCTCAACAGCGGAACGAATAAATTATATTAATAACAAAGTATTACATAGTATACATCAAATATCAGAGTTACACAGACATATACAACACATACTAGACAGTTATAAACACCTGTCTAGTTATTACAACTCAATACAAAACAGAACACTCAGAGGTACAAAACACAACGGAAAACTATATATAACTATGCGCAGAAGTCTCCTGCTCCATATGCTCCTCCACAATTCGTCAAAGCTAATCCTGAATCCTAACCTGAATTCTCTTGACTACTCATAAAAAATTTGAGTACCCAAGAGTTATAGAAAAACAGAAATAACTCCGGGTCAGACATGGGTCTGGTGTGAGTAACAGGTTAAAGTTGCTTAACTTTAAAAAACCTTTGAAAAGAAAAGGTATCACGTAAGACTTCCCACACATAAACATGGAAAAGTTTTTACCTTACGCTAACCAAAACATTTGATAGGAAATCAGATGATATTATAATAGTGTCTAGGGTTTTCAAATAAAATACAGAAATAGCTGAAATGCTTACATCTCACATTCCAACATAGTTGGGCACAACTAATACGTACGGCACTTATTGGATTTTGGATTCCATACAATGGCAGGGCTACTGGGGTACCGCCCGTCACAGTACGTGGCCTAGATCACCGTACCGAGGAGCCACCCTAACTCCCCTGCAACACAAAGCCGGACCCGTTCCTTACTGAACAGTTCCAAATAAGACAACCCCGACGGTTGTCATGATCAACCGTCCCACACAGCCGAAATATAAAGGGACCTCTAGACAGGGGTAAATCTTACTCTCAAGTGGGGGCTACCCACGAAGCTTTGCTGCACCTCCCCTGTTTTAGCCATTCCCGGTTGATGAGGCTTGAGGTTACGATTACCTTTATAGAACACAACACTTAGAATGCTCATCGTCCACCTGACGATGTTCTGAAAGCATTCAATCCATACAAGTTCGTTCCGGGTTCGAACGAAACCGAAGGCATTATCTCGTTACACTCGTATTGGAATCACCCTCAGAGTTAACGACAATAACCCTTGCACTCTGATTCACCATCTCGAATCTATAAGACCTATTCCGTCAAACTCATTACGGAATCACCCACAGAGTTATACTGACGTATAGCCCTTACACCTCGAGTCTTCACTCGCTCCACTTGGATTAACGACCTAACGTTATTTGGAATCGATGTGGTTTTCGGATGTCCAAATATGGAAACCCGATCCCGGTCTCATCGAAAACCAAAGCGTGTCTTTTAGGGTCCAAGTTGTTTTAAGTTTAAAACATTTCAATTCATTATCTAAATATATACAGATAGATAATTCACAACACAACAGATAATCAACATTATCATTATCAACAGATAATCATATCATAATCAAATAATACATATTATCATCCAAAAGCAACCAATGCATCCATATCACATACACTACTCATCTCCTAATTGAGATTACAAACCAAACCAGTCAACCAATACCAATCATCAAACATAAGCAAATGATCAAATGATCACACTTCTATAATTAATTTAAAATGAATTAAATTAATTACTCAATCTCTAATTAATTTAAAATGAATTAAATTAATTACTTCATCATCAATTCTTCTTAACTTAACCATCCATTGATTTCAAATCAATTTATAAATAATCATTCAATTAATCATTATTGATTAACATTCTCTAATTACAATAAGTAATTAGCTTATAAGTTAATTACACAAGTTAATAATATTAAACCCTTGCAAATAAATAACTTGAAAATTGCTAAATTAATTGATTAACTAAAACTAATTACATTAATTATTTATTCATTATTAATTATACTTTAATTAATCAATTCAAATTACATCATTAATTAATTAATTAATGATTTCTAACTACATTTAATTAATTACATAAGTAACTAATCTAAAATTAATCCCTACATTTATATTAATCACCCTTGATTAATAACCATTCAATAATTAACTACATTAATTACTCAACCCATAATTAATTATTCTTAATTAATTATCTAAATCAATCCTCTTGATTAATTTCAAAGTAATTTAAATCCAAATTACTTCTATATCAAATACCTTTAATTACATTCAGTAATTATTAATTAATTACTTCCTTAAGTAATTACATATTCATAAATTACATAAAGTAATTATCAACCATCCACAAATGTTTAAACCAATTAAACTTAATTAATTAATCTAACAAATCACATTGACCTTAATTAATTACATTAAGTAATTAATTCTTTAATTACTTCATTAAGTAATTAAATCTAAACAATTGATTATTAATTAATTAATTAATCTAATTAATTACCAAAATTAATCACATTAATTAATTGTTAATACCTTAAATTAATGACCTCATTAACATTTCTTAATTACTTAATTAAGAAATTAACTTAAATTAATCACCATTAGTTATTAAGTAATTAATATTTAATTACTATTTAACTAATCTCTAATTATTAATTATCTAAGTGTTAATTAAAATCTTAATTATCATTAATCACTTGATTAAATAAATCTTAATCATAAATTAAAATTTAATTAACCATCCTTAATTATAGATTAATTAAACTAATTAATTAATCTCAAATTAAATTAAATATCATTAATTATTTAATTAAACTTCCCATTATTTAATTAATTAAATAATTAATATTCATCTTAATTACCTTAATAATCAATGAATCCAATCATTAAACATTTATTTATCTTTTAGATAAACATTTCTTATTAAATCATGCATTTAAAAAAAAAACAAAATGTTTTTAAATTCACATTAAATTCAATTTAACATTTCTTTTAAACTTAAAGACTCAAACTTATTTAAAATAAGATTTTAAACAATACAACTTAATCTTATATGTTTACAAGAAACATATACTTTGTTAATAAGTTTAAAAAGAATTTAAATTTCAATTCAAATCAGATTCAAACAAATTTAAAAATTACTTTAACATTTGAAATTCAACTTTCAAACTTATTTTAGCTTTAACTCTTTAAACTCTTTCTATAATTTATACCTTTAATTCAAATGCAAACCATTTGAAAACAATTTAAATTTAAATCTTTAATTTAAAAACTGAAGTTTAAAAATAGATTTAGAAACTCAGAGTTTGAATTCATTTTGAATTCCTAAATTAAATACTTAACCTTCCATTCCAAATACAAATCACATATGCATTTACACTTGAGAGTTTGAAATTCAAATTTTGAATTTAAAAACATAATTGATTTCAAGTTTCAAACCATCAAAATTTGAATTCATATTCAAACTCCAACTAAAACTCAGTTTTAAATCTCACTTAAAAATTTAAACTTACCTTTTACATTTAAACAGAAACAGTTTTCTGTTTTATAAACAAAAACTTAAACTTTGAAATTCCCAGAATTTAAATAATTTCAAAAGAACAGAATTTAAACTTATTTAAATTCATACTTGAATTCAGTTTAAAAACCCAAGCCACAATTTTAGTTGCACCTTAATTCAAAATTTTAAAAATCTGGAAACAGTTTCCTGTTTCCCCTTTCTTTTTCTTTTTTTTATATTTTTAACCAATTTGAAATTCTGCATTTAAAATTATTACAAAATAATAATTCAAACTATTTGAATTCAATTTCAGACTCAAGTTAGATTCTAAGTTCAAAGTTTCAGATTAAATTAAAACTTTATTTTAATTTTTTTTTTTTAAAATAAACAGAACAGAACAGTTTCTGTTTAATAAAGCCTGAATATACACACACTGAACTCCCCCATTTACTTCGAGTCAGTTCCCCTACTACTCCGAGTCATTTTCTATTTCCCCCGAGACCAACTCGAGTAAAATCCCTGCAACCAACATCAACTCCAAACTGAAACATTAACTCACTGCAGTGTCAATCCTGTCAACACCATTAACTACCATCTCCGACCACCATCATCGACCAAACTCCGGTGATAGCTTCTTCACCTCACCATCCACCAACACTCCCAATAGCTTCAAACTCGATGCACTGAGGAGTTAGGATTGACCCAAAAACTGTAACCCTCAATAAACTAGGGTTCAACACATTAAATTCCCAATCTAAATTCCAAATTTGAATTGCAGACCATATCAATGATTTTCCTATGATTGTTGATAGCTACACTCACTCTAGAATAAATCTCAATCAAATTCATTGCTGGATTCAACAAAACTTGACCAAAATAAAAATGCAGATGATTTGGAACTACACCCATTTACAACAAAAATAAATTTTAATTTCTGTTTTAGAATTCCTGAGTTTACTCAATAAATCCTATTAGTAACTTATGCTAATCTAAAACATCATGATTTATACAAAGCTAAAAAACAAGTCAAAGGAAAGAACTCAGAGATCAAACATGAGTTTTGAAATTTTGAAGCACAGGCATGAAACTTTCTTCAACATGTACACAGGCATATATCACAAGTATAAAATTCACAGCCATTTCATATAAGTTCATATCAAATTTTTAAAAGAAAACATAAACAACTTTACCTATTAAATAAGTTTATAAGTGAGTTACTCACCTCTATTCAAAGTGCAGAGCATATGTCAACATGCAGATTCCAGATTGAACATGCAGAAGCTTGAATGTATTTTGAAGAATGCAGATCCTTGTTTGAAATTAAGGTATGCAGACCTCTGATCCAAGATTATGAGATGCAGAGCCTCAATCTTTAAATTGCAGGGCTTCTACTTGATGTATGCAGGCCTCAAATTTGTTATGCAGGTGCCAGAGTTTTCAAATGCAAGAACATGCAGGTCTTTGCTTTCATGATGAAATGCAGTGCTCAACTTGATTCACCAGATTTCATGAATGCAGATCCAAATGGTTGCATGCAGGCCTCTCTGCTTGAAATTGCAGATGCAAAGGAATGCAGTTTTGAAGTATTGCATCTTGATTATGGATGTGGATGAGATTTGAGATGCAGGCTTTGTTTTCAGATGCAAGAGCATGCAGGTAATATTTTGAGTTTGAGGAGTTGAATGCATGAATGTATGCTGCAGGTTTGTATATTGGAAAGAGGAGTTTGTTTGATGCAGATTTGTAATTTTAAAGGATGCAGATTTGTTGAATTTGAAAAGAGGAGTTGAAGGTTTGTTTGGGTTTCAGACATGAATGCAAATGTATGCAGATTTGAAAAATGTAGTTTTGAATATTTGAAGAGTTTCAGATTTGAACATGAATGAGGATGAAGTTGATCTTTTCTTGATTAAGGAATGAATAAAAATGCATATGAATGAAGAAACAAAAATGATATGAATGTATTTTCAGAAAATGAATTAAAAGAAAATTTAAAAATAAAATTGACACTTGTCATACTAAATAGACACTTGTTAGCTTAAGTTCCAAAATACATACACATGTCTCCATAAATGATTAATTAATGTTTAATTAAAGTTAATAAGCATTAAGCCTTGTTAATGAATTCTTATGCAAAATTATGTATTAAATAATTCTAAAGAACAAAGAAAAAAACAATACACAATTAAATCATTTGAAAAAGAAACTTTTAAAACAAATTTATAAAAGAGCTTGTAACATATTTTAATATACAACTTGAATTAAAAATGAATTTGAAACTAATTAAAACATTTATCTCTTATTTAAAATCATATAGTATTTTAATTAAATATTTTTGAAAAGCTCAAATTAAAAATAAATCACCATTCTATTTTCAAAACATATTAAAATTATACTATACTCATTTAACTAAAAACAACTTATCTATTTAAAATATATACAGATACATATACATTTATTAAATAGAAAACAATTTATTAACTCATTAAAAATAATTCACAAATTAAATTTTTAAATAAAAAAGATTATTGAATCAAATATCAAATTTATTAACAAAATTATCAATTCAATATAAATTTAAACCCAGATTATTAAATTTACATTGTCCAAAATTCCGGGTCGTTACAATCCTTCCCCCTTAAAAGAATTTCGTCCCCGAAATTTAAAACAAAGGCTATTTAATAATCTATTTACAGATTTTATTTTAAAACACAGCATATGTTAAACATATGCCAACAACCAAAGCAATCAATTCACACAATCAGAACAAATCTAATTATCCAAAAAGAATTTCGGATAAAACTTCACGAGTTTCCCCGGTATATATATATCGGGATACTCGCTCTATCGAATCCAATCAATCAATACTACTAAGCTATAGAGCTCCTAACAACAATTCTATACAGAATATCAGACTACAGACGAGTCTGACACAACAAACAAACCATCCTAAACTGCTGGTCCCTCAACCAGAAATATCAAACACATACTCCCTCAGAGATATGTGAAACATACTGAATTCCAGTTATCCAAACTGGCAATTCAACACTAGAAAACCAAACACTGATCTAACCCAAAAACACAGAAGAAACCAAAACACTTCAGAGCGAGCTTCCCAAACTTACAGCTCCTTGGGTCAGAGAAAAAACTTAACCAAAATCACATCTCCAATTCCAGAATCCAAATTTCTCTGCCTCTTATCCAAATAAACTCTTCGGACAATCCTGGGCTACCAACACTCATCCTAATCAGCTCAACTCTTGCTGATTCCATCAGAAACAGACTGAAGCAAAACAATCCAATGATCTCCTCAAGATCACTCAAAAACCAAGAACACAAACCCTGCTTCTCAACAACAGAAGACAGAACAAACTTCTCCTTATCCGGAAAAGAAAACAGAAACATCTCCAAACTGCTTCCGCTGCGCAACTCTGATCCGAAACAAAAGAAAATGCTGACGAAAAGCACAAGCACAGACTAAACAACCCAGCACAGAAATATGGTTCCACATATCCATAAATAAAACTCAGATGTCCCTCCCAAACCTGAGTTGCTTCACCAAATTCTATCTCAAGGAACCATCCATCTACTAACTGAACCACCAGCTCCAATCCTGGTAAGAAAACTCGATCTCCAGATGCAGACAAACTCTGATTTCCAGAAGACATCCAGACAATCTCCAACAAACACAAGAGAACATACTATCGCAAGTCACTTTTGCGATCAACTCAGCCTGAATCCAAAGAAAACTGCTCTCTCTCAACCAAACAGAACAGCTTATGCTGACTTAGCCAACTTACCAGAGAAAAGATCCACTCTGCTGCTTCTGAACTCCACTTCAGAAAAACTACCCAGCCAGAAGACTCCCTACCAACTCAGAATACTCTGCCAAACTCAGCCACATCACCTGGCAGACTCACTTCTTATTCTTATTCCAAGGAAACATCTTCGGAAATATTCATAGTCACTGCATCTCATCACGCAGCTACTATTTCCTAAGATATCAAAATACCATCACTTGCTTGCTTCTGCTCAACCGACAGATCAAAACTCAATTCAACACTTCAAAGATGAACTCCGAACCTTAACAGGTTACCTTCAGAGATCGATGAAGTCCTTCAACCAAACAAAACCCACTCGAGACGGTATTAGGTCTACAGTCTCGACAAATACACTTCCAACCTCATCCATCAAACTCTACCAATGGTAGTCGTGTTACACACACTTCTACCTCATCTACCTTATAACTTACATTGGAAAAACCCGAACAGGTAATCCAACAAATAGGTAGAACCAATAATATATATATATATATTAAAAATACAAATACGCTCTCTCAAGATAGACACCACTACAGAGCCTAGGTATTCACTCAACCTAACGCTCCCTAAAGAAAAATACACTTCAGAGCCTAGGTATTCACTCAACCTAACGCTCCCTAAAGAAAGACACACTTCAGAGCCTAGGTATTCACTCAACCTACAGCTCTGATACCAAAATGTCACGACCCGATTTCCACTCCCGGAAAATCGCGTCATGAATTAAGAAAGAAAGGGATAGAAGAAGAAAAGAAAGAAGAGAAAGAAGAAACAACACAAGAATCTCAACAGCGGAACGAATAAATTATATTAATAACAAAGTATTACATAGTATACATCAAATATCAGAGTTACACAGACATATACAACACATACTAGACAGTTATAAACACCTGTCTAGTTATTACAACTCAATACAAAACAGAACACTCAGAGGTACAAAACACAGCGGAAAACTATATATAACTATGCGCAGAAGTCTCCTGCTCCATATGCTCCTCCACAATTCGTCAAAGCTAATCCTGAATCCTAACCTGAATTCTCTTGACTACTCATAAAAAATTTGAGTACCCAAGAGTTATAGAAAAACAGAAATAACTCCGGGTCAGACATGGGTCTGGTGTGAGTAACAGGTTAAAGTTGCTTAACTTTAAAAAACCTTTGAAAAGAAAAGGTATCACGTAAGACTTCCCACACATAAACATGGAAAAGTTTTTACCTTACGCTAACCAAAACATTTGATAGGAAATCAGATGATATTATAATAGTGTCTAGGGTTTTCAAATAAAATATAGAAATAGCTGAAATGCTTACATCTCACATTCCAACATAGTTGGGCACAACTAATACGTACGGCACTTATTGGATTTTGGATTCCATACAATGGCAGGGCTACTGGGGTACCGCCCGTCACAGTACGTGGCCTAGATCACCGTACCGAGGAGCCACCCTAACTCCCCTGCAACACAAAGCCGGACCCGTTCCTTACTGAACAGTTCCAAATAAGACAACCCCGACGGTTGTCATGATCAACCGTCCCACACAGCCGAAATATAAAGGGACCTCTAGACAGGGGCAAATCTTACTCTCAAGTGGGGGCTACCCACGAAGCTTTGCTGCACCTCCCCTGTTTTAGCCATTCCCGGTTGATGAGGCTTGAGGTTACGATTACCTTTATAGAACACAACACTTAGAATGCTCATCGTCCACCTGACGATGTTCTGAAAGCATTCAATCCATACAAGTTCGTTCCGGGTTCGAACGAAACCGAAGGCATTATCTCGTTACACTCGTATTGGAATCACCCTCAGAGTTAACGACAATAACCCTTGCACTCTGATTCACCATCTCGAATCTATAAGACCTATTCCGTCAAACTCATTACGGAATCACCCACAGAGTTATACTGACGTATAGCCCTTACACCTCGAGTCTTCACTCGCTCCACTTGGATTAACGACCTAACGTTATTTGGAATCGATGTGGTTTTCGGATGTCCAAATATGGAAACCCGATCCCGGTCTCATCGAAAACCAAAGCGTGTCTTTTAGGGTCCAAGTTGTTTTAAGTTTAAAACATTTCAATTCATTATCTAAATATATACAGATAGATAATTCACAACACAACAGATAATCAACATTATCATTATCAACAGATAATCATATCATAATCAAATAATACATATTATCATCCAAAAGCAACCAATGCATCCATATCACATACACTACTCATCTCCTAATTGAGATTACAAACCAAACCAGTCAACCAATACCAATCATCAAACATAAGCAAATGATCAAATGATCACACTTCTATAATTAATTTAAAATGAATTAAATTAATTACTCAATCTCTAATTAATTTAAAATGAATTAAATTAATTACTTCATCATCAATTCTTCTTAACTTAACCATCCATTGATTTCAAATCAATTTATAAATAATCATTCAATTAATCATTATTGATTAACATTCTCTAATTACAATAAGTAATTAGCTTATAAGTTAATTACACAAGTTAATAATATTAAACCCTTGCAAATAAATAACTTGAAAATTGCTAAATTAATTGATTAACTAAAACTAATTACATTAATTATTTATTCATTATTAATTATACTTTAATTAATCAATTCAAATTACATCATTAATTAATTAATTAATGATTTCTAACTACATTTAATTAATTACATAAGTAACTAATCTAAAATTAATCCCTACATTTATATTAATCACCCTTGATTAATAACCATTCAATAATTAACTACATTAATTACTCAACCCATAATTAATTATTCTTAATTAATTATCTAAATCAATCCTCTTGATTAATTTCAAAGTAATTTAAATCCAAATTACTTCTATATCAAATACCTTTAATTACATTCAGTAATTATTAATTAATTACTTCCTTAAGTAATTACATATTCATAAATTACATAAAGTAATTATCAACCATCCACAAATGTTTAAACCAATTAAACTTAATTAATTAATCTAACAAATCACATTGACCTTAATTAATTACATTAAGTAATTAATTCTTTAATTACTTCATTAAGTAATTAAATCTAAACAATTGATTATTAATTAATTAATTAATCTAATTAATTACCAAAATTAATCACATTAATTAATTGTTAATACCTTAAATTAATGACCTCATTAACATTTCTTAATTACTTAATTAAGAAATTAACTTAAATTAATCACCATTAGTTATTAAGTAATTAATATTTAATTACTATTTAACTAATCTCTAATTATTAATTATCTAAGTGTTAATTAAAATCTTAATTATCATTAATCACTTGATTAAATAAATCTTAATCATAAATTAAAATTTAATTAACCATCCTTAATTATAGATTAATTAAACTAATTAATTAATCTCAAATTAAATTAAATATCATTAATTATTTAATTAAACTTCCCATTATTTAATTAATTAAATAATTAATATTCATCTTAATTACCTTAATAATCAATGAATCCAATCATTAAACATTTATTTATCTTTTAGATAAACATTTCTTATTAAATCATGCATTTAAAAAAAAAACAAAATGTTTTTAAATTCACATTAAATTCAATTTAACATTTCTTTTAAACTTAAAGACTCAAACTTATTTAAAATAAGATTTTAAACAATACAACTTAATCTTATATGTTTACAAGAAACATATACTTTGTTAATAAGTTTAAAAAGAATTTAAATTTCAATTCAAATCAGATTCAAACAAATTTAAAAATTACTTTAACATTTGAAATTCAACTTTCAAACTTATTTTAGCTTTAACTCTTTAAACTCTTTCTATAATTTATACCTTTAATTCAAATGCAAACCATTTGAAAACAATTTAAATTTAAATCTTTAATTTAAAAACTGAAGTTTAAAAATAGATTTAGAAACTCAGAGTTTGAATTCATTTTGAATTCCTAAATTAAATACTTAACCTTCCATTCCAAATACAAATCACATATGCATTTACACTTGAGAGTTTGAAATTCAAATTTTGAATTTAAAAACATAATTGATTTCAAGTTTCAAACCATCAAAATTTGAATTCATATTCAAACTCCAACTAAAACTCAGTTTTAAATCTCACTTAAAAATTTAAACTTACCTTTTACATTTAAACAGAAACAGTTTTCTGTTTTATAAACAAAAACTTAAACTTTGAAATTCCCAGAATTTAAATAATTTCAAAAGAACAGAATTTAAACTTATTTAAATTCATACTTGAATTCAGTTTAAAAACCCAAGCCACAATTTTAGTTGCACCTTAATTCAAAATTTTAAAAATCTGGAAACAGTTTCCTGTTTCCCCTTTCTTTTTCTTTTTTTTATATTTTTAACCAATTTGAAATTCTGCATTTAAAATTATTACAAAATAATAATTCAAACTATTTGAATTCAATTTCAGACTCAAGTTAGATTCTAAGTTCAAAGTTTCAGATTAAATTAAAACTTTATTTTAATTTTTTTTTTTTTAAAATAAACAGAACAGAACAGTTTCTGTTTAATAAAGCCTGAATATACACACACTGAACTCCCCTATTTACTTCGAGTCAGTTCCCCTACTACTCCGAGTCATTTTCTATTTCCCCCGAGACCAACTCGAGTAAAATCCCTGCAACCAACATCAACTCCAAACTGAAACATTAACTCACTGCAGTGTCAATCCTGTCAACACCATTAACTACCATCTCCGACCACCATCATCGACCAAACTCCGGTGATAGCTTCTTCACCTCACCATCCACCAACACTCCCAATAGCTTCAAACTCGATGCACTGAGGAGTTAGGATTGACCCAAAAACTGTAACCCTCAATAAACTAGGGTTCAACACATTAAATTCCCAATCTAAATTCCAAATTTGAATTGCAGACCATATCAATGATTTTCCTATGATTGTTGATAGCTACACTCACTCTAGAATAAATCTCAATCAAATTCATTGCTGGATTCAACAAAACTTGACCAAAATAAAAATGCAGATGATTTGGAACTACACCCATTTACAACAAAAATAAATTTTAATTTCTGTTTTAGAATTCCTGAGTTTACTCAATAAATCCTATTAGTAACTTATGCTAATCTAAAACATCATGATTTATACAAAGCTAAAAAACAAGTCAAAGGAAAGAACTCAGAGATCAAACATGAGTTTTGAAATTTTGAAGCACAGGCATGAAACTTTCTTCAACATGTACACAGGCATATATCACAAGTATAAAATTCACAGCCATTTCATATAAGTTCATATCAAATTTTTAAAAGAAAACATAAACAACTTTACCTATTAAATAAGTTTATAAGTGAGTTACTCACCTCTATTCAAAGTGCAGAGCATATGTCAACATGCAGATTCCAGATTGAACATGCAGAAGCTTGAATGTATTTTGAAGAATGCAGATCCTTGTTTGAAATTAAGGTATGCAGACCTCTGATCCAAGATTATGAGATGCAGAGCCTCAATCTTTAAATTGCAGGGCTTCTACTTGATGTATGCAGGCCTCAAATTTGTTATGCAGGTGCCAGAGTTTTCAAATGCAAGAACATGCAGGTCTTTGCTTTCATGATGAAATGCAGTGCTCAACTTGATTCACCAGATTTCATGAATGCAGATCCAAATGGTTGCATGCAGGCCTCTCTGCTTGAAATTGCAGATGCAAAGGAATGCAGTTTTGAAGTATTGCATCTTGATTATGGATGTGGATGAGATTTGAGATGCAGGCTTTGTTTTCAGATGCAAGAGCATGCAGGTAATATTTTGAGTTTGAGGAGTTGAATGCATGAATGTATGCTGCAGGTTTGTATATTGGAAAGAGGAGTTTGTTTGATGCAGATTTGTAATTTTAAAGGATGCAGATTTGTTGAATTTGAAAAGAGGAGTTGAAGGTTTGTTTGGGTTTCAGACATGAATGCAAATGTATGCAGATTTGAAAAATGTAGTTTTGAATATTTGAAGAGTTTCAGATTTGAACATGAATGAGGATGAAGTTGATCTTTTCTTGATTAAGGAATGAATAAAAATGCATATGAATGAAGAAACAAAAATGATATGAATGTATTTTCAGAAAATGAATTAAAAGAAAATTTAAAAATAAATTTGACACTTGTCATACTAAATAGACACTTGTTAGCTTAAGTTCCAAAATACATACACATGTCTCCATAAATGATTAATTAATGTTTAATTAAAGTTAATAAGCATTAAGCCTTGTTAATGAATTCTTATGCAAAATTATGTATTAAATAATTCTAAAGAACAAAGAAAAAACAATACACAATTAAATCATTTGAAAAAGAAACTTTTAAAACAAATTTATAAAAGAGCTTGTAACATATTTTAATATACAACTTGAATTAAAAATGAATTTGAAACTAATTAAAACATTTATCTCTTATTTAAAATCATATAGTATTTTAATTAAATATTTTTGAAAAGCTCAAATTAAAAATAAATCACCATTCTATTTTCAAAACATATTAAAATTATACTATACTCATTTAACTAAAAACAACTTATCTATTTAAAATATATACAGATACATATACATTTATTAAATAGAAAACAATTTATTAACTCATTAAAAATAATTCACAAATTAAATTTTTAAATAAAAAAGATTATTGAATCAAATATCAAATTTATTAACAAAATTATCAATTCAATATAAATTTAAACCCAGATTATTAAATTTACATTGTCCAAAATTCTGGGTCGTTACAATAGTTGTTATCTGTTGTGTTGAAATAGACCCTATACGCAGTATATTAAGCGGATGTTATTTATTAAAAACATATACCGCGATAATTCCAACTTGTATGGAATTGGTATTATATATGTATTTGGAGTTGATTTCCCGCATTATATAGCGGATGAGACCCTATTGCGCCGCATAATAGCGGATATAAATCCTATATACCGTGATATTCCGTCTTGAAGCAGAATTGGTATTGTGCTAACATCTGTGGATGCAGGGAAACAGGTTGGAGGGATCCAACTGGATTCCTCAAATGATTGAATTTGTTTCAATGTTGTGTGTTGATCTATTTATAATCTGCGTGATTATCTTTGTGATTGAAATCGTTAAAGGCTAAATTTTAGCCGAATATAAATTGGTATCGTTAGATACCGAAAATAAGTAAAATGTGAACTTTCGAAATTTAAGTTGAGAATTTATAATTAAATTTATTTTTAAGAATCGTATAAATTTGAAGGAAGGAATTTTTTTAAAATAGTAAAGTTTATTTTTATCTTATTGAATAAAATTCCAAAATATGGTAAAAAGGCTTAATAAATGGTTTTCGATAATATTATTCAAAGGTTGAAAATTTATTCAAAATATGGATTTTAAAGAGTTGGAAAATAAAAGAATTTGTATTATTTAAAAAGGAAATTATTTTGAAAAGAAATAAATTTAGAAATCCATCTGGGAATTGATTTTGGTAATTGAAAATAGATCTTTTGGAAATCCATTTGGAAATTTATTTGGTGTTTTGAAATGAATTTGGAATCAATTTGGAAATTAATTTGAGGTTTAGTAGAAATTGATTTCAATTTGAATGAAATTCACTTAGTGTTTAATTTCCTGGAAAATCAATATGGAATTTGATTTGGTGTTTTTGGAAATCCATTGAAAACTGATTTTGGTGTTGAAAGTGAATAATTGAAATCGATTTGAAAAATCGTATAAAGAGTGAATATTTGGAAATGTAAATTCACAATGGAAATTTATAAGGGAAATTTGTTTTAAAAATAAACATTGATTTATTTTTAAAAGTGTGGAAATAAATTTACGGATTGGAACGTAAATTTAATAAATCAGTAAGGATTTATTTAATTGGTTTGAATGAACCATTTTGAAATGAAAGTGTATCCTCCCTGGAAAGCCGAATAAAATTTCTGAATAGCTTTGGAAAAAAATATATTCATATATACAAAATTCTAGTATTGATTTTGAAATGGATAATTTGAAGAAATTTACCTCTTAAATTATTTTAAATCCTTTAAGTAAAGATTTATTTAATTGTTCATAGAAATGATATTTCTAAGATTTAATTAGTAATTGTTTTTACAAAATAGTTATTTAAATAAGTTATACTCTATTTAGCTAATTTTATTTTGAAAAATTAGTTTGGGATTAAGTTTATATAATATAGGTATAATATTTTATAACTATTATTTTAATTAAAGTGTTTAAAGAAAAATAGTTTTATTTAAAGGAGTTTTCCAAATATATTTTGGATAAGTAATATAAGTTATTTTAAAGTATTTGAACTCGGCAGATTTCCAGTGAGAATGAATAACTATTTGTAAGTATTTTCCGCTTAAGGAAAATGATTAGAAATTTGGTTTCAAAAGTTGTAAAGGTGAAAATTGATTTGAAATTTGTTTTCAAATGGTTGAAGTGTGGAACTTATATCTTGAAAAGATATTTTTGAAAATAAGTAATTTGGGAAATTATTTGAAATTGGGCGATGTTGTGAATATTGATTGACAGTTAAATAACCGACTATCAATATTGAACCTTAAATGGCTATTTATTGTGAATTGGTTGAAATTGAATGCTACACTTATTTTTAAATTATTGCGCTCGTTATTCGGACTACCCACTGCAAATAGGGATACGACGTAATAGATAGCATTGAAGACCGGTGTTGAAGACCACGTATTTGTGAAAATGATAGGATGACCTATCGATTGTCTCTGCACCGTTAGCTACGGTATGGAGATTTCCTTTGTGATGGGAAATTCGATCGGGATTGTGAATACCCGGATTGCAAGGGCTTCTTTGGAAGTGCCTTCGGTTCTGTTCGAACCCGGAACAGACTTGTATGGTTACGTGTCTGACATTACATTTTGAGATATAAAGCAGATTTCTTTCAAATACATTTCTGTTGGTGGAGGAGAATTTATTCTCTTAGCTTAACACCCTTCTCTGAGACGTACGAGCTCAGAGGTTATGTAGTTGAAGGTTATCAGCGATATATTCCCAATTTGGTAATGTGGCATGCTGAGTGTTGCTGTGTGATGATTATTTATTGATTATTTATTGATCAAAGCGTGGCTTTGTGAAAAAGCGTTGCTTTATGGACGAGACTTCGTCAGACCTCACACCCCGCAAATGGTCAAAAAAGGAATATGCGGCACGGTTATGAGGGTCGCGCCCTTTAGGGTATGTCATTTCCTTATGGAAAAGGGTGAAGTCAGGTATGGAGCCCTGATGCTTAACCTATGTAGTTGCTCCAATCTCATTTTCTGTGTGGCTGTTGCTTAATGATCGAGGGCCCTCGGATAAAGGTCCCAAAGGACCGGGGGGTGGCATATTCGTGTAGCAGTTACCTAGTTACAGAGGTAACCCGGCCTTGTGTTGGCAGAGAGCTGGTTAAGTTCTCGGGACGTCCCGCCAGAGGCGATCCCATGTGGCAGTAGGAAGTTCCTTAGCCTGACCATTTGTTGGAAATCCAATTCCCAATAGGAAACCAGTACGATTTTAGTTGTATAACCTGCCACTTACCACTGTTTAGATGGTAGCTATAGTAGGCATAGTTCGAAATGTCTATGCTGGCTAAGATTAATATTCTATTTTCGAAATGCTTTCATCACTATGCACTAATAATAATATCAAAAATGATTTTTTTTGCGTAGTAAGCATTTTTGACTATCATAAGGAGAAATCTCCTCCAATTCTGCGTTTGCATTGTGTGTGTTCGGGGAGGCCTTATGGTAGTTTCATTTTCCAAAAGCATTGCGGATATTTTTCACTTTCCTTGTTGTTGTTGTTTTAAAAATAAATAACCGCTTTAGTTCTCACACCAGTACCATGACTGATCTGGAGTTTATTGCTCTCTTCCTAAACTCTGGGTGCCCACCAATTTCCACACGGGCAGCCTAGAGTTAGGTTATCAGGACATTCTGGATTCAGAAGTGCTATGGAGCTCAAGTGGCGAGCTGGATGGCGAGATGTACCACTTGTATATGATATTATCTTTTCCGCTACCACTTATCAGGACATTCTTCTATCCTTTTCTTCTACCTCTTCTTCTTAACCATAACAGTTCGGTTTTCCGGCATTCGATTGCGCGGCAGTTGATACAGTGGACGTAAGAATGCCGACCTTCGGATCTCGGTAAAATCGATTTGTTACATGACTCGTGTTTAGAGACCACGACCTGATGGTGGTTAATGAATTATTGGGCGTAGGGTGCATTTTGTTAGGGGATGGCGAGGGTTGATCCAAGGTGTTGGTAAGGTCGAGTTTATCGAGATAAGCTTAACGGTAAAGACGGAATCAAATTTTGCCTAGTATTTAGCCGCATCAGTTGATTGATCATGCATGACCATGTTTGAGTATCACTGTGCACATTTTATTTGGGGGAGAAGAAGAAGATAGAGTGGAATGTAATACTGTAAATAAATAAAAAGTTGTTATTTAATAATTTAAGTTAATCCAATAACTTTTAAAAATGTGCATCTCAAGTAAGGTCGGATTTGAACGCCTTTTTTGCGTCGGGCTCGTAGCGTTGTGATCTACACAATGGAATTTATGTTAAAATCGAACAACCATTCGGTTTTAGTCCAAGTCATAATGTTTTTGGCAAAAAAACTCAATGTGAGTTTTAACTCACGCTACATTTTATTATATCATACCTATGATTTTATAAACACTTATTAATTACTTGGATGTTAGTTAATTTGTTTGATTTCTTGTTTGGTTGAATTTCAATTTGGAAAATGAATGACATATTAATTTGACTGTTATGAACCTATATGTGTGTGTGTGTGTGTATATATATATATAATCCATAACTATTGTTTTGCAGGGAAAATCTGTAGAGAGACCCTGAGCGGTTTCTTGCCAATAATTATTATTTACATCCCTATGCTGTTATATTGATAGTAATTGAAATAAATTCCAAATATTCCATTTTATTTATTAAGTGTCATTTTGGCGACTTCGCTATATTGTCATTTATTAATTTTCATCACAAAAACCCTGTCATATGTTTTTGAGCTTGTGCTTGTGTTTCCGCTAAACAAAATGTTAAAATTCATTAACCATTTTGATTAATGATAATTTAAAATAATTAATCATTTTATCTAATGATTTTGAGATTAATTAATCAATTTAATAAATGATTTTTGAAATTGGTTTACCTTTGATTTAAATGAGGTGAGATTTAATTAATCATTTTAACTAATGATTAATTGAGCTTAATTAATTATTTTTATTAATGATAATTGAAATCGAAAACCATTTTAATTAATGATATTTAAAAGTAATTAGTCATTTTAAATAATGATATTTGAATTTAATTAGTCATTTGATTAATGATTTTTTTAAATTTTACTAGTTGTTTTAACTAATGATATATGGAATTTAGTTAAATCATCTGAATTAATGGTGTTTATAGTTAAATAAACCATTTTAGCAAATGATGTTTCAATTAATCATTTTAGCTAATGATCATTTGAATTTGAATAAATCATTTTAATTAATGGCATCCAAGATTTACTTATTTTTTTAATTAATGATGTTTGACATGAATTACTCATTTTAACTAACGATCATCTGAATTTGAATAAATCTTTTTAACTATGATTTTTAAAGTTAATAAATTGATTTAATAAAGATTTAAAATTAATTTACTGATGATATGAAAGTGTTGGGAAAAACTAATTATTTTATTTAAAATAATTGAATTTTCTTTTCAAAAGAGAATATAAATGTAATTAATTATCTTTCGAAGTAATTAATATTTTTTAAAATTATTAAACTTATTTAAATGACATTATTATCTTTTGGGATAATAAATATTGTTTTAAATTTAGAAATAATGTTTTATAAGTGAGAAAATCTTTTAAAAGGTATTATTCAAAAATAAAGCTAAGTGTGAATTGTTTTTGTGTTTATGGTGAACAATGTTTTAACGACACTTGTTTTGACCCTTATTTTAATACACTTAGTATTGTAAATTTTATCTTATAAAAGAATGCTTTGAAGGAGTATTTCTAAAAGTGTTTTACCAATACGGTAATATGTAAATCAAGTACAAATTCAGTTTTTAAAAAGTTAAAGTTCGATTTCGATTATGGAAAAAAATAGATCTATGATTGATTTCGCTTATATGGAAAGGATCTAGTCATACCTTTAATGCCAAACGTTGAGGCTTGGACTCTGTTGATCCAAAAAACGAATCAACGCCTTAGATTGAGTGTGAAAACACTATTCCAGTTCTTACAGAGCAATAGTATAGAGAATAAATGTAAAAAGAGCATAAATATTAAAAATACAAGAAGATTTTTATAGTGGTTCGGCTGTTAATGAAGCCTACATCCACTGTATAACTTTTTATTAACTGACTGCTGTTACAAGTTGAATCGCATTACAATATGATTGAATCTTCTAAGTTAGATCAAGTCACCAGTATAAAAGTTCAGTGGTGAATCACAGTGAACTCCTATATGACTACTGTGTGGATGGGGGAGAGTGAAGAATAATCTTTATAGATTTTCAGCAGCCGGTCTAGAAGATCATCTTTATGTTGCAGGTTGGATTGTATTTATAGGAGCTGGAGAGCTATTGGGTTAGGCCTGCTTTGTCAGAAGCCTACACATGATGCCATGAAGGAGCTCAGAATGTTTGAAGACAACTCTAGCCAATCTGATGGATCGCTAGCGATCCAATTACTTGGATTATGTTTGAAGACAACTCTAGCCAATTCCATGGATCGCTAGTGATCCATAGGGCATGGACCGCTAGTGATCCATGTACTTAGGGAACTTTTGAGTGATCTCCATTTGGTTGTCTTCCTATCTTCTATTTGAGTGACTTATCCAAATATCAAGTCTTTTGGACTTTATTTGGTCATCCATCTTCAAAGGTCATTTGGTCCATAAGAATCATCCATAACTCGCTTAAATATTAATGAAATCAAATGAAACTTTGTAGGTACTCTCTCTAAGGTGTGTGAGACCTACAATAAAATTTGAGGTAGGGGGCCCACTCTACATGGGTCGCTAGTGATCCATCTAGTTAGGTCACTAGTAATCCAACAAATCAACTCCAAATGATCTCATTTTCTTAATAAGCCTTCTATTATGTCTTCTAAGTGTTCTCCCAAAATTTCAAGTCAATCCGACTTCGTATGAGTTCTAGGTCCATTTTAAGTTTGCTACTTTTGTCAAACAACTTGAATCAGATGAGTCTTCACTTCTTAAGCTAGATTGTTTGGCATGCTATGAAAGTTGCTAAGTATTGTGACGCCCTACCTCTATACCCACGCTAGCCAAGGACACTATGGTGTAATGCCGTAAACTAGCATGGAGAATAAGGCTGTTGAGGAGCGACTATCTGTATAATTGCTTTGTGCGAGTACTGATATGCCAGATAAAATATAACTTGCATTCTTTTCAAGAGGAAATCCGATATACCGACACACCGACACAAACTCAAAGCTACTATACAGTGGCTATGATGTCTTCGGAAACAAAAATAGAAATAAACATAACCCAAATCAGTCACAGATAATTCATATCACAAAGGCGGAAATAGACATGAATATATATAACACATAAAAGTGTTCATCAGAGTAGTGGTCTAAAAGATCCACAATGACACAAAAGAATAGCAACATGTGCTATACAAAAGAACAAGCACACAACTATGAGTCTATATCTCAAATGTATACAACCAAAAACTACTAATCTAAGTAGTTAGCCAAAAGTCAGGATGATAATCCTAGAAGTGGAGTCAAGCAGAAGCACCTGTAACATCTCGGTCTGACCTGAGTATTATTTAATAAGAAAATAATAAACGGATCAGTCTAGCTATAAATATCAGATGAAATGATATAGAATAAGAGATATGACTAAACGTATATTAATCACAATGCCAAGCTGTGATAAATAAGTAATTGAAAATCAACAAGAGATTAATCAATATCACAAAATTCTTCTCAAAGATCAAAAGGAATGCCATACTCCTTATTTCATTCACCAAGTAACAAATATTGACAACATATAAGTGCCAATCTTAAAATTGGTGAAATGCAAATTCTAGAAATCATTGATTGAAATCCAGGAATCACAAAAAGGGGGAGGCCCATCATAGAAGGGAGCATGAAAACTCACCAACATGTGTATCACAAAACGGGACGCTATCCCATGGTCGCTAACCATAGAGCCGGTGCAACGACGTAGTACAACGGTACTCCCAAGGAACCAAATACTCGTAAAATTCGGTGCAACGACGTAGTACAACGGTACGCCCGAAGATCCAAACTCCATAAAAACATGGGTCGCTAGCCCAAAAAAATTGGGTCGAAACCCTAAGAAATAAATAGGTCGTTAGCCTATAATAAAAATGAGACGAAACTCAATAAAACGAGGTACTATCCCCTACATGGACAAAGAAACATAGCATAGCGCTAGTCATAATCACAAAAATGATCATCATTGATCATCAAGAAGTGTCAATTACACTAAGCTAGTAAATATATGAGCTTAGCTTCATGTCCCATAACCACTAGCTTAACTTAAATATTTACGAACAAATTGTAAATCTCCACTAGAAAATTGTCACAAGAGATTCAATCGAACAAGTCCAAGAATTAACCAACGAAGTAAACGCAAGCATTTCATACCACTCGTTTTACTAAGCCGTTTGATTAGATTTCTCATACGAGTGAGGAAAAGGTTTGTATATACTAATAGATTGGAAAACGATTTTAATAAATGAGCTTTGTATTGAAATAGTGTTGAAATCGTTTTGATGAAAGAGTTTTGATATTTACTACTAGTATAGAAAGCTTTATATTTTTAAAGTGACAAATCATAAAAAATGATTGTAAAACAATCAATCACCGAAATTCACATTCAAAGACGTGAATAAAATCCAAAGAAATCGATATCAAATCCGTCAAAATGGATATTTCGAAAATTCCCAAAGAAAATGTCATCAAAGTCGATAATAAATGATAACAACAAAAGGGAAACAACACGAATCGATTAAAGTTGGAAATTCAACAAAATAGACAACATGGGAAAAATTGGCAGATAGGAGCAGGTCGGTCAACCGGACTCCCTGAGTCGGTTGACTGAACCAAAGGTGTAAGTGCTCGGGTAGCAGGTCGGTCGACCAGACCCTGAGCTCGGTCGGCCGGAGCCTGTAACCTGCACTTCCAAAATAGAGGCAGGAAGTGCTCGGGTAGAAGGTCGGTCGGCCGGCTACAGAGCCCGGTCGGCCGTACCCTGTTGCCAGCACTCCCATGCCTATCTAATGAATGCCAATCCCTTCCGAAGTGCAATCGGTCGAGCAATGGCACTAAGTATTTACGCCAACGACTACCCGGCCATAGAAGCTCTTCGGTTCATTACCAAAAGCATGATCGAAACAACAAAGTTAGGATTTTTAAAGAATTGAACTCAAAACACTTAAAATTGGAATATTCACCAAATCAATCCAAACCAAAAGCAATTACACAAGAATAAGTGTTAGGAATTCATACCTAACAATCGAAGATAATTATAAGCATAGATGTGAGATAAAAATCTCACCTTTTCACAAAAACATGAATAAGAAGCTTGAAAGCAAAGGGAGAATCAACCACTCTTCAACACAACCCAAATGAGCTTGAATCTATGCTCAAAAAGAAGAACATTTCCAAAGTTAGGTTTAGGAATTTCTGAAATTGATAAAAGAATGAGTTGGAGAAGAAGAAGAGAGGCTTACCAAAGTTTCTTCTAATAGTTTGGAGCTAGAGCTTGATTTGCAAAAGAAAACTAGGGCTTGAGTTTCAATTTCCCATTCCACTCTCCATTGTTATAAAAGCTTGAGTATTAATAAAATAGAAAGGAAGTAAATAAAGAGGAGAGGGTTGGGACTGAGTTAATAAGTGGGGTTATAGGGCTCAGCCCAAACCAAAGCCCTAAGTGAAATGTAGCAAAATTCCACTAACTCCAAACATATCAAAGTTTATACTCAAAAAGATCGCAAACGGCATTTTAAACTCAATGGAAGTGGTCCCGAGTCCTAATTCTACCGTATGTAAAAAGTAGCTTTTCGGACTAGATTTCGAGTATCGATAAAATATTTAAATATAAAATCGATAAATATGCGGGTTTTTACAGACTCCCCTCCTTAAAGAAATTGCGTCCTCGCAATATTTAAGAAGAAAATATAAAGTAACAACCATAAAAGATATTCAACACAAAAGAAATTTGAAATAAAAAGTTCACCTCAAAGAGCACGAGAAAGTAAGTCCGGATGTGTTCGCTCGATGAATTCTCTAGGTTCCCAAGAGCAATCCTTAGGATTTGAGGACCATTGACTTTTAACAAGCGGAACATCTTTATTTCGAAGGCGCTATTATTATAGGAAAACTCAACAAGAGAAATGTGATTTTCCCAACTTCCACCAAAATCAAAAAACATGCACGAAGAAGATCTTCAAGAGTTTGATTCACACGCTCGGTTTGTCCATCGGACTGAGGATGATAAGCGGTGTTAAAATTAAGCTTCGTTTTCAAAGCTTTTTGAAGACTCTTCCAAAATCACTAGTAAACAATGGATCACGATCACAAACAATAGAAGTAATAACTCCATGCAATTTAACAATTTCTTTGATAAAAAGTTTGGCCAAAAGCGGAACGGTTCGATTGGACCGAACGGGAATAAAATGGGCAGATTTAGTGAGTATATCAACTATCACCCATAAGCTATCATGACCCGAACGAGAACGGGGAAGGCCATCAACAAAATCCATGGAAATTTGATCCTACTTCCAAATTGGAATTTCTAAAGGTTGCAATAACCCACCGGGCTTTTGATGTTCGGCCTTGACAAGTTGGCAAGTCATGCAACACTTAACAAAGTTAGCAATATCAAATTTCATTCCCTCCCAATAATAAAGCCGCTTCATATCCGCGTACATTTTACTACTACCGGGATGAATGGTAAATTTAGAATGATGAGAATCTTCTAAAATATCTTTGCGAAGATCACTAATATTTGGCACGATAAGTCTACCAAATTTTCAAATACCGCCATGAGAATCGAAATCAAAGTCCTTCAAACCTTCAATATCAATTTTATCCTTAATATTTTGGCCAAGAAGAGCCAATTTGGGATCTAGCCTTTGAGCTTCAAGAATGCGGTCTAAAAGAGAAGGATGAGCCTCAAGGCTACATAAAACAAAAGATGAACATAAATCAGAAACACGGTCTCGAATTTCACAAGTGGATAAAACTTCGAGATCATTCTATTTGGATATCATCATTGAAACAACAGCTTGTTGCTTGCAACTAAGTAAATCGGCAACATGATTTCCCTTTTCGGGAGTATAAAGAATATCAAGATCATAAGATGCAAGGAATTCGAGCCAACGTTGTTGACGCAAATTAAGTTCCTTTTGAGAAAATAGACACTTCAAGGATTTATGATCGGTGTAAAGAATAAATTTTTCTACCAAAAGATAATGACGCCAAATACGAAGGGAGAAAACAACAGCCGCGAGCTCTAAATCATGAGTGGTATATCTAGTCTCGGCTGGCTTCAATTGCCTAGAAGCATAAGCAATAATACGTTCTTTTTGCATAAGAACGGCACCCAAACCAATGCGACTAGCATCGGTATAAACAACGAAACCTTGATTCCCCTCGGGAATAACAAGAATAGGAGCATCGAAAAGGAGTTCTTTTAATTTCTAAAAAGAAGTTTCACATTTGTCCGACCAAATGTATTTAACACCTTTCTTAGTTAAGCTAGTGAGAGGCACGACAATTTTTGAAAAGTCCTTGATAAAACGACGGTAATAACCCGCTAATCCAAGGAAACTGTGGATTTCTGTCACACTCTCCGGTCTCTTCCAATCTTGAATCGCTTCAATCTTTGAAGGATCCACGGAAATTCCGGATTCGGAAATAATATGATCGAGAAACTTCACACAAGATTACCAAAAGTGGCATTTAGAAAACTTTGCCTTTAATTGATTGCTCCTAAGAGTTTCTAACACAATCCAAAGATGCATTTCATGTTCCTCCTCGGTTTTAGAATGCACAAGAATATCATCAATAAATATGAGAACAAATCGTTCGAGAAAGTCTTTGAAAACTCTATTCATAAGGTCAACGAAATAAGCCGGGGCATTCGTCAAACTAAATGGCATAACAAGCCATTCATAAGATCCATATCGAGTATGGAACGAAGTTAAAGGAATGCTATCCTCTGCAATACGAAGCTGATGAAAACCCGTTGCCAAGTCCAATTGTGAAAAGACTCTAACACCACTAAGTTGATCGAATAGATCATCAATCCAAGGTAAAGGATATTTATTTTTGGTAGTAAGATCATTAAGCTTGCGGTAGTCAACGCAATGCCTAAGTGTTCCATCGGATTTCTTCACAAAAATAGCCGAAGCTCCCCAAGGAGAGGAACTAGAGCGAATAAATTGCTTCGTCTCCAATTCGGACAATTGATTGCGCATCTCCTCATTTTCTTTATTGGACATATGATAAGGAGGACGAGTAATAGGTTGAGCTCCAGGGATAAGATTAATTCTGAACTCAATTTCTCGCTTAGGTGGTAATCCTAAAACGGGCTCAAATAGGTCGGAAAATTCACGAACGACGTGAATAAGAGAAATGACATCTTCTTCATCATCATTATCATCATCACGAGGATTTAAAGAATATAAAGATGCAGATAAAGTGGAATACGAATCTTTGAGAATAATAGAAATCAGCTTAACAGATTGAGGATGTTGAAGATGAATAGTCCGCTCAGGGCATAGGATATGAGCTTCATAACGGTTAAGCCAATCCATTCCCAAAATCATTCCAAAGTCTAAGTAACGCATGACATGCAAATCAGCTTGGAAAGAAAAATCGCACAAAATAATCTCCACATCTTTACAAAGCAAACTAATCGTTGCGGATAAACCAACCGGATTCGCAATTCTCAAAGAAGTCATTAGAGCAACAACATTTAAAGAAAAAGTATCAACGAGTTCTTTTGAAATAAAAGAATGGGATGCACCCGTGTCAAAAAGAACTCGAATAGGTTGATCACGAAATGTAATAATGCCATCAAGGATAGAATGAGACATACCTCGATTACGAGATGTGTTGCCAGGGGTTTGAGCCACATTTAGCTTTCCCTCCCTCCTATTTTGAAGTTTGGGACAAGAAGATAAATAATGATCCGAGCTTTTGCAATAGCGACAAAAGAGAGGTTTTGGATACTTGTTCGCGTAATGGTCCTTAGAACCACAATTGTAGCATTGCCCACCACTTGGGGCAGAAGCTTTTGCTACCGGAATTGCTTGCTTCCCTTTCTTGTTAGGATAAGACCCTTTGAACTTAGTAGGCCTTTTCTTGTTGTTGCTGAATTTTGGTTTGGCACCCACAACATCAGCATCACTTTCTTTATCTGCCTCTTCAAGTCGAAGAGCGATATCAACAAGTTGATCAAAAGAAAATTCTAGCTTTACAAGTAATGGCTTCTTGAGATTTTTATTCAAGCCATAGACGAATCCCTGATTTTTCTTCAATGGGTATTAATGTATTCAACCCCGTATTTAGAGAGAGATTCAAAAGACGCGACATAATCTGCCATGGAAGATTCACCTTGAACAAGGTCAATAAAACGGCGAGCCAAAGTCACCTTCTCAGCTTCTGGTATGAATTTTAACTCGAAGCGCTCTCGGAATTTCTCCCAAGTAAGATCCGCTTCAATAATTTCAGAAATCAGAAGCTCGTACCAGTCTATTGCCCTTTTTTGGAGCATACTAGAAGCCACCTGAACACGGTAAAGATCAATAAGATTCATGCGAGAAAAGATTCGATCGCATGATCTCAGCCAAGCCTGGACTTCAATAATAGTTTCAGAACCCTTGAATGGTTTCCCACCCAAGTTGGGATAATCATTGCAAAAGCGTGCAAATCCAGACTTAGGATGAGTTGGTTCCGAATTAGAACCGGCTGCTTGAGCATTCTTTACTAGATCAAGAAGCTGTTGGGCAGACATAAAAACTCCATCTTGGGGAGTAGCACTAGATTGACCGGCCCTGGGACGACCAGGTCTAACCATTTCTCTTCCTTAAGAAAGAAGAAGGAAGAAGAAAAAGGTTATTCATCAACTGAATATCAAGCAATCTTGATAGATAAAACAAGGAATCATAAAGAAAATAGGATGAATCGGTACGAAGACTCGAATTAAATCCTAAGGCACGACTCCTAAGAAGGACTTAGGACGATGGTCCTTGTTAAATTATTCTACATTGTTCCAAAGTTTGGCTCTGATACCAAGCTGTGACGCCCCACCTCTATACCCACGCTAGCCAAGGACACTACGGTGTAATGCCGTCAACTAGCACGGAGAATAAGGCTGTTGAGGAGCGACCATCTGTATAATTGCTTTGTGCGAGTACCGATATGCCAGATAAAATATAACTTGCATTCTTTTCAAGAGGAAATCCGACATACCGACACAAACTCAAAGCTACTACACAGTGGCTATGATGTCTTCGGAAACAAATATAGAAATAAACATAACCCAAATCAGTCACAGACAATTCGTGTCACAAAGGCGGAAATAGACATGAATATATATAACACATAAAAGTGTTCATCAGAGTAGCGGTCTAAAAGATCCACAATGACACAAAAGAATAGCAACATGTGCTATACAAAAGAATAAGTACACAACTATGAGTCTATATCTCAAATGTATACAACCAAAAACTACTAATCTAAGTAGTTAGCCAAAAGTCAGGATGATAATCCTAGAAGTGGAGTCAAGCAGAAGCACCTGTAACGTCTCGGTCTGACCCTAGTATTATTTAATAAGAAAATAATAAACGGATCAGTCTAGCTATAAATATCAGATGAAATGATATAGAATAAGAGATATGACTAAACGTATAATAATCACAATGCCAAGCTGTGATAAATAAGTAATTGAAAATCAACAAGAGATTAATCAATATCACAAAAATCTTCTCAAAGATCAAAAGGAATGTCATACTCCTTATTTCATTCACCAAGCCACAAATATTGACAATATATAAATGCCAATCTTAAAATTGGTGAAATTCAAATTCTAGAAATCATTGATAGAAATCCAGGAATCACAAAAAGGGGGAGGCCTATCATAGAATGGGAGCATGAAAACTCACCAACACGTGTATCACAAAACGGGACGCTATCCCATGGTCGCTAACCATAGAGCCGGTGCAACGACGTAGTACAACCGTACGCCCGAGGAACCAGAAACTCGTAAAATTCGGTGCAATGACGTAGTACAACGGTATGCCCGAAGATCCGAACTCCATAAAAATGTGGGTCGCTAGCCCACAAAAATTGGGTCGAAACCCCAAGAAATAAATAGGTCGTTAGCCTATAATAAAAATGAGACGAAACTCAATAAAACAAGGTACTGTCCCCTACGTGGACAAAGAAACATAGCATAGCGCTAGTCATAATCACAAAAATGATCATCATCGATCATCAAGAAGTGTCAATTACACTAAGCTAGTAAATATATGAGCTTAGCTTCATGTCCCATAACCACGCTTAACTTAAATATCTACGAACAAATTGTAGATCTCCACTAGAAAATTGTCACAAGAGATTCAATCGAACAAGTACAAGAATTAACCAACGAACTAAACGCAAGCGTTTCATACCACTCGTCTAAGCCGTTTAATTAGATTTCTCATACGAGTGAGGAGAATGTTTGTATATACTAATAGATTGGAAAACGGTTTTAATAAATGAGCTTTGTATTGAAATAGTGTTGAAATTGTTTTGATGAAAGAGTTTTGATATTTACTACTAGTATAGAAACCTTCATATTTTTAAAGTGACAAATCACAAAAAATGATTGTAAAACAATCAGTCACCGAAATTTACATTCGAAGATGTGAATAAAATCCAAAGAAATCGATATCAAATCCATCAAAATGGATATTTCGAAAATTCCCAAAGAAAATGTCATCAAAGTAGATAATAAATGATAACAACAAAAAGGAAACAACACGAATCGATTAAAGTTGGAAATTCAACAAAATAGACAACATAGGCAAAATTGGCAAATAGGAGCAGGTCGGTCAACCGGACTCCCTGAGTCGGTTGACTGAACCAAAGGTGGAAGTGCTCGGGTAGCAGGTCGGTCGACCGGACCCTGAGCTCGGTCGGCCGGAGCCTGTAACCTGCACTTCCAAAACAGAGGCAGGAAGTGCTCGGGTAGCAGGTCGGTCGGCCGGCTAAAGAGCTCGGTTGGCCAGACCCTGTTGCCAGCACTCCCATGCCTATCTAATAAATGCCAATCCCTTCCAAATTGCAATCGATCGAGCAACGGCACTAAGGATTTACGCCATCGACTACCCGGCCATAGAAGCTCTTCGGTTCATTACCAAAAACATGATAGAAACATCAAAGTTAGGATTTTAAAGAATTGAACTTAAAACACTAAAAATTGGAATATTCACCAAATCAATCCAAACCAAAAGCAATTACACAAGAATAAGTGTTAGGAATTCATACCTAACAATCGAAGATAATTATAAGCATAGATGTGAGATAAAAATCTCACCTTTTCACAAAAACAATGAAGAAGAAGCTTGAAGGCAAAGGGAGAATCAACCACTCTTCAACACAACCCAAATGAGCTTGAATCTATGCTCAAAAAGAAGAACATTCCCAAAGTTAGATTTAGGAATTTCTGAAATTGATAAAAGAATGAGTTGGAGAAGAAGAAGAGAGGCTTACCAAAGTTTCTTCTAATAGCTTGGAGCTAGAGCTTGATTTGTAAAAGAAAACTAGGGTTTGAGTTTCAATTTCCCATTCCACTCTCCATTGTTATAAAAGCTTGAGTATTAGAAAAATAGAAAGGAAGTAAATGAAGAGGAGAGGGTTGGGACTGAGTTAATAATTGGGGTTATAGGGCTCAGCCCAAACCAAAGCCCTAAGTGAAAAGTGAAAAAATTCCACTAACTCCAAACATATCAAAGTTTATACTCAAAAAGATCGTAAACGGCGTTTTGAACTCAATGGAAGTGGTCCCGAGTCCTAATTCGACCGTATGCAAAAAGTAGCTTTTCGGACTAAATTTTGAGTATCGTTAAAATATTTAAATATAAAATCGATAAATATGCGGGTTGTTACAAGTATTCTTAGAAGAGGTAGTAGATCATTATGCAAGAGGTCAAGATGACTCACAATGCATCCTTATGGATTGCTAGCGGTTCATCTTCTTAGCTTATTCTTGGTGAATTTCCTTGAGTGATATTGGTTTGTTCCTTTGGATACCTTGTTCAAGTTTCAAGTCATTCTGGAATAGTCTGCATGTTCTAACTCCTATTGAATTCTGCTAGGTTAAAAATCCAGTTAACAGACTCGTTTCCATCTCGAAGGTTAAAAATATCATCAAGGAGATGCCTAGAGGTAACACTATTCCAACTTTCCTGGCTTCATTTCCAATCGAGGGATAGCACTTGTTCGGAATCAATAAGTAGTGGTAAATATATGATATTTAATTTCCATCTACGATCATTTTAATTTTCCCCGATAGTTCATTTATTAATTATTGAATTTTGCTTTCTTCATGGTGTATCGTTACCTTAAAAACGATTTGCTACTCTTTGAGCTTTGTAATCCTTTATCGAAAATGACTTAAACCAAAGCGCAAAAAAGTAGGGTGCACACTCCAAATCATTGTTGTGCTTCGTCATTCTAAGACGATTTATCGCTCGTTTTGAGCATAGGTATCCAACACCGAAAAAACTAAAACCAAAGAGCGAGTGGGGGCCAAGCCATGTGGTTTTCACCCATCAAGGTATGTTCACATCATCTAGAGAGGTGTTGGCATGCATCGTTGATGTGAAATATTCGAATGCTCGTATGAAGTGGGTACAGCTTGGAAGTTTCTGAGAGTGACGCATGTGCTCTCAAATAAATTTTATATAGAGGTATACTTTCGTTGAAGGGGGATCACTTTCCTAGTTAGGTTGGATAAATCCATTCTCCTTATTTGATTTGAACCTTCTAATTGTGTTTCTATAATTATAACGGGAAGAGTGAACCACTCTTCACGATGTTTAATTATTGGTTTTGTCCATTCTATCAAGTTTGGACTGTTATCTTGTTTTATACATTCTATCTAGTTTGGATTTTATTCAGACTACTTTCATTCTTTCAAGTCTGGATTTTAATATTATTTACGTCCATTCTTATTTGGATTTGTTTCCTAATGTTTATTTCTACTCTTGCCTGTATAGATGTTATTCTTGTGAGGTAGAAATCCGTTCCGCATTAGCGGCGTGGTCTTATAGAACTTTAATATGTTCCTCGTTATTTAAGCTACCTCACGTTGGTATTTCCAGACAGATCCGGGTGTTATGTTATTATAATACTCGGGTCAGATCGAGTATTTTCCCAAATTGGCTTTGGTGATATGGAAATCTTGAAGAGAAGCTGGAGGTCCACTTATTGTTGTGTTTTAGTTTTCGACATATTATATAGTATCCCTATCAGCATTTGTAAGGTTAGGATTTTATAACTGTCCAGCTGATAAGGTTTGTTTTTAAATCTGATGCACTATGTATTTTGGAGTAATAGTTTTTACTGTCCTTGTTATATTATATATTGTCGATTCTTCAATAGGATTCTGTTTTTCCTCTGTTTTCCGTTCTTGTCCTTTTATTTGCCGTAATAATCTGCCCTTTTGTAGATTGGACGCACGACATTCGAACATGGTAGTATTTTTCGATGCCGATATTCGATGGTCAAAAAGGCAGGTCATTATAGTTTGGTATCAGAGCGCAAGATTAAGCAAGAACGTTGGCTTTGGTAGGATTTGGCTCTTTAGAGATATGGTAAGCGACGCCCTAAAATGAGTTTAAGAGTATTATATATATGAGAGTGTATTTGTTAATGTTATAAAAACATATTATATTAACTAGTCTATTGAGTTTTTATGAAATTTGGTCGAGACATGGGATGCCACCGTATCGATAGGGATTTCTAAGCACTCGACCAAGGCCAACAGATATGGTATTGAGTTTTTGAAATTGGCAGATTAAATATTTTGCCTAAGATTATATTTCATATATATAAAGGAATAATTTTCAAAACTTTATATTGTTATAAGGTGCGTTTGTTTGAATGTGATAATATTTATTTATTATCACTATTATTTGTTCAGTTTATGCTCAATTTAAATTAGAAGCATTGACTATTGCTTGTTAGTTGTTAAATTGTGCATGGCGTATTTTGGAGCATTTATCGCTTTGATTTAAAATGATTCCTTTGTGAATTAATTTTCACAATGTAATTATAAAGATGTTCGGAGAAAATATTAACTAGAAAATTCACCTTTTTATAATGGTAGGTTAAAGATTAACTTTAATAAAAAGTTGTTAATATAATCTAAATAGTGGGATAAGATATTTAGAGAATAAATATTCGAGATAGTCCTATTGTAAACAAGGATTATTATAATATTAAATGATTTTATATATTGAAAATTTTATATAAATAGTTTATAAAGGATTTTTAAATTTAAATTCTGGAATTTTTGAAAATAATTTCAAAGCAATTTTTGAGAAATGAAATATTGGTACTTTGGAGGTATTTGAAAGGCAAAAATATTTTGGGAAGTAAAATTTTCAATGAGATGCATTTTCTTGGGGATAATTAGGAGGAAATGGTTTATTTTAGTTTTGAGGTAATCAAAATAATCTTCTAAGTGATGATCGGATGTTTGCTTAGACGAACATTATGCAGCACTTAGTACATTATTTTCTTTATCATTGTGCAATCGAAATGAGTTCAAATATGAATTCACCGAAAGTGAGTTTTAATAAATAAATTGTTTGAAGTTATTATATATGAAAATATATGTAGTATGCTTTCAAGATGAGTTTGAAATTAAAAACCGGGTATTTAAATTTTAAGTTCCCTAAAAGGGAATTGGCTCCAAAATAGAAGGTATTTATGATAAGAGATTATGTTCATAGATAATATTTTTCCCTTAGACAAGATAGGGGATAATATAACACAGGTAAATCAGGTTAAATTAAATAATAAGGTTTTGATAAACATTGTTTTATTAAAACCATAACTTTTGTTTAAAACATCTAAGCAGTGTAAACAACTTGTTGATTGGGTTAACCCATGAATATCTTATATTTTAACACTCAAAGTTAAATAGGTTAATAGGTTGACTCGGTTTTAAGAAACCATAATTTGATTTGATCCCCATCCAGATCTTTGAATAAGCAAAATAAAATTTGTATGTACTTTTAGGATATAGAAGAGTATCATACAATTAAATAAAGTGAAATAAATTATTATTTGATGTTTTATAAAGGAATGACCTTATAAAATATTTTTTTTTTTTAAATTTGGGTGAGAATTTATAAAATAATTCATAAATAATTTTAGTATTGGGTAAAACACTAAGTAAAAATTTAAGTGATCCATTCACACCATTTTTCAACATTTTGCAAATCCCTCCTGTCCTTCTTGGCAACAAACTCCATCCCTCCTGTCCTTCTTCCATCCTCTTCCATTTTTTCTGCTTCCATCTCCTCACCTCATACGTCTTCTCCATCAAGTCATCATCGTCCTGCTCCTGACCTCCCTCCTCCGCTGCTGCCTTCGGTGCAATCTCTCAGTGCCCCATCCTCTTCTTCTGTTCCATTGCCTTCCCCTTCTCCTCTGCAACCTCTTCTTCCTCAACCGTCTCAACTAACATGGACTACCATTTTCAAGCGTAAACCGAGTAACGCGGGGAAGTACATTCCAGTTGAGATGTCCCCCGAGTTCAAGAATGAGATTATGATTCCACCTCCCAACGTTATCGATGCAAGAGCTCAAGAATGGAGCGACTACCTGGTCGGTTTCTTCCTTGATAAGCCTCTATCTTACTTAACAGTTATTAATTTTCTGAAAAAATATTGGAAACTAAAAGGATCGATCTAATGGGTTCCTGTTCTTATTTCTTCTGACATGTGATGAAAACAGGAACAAAATACTGCAAGGTGACCCCATTGTTATGCGAAACAAACTCTTTATTGTAAAGCAGTGGGATCCTTTCGTTGAAAATTCTTGTGAGAGTATTTCTTCGATGCCAGTGTGGGTGAAATTCTCAAATATTCCAATGTGGACACATATTGGAATTAACTGGTTAGCTAGCAGACTGGGTAAACTTGTTTGTATGGATGAATCAACGGAGAGGTTGGAGAGGCTATCTTTTGCTAAGTATTTAGTTGAAATTAATCCTGAACGTGGTCTGATTGATTCCTTTCCAGTTCAGCTTCTTGATGGAGGAACCCAAATTATTCATATTGAATACAATTGGAAGCCTGGTATATGTACAACTTGTTGTGTATTTGGTCATACCGAGTCAAACTGCGAAAAGATTATTTCTACTGTGGTTTTAGAGAAGAATGAAAAGAAAAATAAATCTTTTGAAGCCAATGTTAATAAGTTTAAGGAAATCTTGAAAGATGGTAAAACTTTGAGACAGAGGATACAAATATGGAAAGTAGTGAATAAAGCTAGAAGATAGAGGACTAAATCTTCTTTTACGAAAGTCAATCTGGAGGTTGTTCATGAAGTTAACAATTCTGATAAAAAAAAGTGACACGTAGTGATGAGCTTGAGGAAGGGGAAATAGAAGATGTTATGACTGTTAAGATAGTTGATGATGTAGAAAGATTAGTGATATTGATAACTCAGGTATACTGAAAGAAAATGGTTTTCATGTTCTTGCTGAGTTGGGTGAGATAGATACTGAAGAGGATGCTTGCAATTATAATGGAGTTGGGAATGATGCAAGTGATGTTTTCATTAGTGGTAATCAAGCACCAACTAATGTCAAGGAAAAGAGTGACACTGAAAAACAAGTTATTGAATGTAAACTTAATAATGTTTCCATCCCAGTTGCATGCATAAACAATGAAAACAATGAAAGTTCTGCTCCACCTTGCAAAAGCAAAATAGATGATGTCCTTCCCACCTTTAACCCAGACTCACCATCTCTCTTTCTTCCTGCTTTCAGTGAACAACTTTGCTCATTGACTTCGTCTCCAACAAACATTAGCAAAGAAACCTCTTGCGCAGCTAAGTCAACTCCTTCAACTTCTCAAGTCAAGTCTGTGCACGTATACAACCAAAAAGGTACCATATGTAGTTCTAATTCTATAATATCTCCAACAACAAATGATTCTGCTAACTCCCAGGAACCTGAACATCCATATAATCATATTCATGCTTCCCATGCTTGGAAACCCCCTCCTCCTTCTCTATCCATACCCACCGCAAACCCTCCCTCCAGCATTGAAAATCAGTATGTAGTACAACAAGCTGGTCATACTTTGGCTCGTAACTATAAGGCGTCCAAATCATCAAAACAACATTCTGACTTGGATCTTAACCCTTGTGTTGGCTCCACAACATCGTCTTCCTTTCCAAGAATTAATGTCCAAACCACTCTTATGACTAGGGGTAACAAAAAGAAACTCCTTCATAACCAATTTGTTGATCAATGATGAACAACATCGGTGCATGGAATATTAGAGGCGCCCACTCAGAGATTAAATTAAACCAATGTAAAAACATCTTTGCAACACATTCACTTGCAATATTAGAAACCAAGCTTAATGCTTCTCTTTCTTCCAAGGCTGCTAATTTCATTAACCCGTCCTGAAAGATGATCACTAATCTATCAGAAGCGCCTTATGGCAGAATTCTTGTTTTATTTAACCCCTTTATCTATTTATTAACTCCTATCATTTCAACATCTCAACTTGTCCACTTGCACTGTATCCATATATCTTCCTTCACTTCCTTTTACCTTACTGTTATTTATGGTCTTAACTCTTTTTCTTCCAGACAACCTTTTCTTAATCTCCTTCCATCGTTTAGACAAGAATCTCATCTCTGGATAGTAATTGAAGACTTCAACTGCTCCTTTCTTTTATCTCACGGACATGGTGGCAATCCCATGTCTTTTTGAGAAATCAGACCCCTTAACTGTTCAATCTCTTAATCTAACCTTATTGAGATTACTACTGTGGGTGGCCCATTCTCTTGGAATAACTCTAGAAGATCCTCTCCTCGTACTTCCTCCAAAATTGATTTCTCCTTCTCTAATCATTATGCTCTATCCAAATGGCCTAATATGTCTAATCTCCTTCCAATGCCTGGCCTATCTGATCACTCTCCCCAAATTCTATCCTTTGGTGCTGCTATGAGGAAAAGAAAATCAAATTTTAAATTTTTTAATGCTTGGGTTCTTCACCCTGAATTTTTTCCTATTGTTAACAAAGCATGGTCCACTCATTATTTTGGTAATCCTATGTTTGTCTTGCAGTGTAAGCTTAGAGCAGTCAAATCTGAATTAAAAGTGTGGTCGTTGAGTAAATTTGGCAAAGGCAACTTACGTCTACCTGCCTCTCACACAAACTTCAACATGTTCAAGCGACCATGCTGACTGACACCTTAAACAGTGAGTTGGCAGCCCAAGAAGCTACCCTATCTTCCCTACTTTTTGAGGCATTAAACCATGAAGGCCTAATGGTTAAACAGCAGACCAGACTGGAGTGGTTCAAGGACGGTGATAGAAACACTTCTTTCTACCACTCCTCTCTTAAAGCCAAACAGTCAAGAGAGTTAATTAGTACTCTCATAGATGATAATGGTGAGTATATCTTTGACCCTCCCCTTATTGCTAATATATTTCTTGACTATTTTAGCAAGTTTCTTGGTAACAGTAATGAATTCACTCCTTCGCTTGAGTTTCTTGATTCGATTAACATTCCTAGAATTTCTTTTGAAGATAATAACATGCTCTCTTCTGCTATTACCGACACTGAGACTAAAACAGCCCTTTTCACTCTCAATGCTAATTCCACTGGAGGCCCTGATGTCTTCAATGCCTGTTTTTTTACTTCATGCTGGGGAATTGTAGGCCATATCTTCACGAAGGCCATTCATAATTTCTTTAACAAGTGTAAAATGATTGGTTCTATCAATGCTACTAACATAGCCCTCATTCTAAAGTGAAAAATGCCTGTCTTGTCTATGAATTTAGGTCTATCTCATGCTGTAGCACCATATACAAGTGCATTTCTAAGATAATAGCTAATAGACTCAAGATGGTAATGCCTAGCATCATTTCTTCCAATCAAGCAGCATTTATTAGTGGCAGAAGTATTCTTGATAATGTTATGATGTCTCACGAACTTTTGAAAGGTTACAACACCACTCAAGTATCTCCTAGAGCCATGTTCAAGCTTGATATTTCTAAAGCCTTTGACTCATTGCATTAGGACTATGTTGTTAGAATTATGGGTTCGATGAGTTTCCCCAAACATTTTGTGGCTTGGATTGAAGCTTGCATCTCTATTGCTAGGTTCTCCATTATGGTCAATAACTCTAATGTGGGATATTTTTAAAGTAAACAAGGTATAAGGCAGGGGACCCTATGTCTGCCTATCTATTCATTCTAGTGATGGAAGTTCTAACTCAAATTCTTATCCAACTTGTTCATGATAGTAGTTTATCAGTTCACCCAAAATGCGAAAATCCCCTCATCACTTCTTTAATGATTGCCGATGACTTGGTAATTTTCTTCAAGCCTACTATGATGACAGTTAGATCTATTATGGATGATCTTAATAAATTTTTCAAAATTACCGGCTTATCTATTAACTTAACTTAGTCTGATCTGATGCTAGCTAGAGTGGGTAATGATATGATTAACCAAATCTCTAGCTTTACTTCCATCATGCAAAGAGTTGATACTTCCATGTATTTAGGAATTCCATTGGCTACGTCGAGAATTACATATTCCCAATGTATTCCATTGTACAAGAGGATTACTGCAAGACTTGCTTTGTGGACTAATAGGATGCTTAGTTAGGCAGGCATGCTTACACTCATAAAATCCATTATCTTCTCCATGACAGTGTACTGGTCTAGATCTTTCATCCTTCCTATCAAGCTGATCAATATGATTAGGAGTGCTATGTCTAATTTTTTCTGGCATGGATCTGTTAACTCTAATAAGCTATCTCCTTGTGCTTTCTTCGAACTTGAAATGCCGAAGTCCAGAGGTGGCCTAGGTATAAAAAAATATGCTTCTGTGGAATCATGCTGCCACAGTGTATCACATTGACAACTTCTTGAATCATAAAGATAATATATGGGAGAAGTGGTCTTACAAGTATATCATTGGCAATAAAAATTTCTGGACTATGGATATTCCTCAATCATGTATTTGGACATGGCATTGTATTCTAAAACTTAGATCTGATATTCTTCCATATGCTAAAAGTAAGATTGGTTTTAATGGTCATGTGTCTTTCTGGCATGACCCGTGGGTGAAGGAAGGCACAATCCTGTATAACTTTAATTCTTTCAACCAGCAAGTGCAATCTGGTATTAGTAAGAATGCTTTGGCATTTAATTTTCTTGCCGATGGTCGTGTTGTCCTCCCTTACTCTAGTAATCAGTACGTCAAACAACACTGGAATCTTTTACGTGGTTGTCATGTTCCCTTATCTCTGAATGATGGTATTTCTTGTTCATTCTGTCAGGACAGGCACAGGATTAGTGGCATGTACAAGAAACTTGTTTGCCAGAGTAATTGCGTGACTCTCACCTGGCATAAGTGGATTTGGCTAAATCATAACACTGAGAGGCAAAACCTGTTTCTTTGGAAAATATTCAGTAATGCTTTGAAAACGAAAACTATGTTGAGGCACAGAGGTGTCAATATTGATACCATGTGCAGTTTATGCCAAGCAGCTGAAGAGGATACTCTTCACTTGTTCTTCAATTTTCCATATGTCTACATGTTATGGCGCTCTACGAATATTCTCACCACTGGCAGGAGTGTTGCCTTAGTTAGTGAGATTGAATGGGATCTCATATTCAAGGCCACGAGATGGAATTGTGAATCTTCTTATGTTCTACTGTTCACCCTTAAAATTTTCATCTCGATGATCTAGGAAGAGGGAAATGCAATTATCTTCACCGCGAAAAGGAAGACATTAATGCAAATGAAGGAAAGTATAGCCGAGGGTTTGAGGTTTGGAATTGCTGCTTCCAGGCATATATTTGATCCTGAACTTCTGATTGCTCTCTCCTGATTCTTGATCGTCTGGGATCATTATGTTTCTGTATTGTTTTTTTAAATTGCTTTTGGTATGCCTATTTTCTTAGTTTTCATGTTTCTTTGTTTCTTTCTTGCCATGTATTTAGGTGGCTTTGTTTCCTCCATCTTGTTCATCTTTCTTGGTATATCAATAAAATGGTAGGGGTCCAAATTTAACACCGCTGCCCTTGCCAAAAAAAAAAAGTGATTTAGCTAAAATTCGGGCAGTTGAGAAACTAATGAATTTAGAATGTGACTTTCCATTTTGTTCGAGTGAGTTCAGATAGTCTTCTAAGCAATAACCAAAGGCTAATGAGCAAAACGACACGCTTAGATAATTATCTATATTTTTGGACAATCAAGAAAGTTTTGAACCTAAGTTGAGATTTGTTTGTTCGTCATTTGACATTTTGAAACAATGTTAAGTGATAAGATTTCCCTTATGGAATTTGATCAATTGACTAATAATGTTGGCTTATTCCTATACAGAATTTGATTTATTCGACGAAATTTGATTAATTGACTGGATTAAATATTCATTACACTGATTTTGTGATCATATATACCATAGTTCATAAAGTCCAAATTTATTAACTGAGGTTTTCGATTTATTGTTATTAGACCATTGGTCATAAAGTTTAAATTTATAGATAAAGGATTTTGAATTGTTGTTATTAGGACCTAAATTCCGGTGATTTTGGAAAAGGAATGATGTTTATTCACTCTAATTGATGTTTTCAGAGGAATCAAAATGCCACTGGACGCTCTATGTTGTTTTGATTTTAGAGTTTCACCATACTTTATTAGGAGGAATTACCTCCTTGTCATTTTTATTTTTAATCTTTGATTTTTCTCGTTTAAGAAATTTGAAAATATATTTTTGAATTGGAAAACTTAGGCATTTAGATCTAAATTTATCATTTGAAATTTTGGATGCATAACATCTATTATAGAAATTTATATCATGTAAGTTTTCACAAGTAGAGTTATATCATATTGCTTCTGATAACCTGATTCTCTTTTGGATTATGTAAGTATAGGAAAGCAAGAGATTTCCGCTCACTTCTTGCGCACCTGCATTTGCACAAAGATAATAAATTACTTGCAAAAATATAAATCAAACGCAAAATGGTACGTAACAAATCTTGAAAATTGGAATTGGTTGATGATTTTATGCCCTAGATATTAGAGGCCACTTGGCTTTTGTTTTGTTGGTTAGTTTAAAGCCTATAGAGGCAATTTGTAGTTGTTCCGACTGAGCCATGCAAAGGAGACACTGGTGAAATTTTTCGTAAATTTAAGAGTTAGAAATTTTTTGAGAAAAATTAAAAAAAAAATTAATAACTAACATTTGATATTTGAGTTATAACTTGGAAGGTAATTAGTTGGTATAGATGGATGAATTTAAAAGATTTGGAAATGTTAGAATCTATTCCAGCTAACTGGTTGTGAAAAGTTAGTAAATTTAATAACTCATTTTAATTAATAGTTGAAAAGAAAAATTAGAGGTCTGGAAACATTTCTTCCTTAGGAATTTTGGGGACGGAATTCATTTAAGGGGGGAGAATGCAACAACTCAAAATTCTGGTCATTTGATTTTAAATGTTTATTTAATTTTAAATTTTTAAATAATTGCATTTGGAATTTAATGATTTATAATTTAATGTAAATTAAATGGATTTAATAGCTTCATTTAAATCCTTTTAATTTATAAATAATATTGATGAAGTCAATTTGTAAATTTATTTACAAATGTAAATATATCAGATAAATATCAATAATTATATTTTCAATGATATTTAAATCCATGAAATTTGACTTTCGAGGAGCTGTCTTGGTTTATTATATGCTACCAAATTTCATGGCAATCAAACATATCGTTTGATCGTGCGAGATCGAAAACGTAGAAATTAATTTCGGAAATGTATACAATAATTGGGTTTGAAAAGCCATCTTCTGCGTATGATCGAATTAGGGCTCGGGACTAGTTCCATTGCATTTAGAACAGAAGTATAACATATAAAATACCAAACGAAATGCCTCGGTTGGAGTTTGAGATTTTTGGGTATGTAATATCAGATATTTACAAATAAAATTATACATACATAATAAATATATACACGCACATTTTTTCAATCAACTCCATACCCAACCAAATCAACCTATACCCATGCTATACCCTTCATGTATGCCCATACCACTCTGCTCTCTTTTTAAACTCGCCTAAGAATGATAAATGGATCTTCCTTTCTAAATCCAAAGTTTACAAATCAAAAACTAAATGTTTACTGAATGAAAAATCATGAAACAAAGTCCATTTAGTTTGTTTGGATGTTGGCTTAAATGCTATAGCCTCAAATTAGAGATCGACGTCTTTTTAGGAGGCTCGACCATAGAGCAGTCGACCTAGGTTTAGTGTTTTTAGGGATTGTGGTCATCGATGCAACGAATGGAGCTATGTTTTGGATTCGTGGTGGCGTAGTGCAGTTTGTCGTCGATTTTGATGGTGTGTGGATCATGTTTGGAGACTGCAGCTTGATGGTGATTGATGAGTTGGTAGGAGCAGATAGCATTTTGTTAGGGGCGGCGACTGTTAATCCAAGGTGTCAGCACGGTCGAGTTCATCGAGAGAAGCTTAACGGTGAAGACAAAATCGAATTTCATCGAGTATTTCGCCGTGTTAGTTGACTAATCGTGCACGACCATGTTTGAGTATCATTGTGCATGTTTTAATTTCGGGATAAAAGAAGATAGAGTGGAGGGTAATATTGTAAATAAATAGTAAGTTGTTATTTATTAATTTAAGTTAATTTGATAACTTTGAAAATTTGTATCTCACTCATACTAGGTCGGATTCAAACGTCGTTTTTGCATTAGGCTCATGCCGTCGAGATCTATATGATAGAGTTAGTTTGATTGAATTTGGAGCTTGTCAGAATTTATGCTAAAATCAACAACCGTTCAGTTTTGTCCAAATTGGAACATTTCGACGAAAATGAAAATCAATATGAGTTTTAATTTACATTAAATTTTATATTATCATGTCTATGATGTTAGAAACGTTTATCGATTGCTTGGATGTTAGTTAAATTGTTTGCTTTCTTATTTGGTTGAATTTCCATTTGGAAAATGATTGACATATTAATTTGATCATTATGAACCTATATAGTTATATATTATCCATTCTTTTCAAAAAATATATTATCCATAACCATTGTTTTGTGGGGAAAATCAGCAGAAATACCATGAGGGGTTTCCTGCCAATAATTATTATTTACGCCCTATGATGTTATATTGATAGTAATTGAAAAAAAATCGTGATATTCCATTTTATTTATTAAGTGTCATTACAGCGACTTCCCTATATTATCATTTATTAATTTTCGTCCCCAAAACCGTATCGCAAGATTTTGAGCTTGAGCTTGTATTTCCACTAAAAAGAGTGTTAAAATTAATTAATTATTATAATTAGTGGCAATTTAAAATAATTAGTCATTTAACTAGTGATTTTGAGATTAATTTACCAATTTAATAAGTGATGTTTAAAATTGGTTTATCTTTGATTTAAATGAAATAAGGCTCAAGTAATCATTTTAACCAATGATTACTTAAGCTTAATTACTTATTTTAATCAATGGTAATTGAAAATATAAATCATTTTAATTAATATTTAAAAGTATTCAGTCATTTTAAATAATGATATTTGAATTTAATTAATCATTTAATCGATGATTGTTTTAAATTTAACTAATTCTTTTAACTAAGATATTTGGAATTTAGTTAAATCATTCCAATTAATGATGTTTTATTGTTAAATGAATTATTTTAACAAATGGTGTTTTAGTTAATCATTTTAGCTAATGATCATTTAAATTTGAATAAATCTTTTTAATTAATGGTATTTAATTTTACTTATCATTTTAATTAATGATGTTCATGATGAATTACTTTATTCAACTAATAATCATTTAAATTTGAATAAATCTTTTTGATTAATAATTTTTTAAAGTTAATAAATTGATTTAGTAAAGATTTAAAGTTAATTTACTGATGATATGAAAGTGTTTAGAAATAAGTTATGATGACCCAGATTTTTAACGGTTGTTAATTGGTAAATTAACTGGTTAAATCATTAGAAATACTGATTTATAAGTCGAACAAATAAATTATGATAACTAAAATATCTAGACACATATAAATTGTCTTAAAAACTATATAGGATATTTAATTATGAAATCCTTAGATACATACATACATACATACATACATACATATATATATATATGTATGTATATATATATATATATATATATATATATATATAATGAATGGAAGCTTTAAGATGTTAATAATATATATATGACTATGTATATATATACATATATATACCATATGGAATGAAATGTAGGAAAGTTGTAAAAATGTGGATACATATATATAATATCAAAAATACACATAAGTAAAAGTGTGACAACCTGGGATTTTGGCAAAATTTAATTTAATGATCTTCAATTTTTTTTTAAATTTGCAAAACTTATCTTTTCAAACAAATAAAATATGCTTTCTAATTACTATTGTTCATATATAGTTTGTGAATAGAACTATGATTTGAAATTCAAAGCAAATATTTTAAAAGTAATTTAGATTTAAAAATCTACATTTAAAACAGTACGTATAAATATATATAGTTATTAATTAAAGTATAATAACTTAAGCTTAAAATAAATAAAAAGGTATTATAACATTTCTTTTGAGCTATACATGAAATAAAAATGCAAAAAAAATATGTATATAAATGCTTATAGACATTTGTAAGCTAGGAAATGACATATGCACACAATGTCAAAATTGTTTTCTTCATTTAGTAAAAAAAGAAGAGAAAATTTGTTTAAAGAAGAAAACCAAGGCTGTGTATAGGCAGTTTTCTGTTACATATATCGATATCTCTTCTTCTTCTTTCATTTTGAAAAACTAACCAAAACCAAAAATGAAATTAAACAACTTTATCACTTACATCTGAAATAAAGCAAACGGAAATTCAAATTCAAGCTCGATTCAATAGTAGGCCAAGATCAAAGTTAACTTGCAGATTTCAAAACTCTGTTCCTCTGTTTTATGTTATACAGTGAGTAAACCTTAACTTTTAAAAGCTAAAGCATGCTTATTAACTTATGCATGTAAGATTTAATAGTAATAATGTTGCGAATATGGCTAGCATGAATGAGAAAAATGTTATTTGGGTGTGTAAGTTTGAGTTGCTTTGTATATATATACATGCATGTCTCTGTTTTGCTCCAACAGGCTCAAAATCATTTAAAAATTCAAATTCTCTTCTCTCAATCACTTTTGTGTTATGATCATTAAAGGAAATTTGTTAATAATAAGAAATCTCATTTTTGAAAAATGTTTTCATGCGAAGATTAGTATGTATTTCACTGGGAGGAAGGAAATTACAGTGGAAACGAATCATCACCGAAAATCAACCATTTTAATTTCCTGTTTCACGTATATAAATAGATTCGTTTTTGGAATTGTTGATTTTTGGTGGAAGTTTTGTAATTTTTAAGTGTGAATAAGGGGAGAAATTGTTAGTTGATCGAAATCTGGTCATTGGCCAAATTTCGGCAATGCCGACAATGGTGGGTCTCGAGATTTGGTTAGGAGATAGCTGCGAAGGTGGAGAGCGTTGGAAAAATGGCAATCGATTTTTCTAATTGATATATTGGTGGGACGAGGTGGCTTTAGGGTTTAGGATCGCGTTTGAAGGTGGTTTGGTCTCGTGCAATTAGTGATGGCGAGGGGCTGCTAGGAAGGTGTGGTCGTGGGGGAAAAGTAGGAGCGGGCGGTGGCAGAGCTTCAGGTGAGGTTTGAAGTTGATCGGTGGGACGGGGTGGTTGGTCGAGGCATCTATGGTGGGATGCCATTTCTAACGCTCGCTGTGCCGTTCGAATTTTCGAACAAGGCTGGGCTTTCACGTTTCAGGTGGAGTTTCATGTGAAGATGGTTGAGGGTGTTTTGCACGTGTAATCGGTGATCGGAGTCGATAGATGGAGTTGGCGTACACGTGCACATGGGAGTACACATTCCGGTTCGAGTATCTGGAATAAGGTAAGGGTAGGTGGAAAAAATAGCAACTGAAGGAAAAGAAGAAGGGAAGAGAGAGATGGGCTGAAGGAATGGGTTGGGAAAGAAAACAAAGATAAGGAAAATAAAAGAGAAAAAAATAGGGAAAAAGGAAAATGGAAAGGAAATGAATGGAAAATATAATAAATAGAAGAGGAAAGAGAAAAGGCATGGAATTCATTCATATATATATATATATATATATATATATATATATATATGGCTTATGTTTCCTTTAACTATAAATCTAATCTTCGTTTTAAATCATAAGTTAAGTTCGGTGATATTTTACAAATTAATGGAAATTATTTTTATTATTATTATAATGGCATTTTATAATATTTATTATTTAATAAGGTGTTTAACTTGAAATTAATTGGGTTAAATATAAATGAATATGGTTAATCAAAGTGAATTTAAATCAGGTGTAAATCGTTGGGATAAGGGTTATAGATCGTTAGTTGGGATAACGATCTATATCTTTGCTTAATTCCAGGGATATTGGCTTTCAAAATTAAAATAATGGGATAAAAACAATGATACGTTTATTTGAAATAAGAATCTATAATAAATTTCCATATTTGAATATTGTCACCCTAAATGATAATCTGTCTATTTTAAACAATCAACCATTTTAAATCTATTAATTGTATTCGAAGAGACCGGGATTGGATATCAGCAATATCTAGGACCACTTTGATTCAATAATCATTATAAACCTTTACGGGTTGATCATGGAATTAAATAGGTTGGTTTGAACAAAATGAGTGAACTATGTTATTACTAATAGTAGCTGTATCCAGGCAGTATCAAAATATTAATGATTTTTCTATAAGGGTGTTGGTTTTAATTTGATAAAAACTCATCGGATATACGAGTTACCTCGGTTTCAAAGAAGTTTTTATAACTTTAGTAGTTCATGTTCAATGGGTTTACTCACACTGGTTTCCAGCCTGACTCGGGTGTTACTTTATTGTAATGCTCGGGTCAGACCGAGTTTTATAGATTTTCAGGTTTGGACGTTCTGAAGCTCAGAAGACGAGCTGGATGGCAGAGACGTATTGATTCCGCTGTGTATTAGAGACAGTTTAGTCAGCATTTTAGGGACAGGTTATTATATCTGTCCAATTTATTGTGAATGATTGTACTCTGATATATTGCATATAAATTGACATTTACAGCTTTCTTTGTGTAAATGCTGTTATTTGTATATTGTATTTTGTTTTCGCTGCGATAATGACACTCTGTGCTATTGTTTTCTGTTTCTTCTTCTACCTCTTTTTCTTCTTAACCCTAACAGTCTGAAATTTCCGACACTCGATTGTTCGGCACTCTATACAGTAAACGTATTAGTGTTGATTTTCGAGGTCAAAAATTACAGGCCGTTACATTATGGTATCAGAGCTGAATGTTAAGCGAGAACCTTGGCTCTAGTAGGGGTTACTCATTAGAGATAGGGTCAGTAGTACCCTAGAATGAGTTGAGTGTATTATATATTAGGGCGTACTTGTTATTTTCTTATATAAAGATTTTAAAACAGTTTTAAAAATGAATGATTTTTATATAAGCTTATGTTTTGATACATAAAGCAATAATTTTTCTAATTATCACATATATTAAGGTAATTATTTATCGATTATTGAAATTGTATATAATAATAAAAATTAAGTGGTAATATATATACAACCGAATAGAAATTTGGGTAGATTAAATATATAAATAAATCAAGCTAAAAATGGATTCAAAACTGAATTTAAATCCTAGAAAATTAAAAAGAATTTCAAAATATTGAAATAAGTTACCTTGATTTAATTTTCCCGCAAATGATTTTGGAATATATGGTGTGTATGATTTATAGACATGATAATTATCATAAATTAGGTATTGTATCTTAATATAGGGATGTTCATTTTTCTAAATAAACAAAGATAAAGCAGAATGAAAAGTTTTAAGGGAATAACAATTTAGATAAGTATGACTTATAAATTAAAAAGGATTTAGATTGTGAAGTTTCAAAATCTAAGTCCAGAAGATTTGAAATTGTTTCAAAGTGTTAAAAGATATAATAAATAATATTATTTAGAATATTTTTGAATGTAGGATTCTTATTTTAAAACAAGAGTTGTTTTAAAATTTTTAAAGGAATTTGTTTTGAATTAAATACCAAGAATGGTTTAAAATTTGAAATATGACATAGTGTACAAAATAAAATAAATATGTATTTATATGTGAGATATACATAATATCAAAGTTGATTTGAAATAAACACTAAGTGTTGAATTTTAAATTCCCTAGAATGAGATGTACAAGTTTTGAACTTATAAGCGGGAAGGGATATTGATGGGAAAATATAAATTTGAAATGGAAAATTTAAATTGAGCAGTCTAAATGGATTAAGGAATTAGAATTTAACTATGTACAAGTTAAATAAGTTGTGGACTTATAATCTAAAATGGGAGACTTCAAGATAAAATTGAGATTTAATTTAGGGGAAGTTAAATAAGTTTAGAACGAACAACCTGAATCGGAAATTCCTTGTTGAAATTTGAAGATTTAACTCAGAGAGGTATGCACGGTCTCAAATGGATTTCAAATTCTGGAAATGTGTGATGGATGCTATTGATTTTTGTTTTAGATAATTTGAAGGTTTATTTGCTTGAACATATCATGCTATCATCTTGTTGTTATTAATAATCTATGAAACTGTGAATTGAATTATTTTGAATAAATTAAGAAGTGGGTTGAAATGATATACATCCAATGCTGAAATTAAATTGTTTAAAAAGATTTGAACTCTTACTTGAACCTTGAAATAAGTTAAGTAAAGGTAATTTAAAGTGAATATTTGAAATTTGAACTTTGAATTAAAATGTTTAAAGACTTGGGTTGTGAATAAAAGGTTAAGGGTTAATTTGATTTAGGGGATTAAATCAACATTTAAAAATTTAACTCATATTTGTATAATTCGAGATGGTTTAATATTGAGATTTGAATTGAAAATTAGTTCAAATTGAAATTTAATTTGAATTAATTGGAATTTAAATCGAAGTTGAATAAGTTTAAATTCATATAGGAATTGACTTGAATTTGGGAAAGAAATTGAAGTTAATTCAAATTGAATTGGAATTGAATCAATTTAAAAGCAAGTGGAAATTTAAAATTGGCTCTGAACTATTTTCAATAAAATATTTATTATAAACTGTCGAAAATCTATTTTCCAAGCTATTTACTACACAAACTCTTCCTTTAATACCCAAACTATCTTATACTTACCATTCAACCATTTTACAACTATTTTACAACTTTCTAGCCATTCTACAACTAATTAACTATTTTACAACTATTTTATAACTACTTAACTATTCTACAGCTATTTTACAACTAATTACTATTTTACAACTACTTAACTATTTTAAAACTTTTTAAGCTATCTTCTAAATTCAAACTGGTCAGAGTGCAAACCGTTTGGATTTAAACACCAATTGAGATATGAATTGAAGTGATAACCCAAATGGAAAAGGAAGCAATTGTGAAGTGAAAGCAAAACCAGATAGTGAAGTAAAAAAGATTTTGAAATATAAAAGCATATTTTGAGAAATATATGATGAATAAGAGTGAAAGTTGAATGTGATTTGGCATAAATAAAGTTATATATAATTGTTATATATAAAAACTTCCCTTGTTGAATCTATAACCAGAAGAAATGATCTTTGATAGATGTTTGAAATATAAAGTGGAATTTATATAAGTAGGAAGTGATCCAAAAATATTTTGTTCTAGTTAAGAGAATAAACTTACATATGTACATATATAAATGATTTTTGAGAATGGAACAGAAAAGAGTTTTTGGAACCCATTGATTTTGAAAGGCTTTTGATTTTGGGAAAAAGCAAGTTTTGGGAATTTAGAAAGCCAACTTTGAGAATTATCGATTTTGAGATTTCGATTTTGAAGTTTATATGCGAGACATATAAAGAGTATGTTTTGAAAGATACTATATGTGTATAATATAAAATGTTTTGAGAATACTATGGGAAAAACAGTGCCCCCATTTAGAGTTGAAACTTGTAGTAGGAGATCCACGGGGTGGTTCTGCCTTGAGCCCTAAGGGGGGTTCTTAATTTGATCCCAGAGGATGTCCAGACTAAACTGTAGTTCTAGAGGATTGTGATTGGGGTAGCTAAAGTCGAGGACGCTGATGACTACTAAGACATTGGGGTTATGCTGTGACGATAGTGTAACTCGGTGTAACTGCGATCTACTTTGTTTCCATAGCGTAAGTTGAGAGGCAGTGATTGCCTAAAGTCTACGCTTGATTTCGCTGGGAGAGTGACATAACATCGGTAGATTGCGATCTATGAGGACATAGCGAAAGTCGTGTGGCAGTGATTTCCTACAGGCTATATTGGGACTCGACTGATGTAGTCTATGATCTATGTGGTGAAGTTTCATTTGACAATGAAATTCGAGAGAGTTGATGCCTATAGTTACATGATTTTTTCCATGATGGCAACGTAATCATGGGTGTAGCTGCGATCTGTAGCGGTTCCATGGTGTAATCGAGGGGTACGGATGCCTGCAGTTTTCTATAGTTTTGCAGGGATGACGACGTAATCATCGGGTTAACTGCGACCATTGAGGGGTTGATGATCTCCAAAGCATTCTCACAAATATGTTTTACATTCTCACAAATGTTTTCGAAGAATTTTCACTAGGTGTTGAAAATGGTTTTACCGAGTGCTTATAGATTTTCAATCCTGTGCCTAATCATCCTGTGACCGAATTTCTATGAGAACAAGTATAGACTTGTTGAGACATCGAGTTATAAAAAGTATTTTTATAAAAGCTATTTTGGTAATATTATGTAGATTTTAAAGTGTTTTAAAACCTTAGAATAAAAAGAGTAAAGAGTTAAGAATGTCTAAAGAATAACTTAACTGAAAATAAAACATTATAATTAAAATTCTTGCTTCGTTCCTTTTCGAGGACGAAAATTTCTAAAGGGGAGGAATGTGACGACTTGGATTTTTAACGGTCATTAATTGGTAAATTAAGTGGATGAAATCATTAGAAATACTGATTTATAAGTCGAATAAATAAACTCTGATAATTAAAATATCTGGACATATAAATTGACATAAAAACTATACAGGATATTTAATTATGAAATCCTTGGACATACACACACACATAATGCATGGAATCTTTAAGATGATAATATATATATGCCCTAGGGAATAAAATGTAGGAAAGTTGTAAAAATGTGGATATAAATATGATATAAAAAATACACATAAGTAGTATTGTGACAACCCGGGATTTTGGCCAAATTTAATTTAATGTTCTTCTAATTTTTTTTTAAAATTTGCAACACTTATCTTTTCAAACTTATCTTTTCAAACACATAAAATATGCTTTCTAATTACTATTGTTCATATATAGTTTGTGAATAGAACTATGATTTGAAATTCAAAGAAAATATCTTAAAAGTAATTTGGATTTAAAAATTCTACATTTTAAACACTAGGTATAAATATATATAGTTATTAATTAACGTATAATAACTTAAGCTTAAAATAAATAAAAAGGTTTATTACATTTCTTTTGAGCTATACATGAAATAAAAATGTAAATATATATATATATATATATATATATATATATATATTATACACACACACACACACTTATAGACATTTGTAAGCTAGGAAATGACATATGCACACAATTGTAAAAAAACATTGTTCATTTAGTAGAAAAAAAAGAGAAAAATGATTTAAAGAAGATAACCAAGGCTGTGTACAGGAGTTTTCTCAAATATCTATATCTCTTCTTCTTCTTTCATTTTAAAAAACTTACCACAACCAGAAAAGAAATTAAACAGTTCTATCACTTACATCTGAAACAAAGCAAAGGAAAATTCAAATTCAAGCTCGATTCAACAGTAGACTAAGATCAAAGCTAACTTGCAGATTTCAAAACACCGTTCCTTTATTTTAAGTTATACAATGAGTAAACCTTAACTTTTAAAAGCTAAAGCATCCTTATTAACTTATATAATAACTCGTCGGATATACTCGTTACACTCGTCGGATCAAGGTTATTAACTTTTAAAATTCAAGCTCAAGCTCGATTCAACAGTAGACCAAAGTCAAAGTTACTAACCTTAAATTTTAAATTTCAAATTCAAACCCGGTTCAATAGTAGACCAAGATCAAAGTTGTTAACTTTTAATTTTATAATTACTCGTTGGTTTTAATCTGATAAAAACTCGTCGGATACACTAGTTACCTCGGTTTCAAAGAAGTTTTTATAACTGTAGTAGTTCAAATTAAATGGGTTTACTCACGCTGGATTCCAGCCTGACTTGGGTGTTACTTATTGTAATGCTCGGATCAGATTGAGTATTATAGTTTTTCAGGTTAGGACGTTCTGGAGCTCAGGAGACGAGCTGGACGGCAGAGATGTATTGATTCCACTGCATATTAGAGACAGTTTAGTCAGTATTTTAGGGACAGGTTATTATAACTGTCCAGTTTATTGGTGACCGACTGTACTTTGACATATTGTATATAAATTGACATTTACAGCTTTCTTTGTGTAAATGCTGTTATTTGTATATTATATTTTGTTTCCGCCGCGATAGTGAGATTCCGTGCTATTGTTTTTTATTTCTTCTTCTATCTCTTTTTCTTCTTAACCCTAACAGTCTAGGATTTCCGACAATCGATGGCTCGGTACTCTATACAGTGAACATATTAGTGTCGATTTTCGAGGTCGAAAATTTCGGGCCGTTACATAAGTATCTATTTTATTTAAAATGTTTTTTTTCAAAAGGGATTTTAAAAGTGATTAACTATCTTTCAAGATAATTAATATTGTTTTAAATTTATAAAGGCATTTAAATGGCTTTGTTATCTTTTGAGATAATAAATATTGTTTAAATTTATAGATAATGGTTTGTAAATGAGAAAATCGTTTAAAAGGGATTATTTATAAATAAAGTTATTTCTGAATTGTTTTTGGGTTTATAGTAAACAATGTTTTAAGGACATTTGTTTTGACCCATGTTTTACACTTAGCATTGTAAATTTTGTTTCATAAAAGAACGTTTTGAATAAGTATTTCTAAAAGTGTTTTACTAATATGGTAATATGGAAATCAAGCACAAGTTCAGTTTTTCAAATGTTAAAGTTCGATTTTGGTTATGGAAAAAATAGTTCAGTGATCGATATTGCTTATATGGAAAGGATCTAGTCATACTTTAACGCTAAACTTTTAGGCTTGGACTCGTTTCTCGACGGTTAAAAATGTCATTAAGGTGACACCTAGAGGTAACACTACCTCAACTTGCCTAGCTTCATTTTCAGTCGAGGGATAGCACTCGTTTGGAATTAACGCCTAATGGTAAATATATGATATTTAATTTCTATATACTATCATTTTAATTTTCCTCGATAGTTGATTTATTAATTATCGGATTCAGATTTCTTCATGGTGTTTCATTACCATAAAAATGATTTGCTGCTCTTTGAGCTTTATTATCCTTTGTCGAAAATGACTAAAACCAAGCGCGGAAAATGGGGTGCACCCTCCAAGTCATTGTTGTGCTTCGCTATTCTAAGATGGTTTATCACTCATTTTGAGCATTGGTATCCAACACCGAAAAAACTAATACCAAAGCGCGAGTGGGAGCCAAGCCATGCGAGTTGCACCCATTAGGCAATGTTCATATCATCTAGAAAGGTATCGGCATACATGCATTGATGTGAAATATTCGAATGCTCATGTGAAGCGGGGTCCAGCTTGGAAGTTCTTGAGAGTGATGAGCATGCTCTCAAGTATATTTTATCTAGAGGTATACGTTCGCCGAAGAGGGAAGACCCTCCTAATTAAGTTGGATAAATCTATATATCTGATTTGAACCTTCGAATTGTTTTTCTATAATTACAATAGGAAGAGTCAACCACTCTTCACGATGTTTAATTATAGGTTTAGTCCATTCTATCAAATTTGGACCGTTATCTTGTTTTATACATTCTTCGTAGTTTGGATTTTGTTTAGACTATTTTCACTCTTTCAAGTCTGGTTTTCAATATTATTTATGCCCATTCTTATTTGGATTTGTCTCCTAATGTTTATTTCTACTCTTACATGTATGAACGTTATCCTTGCGAGGTAAAAACCTATTCCATGTTAGCGGTATGGTCTCACGGAACTTTAATATGTTCTCCAATATTTGTGTTATCTCATGTTGGTATTTCTAGACTTATCCAGGTGTTATTTTATTATAATACTCAGATCAAATAGAGTATTTTTCCCAGATTAGCTTTGGTGATATGGAGATCTGGAAGAGGAGCTGAAGCCTCACCTGTCGTTGTGTTTTAGTTTTAGCTGTATTATATAGTATCCCTATCAGCATTTGTAAGGCCAGGATTTTATAACTGTTCAGCTGTTAGGGTTTGTTTTAAACGTTAATGTATTCCCTGTTTTGGAGTGACTGTTTTTACTGTCCTTGTTATATTATATATTGTCAACTCTGCTACGAGATTCTATTTTCCTCTATTCTCTGTTCTTTTCTTTTTATTTTCCCTAACAATTTGCCCTTTTGTCGATTAGATACACGATATTCGAACACAATGGTAGTGTTTGGTGTCTACTTTCGATGGTCAAAAAGGCAGGTCGTTACACATTTTATGAATTGCCTTTTATGTAACTGATTTGGTTTTAGTTTATAGTACTTATATTCAAAACATAAATTGGTCATCTAATAACAGTCGTTTCCAAATTCCTTTTAGGGTGATTTATACAAGAACCCTCGAGTACAATCATTACCTATAGTTCTACAACTTGCACAACCTGCCAACTCCTTTACTTAGGATATATTGATGTTTCTTATAAATCCTTGTCTTGTATGATTTTGTAAACGGTTCTTTAGGTAAAATTAATTATAGCATTGTGTACTACTCTAAAGTGCACAATTTATGTAAAGAAGTTAACTCAAATTCACACATCAATAATCATACTTTGTCCAATAAAGTTCGATTTCTCCTTATCAATACACCATAATGAAAGTGTGTAGGATCGTGCAATATGGATATAATAATACAGAGTATAGTAATGTAGTAAATAGTGCAAAATATAAAAATAGTAATATAATAAAAATAACACCAGAGATTTTTATACTGATTCGGATCACCATTCTACGTCCAGTCCCAGACTCCTTCTGGAATTTCACTAAAACAACAATCCTCACTTAACCCGGAGGAACAGTATACACAGTCTGAGCAGCAGAACAGACACCTAAGCAGCAGAATAGGATTTTCGCCTCAGCAGCTGAAGAGGACTTCACTAATACAAAATAATATCAGACACTGTGTTTTCTTGATAACACTGATTTGTCACTGATAGTACAAGCCTCATATAATCAAATCCTCAAGCATATGAAGTATATGTGAAGATATAAAGAGAAGGTAATGTTAAGAATAGAAGATTATGAAAGTTATTTGTAGATTCAAAGCAGTAAAAACGTATGTTCGCTATTTGAATGCAAATATTAGAGCACAAGAAGAATATTAGACAGTTAGAATGAAAATCGTTGAATGTGAAGTGTTTGGGAGTATGTATATATAGTAGTTGAAGAGTTACTTCCATTGGTGAAGGGTTCTGACGAAGAGGAGTATCTATTTTCATTCATAGAAGGGTTGCTTCCTTTCGTAGAAGAAGATGTCTTTTCGAAAATATGGCAGTTGGTCTCGGGTTAGTCGACTGGTCATTCTTGGTCAGTCGACTGACTATGCAATAGATATATAAAATAAACAGTGCGTATCGTATATGTACACAGTCAGTCGACTGGATGATCTTAGCCAGTCGATTGGATGATCTTAGCCAGTCGACTGGCTGAGGTATTTTTTGCATAGCATGCTTCTGGTTTGATTAATTATGGGAAACATGAAGTGCGAACTACTCGAGGATAGATTTTAACAAGTTTCTAAGACTCAATCATAAGTACTAGACAATGAGAACATAGATCAAAAGTCTTGATATAGCCATAGTCCTTTGATTAACTCTTTTTGTCGTGAATTCACTTTTCTTCTATCTTTCTTTGTCATGAATCGAAACTAGTGATTCAACATTCTCCCCCTTTTTGATAGATGACAAACCTATATATAAAAGTCCTAGAGAACAAATATAAAACCCCCCTGAATATATGATACTTCTTGTACCTGCATAAAGATGATTAGGACAGATCTTTGTCATCGAAAAAAGGAGATATAGCAAAAATAATTCAATATAAAGTGCAGAAATAAATATCAAAGTGAGACTATTTAGTACAAGTCTCAAAAGATAAATAAATAGCAAGTTTCAGTATGTTTAAATTGAAAATAATGTTACAGATAAGCAAATAGTTCATACCATACTCACCCACCAAAAAATCTATTCATCAAGATCCCAATTGTATTCTCCCTCCGGTGCGGGCTCCTTTCCTGGTCTAGAAGTGCCTTGAGCACCACTAGTGTCACTACTAGTATGCTCCTCTGATGTAGACCATGTAAATCGAGGTGCTGGACATTTCCCTTGGGCGACAGACGTGGCAGCAGTTGAAGAAGAACATGATAATGCATCCCATAATGTAGAAAAGAAGCCTTTGATTTTATCAAGCTTTTATCCATTTTCTTAATCCTAGAATCCAAAATAAGTTGAGTGGGGGAGAGAATTTCTATGGATTCACGGGTGCTGGAGGAAGTAGCTAAGTGAATATCGCCTTCTTCTTGTTGCGCTTCCGGTTCTCTAATTGTAGGACCTCTAGATTGTTGTTGTTGAGCCTGGTTATGCTTCCAGTCTTCATATAAAGTAATAGGTGTTGGTCGTGTTGGCAGCTTCATAAGACTGATGGTCCTTATATTTATCATTCCGACAGTAGAGAATTCGAAGTTCGGTTGACGAACACCTGCATTTAGAAGAAGTCTCATAATATATTCTCCAAAGTAGATAACATGCATAAACCCATGTGTGAAGGTGAGAAATTCATCCATAATACGACGCAACCAATTAACACGTATATTTCCCCATATGGCATAAATAGCTTTGAAATTTTCCAAATATATTAATTCATATGAGCCGGTTCGGGGAAGAATAGATCCATAATCGTCTTGTGCAAAATTCTTGCTTTAGGCCAAAGAAGTTTAGAACGCAATTCAGTCATGTCGTCACTCATGAACATATGACTAATTCTACTCTTTGTCTTGGATTGCATGCGACATCATTTAAATCTATACCTTCATTTGGAGATTTAAGGATATGTGCCATTCTATCAAGGGAAAAGAAAACTTTTTGTCCACATACCAAACTCCATACATAATTATTTGGATTCGATGGTTGTTAGTGGCCAAGATTTAAATGTACAAAGAAAAGTTTTACCATAAGATGATTAATGTTGTGGCGATTTGCATTGTAGTCAAGGAGTGACTCTAATCCACATCTCCGCATTAATTCTTGAAGAGAGTAAGCATCAAAATCTGAATAAACCATGAATGATCCTTCAAAAATTCTAGAGTTTTTCATCTTCTCCCATCGTTCGATTGCAGTTGCATCATACAGCCAATGAGCAACATGAGTATCTACAAAGGATGAAAAACCTTGTTTTGAGCGTTTTGATGTTGGAGGGGCCATTAATTTGGTGTTTTTGAAAGAAAAATGGGGGCTAGGGTTTTGGAGGAAGTATAAAATGAAGAAGGTAAAGATAATAGATGGTGTAAAAAGGGTTTAAAATGAAACGACGGTAGCCTTTTTTATACAGCCAGTCGACTGGGTGGGGTAAGTCAGTCGACTGGTTGCTAGCCCGAGAGTTTTTTACTCTGTAATCAGTCAACTGATCTATATGACTCAGTCGACTGGTTGACAACCCGAGAGGTTTTGCACCTTGTAAACAGCCGACTGGTTATATATATCAGTCGACTGGCTGAAGACAAGGAATGCAATGAAGCTTAAAAACAAATTTTTATTCAAAAAAGAATATACGTAATCGAAATCCAAGTGAACATAGAACAATAAAACACAAGAAAAGATGATTATTTAGGAGTTTTTAGAGAGCATTCATTTGGTTTATCCTTGGTGTTCTCAACATAAGGTTGCAAAGGAGACCAATAATTTTGGTGTTCCCAAGTGTTTGGAGATGCCGGAGGTTGATGCGGAGTTTGCTCCCATTGATTCCAACCGGATGAATTTGGCTGACGAGATGTTGAAGGTTCAACAACATCATGCTTAGATGATTTTCCATAGAATTTAAGGGCAATTGATTCTATAAGGCTAAGGCGACTGGAATTCATCCATTATTCATAATACATTTCTCTTTGTAAATTGATTTGCTCCTTTTGATAATGATGGATTTCATCAATTTTTTCTTTTGTTTTTGGAGAAATAAACAATTATCTTCATGATTTCTTAGTTTTTGGAGAAAATGCAGTGTGATATTGAGCTAGTTCATGTCTAGGGGTAGGAGTTGGCAAGGATGGAGTAGAGCTTCTGGAAGAATGATAGCTACTATAGGATGTTGGTGTAGCAAAAGATAGTTTGGAGTTAGAGGAGTCGTAGGAATCATGAGAGGCACTGATAGGTAATGAGGAACTTGAAGATTTAAAGTTTAAAAAAATATTAAGGATGATTGCAAAAATGAAAGAAATGCAGATTTATAGAGGAAATTGAGCTGTATTTGTGTGGTTAGAAACAACAAAAAGCTGATAGCCAGAGAGAAAAAAGAATGGATGAGAATTGTTTTTTAAAAAGAATGGTGAGCCCACGGAATAAAAGAGTTAGTAGAAAATAATACATAGCACAACTGGTAAGACATTGAACTACTAGTTAGAAGACCTGAGTTCGAGCTCCAGCAGCTACACATTTATTTTTTTGAACGAAAATTTCCAGAATAATTAGAATCAATCTTCTTGTTAAAACAGGAAACATATATAGCTCAAATGGCAAGAGGCAATTATAATTCTACAACCTAGAGGTCATTAGTTCAAGTCTCTCTAGAGTCATAAAACAATTTTTTTATTTTGACAAAAAATTGAATGAAAGTTTTTATATATATTTTATCTATTGTGTTATGAAAAACTACAGATACAAATAGTATATATACATATATAAAAATTTATAAATCTTTAAAAGAGATATTCCAAATTCTCGTCTTAAATTGATGAAAGTATTTTTATTTAAAGGTTTTGTAAACATATCTGCCAATTATTTACCAGAGGAAACAAATTCTAGATTTATCAAATCCTTTTCAATATTAACATGAAGAAAATGATGATGAATGTCAATGTGTTTTGTTCGTGAGTAATTGACAGGATTTTTAGATAAATTAATAGCACTAGAATTATCACAGTAAATAGTTAACTTAGATAAATTAAAACCAAAATCTTGTAGTGTTTGTTGCATATAGATAACTTAAGCACATGCCAGAGCTGCAGAAATATATTCTACTTCACATGTCGATAACGAAACACAGTTTTGTTTCTTACTAAACCAAGATACAAGAGACCGTCCAATGAAGTGACAAGTCCCACTTGTACTTTTTCTATCTGTCTGGCTTCCTCCAAAAATCAGCGTCACTATAGGACACTAATTCAAAAGGACATTCCTTTGGATAGAATAGTCCAAAGTCCATGGTTTTATTAAGATACCGTAGTATGCGTTTCACTGTTCGTAAATGTGATTCTTTGGGATCTGCTTGAAATCGTGCACATAAACAGACACTCATCATTATGTCAGGTCTACTAGCTGTTAAATATAGTAATGATCCAATCAAACTTCGATATAATTTATGCTCAATACTTTTGCCACTTTCATCTTTATCAAGATCTATGGTTGTAATCGTAGGAGTTGATTTGGTAGAAGTATTTTCCATACCAAAGCGTTTAATTAGATTGTTGCAATACTTTTCTTGATTAATAAAAATACCATTTTATAGTTGTTTTATTTGTAAGCCAAGAAAATAATTTAACTCACTCATATGTGACATTTCAAATTCTCCAGTCATTATCTTAGAAAAATCTTGACATAGTCTTTCATTTGTAGATCCAAAATAATATCATCAACATATGTCTGAACGATTAAAATATCCTGTTTATTTCTTTTAATAAAAAAAGTTTGATCAACCTTTCCAATTTCAAAACCAGACACTATTAAATATCTTTTAAGACGATCGTACTAAGCACGGGGTGCTTGTCTCAAACCGTATAAAGCCTTTTTAAGCTTATAGACATGGTTAGGAAAATGTTCGTGTATGAATAACGGAGGTTATTCAACATAAACATTTTCTTTTATGAAGCCATTTAAAAAAGCACTTTTGACATCCATTTGATATAATTTAAAGTTATGAAAGCATGCAAATGATAGTAAGATTCGTATTGCTTTTAGTCTAGCGACTGGAGCAAACGTTTCTTCATTGTCAATTCCTTCTTCTTGATTATATCCTTGAGCAACTAATCTAGCTTTATTTCTAGTAATATTTCCTTGTTCATCTACTTTATTTTTGAAAGTCCATTTTGTACCAATAAATGATTGATCACTAGGCCGTGGAACTAAATCCCAAACGTCATTTCTTTCGAATTGGTTTAGCTCTTCTTGCATAGTGATTAACCAATTTTCATCGGTAGATGCTTCTTTAATATTTTTAGGTTCAATATGAGAAAGAAAAGCTACATGACCCATTTGATTTAATTGACTTCTTGTTCTAACAGATGAATTGAGTTCTCCAATAACATTAACAGAAGGATGATCTCTTAATATTCTAGGCTGGAGATCTTAATTCATTGTTATTGTGAACAATATTTTCATTATTTTCAACATTTGAAATTTCTATGTTTTTGATATTATCAGGGAATTCTTCATCATCTCTTATACTTGGGATTTGTTTAAAATTTTCATCGAAAGATACATGAAGTCGTGTTTCTTCGATGATATTTGTTCCTTTATTATAAATTCGATAAGCTTCGCTTCGATCCGAATATCCTAAAAGACTCCTTCACTGGATTTTGGATCGAATTTACCAAGCTGATCTTTTGTGTTTAAAACAAAACGTTTTGAACCGAAAACTTTAAAATAAGAAATATTTGGTTTTCGTCCATTAAGAAGTTCATAAGGAGTATTCTTAGTTGATGGTCGAATAGAAACACGATTCAAAACATAACAAGCTATTGCAACTGCTTCAGCCCAGAAATGTTTTGGTAATGTACTTCCATTTAGCAAAGTCCTTGCACATTCTTGTAAGGTTCTATTTTTACGTTCTACAACTTTATTTTTTTGTGGAGTTCTAGGAAACGAAAAATTATGGAATATTCCCTTTTTCTTACAAAAATGTTCAAAGGCTTCGTTTTCGAATTCACCTCCATGGTCACTTCTTATATTTTTTTATTTTCAAACCTTTAAAATTTTGAATTCTTTTTGACAAAAGTTTTGAAATTATCAGAGGTATCACTTTTATTTTTCATAAAGATAGTGCAAGTTAATCTAGAAAAATCATCAACAATAACAAACATATATCTACTATGATTAATGGATTGTACTTGTGTTGGTCCAAATAAACCGCATATAGTAATTCAAGTGGTTGTAAAGTTGAAATGACCTTTTTAGACTTAAAAGATGACTTATTTAACTTTCCCTGCTGACATGCATCACAAATATGATAAATTTTAAAATTCATTTTTGGTAGACCTTTCACTAAATCATTTTTAGAGAGCTTGTTTATAGTTTTGAAGTTAATATGACAGAATCGTTTGTGCCATAACCAAGGATCATTTTCTTTGGCTATTAAACACATATCTGAATTATGATTTATTTTCATATTCAGAATATAGATATTTCTGTCTCTATTTCCTTCGAAGATAAGATTTTTAATTTTGATCAAAAATACTACATTTGTTTTCAGAAAAAGTGATTTTGAATCCTTTGTCACACAATTGGATGATACTAACTAAATTAAGTTTTAAATTTTTGATATGTAAAACATTTGAAATAAGAGGTAAATTTGATATACCATTATTACTCACATCGCCTTTGCCGATGATATAACTTTTGGAGTTATCTCCAAAAGTGACGGAGTCTCCATCTGAGTAAGTAATATTTGATAACATATCTTTGTCTCCTGTTATATGTTTTGAGCAACCATTGTCGAGTTATCAATATCACCAAAAGTAAAATCAATAACCTCGTTTTCAATAGCCATGAAACAGACATTTGCTTGCTCATTTTCACTTTCACTACTGTTATCTGATGAAGAAGTATCTGAATCATCCCATGTTACGGAGAATGCTTCCTTTTTCTTATCTTTCTGCCCTTGTTGAAGTATTTTTTTCTTTAATTCTGGACATTCTTTCTGGATATGACCTTTCTTATGGTAATTAAAGCATTCTAGAATTGAAGATGATGGTTTGTTTGGAAAATTTCTTTTTCCATTATTTCTGTTATTTTTCCTGAACTTCAAGAATTTTTTGAAATTTTTGGCAATAAATGCTAGATCTTCTTCATCCGAATCTTCATCTTTTTCTTCTTCAACATGGAAAGCTATGTTCTTTTTGTCTTGTGCTTGTACTCATTTTGCCTGCAAATTCACTTCATATGACATTAGATTTCCTATTAACTCTTCAGGTTTTATGGCAGAGAGGTCATTAGTTTATTCAATAACCATGACTTTTCTTTCCCATTCATCCGTTAAAGAGTTTAGGATTTTTGATACAACATCAAAATCAGTGTACTTTTCTCCTAATCCTAATAGTGAATGATAGATATATTTAAATCTAGAGTTGGAGATTCTTCTTTTTTAACTTTGTTAGTTCTTCATGAGTGATTTTAAGTGTTCTCCATATTTCATAAGCAGTTTGACACATGCTAACACGATTAAATTCATTTCTATTTAGTGCACAGAATAACAAGTTCATAGCTTTAGCATTGGCAGTAGCATCGAATTTTTGTGTGTTTGACCAAGTGGAGTATTCTCCAGTAGGAAGAGTGTATTAATTTTGTGTAATATTCTATGATTAAAAGCTATTTGATTGCTTATAGATTTTCATACAAGTTGCCCAATAATTAAAGTTTAGACCATTGAAAAATGGAGGTCGTGCAGTGGATTGACCTTCATTTAAACTAGTGTTAATGATAGTGGTAATGCTGGTGTTGTTTTCCATATTAGCAAAATATCAGATAACTGTGTAGGATCGTGTAATATGGATATAATAATGCAGAGTATAGTAATGTAGTAAATAGTGCTAAAAATAAAAAAAGCAGTAATATAATAAAAATAACACCAGAGATTTTTATACTGGTTCGGAGCACTTTCCTACGTCCAATCCCAGACTCCTTCTGGAATTTTACTAAAACAACAATCCTTACTTAACCCGGAGGAACAGGCATACACAGTCTAAGCAGCATAACAGACACCTGAGCAGCGGAATAGGATTTTTGCCTCAGCAGTAGAAGAGGACTTCACTAATACAAAGTAATATCTGACATTGTGTGTTCTTGATAACACTGATTTGTCACTGATAGTGCAAACCTACTATAATCAAATCCTCAAGTATATGAAGTGTATGTGAAGATATGAAGAGAAGGTAATGCTAAGAATCGAAGATTATGAAAGTTATTTGTAGATTCAAAGCAGTAAAAAAAAGTATGTTCGCTGTTTGAATGCAAAAATTAAAGCACAAGAAGAATATTAGAGAGTTAGAATGAAAATCGATGAATGTGAAGTGTTTGGGAGTATGTACATATAGTAGTTGAAGAGTTACTGCCATTGGTGAAGGGTTCTGACGAAAAGGAGCATCTATTTCCATTCATAGAAGGGTTGCTTCCTTTCGCAGAAGAAGATGCCTTTTCGAAAATATGGCAGTTGGCCTCGGGTCAGTCGACTGGTCATTCTTGATCAGTCGACTGACTATGCAATAAATTTAAAAAATAAACAGTGCATATCCTTATGTACACAGTCAGTCGACTGGATGATCTTAACCAGTCGACTGGCTGAGGTATTTTTTGCATAGTATGCTTCTGTTTTGATTATTTATGGGAAACATGAAGTGCGGACTACTTGAGGGTAGATTTTAACAAATTTCTAAGACTCAATCATAAGTACTAGACAGTGAGAACATAGATTAAAAGTCTTGAAATAGCCATAGTCCTTTGATTGTCGTGAATTCTCTTTTTCTTCTAACTTTCTTTGTCATGAATCAAAACTAGTGATTCAACACATAATGTATCATAGGAAGGAAGGACTTTTGGGATTTAATCTTTATTCTTGTTTAGGTTTATTCATAACTATTTCCAATATACTTACATATACAATCAAATTGAATCATTTTATTTTCTTTTGTAAGTTATGTTATTTATTTCTATTTTGTATTCAATGAACTTGTCACAAATGTACTAAATATGTATCAAATATACATATTCACATCATGATAGTTCATCGGCGAATTTAATGGCATATATGGAAGCATTTTGGTATTATTGGACTTATGATTGCATACATCTATATGTATCAATCTGAAGAGTTGACCAACTCTTATTTCGTTCCCATTGGATGGGTGCTTTTCCCTTTATTATTTGAGATATAATTCACCAGTACCACATGGTTCATAAACATATAATCAAAGAATTATTTCTCAAAAATGGCTTGGTCCTTATTTCAAAAATAATTGCAAATGATTTTAGACACATCTGCATTTTCTAATGCATCACTTTTGTAATGAAAACAAATATCACAGTTGTTGCATTATTTTATAATGAATATTCTTATTGAAATTAAACTGTATCTAATTTTTGTCAACACTAAAATAGTTGTTATTTCATAAATAATGCCTGGTATGTTATATGAAATGATTTTCATAACTTGATGAGACCAATAAGTGTAACATATGGCATGTTCCCACTATTTCTGCAATGACATCAATAGTGTACTAAATATAGAGCTTCATTCAACAATTCAATATAGGCTGTTTATTCCATCTACTGTAACCAGTTTACAGTCGAGAGTTTTTAAATCAAATATCTTGAATTCAATGAAATAAATCATATAGAAAACAATTTCTATATGAAAATACATTTTGCAATATAAATCTTATTTCTTGTTGCATATTAAGTATCCACTATCATTTTATACAATTCTCGATTTCAATTTCTCTTCATAAAGTGGAGTGACCATTCACTCTCTTCATCCCAACCGTGCCTTAAGTAGCATCCACACCTGTACATTATTTTTCCTTTCTGAATGGTCAAACCATTCAAATGGAAACTCTTGCTACAATATCATAAAGAACTCTTTACAAACGTGTATTTGATCATCCTTAACATTTAAGGATATCAAATGATTTGCACTTTACATAAACTGATTAAACTAACATTTTAGTTATCTAATTCTTACATTTATCTTGTAGCTCTTGATCTGATGTTACATTTAACACAACAAGATTTTATTATAATCAACCATATTGAATATATGTTCTCACATTATGTTTTACTTGCTTATTTCGAATGAATTCATTTTATCGAGGCTCGTACATTACGAGTTGCAACCGTTCATTATATCACATTTATATGGGATAGCATATGGATTAAATATTCATATACTTGTATTACATTTAGAAACCGAAACTCATTGATGACAATACATAGTCTCGGACTAATAAACACGTAAGAGAGCAAGTTACGAATGTATTTAGTAGTCGTACAGTTAGGCCCTTGCATTGGTTTTGAATTGACAACATGCAAAATTTATTGGTAAGTGTATGTCATATTTCTATTTGTCAATATTAATTCGGTTCATTTGTATACTTTAATTAATGAATATTTTATCAATTATATTCAGTGCATAAAATTTATTGGTGTAGATTAGTTTTATTATACGTAACAGAAATTCTTTCAATATTAGTGAGTTTAAATGTTACCATTTCATTTTTCTAATAAGGCGCCCACTAGACTTTTATGTTTCTCAAAACCCTAAGACAAAACATAAAGGTCTTTCAACTTCTCTAGTGGGTGTTAAAACTCATATGCCTTGGGATTTCGACCTTGAGGAATATTAAACAAATCATAGTCCCTCATACGATGGATAACTCATTATTGGTGGCATCACATTCAACTCTTAATCTTATGGTCCTTGTCCTAGTCTCATCTTTACCTTGAGGAAAGCTCAAAAAATAAAGAGATATTATTCACTCGTACCAACCATTTCGTGACGGCCTAAGTATAATGCACATACCTTGAGGAATGCTCAATAAATATGTACATGTATATTTCCCCATCTATTCTATATATTAATAGTTCTACACATAACATCCCCAACTTGAGGAAAGCTTAACAAATAAGGAGTATGCAAGTAACCTTTTAATATATATAATTATATAAATGGTAGAGAACGACATTTATATTAAAGATTCACAATATTTAATATATTTAAAATGAGTGATATCGACTTATGGAATAATGTATTTCTCATGAAAGACCCTCATGATTCAAGTGTTTAACACATCTGAAATCATAGTATACGCACTTTACATACGTATTTATTACCTAAACTTATTTTGTGTTCCTTATTGTTCCATTTTTTATTATACACTTATGTTATATAAGTTTAATTATTATACGACATTTTACAATTTAATTAACTTATATATTATCCTATGTATGTTTAATTTTATATTAATTTATTAATTAAATATTATTTAATTAATTAATCAATTAATATTTTAATTAATTTTATTTTATTCATCTTAAACATTTTAAATTGAATATATGCACCATAACATTTATAGTTATACACATATATCTTATATATACGTATTACATTATTTATTAGTTAACATTTAATAAATTTAATTAAATTAATTTTTTCATTAAGTATAATTAATTTCAAAAATTATATATATATATATATATATTGTTTTAATATTTTAAGATAATGTTACATATATCGATGTATATGTTATTTAATTTAATTAATAACTTTTAATTAGTTATTTAGTTAATCAGGTAAATTTTTAATAATTTTCAAAAATAATTATTTTGTTTTCAAATCAATTTTGAAAACTATTTTATAACATTGATAAAATCATTACTTATTTTAAATTTAACATTTAAATTTAAAATATTATTTTTATTTATTTTTATTTTAAAATAGATTTTGAAAATTAGCCTAAAGTACAAATCAATCTGGGTCTTTATATTGGGGATAACATTTGGGTTTATCTCATCCTTTCGGGCTAGGCCAATAGCCAGGTAGGGTAGAGCATATGTAACGACTCAGGATTTTGGTTATTTGAAATTATGATATTTAATTTATTTTAAATATTTAAAAGTTAATTTTTAACTTGAATTTCAAATATAACAATTTATTGGATAAATTCAATTATTGAATTAAATAATCAAAAATTGGTTAAATAGTGAAATTTTGAGTTTTTAGCTTGACAAAAATAATTTAAAGACTTGTAAAATTTATATTAATGATAATGAAGATAAAAAAATTTTAAATTGAATTTAAAAGCGAATTGTTTAGTTTTAAAAATATATCATTTGAATTAACGAATAAAAATAGCCTTCCAGGGCACAATCTCGAATTTCAATGAACCTAGTTCTATTGGATCCTTAATAGTGTATTATTATCGGATTTCAAATTTCGTAATGTTTGGAGTTATTGTTTGATCGTACGAGATAAAAACGCGCTGAATTAATATCAAAAATGCAATATAATAATTAGGTCCAAAAAGCTATCTTTTCCATACGATCGAATTAGGACCCGAAACCTTTTCCATTATGCTCGGAATAGGGGTATAACATTATAAACATCTAGCGGCATACCTCGATAAGGGTTTGAAATTTAAGTTGCGTAAAACGAGACATTTTGAATTAACTAATATATTGTCTAGTCAAAAATTTTCACCAACCTTTTTCCTCTTTTTAAATCACTATACTAGACCTATTGAAACACGTTTTCCCCTTGTTAAATCATGTCCTTATTAATTTTATCATCATGCAAGCTGTAGTTCGAAAAAATGGATGAAGCTTCAAAAATCAAATGCTCTAAATCTACTCTGCAAAAAATTCTCAAATTAGTTTTAAAAATCATGTTTTACCATCCTCTTTGATCTGATACATATACTGTATGCTGCGAAGTCGAAATTGGTTGCTCAACTTTGGTTAGGGGAATCTAAGATTAGAGTTTTAGTTGGATTGAAGGGATTTTAGCTCGTTTGAAGATGGGATGTGGGTTTGGCATATCGAGGCACACCTACGGGTGGTTTTTCGTTGCACTCGATGGCCGTTTGGTTTTCTCGTCCATGCGTACGGCTTGGGCGTTGGGTTTGGTCATGATTCACTCGGAGGTGGCAGAGAAAACGAAGTGGGGGTGGTCAAGATGAGAGCGCAAAGTGGTATTGATCGGAGTTATCGGTTTAAGGAATCATTTGGTGTGGAGACTTATGAGGTGTGCATGCATGCGTGAGATGGTGTTGTGCACGTCTTCTTAGCTACAGGCATTCGAAATAAAGAAGGGGGAAGAAGAAGCGAAGTTTGGTTTGGTTTCTGCAGAGTGGGCTTTGGGCCAAGTGTTTATAAAAATATAAAAGAAGAAAAGAAAGGGAAAGTGGTCGTGCGGGTGTGGGGCTTGTGGGTTGAAGCTATCATTGGGTATGTGTATCGTTTTATAAAAAATGATTTAGTTTATAAATTGTTTAATAAAAATTCAATTACTATCACAAAATATATCATTTATAGATTTTCTATTAAATATACTTAATTCAAATAAATATAATTAATATAACACATTATATCAAGTATATAATAGAAAGAAAACACCTTTTATTTCGAAAGAGAATTTATTATAGAGTCAATAATTTACACAAGAATATAGAATTGCTCTTAGGGCATGCTCCTAACTCTATAAGAACTTGTACAACACATAAATGACTATAGAGTCGTTGTATATGTAAAATATTTAATCGCACTAAAACATTACCTTATTTTTGTTGGTTGTTGGATTTTATGATTGTCGTTTGGTTGAATAATGTATGGATGCATATGAACCATATTGAATTGGTTAACACTCCCTTTACTTATTGGTATTAAATTAAATAAAGAATTCTTAAGATCTTTAATGAAATGCCATATAGGAGTTAGGGGATTTAGCTAATTAAGAATAATAAATTAATTAGGATTTAATTACTTTTATTATTCATTTGAAGATAACGTGGGGACATATAAGTAAGCTTATTTATAGATATTACAGATTTTATATGCTTATTTATGGATATTACAGATTTTATGGACTTCTAAATATGAGTTTTATCTATATTATTACTTAATGTTTATAAATAATAAAAGTGTGATTTAAAGGTATAAATTCAGTCGTCGATTAATTTTGAACAATTCAAATATTAACGTTTACACCTCACCTTAGCAAGTGGTGTGACACTTTGACCAATTTCATCTCTTGTAGATTTTTTTACTAAAATAATATTTTATATTTTCTTAAATGGTATCATTTAGTAACAATTATTTACACACATTTTCTTCATTAACACTATATCACTTTTGGGTTAATTGAATTTGGTTTTGGTCAAAATTCCAATGTCATCATTATTCAACTTAGTTAGTCCTTAGAAAAGTCATTGGTTCAATAATAACATTAACTATAAATTCTACTACTTTGACCAGAGACTTTGACTTTGAATTGGCTATAATTGACTGTGATACTAACTACACATATAACCAAGGAGATGAATTCTCTATTGAATAGTGTTTCACTTGCAATGCTTCAACTTAGATCCAACTATAGATATTCGATGAACATCATGGAATGACTTAAGTATAATCAAAGTGGAGTATCCATATTGAAGTTTAATAGCATTCTCAAGTTGAGAGAACTATGTAATATCATTACTTCTACATTTTTTGTTTGACCCTAGTTATTATTAACCAACAGGAAACTCTTGAGTGTGTCATTCCATAGTTACTCAATAACTATCACTACATAATCCCTTGGTGCCCCCATAACCATGAGTAATACACTATCCAACATTGAGAGAGTGTTACGTACTCTAGCCTGAACGGATATATCAGTATCCAATCTCATTACACCTTGACTAGGAATATTTAAAACTATTTTGTATTATGATTAAATAATCACGATTGCAATTATTTGCAACTTCAATCATATAACATTTCATTTAAGGATTTTCTTGTTTATGTACTTTAAATTAGTTACTTAATTATTTGTATCACTATATCATAAACTATGTAATAGAAATCAAATACCTTTATTATGAACAAGATTGGTCATGGAGTTAGATATGTTTGTATGTATGTATATGTAAAAAATTACATAATTGCCCTAGAGCATACCTCTAACTCTATCAATCTATCACTTGCACTTAGGGTTAACTATGGAATCTTATCCTTATTTTTCGATTAGGTTTCTCAAAATTGATCAAGCTAGTCCCTTAGTGAACAGATATGTTATATTGTCTTAATTATCTACTTTTTCAATTAACTCTCTCTAATATTGATAAATTACCATTATCGTGTGGAACATTTTGGACTATGTTTCTCGACTTCGAGTGAGCACTAGGTTCTTTCAAGATCTAAATTGTGGCACTGTTATTGCATAACAATGTTATGTGACATCTAACGTTTAGAATCACTCCTAGCTCAATAAAAAATTTATGCAATAATATATATAGTTTTTGTTGTTGTGCTATTCTAAGTACTTAGCCTTTTGACTGAATCAGTTATAACCTTCCATTTGGAACATTTCCAACTTAAAGTTCCTAGACTAGGTTGAATGTGAATTTAGGATTAATATATTACACTTAAAATCACTTATGAAGTTTGAGTGTGAACATTCCTTCGTAAGGAGTTCATTGTTTCTATAAAAAAAATTCTAGTATGTCATAGATGCCCAAGAATAACCTTAACTACCACTTAGTGATCTTAAATTGAATTTGATATTTTCTTAATGTACCAATCACATAAACGAAATATGATATAATAGACAACATAAGATTTATGATAATTCTATTACTAATGCATAAGGAATCCATCTCATAAACTCCACATTAAACTTTTTAATATAGTGTCTATGTATATTACACACGATATTCCCAACATCCAAAAGATGCTTTTAAAATCCTATGTCGAGTATTAAATGACCAGAACAAAAATGATTCTAACATTAGTACATCGTTAACAATCATAAGTTTTTGTTTACTAATAGTTTTAAAAATATCAATAGTACATTTTACAGTTATTTCTTGCAGACACACACTTCCTTTGCATTTTGACTATAATTCAAACTGTTTAATTTTCTTTCAAAATATTTGCTCAACTCTATTGCATGTTAAATAATAATTTCATGTCAAATCTTGGATTCTGTCTGAAATGAAAAACACAGTTGCTCCCACCGACTTCGAGAAACTTTGGTTGTTAAAAGCAAAATATTATATTCTAAAAAATTATTCGTAATTTCTATTTTAACATACATGTACCAAAACTGAAAATCATACCTAGTGACAATTTTATGAGTAAAATCTGAATTAACATAAGCATGTTGAATGATAAATCTGTTATGTTAATTTCAACAATTAAAATTTATAATGTCGTTCTATTATTGTAGCTCACTATATTCCAACCACGTTAGTCTTCTTCTCTATGAGACTTTTTCAACCAACGGATCATATTCACGCATCATCCATATGGTAGAGTCAATACACTTAATGGCTTATTGACAACTGAGTAAACTCTTTTCTCGACGTCTATAAAAAACTCATAGTTTCTCTTTAATACGAGAGAAATTTTTTTGGATATTCAAATGCATGGTATCGATTTTGGTTTGGTTAATTTCATTTCACCTTACATAGTCAGTTTTAACTTTGGATCATATCCGAATCCATTTTACTACCAATTAATTTCTAAAAGCAATTCCTTCATCAAAAAGTTAGGGAATTATAAAAACAATTATTGCTTCTTAGTACAACGAAACATGTACTTCATAAGAATTTTATGAACTGCCTTTATATATGCATAAAACTGATTTAGTTTTTAGTTTATAAAACTTATGTTCATAAAAAAAGTTGAATAATCAATATTTTTCAGTTTCAAAATTCTTTGGAGCGGTCCATACAAGATTTCCTACGAGAAATTATTACGTACAAGTATATAGGGATTTGTTATCAATTTTATCTTGTACGATCTTGTGAACTATGCGCTAGATGAAATTAATTTTAACCCTATGTACTTACACTTAAGTATATGAACTTACAAAAAGAAGTTAACTCAACTTCACTAATCATTAGTCGTACTTTGTCGACTGATTGCACCATATCGATACATCATTCTGTATCATAAGGAGGAGTGACACTTAAGACTAAATCCTACTCCTTTTTTGGTACTTTTGAACCCTTTCTAATATACTCAACTATTTGATCAAATCAAACTGTTTTATTTTCTTTTTGCACGTTATGTTATTTACTTCTGTTTTATATTATATGAACCTACCGAAGAATTCATGTGTATCACATACACATGTTCATATCTGTCAAAATGAAGTATATGAAACTATTTTGGCATCATTAGACTTACAATTGCATAAATATGTATGTGTCAATCTACAGAGTTCACCAACTCTCGTGTCGGTCCTACTGAATGGGTGGTTTTCCCTTAATCATTTGAGATACGATTTCCTAATACCATATGATTTATAATCATATGACTAAATAATAATGTCTCAAAACTATAGCATAATCCATAATTCCAAAACAATAGTAAAAATTTAAGATGCTTCTACATTCTCTAACACATAACTTTTATTATAAACGCCATTATTATCGATTTATTTTGTAAGAATGTTCACAATATTCGTACTAAAATAAAACTATCTCTATTTTCCAGTCAATACCAAAAACAATTATTATTTCATAAATAATATTTGGCATATTTTCGAAAATAATTTTTTTAAATGATGTGTCAAATAAGGAGTGTTATATGTTATGCTCCCACTATTTCCATTAGTACTATAATAATATATGTAATATGAAGCTTTGTTCAACTACTTATTACAAAATTTTATCTCATATATTGTAACTAGCTTACAATCGAGAGTAATAAATCAAGTATCTTGAACTCAAAGAAATAAATTTCATAGAAAATAGTTTTCTATGTGAGAACATATTTAGAATGGAAATCACATTTCTCACTCTGCATTAAGTATATTTTAGTATTTTATACAATATTATTTTTCAATGTCTCTTCATGAAGCAGTGTTGATCGTTCACTCTCTTCATCCCATCTGCGTCCAAGTTACATTCACTCTTGTGCATTCGCTTTCCTTTCAAAATGGTTGAACCGTTCAAATGGAAATCATCACTACATGACTGTAATGAACTCTTTACAAAAAAAATTCGATCATCCTTAACATTTAAGGATATCTAATAAGTTGCATTTTACATAAACTGATCAAACTGATATTTCATTGGTTGAGTTCCTAGGTCCATCTTATAGTTCTTAGTATAATGCTACATCTAACGCAACAAGATCCTTACTATAATCAATCATATTAAATACACAATCTCACATTGTGATTTACTTCTTGTTTTGAATTAATTAATTTCAGCGAAGTTTCTTACATTACAAACCACGATTGTTCACCATATAACATTTGTATGTAATTGAAATGGATTAAATATCTATATTCTTTTAGAGTTTGAATTCATAGAAGACAATGCACAATCTCGCATAAATAGATATTTAAGTGATCGAGGCAAAGCTGTTTTAGTGTTTGAATAAATTGTCTCTTGCATGGACCTTGAAGTGATGACATGTAAAATGTTGATGGGAAATTATATTTATATCTCTATGTTAATCTTACTTCAACTCATTTATATATTTTGATTGATAAACATTTTATCAACTATAATGGTTGCACAAATTTTTCTAAGTACATTATTTTAACTTTATATAACATGTATTCTTACAATGTCAGATGTGTCAAGTGTATTCATTATATTTTTTAATTAGATTCCCACTAGATTTTTATGTTTCTCAAAACTCTAGGCAAATAACATAAAAATATTTTTGATTCTCTAGTGTGCTAGCACTCGCTTGTCTTAGGATTCCGACCATGAGGAAACTCTACAAATCATATGCCCATATGCAATGAATAACAATTTATTGGTTGTATCATATATAACTCCTAACCTATGGTCATTGTCCTAATATCAACCCAGCCTTGAGAAATCTCAACAAATCTAAAGAGATTATTCACTCTCACACACTATTTCACGTTAACCTAAATATAATGCACGTACCTTGAGGAAACTTAACAAATACATGCATATGTCTTACCTTGTCTAGTCGATATATTAACAACACTACCCATAACTTCTCTATCTTAAGGAAACTTAACGATTAAAGAGTATGCATGTAACATTCCTGAATTTTGAACAAGTTTAATTTGACAATTTATTTAATTTTGAAAATATAATTGTGGATTTAATTACGAATTTATTAGAAAATTTCTATTTTTGAATTATAAATAGAATTGAATTGGGAATTTAAGATTAAAAATATAATTGTGTTTAAATTTTCAAAATTAATAAAGATGTATTTTTTTCATATAAATATATTTTAAGATAGAATATTTGAAAATAAAATTGAGATTATCTTTTGAAAATTTGAATGAATAAATATATCTATTGTAAATAAAATTTATTAATTTGACATCAAATGGAATGTAAAGATATATTTAAAAAGGTATTTGATTATTTATTCATTTATAAGTACAAATTTATTCTATATTAAATTTTGAATTTGAATTAAAAATGTAAAAAAATAGATTTGAATATAAAATTTGATTTGATTAAAAGATTTAAACCATTGGAACATAAAAAAAAAATATGTTATATTCAAATAAAACATGAACATGATTTGTAAGTTAAAAATAAAACAAGGTTTAAAAACAATTTGTAAATAAATTTATGAAAAGGGACTTTACATAATTTTGTTTAAACATAACAAATGTAAGAAAACTAACAAATGAAATTACAAATGTCAAACAAAGTTAAACAAGTGGCAAACCCATATTTATTCTAAAATAAAATTTAATTAGAATGTAATTAAAAGAAAAACAAATTCTTTTCTTATCTTTTCAAGTCCTGTTAACAAAATTACAAGAACAGAAATTAAATTTAAAACAAGTCTTTTTCTCAAGAAAACAAACCTGGGAATGAATTCATCTCAGAAATCAAAGCAAAGAAATTCAAAGAGAAATCAAAAACTTTCAAACTACAATCTGAAGCAAGTTACAGATCAAAATTCAACAAACAAAGTATTCTTAAAACAATTATGCGAATCTGAAAATCAAACACTTTCTGAAATCTGGAAATCAAGATCATGCATGCAGTTCTAATTTGGTTTTAAAAGCAACAAGATCAAATACAACACTAGCAAAAGAAGGATAGAGGTCAGCTGCTAAAATTCAATTCAACAGCAAGCTAAACATCTGAAGCAAATTTTCAGACCAGGCCTCTGTCTTCATCTACAAAATATGTGAGCAAACTCTTAATTCTTTCTTTATATTGGTTGGCATGTAATTTATTTGAATGTCTGTTTGTAAAATACAACTGCATGTCTAAAGTGAAGATTGAAAATCACTTGTATTTAAACAAACCTACATGTGTGCCTATGAAAATTTTGAAAACAGAGCATGTGTCTGTTTTTTTAGCAAAACAGGTTTCAAAACCTGATTGAAAGATAAGAAAGATAAAAAAATCAGAAAGTAAAACAAACAATTTAAAAGGCCTGAAATCAATTTTTGAAAATCAGAGTTCAACATCAAAACAGATGCAAGTGAATTAAGTTCAAGTCACAAAATATCAAAGCCTGTTTCTGTCCAGACTTCAAAATATGTGAGCAATCCTTCACCCTCTTTTATCTGATGCATATATTAAACTCTGTTGTTAGTTGCTTCTCTGTTTTCATGCTTGTGAGCAAACCTTATTTTTAAAAACCTGGGTTCTTTATTTCTTTTACCTATGAGCAACCCTTCTTCTAAAACCAGACTTCCTTATTTCTTTTACCTGTGAGCAACTTATTGAATCTCCCTCTACATCTTGTTGTCTGTGATTGAGGCTTGAACTTGTTATGGAAAATGTTGTTTGAATTGTTATATAGGCCTGCAGATTGTGTATACATATATGGAATAAGTGTGTATGCCTGTTGGTGTATAGATATGTCCTCTGTTAAGCAACAGGTTAACCAATTCAAGAAAAAAAAAAAATTTCAAATCCTCATGTCTAAACATTTCAAACTATGGTTTCTGAAGGGAATTTGTCTATAACCATGTAAAGTTATTTTTTTAAAAAATGTTATTAAATAAAATTTGTGTATATATTTGAATGAAGAGGAGGATGTTGCTGTTGAATTTGTTTCCTGCCTGTTCTTAGTTCAAACTTAGGTTCTAAACAAAACAACCCAATATCCTTTTGATCTAATCACTGTTAGTATCTAGAATTTAAACATGACTTGTTTGTTTGACTTTAAGATTTAGATTTGGATTGTATTTAAGTTAAAATAAAGTGTAATTTGCTCTGGAAACAAGCATAACAGGGAAGTTTAAGTTTGTAAATTGGAAATTGCAGTATATAACCCTAGGTTACTGGGTTAGGGAAAATTGAGTACTGTTGCTTCTAGAATGAATCGAGTTCCATGCTATTTTGGAATTTGGTGGATGGTGAGGTGAAGAAGCTATCACCGGAGTTTGGTCGATGATGTTGGTCGGGGTTGAGAGAAACTGGTGTTGACAGGTTGACACTGCAGTGGGGTTGATGTTGTGCAAGGTTGAGGAGATTGTTTGGGTTGCAGGGAATTTTTGACTCGGGTTGATCTCGGGATTTTTGGGGGATAACTCGAAGCAAGTAAAGGAATGACCCGAAGTAAAGTTTTAGCTTACTCGAGTACATTGTTTCAGGTTTTAGTAAAACAGAAACCTGTCTTTGCAGTTTTGAAATTAAAAGTTAAGTTTAAATTTAAACTAAAAGTTTAGCTTAGGATTTAAACTTGAATCTAAAATGAATTCAAATTGTTTGAATTCTTATTTTGTAATAATTTGAATGCAGGTATTCAAAATTGGTTAAAAAATATATATATATATATAAAGAAACAGGAAAACTGTTTGCAGTTTTGAAAGTGAAAGTTTTAAATGTAAGCTTAATTTGGACTTAGGCCTTAAGAACCTGAATTTGAATATGAATTCAAATAAGTATGAATTCAAATAGTTTGAATTCTGTTCTTTTGAAACAATGTAAATTTAAAAAAAAAAAAAAAAAAAAGATTTCAAAGCTTATGTTTTTGAATTAAACAGAACTGTTCTGTTTTATTTAGAAATTTATAAAGAAAAGTTTGAATTTAAATATGGAACTTAGAAATAAAACTGAATCTGAAAATGAATTCAAAGAGTTTGAATTCTTATTTTGAAATAATGTAAATGCAGAATTCAAATTTGGTTTGAAATTAGAATAAAGAGAAAAGGGAAAATTGAAAGCCTGTTTCAGGTTTGTAAAGTTTGAAATAAAATGCAAACTAAAGTTTAACTTAGGATGTTAAAACTGAATTCAAATATGAATTTAAATAAGTTTAAATTCTGTTTCTTTGAAATAATTTAAATTCAGTAAATTTTAAAGTTTGGTTTTCAAATTTAACAGAAACTGTTTTTCTGTTTTAAAATGTAAAAGTAAATTTAAATTGCAAGTGGAGATTGAAATGGAGTTAAATCTGAAAATTTTGAATATGAATTCAAATAAGATTATTTGAGATTTGAAATCATTTAAGTTTTTAAATTTAAATTTGATTTGAAAATCTCAAGCATAAATGCATTGTGTTTTGGCATTTGAAATTGAAAGGTTAAGTATCTAAATTAGGAAATTCAAATGAATTCAATCTGGGTTTAAAAAAAAAAAAAAAAAAAAATCTGAATTTAAAATTTAAACTTCAGTTTTAAATAAAGGTTTAAATTTAAACTGTTTTAATTGATTAAAGTGATTTACATTTGAATTGAAAGTGTAAATTGTAGAAAGAGTTTAAAGAATTTAAAACTAAAATGAGAATGGAAGTTATGTTTCAATTTTGAGATTTTAAAGTAATTTTTTTTTAATTGATTTGAATTTGATTTGAATTGAAATTTTAAATTCTTTTTAATCTCATTAATAAAGTATATGTTTCTTGTAAACATATAAGATTTAGATTTGTATTATTTTAAGAATCTTATTTTAAATAAATTTAAGTCTTAAAGTTTTAAAGAAATGTTAAATGGAATTTAATATAAATTTAAAAATATTTTGTTTTAAATGCATAATTTAAATAAGGAATGTTTATCTAAAGATAAAGAAAAAATTTAATGATTTGTAATTCATTTAATTATTAAGGTAGTACAAATGGATAATTAATATAATTAATTAATTAATGAAATGGATAATTAATTAAAGTAATTAAGGGTTTTAATTTGATTAATTAAAGTTTAAGATTAATTTTTCTTAGAATAATTAATTTGTAATTAAGAAATCATTAATTGAATGATTTTAGATTTTAAATTAATAATGGAAGACTTATTAATTGAATAAATATGGATAGTTAATTAATTAGGTCTAATAGATGAAAGTAATCATGTAGGCAATAAATTTAAAACCACCCAGTTTATTCATCTTAATTGTAGATGCTGATTGTTATTGAATGTTGTGTGATGGATTGATATATTTGATATGTGATGTGATGCTATGTGATACTTTGTGCTGATCTGCTATATTTGTGTTGAATATACTGTCGTATGAATATGAAACCCTTTGACCCGTAAAACGACATTTGAATTTCGATGCGACAGGGAGTCGGATTCCATTTGGCTATCCGAAACCCATATCGAATTGTAATAATTGAATCTGTTCTGATTGATGATGTTGTGCACTATTGTGTAAAACCCCTGGACCACACTATACACACACAAATATGGGTTGCACGTGGAAATTTGGTTAAGTCACAGATTTTTGAAATTGTTTTAAAATTGAATTTTTAAATCCAAAATAGTTTTGGAATTAGAATTGAAGCTTTTGAAAATGAGTTTTCAAAAATAAAAGTTATTTTAAATAACTTGATTGAATCTTGGAATTTAAATGAATTGATTTAAATTTGAATTCAATATTGAAATTGGATTCTATAATTTGGGAACTAAGGTTTTTAAAAGTTATTCAACTTACAAATGGGTTATATGGGTTTTAAACCGTTTTAAAGGTGATGTTTTGAAATTTAAATCCAACTCAAGATTTCAACTTGTATAAATTAGATTTGCTTTCACATAGGAATGAATTTCCAATTTGTGTTAAAGGATTTTCAAGTCTAAAATGGAAATAGTTTTCCAAGTTATGAATAAATCTTTGGAAACACGTTTTGAAAGCTATAAATCTTTAATTTAAAGATTTAATTGGGTTAATCCAATTGAAATGAGAATTGTTTTGAAATCTATGAATAGATCTTTGTGAAATTTGGTGAAACTTTGTGAAATTAATCTTTTTATTTAAAGATTTAAAATGGTGATTTGTTTAACCATTTGAAAGAAAGTTTTGGATTTTATAAGTTGTGACTTAGCTAAAATCCCATATCCATATGTTTTAAAATATGGCGCTTACTATTCGGTTTAGCCGGGAGAGGACCTTGTGTCATATAACCCATTCCGAATAGTGATACGACGTTATGGATTGCATTTGAAGACCGGTGGTGAAGACCGGGTATTTGTGAGAACGATAGGATAACCTATCGATTGACTCTGCACTGAGTTGCTCCGGTATAGAGTTCTCCTTAGTGATGGGAAATCCGATCGGGATTGTGGATACCCGGATTTGCAAGGGCTTCTTCGGAAGTGCCTTCGGTTCTGTTCGAACCCGGAACAGACTTGTATGGTTGTATGTCCGACATTACACTTTGAGATGTTAACTGATCTCTATCAAATACATTTCTGTTTGGTGGCGGAGAATTTATTCTCTTAGCTTAACACCCTTCTCTGAGACGTACGAGCTCAGAGGTTATGTAGTTGATATTTATCGGTGATATTCCCAATTTGGTAATGTGGCATGCTGAGTGCTGCTGTGTGATGATCATTGGTTGATCATTTGTGATATGATCATTTGTTTGATCATTTATCTTTGTGATCATTGCTTTGGTCATCTGTTGACCCAAAGCATGGCTTTGTGCCAAAGCGTAGCTTTGTGGACGAGACTGCATCAGGACCTCACACCCCGGAAATGGTCGAAACAGGAAAGATGCGGCAAGGTTATGAGGGTCGCTCCCTTTAGGGTGTGTCATTCCCTTCTGGTAAAGGGTGGTATCATGGTATGGAGCCCAGATACTTACCTATGTGGATACTGCAGATCTATTACTTTGTGATACTTTGTGGTTGTTGTTGCGAGCGCTCGGATAAAGGTCCCAAAGGACCGGGGGATGGCATATTCGTGTAGTAGTTACCTAGTTACAGAGGTAACCCGGCCTTGTGTTGGCAGAGATCTAACCGTAACGTTAGTTCTCGGGACGTCCCGCCAGAGGCGATCCCATAGACAGTAGGAAGTTCCTTAGCCCGACCATTTGTTGGAAATCCATTCAAAACAATACGCACCCTGTACGGTTTTAGTTGTATAACCTGCCATGGAATGTGGCGGTAACCTGCTATTGAACATGGTAGCTATAGTAGGCATACGGCGAAGAGTTGTATGCTGGCTAGGATTTATATTCTACTTTCGAAATTGTTTTTCTACACTATGCACTAATAATAATATCAAAAATGATTTGATTTTTGCGTAGTAAGCATCTTTGACTATCATAAGGAGAAATCTCCTCCGATTCTGCGTTTGCATTGTGTGTGTGTGCGGGAGGCCTTATGGTAGTTTCATTTTCCAAAAAGCATTGCGGGTTTCAAATTTAAATTCTTTAGTTTGTTTTAAAGACCAAATGTTTTTGTTTGCTCATACCAGTCCCACGACTGACCTGGAGTTTATTGTTCCTTTCCTAAACTCTGGGTGCCCACTATTTCCCACACGGGCAGTCTAGAGTTGGGGTTTTCAGATAATCAGTAATAGGTGTAGATTCGATAGCTTCAGCCTTAGGATTTGGCAATCGCATTTGGATCGAGTTGCTTCTCTTCATCTTGATTTTGGAGTTTGAGCTATCGCTGGATTGGTGATTTGGAGATGGAGATTACCGAAGCTGGAGTTCTTTCTTGAAGCTACATTGGAGATTTTGTTCCGCTGCTGTGTTATCTTTTTATTTCCGCTGCTATTCTTTGTATCTCTGATGTATTTTGATTATCTATTGTATCATCTGTTGTATCATATGATATCTGATATTGTATCAAATGTTGTATATTGATATATGTTGTTCATTTTCTTCCGCTGTGTTATTTACTTAATGTGTTATAAGCTCCGGCGAACCAGGTTCGACGTTTGGATCTGCGGCATTTGAATACGAGTGTCGTATTCGGTGCCGATTTTCGAAGGTCGAGTCAGGGTCGTTATAAGTGGTATCAGAGCTGATGGTTAAAACCTTAGCTCAGGAGTATAACACATTAAGTAACTCATTAGAGATAGGGTAAAGTATACCCTAGAATGAGTATATCCCTAAGATATCTGTTCGAACGCCTCAGTAAATTCTCTTACTATCCACTGATAGTGAGTATGAGTGCGAGAAGAGGACGAGATAGGGGACAGGGGAGTACCACTACAAATGGTCAATACCCTGCAACAGTGGAAATATCCTTTCTCTATCAATCTCCTTTGATTCGTCTTTTCAATCCTTTGATGATTCCTGGCAGTTTCAGGAAGAAGTTCTGATATATTTGCGTGGGACACAAACTCCAGATGGGTCAGAATTGTTTGTTTGGACGAATTGTTTGCTTTGGTTGCTATGGTTGATAGGTATATTTTGGTTGTTTAAACTAAAAGTTTTGGGATTGCATCCATATATCTGTTGGGTCTCGATATATTCTACAAATGGTTAAGTTATCCCTTCGAGCTAACTAGTGCCCATGTATATCCGTAGTTCTGGTGACTCGAATATCTTGTGTAATATTGAATGGGTTCGTTCTCATAATTATTAGTGATATTCTGATTTGGTAAGCCCAATGCAGAATAGATACCCAATTTGATTTGAAAACTGTTTCTCTATCTTTGTGCATCTATTCTTTGTTGTCTCTCTCTTTTAAATTTCGAGGACGAAATTCTTTTAAGGGGGGGAATCTGTAACATTCCTGAATTTTGAACAAGTTTAATTTGACAATTTATTTAATTTTGAAAATATAATTGTGGATTTAATTACGAATTTATTAGAAAATTTCTATTTTTGAATTATAAATAGAATTGAATTGGGAATTTAAGATTAAAAATATAATTGTGTTTAAATTTTCAAAATTAATAAAGATGTATTTTTTTCATATAAATATATTTTAAGATAGAATATTTGAAAATAAAATTGAGATTATCTTTTGAAAATTTGAATGAATAAATATATCTATTGTAAATAAAATTTATTAATTTGACATCAAATGGAATGTAAAGATATATTTAAAAAGGTATTTGATTATTTATTCATTTATAAGTACAAATTTATTCTATATTAAATTTTGAATTTGAATTAAAAATGTAAAAAAATAGATTTGAATATAAAATTTGATTTGATTAAAAGATTTAAACCATTGGAACATAAAAAAAAAAATGTTATATTCAAATAAAACATGAACATGATTTGTAAGTTAAAAATAAAACAAGGTTTAAAAACAATTTGTAAATAAATTTATGAAAAGGGACTTTACATAATTTTGTTTAAACATAACAAATGTAAGAAAACTAACAAATGAAATTACAAATGTCAAACAAAGTTAAACAAGTGGCAAACCCATATTTATTCTAAAATAAAATTTAATTAGAATGTAATTAAAAGAAAAACAAATTCTTTTCTTATCTTTTCAAGTCCTGTTAACAAAATTACAAGAACAGAAATTAAATTTAAAACAAGTCTTTTTCTCAAGAAAACAAACCTGGGAATGAATTCATCTCAGAAATCAAAGCAAAGAAATTCAAAGAGAAATCAAAAACTTTCAAACTACAATCTGAAGCAAGTTACAGATCAAAATTCAACAAACAAAGTATTCTTAAAACAATTATGCGAATCTGAAAATCAAACACTTTCTGAAATCTGGAAATCAAGATCATGCATGCAGTTCTAATTTGGTTTTAAAAGCAACAAGATAAAATACAACACTAGCAAAAGAAGGATAGAGGTCAGCTGCTAAAATTCAATTCAACAGCAAGCTAAACATCTGAAGCAAATTTTCAGACCAGGCCTCTGTCTTCATCTACAAAATATGTGAGCAAACTCTTAATTCTTTCTTTATATTGGTTGGCATGTAATTTATTTGAATGTCTGTTTGTAAAATACAACTGCATGTCTAAAGTGAAGATTGAAAATCACTTGTATTTAAACAAACCTACATGTGTGCCTATGAAAATTTTGAAAACAGAGCATGTGTCTGTTTTTTTAGCAAAACAGGTTTCAAAACCTGATTGAAAGATAAGAAAGATAAAAAAATCAGAAAGTAAAACAAACAATTTAAAAGGCCTGAAATCAATTTTTGAAAATCAGAGTTCAACATCAAAACAGATGCAAGTGAATTAAGTTCAAGTCACAAAATATCAAAGCCTGTTTCTGTCCAGACTTCAAAATATGTGAGCAATCCTTCACCCTCTTTTATCTGATGCATATATTAAACTCTGTTGTTAGTTGCTTCTCTGTTTTCATGCTTGTGAGCAAACCTTATTTTTAAAAACCTGGGTTCTTTATTTCTTTTACCTATGAGCAACCCTTCTTCTAAAACCAGACTTCCTTATTTCTTTTACCTGTGAGCAACTTATTGAATCTCCCTCTACATCTTGTTGTCTGTGATTGAGGCTTGAACTTGTTATGGAAAATGTTGTTTGAATTGTTATATAGGCCTGCAGATTGTGTATACATATATGGAATAAGTGTGTATGCCTGTTGGTGTATAGATATGTCCTCTGTTAAGCAACAGGTTAACCAATTCAAGAAAAAAAAAAATTTCAAATCCTCATGTCTAAACATTTCAAACTATGGTTTCTGAAGGGAATTTGTCTATAACCATGTAAAGTTATTTTTTTAAAAAATGTTATTAAATAAAATTTGTGTATATATTTGAATGAAGAGGAGGATGTTGCTGTTGAATTTGTTTCCTGCCTGTTCTTAGTTCAAACTTAGGTTCTAAACAAAACAACCCAATATCCTTTTGATCTAATCACTGTTAGTATCTAGAATTTAAACATGACTTGTTTGTTTGACTTTAAGATTTAGATTTGGATTGTATTTAAGTTAAAATAAAGTGTAATTTGCTCTGGAAACAAGCATAACAGGGAAGTTTAAGTTTGTAAATTGGAAATTGCAGTATATAACCCTAGGTTACTGGGTTAGGGAAAATTGAGTACTGTTGCTTCTAGAATGAATCGAGTTCCATGCTATTTTGGAATTTGGTGGATGGTGAGGTGAAGAAGCTATCACCGGAGTTTGGTCGATGATGTTGGTCGGGGTTGAGAGAAACTGGTGTTGACAGGTTGACACTGCAGTGGGGTTGATGTTGTGCAAGGTTGAGGAGATTGTTTGGGTTGCAGGGAATTTTTGACTCGGGTTGATCTCGGGATTTTTGGGGGATAACTCGAAGCAAGTAAAGGAATGACCCGAAGTAAAGTTTTAGCTTACTCGAGTACATTGTTTCAGGTTTTAGTAAAACAGAAACCTGTCTTTGCAGTTTTGAAATTAAAAGTTAAGTTTAAATTTAAACTAAAAGTTTAGCTTAGGATTTAAACTTGAATCTAAAATGAATTCAAATTGTTTGAATTCTTATTTTGTAATAATTTGAATGCAGGTATTCAAAATTGGTTAAAAAATATATATATATATATAAAGAAACAGGAAAACTGTTTGCAGTTTTGAAAGTGAAAGTTTTAAATGTAAGCTTAATTTGGACTTAGGCCTTAAGAACCTGAATTTGAATATGAATTCAAATAAGTATGAATTCAAATAGTTTGAATTCTGTTCTTTTGAAACAATGTAAATTTAAAAAAAAAAAAAAAAAAAGATTTCAAAGCTTATGTTTTTGAATTAAACAGAACTGTTCTGTTTTATTTAGAAATTTATAAAGAAAAGTTTGAATTTAAATATGGAACTTAGAAATAAAACTGAATCTGAAAATGAATTCAAAGAGTTTGAATTCTTATTTTGAAATAATGTAAATGCAGAATTCAAATTTGGTTTGAAATTAGAATAAAGAGAAAAGGGAAAATTGAAAGCCTGTTTCAGGTTTGTAAAGTTTGAAATAAAATGCAAACTAAAGTTTAACTTAGGATGTTAAAACTGAATTCAAATATGAATTTAAATAAGTTTAAATTCTGTTTCTTTGAAATAATTTAAATTCAGTAAATTTTAAAGTTTGGTTTTCAAATTTAACAGAAACTGTTTTTCTGTTTTAAAATGTAAAAGTAAATTTAAATTGCAAGTGGAGATTGAAATGGAGTTAAATCTGAAAATTTTGAATATGAATTCAAATAAGATTATTTGAGATTTGAAATCATTTAAGTTTTTAAATTTAAATTTGATTTGAAAATCTCAAGCATAAATGCATTGTGTTTTGGCATTTGAAATTGAAAGGTTAAGTATCTAAATTAGGAAATTCAAATGAATTCAATCTGGGTTTAAAAAAAAAAAAAAAAAAATCTGAATTTAAAATTTAAACTTCAGTTTTAAATAAAGGTTTAAATTTAAACTGTTTTAATTGATTAAAGTGATTTACATTTGAATTGAAAGTGTAAATTGTAGAAAGAGTTTAAAGAATTTAAAACTAAAATGAGAATGGAAGTTATGTTTCAATTTTGAGATTTTAAAGTAATTTTTTTTTAATTGATTTGAATTTGATTTGAATTGAAATTTTAAATTCTTTTTAATCTCATTAATAAAGTATATGTTTCTTGTAAACATATAAGATTTAGATTTGTATTATTTTAAGAATCTTATTTTAAATAAATTTAAGTCTTAAAGTTTTAAAGAAATGTTAAATGGAATTTAATATAAATTTAAAAATATTTTGTTTTAAATGCATAATTTAAATAAGGAATGTTTATCTAAAGATAAAGAAAAAATTTAATGATTTGTAATTCATTTAATTATTAAGGTAGTACAAATGGATAATTAATATAATTAATTAATTAATGAAATGGATAATTAATTAAAGTAATTAAGGGTTTTAATTTGATTAATTAAAGTTTAAGATTAATTTTTCTTAGAATAATTAATTTGTAATTAAGAAATCATTAATTGAATGATTTTAGATTTTAAATTAATAATGGAAGACTTATTAATTGAATAAATATGGATAGTTAATTAATTAGGTCTAATAGATGAAAGTAATCATGTAGGCAATAAATTTAAAACCACCCAGTTTATTCATCTTAATTGTAGATGCTGATTGTTATTGAATGTTGTGTGATGGATTGATATATTTGATATGTGATGTGATGCTATGTGATACTTTGTGCTGATCTGCTATATTTGTGTTGAATATACTGTCGTATGAATATGAAACCCTTTGACCCGTAAAACGACATTTGAATTTCGATGCGACAGGGAGTCGGATTCCATTTGGCTATCCGAAACCCATATCGAATTGTAATAATTGAATCTGTTCTGATTGATGATGTTGTGCACTATTGTGTAAAACCCCTGGACCACACTATACACACACAAATATGGGTTGCACGTGGAAATTTGGTTAAGTCACAGATTTTTGAAATTGTTTTAAAATTGAATTTTTAAATCCAAAATAGTTTTGGAATTAGAATTGAAGCTTTTGAAAATGAGTTTTCAAAAATAAAAGTTATTTTAAATAACTTGATTGAATCTTGGAATTTAAATGAATTGATTTAAATTTGAATTCAATATTGAAATTGGATTCTATAATTTGGGAACTAAGGTTTTTAAAAGTTATTCAACTTACAAATGGGTTATATGGGTTTTAAACCGTTTTAAAGGTGATGTTTTGAAATTTAAATCCAACTCAAGATTTCAACTTGTATAAATTAGATTTGCTTTCACATAGGAATGAATTTCCAATTTGTGTTAAAGGATTTTCAAGTCTAAAATGGAAATAGTTTTCCAAGTTATGAATAAATCTTTGGAAACACGTTTTGAAAGCTATAAATCTTTAATTTAAAGATTTAATTGGGTTAATCCAATTGAAATGAGAATTGTTTTGAAATCTATGAATAGATCTTTGTGAAATTTGGTGAAACTTTGTGAAATTAATCTTTTTATTTAAAGATTTAAAATGGTGATTTGTTTAACCATTTGAAAGAAAGTTTTGGATTTTATAAGTTGTGACTTAGCTAAAATCCCATATCCATATGTTTTAAAATATGGCGCTTACTATTCGGTTTAGCCGGGAGAGGACCTTGTGTCATATAACCCATTCCGAATAGTGATACGACGTTATGGATTGCATTTGAAGACCGGTGGTGAAGACCGGGTATTTGTGAGAACGATAGGATAACCTATCGATTGACTCTGCACTGAGTTGCTCCGGTATAGAGTTCTCCTTAGTGATGGGAAATCCGATCGGGATTGTGGATACCCGGATTTGCAAGGGCTTCTTCGGAAGTGCCTTCGGTTCTGTTCGAACCCGGAACAGACTTGTATGGTTGTATGTCCGACATTACACTTTGAGATGTTAACTGATCTCTATCAAATACATTTCTGTTTGGTGGCGGAGAATTTATTCTCTTAGCTTAACACCCTTCTCTGAGACGTACGAGCTCAGAGGTTATGTAGTTGATATTTATCGGTGATATTCCCAATTTGGTAATGTGGCATGCTGAGTGCTGCTGTGTGATGATCATTGGTTGATCATTTGTGATATGATCATTTGTTTGATCATTTATCTTTGTGATCATTGCTTTGGTCATCTGTTGACCCAAAGCATGGCTTTGTGCCAAAGCGTAGCTTTGTGGACGAGACTGCATCAGGACCTCACACCCCGGAAATGGTCGAAACAGGAAAGATGCGGCAAGGTTATGAGGGTCGCTCCCTTTAGGGTGTGTCATTCCCTTCTGGTAAAGGGTGGTATCATGGTATGGAGCCCAGATACTTACCTATGTGGATACTGCAGATCTATTACTTTGTGATACTTTGTGGTTGTTGTTGCGAGCGCTCGGATAAAGGTCCCAAAGGACCGGGGGATGGCATATTCGTGTAGTAGTTACCTAGTTACAGAGGTAACCCGGCCTTGTGTTGGCAGAGATCTAACCGTAACGTTAGTTCTCGGGACGTCCCGCCAGAGGCGATCCCATAGACAGTAGGAAGTTCCTTAGCCCGACCATTTGTTGGAAATCCATTCAAAACAATACGCACCCTGTACGGTTTTAGTTGTATAACCTGCCATGGAATGTGGCGGTAACCTGCTATTGAACATGGTAGCTATAGTAGGCATACGGCGAAGAGTTGTATGCTGGCTAGGATTTATATTCTACTTTCGAAATTGTTTTTCTACACTATGCACTAATAATAATATCAAAAATGATTTGATTTTTGCGTAGTAAGCATCTTTGACTATCATAAGGAGAAATCTCCTCCGATTCTGCGTTTGCATTGTGTGTGTGTGCGGGAGGCCTTATGGTAGTTTCATTTTCCAAAAAGCATTGCGGGTTTCAAATTTAAATTCTTTAGTTTGTTTTAAAGACCAAATGTTTTTGTTTGCTCATACCAGTCCCACGACTGACCTGGAGTTTATTGTTCCTTTCCTAAACTCTGGGTGCCCACTATTTCCCACACGGGCAGTCTAGAGTTGGGGTTTTCAGATAATCAGTAATAGGTGTAGATTCGATAGCTTCAGCCTTAGGATTTGGCAATCGCATTTGGATCGAGTTGCTTCTCTTCATCTTGATTTTGGAGTTTGAGCTATCGCTGGATTGGTGATTTGGAGATGGAGATTACCGAAGCTGGAGTTCTTTCTTGAAGCTACATTGGAGATTTTGTTCCGCTGCTGTGTTATCTTTTTATTTCCGCTGCTATTCTTTGTATCTCTGATGTATTTTGATTATCTATTGTATCATCTGTTGTATCATATGATATCTGATATTGTATCAAATGTTGTATATTGATATATGTTGTTCATTTTCTTCCGCTGTGTTATTTACTTAATGTGTTATAAGCTCCGGCGAACCAGGTTCGACGTTTGGATCTGCGGCATTTGAATACGAGTGTCGTATTCGGTGCCGATTTTCGAAGGTCGAGTCAGGGTCGTTATAATGCAAGTAATCTATTAATATATAAATAATAAAAGACAGCTAATATATTAAGTATTCATATTCTTTAATATATGTGTATACTTTGAGGGATATCGATTTAGAGAACAAGGTAATCTTATGCAATACCCTCGTTATTTAACTGTCCAACGCATCTAAAATCACGATGTACATACAATACATCTATATTCATTCCTCAAACCTAAGTTAAGTTTCTTACGAATCCATTTATATTATGCATTCATATTATATAAGTTTAATTCATATATGCTAGTTTATAATTTAATTAACTTATATAATGGTGTTATGTGTATTATTAATTGAATCTTATGTAATTAACCTAATTGTAATTAATTAAATCATGTTTCACTAATTTTAATTCTTAGAAATTAAATCATATTTAATTAACTTTAATTTACTAATATAATTGGCAAATTAATTAAATTATTTTAAAATTCAAAATCTTATTTTATTCATCCTAACCAATTTAAAAAAATTATAAACTATAATATTTATGTATATATCATATATAATTATAATTATATATGTATTTGTGTATATAATAAGTAACATATAATTAATTTATTTATCAAATAACTATTTTATTTAATTAAAATCAATTGAGTTTGGAGCATAAGACAAATGAGTGCAAGCACTTAAAGATTTTATTAAGCAGCAAGTTTGGAGTAATCAGTAACAATGATATGTAAGGAATCCATTAGCTATAGGACAAACCATAGTGGTGCCACAGACACAGCCGCATACCGTGGAGAACAACCTTGGTCGCAATGGAGGACATGGGCACGACATAATTATCCCATGTTCCAGATAGACTGAAACTATGTTTATTTTGTTTCATTTTAATCCATCTTTGGTTTAAAAAAAATGCAAATGGTTTATTCCCAGATTGCTTACACATGTACCGATCTTAATTGATACTATAGGCATACTCTGAGTTTAGGCTCGAGAGTAACCCTTAACTGGACTATTAGTTTAGATTTTTGTTAGATGCAATTTTTGGATGCATGTTATAAAAATTTGTTGATTCATTTGTTGGCTGTGAAATCATTTAAACATGATATTTGACTTCGACATTGCTATAAGATGCTAATAGAATTAAATTACCCCTTATATTTGTCATGCGAACCGATAGATTATGGTTCCCCTCGACCAAAGGGATAGGGCAATGAACCATAAATACAAGTCACTTTACCGAAGAGTAAGTGGGTGGGCTTGTATAAAACAACTTATCCCATCATCGAAGAGTGAGTGGATAGACTCGCCTTAAAAATTGAGTCCTCTTATCGAAGAGTGAGTGGATGGTCTCACTGTAGATTTATGATTACCATAACCGAAAAGATTAAAACTTCACTTCAGGGTATAAACACTTTTTGATTTAAAATGACTTGATTATGATTATTAAATAACTAATAAATGTTATTGCTTTGACATGATTACACTTATTTATGATGGGAAGCAAAGAGACACTAGATAATTTATGAGTAATGCTTCGATTGGGAGTAATATGTTGACATGAAACATTAATACTCAATATACGGTTACTGACTGGTGGTACTTTGATCTATTTTAGACTTGCTTGTAATGTGACGTTGGGAGAGATACAAATCAATTTGTAAGAAATGCTCCAACTAGAGGTAAAATCGTAACCCTACACACTGACATGTGATTTATGTTGCATGATAATAAGATATATGATTTATGTATGATATATGAATTCGAGAGAATGTAGGATGATTTATAATCTACATTAGGAAAGGATATGAGTCCTTGACCTTGATGGTCCAAAATGACATTTGATTCACAAAATCAAGTTTTTAACCAACCAACAATCGACGGATGTTTGAATGTCAAAACGAAGACGGAACGACTTGAAACTTGACGATTATATTTAGAAGAACCAAAGAGGGGCTTCGGAGAGATTTCACATTGTTTGGAGTCAACACCTAAGCTCGGTATCGAGTTAAGAATCCTTAACTCGATATTGAGTTAAGGATTCCTCCTCATTCCCTATCAAAGTTTCACACTACACTTATACACTTCCCTTGTATCGATATCAAGTGTTTTTAGGACGATCAATCATAAGATTGATGAGATGATATCAAACAAGCTAGGATAACTCAAGTGCAGCCAAAAAAATCGCTAGAATCCAGATAAGCAATGAAAAAGAGTTTGGAACACATCAAATAAGGCATATAAGGATATAGCCAAAGTCGGGAAAAAGTTTGCAGCTAACTCCTTAATTCAACACCAAGTTAAGGGTTTAACTCATATGCTCCTAAATTTTTCTATGCAAGTGTGGGCCGACTCCTGGACCTAGTTAATAGCAAGCTTTTGACCCGATATCTCCTTTACCACTATAAATACAACCATAGAGCGACCAAAACATGATTGGTTTCTGCCATCACTATGTGGAAGCTCTGTCTCTTATTCACCTCTTTCCTCTTCACAATGACCACCAAGGCAGTTAATTTAGATAATTCTAGGATTTAGAATCGGTCTAACCGCTGTAGAGACTCATTCTCTCTCAAACCCTTTGTAATCTCAAGAAAACTCAATCAAATCTATAAGCGACAAAGTTATAAAGTGGAAGGAGGCCAAATATTACCGAACCACCATAAAATCTCATGTCTCTCTTTCTTATTATTGTTTATTTTCATTTATTGTTACTAATATCTGCTTGATTTAGATCTCACGGGTTTCCTACAACCTATTCCTGGGCGTTGATCCATTTTTTATGCATTTTGGTGTTTTCATTGAGAAAATAAAAATCCAAGCTTGTATCTAGCTTGCTATTCTGGATTGGAAGAAATCTAACGGTTAGATCCAAGGAATCTGCTTTAAAGATTTATAGACTTGCTATTGAAGATCAATGGCATCTAAAAAAATAGAAATCTGCTTCTGGATGATCCACAGGAGCAACAGCTGGTGGTGATGAAGCAATCCCCCAACAAACTAAAATTAACAACACTTGCAATCACCAAATAGAGGTTAATACCAGAAATCAAGCATTAGGATCCTCCACTCAATATAAAGTTATAACCAAAGAGGATATTAACCAGATGGTTAATGAATTTAACCAGAAAATGGCTGATAGGAAAAAGGCTCTCTTGGATAAGATCGATGCTTTGCTAGCACCACAGTAATTAAGAGCTTCGGGAGCAAGAAAATAAACTGCACCTGCTATGGAATAAGAGAATTCCTTTGTTTCGGGCACGAATAGGAGGAATAGTGAACAAAAGAAGAAGGAGGTCATTGGTGGAGCTGTAGGGATCGTAACAGAAGGCAATGAAAGTACTCTTCCACTAGAAAACAGCGTGATGCAAACCCAAATTTGGGGGTTAATGCTCCCTAAGAGAATATGGAAATTCTTGTCTTTGAGTCAGAGGATGACAATAAACTTGGTGGATTGGGATGAATGTTGATATAAAACGATAAAATGTTAGTAATGAAGTTCAAGGTACCACAATAAGAACAACCGCATGCCAAAAAAAACTCTGTTGGAGTGGTTCCTCTAGAGAATTGAGTACCTAGGCTTCAACTGGTAAGCCGAGACTGTTTGCGGAGTCAAACACTCGGTGTATCTCCTGATAGTCGTCCTATAGACTACTGCACCAATGAGGAGTACATCGTTGACAAGGTCAAATGGGTGGTGGAGGAGAGTAGAGGTGGAAAAAATAAAGATTTATGTTTTACTCCGAGCCAAACTCCATTCAAAGAAAATGTTGAATATCCTAATAAGTTCACTTGTCCACTATGCCATCAAACGATGGACCAACGGATCCTAAACAACATTTTTGCAAATACAAGTGACATGTGGATGAAGTTAGAGTTATGGGTGTTGTACGTTGCAGATTTTTTCCTATCCTCTTGGAAGAAGTCACTTTCATGTGGTTTACTATATTTAAGCTGAAATCCATTTCTACCTTTGACGAATTGGCAAGACTATTTCTAGAACAGTTCAGGCTCCATATTGCACAACCAAAAGACGTGATGTCCTTATTTGTCTTTTTTCAAGGACCCAACAAGTCACTAAAATCTTTCTTAAATTAGTTTAACATTGTGGTCATGGAGGTAAGCAATCCTAAGGAAGATATGATTTCCATGGCTTTTGTCCAAGCAATCCATCCGGATACAGACTTCGGTTGATGGACTAAAATGAAACAACCGACTACATAGATGAATTCCATCGAAAAGCAAATTAGTTCCAACCGATGTAAGAAGCAATTATGTTGAAGGTAAGACTATCGATCAACATGACGACTCTAGAAATGGTCTAGAGTAATGTCGTGGCTGAGGAGGAAGGAAATGACTTTGGAAATGCCACCGGAAAATGTAAATCAAAAGAAGAGGAACTAGAACTCTGATGATGGGCATAACGGTAAGGAAATTTGTACTAGAGGACTATATGCCATTGAATAATAATTTGGAGAATATCAATCTTGCTACTTAGGAAACTAAGCGTTACAATAAATCACTGAGGAAGGAAGCCTCCAAGCAACAGAAGCAATCAGGAAAGTACTTTTGCTTCCATGAGACGCGTGGGCATAACACTATGAATGCGGACATCTAAAGGTAGTGATTGAGAAGTTGATGAAGAAACTACAGAATGGCGAGGGAGTCACAAGACCCCTAGGTCCAACTTCTCAAGAGAAATTGCCAAGGCCTAGCGGAGAGGGACCCCGGCTAACTAGCGAAAGACTAGTCATTAATTAGTAATCCAAAATATAGTAGCATCCGAATGCGATGCAAATTCGCTAAGCTTTATTTATTTATTTTCTATTTTCCCAAATATGTGATCTAGGAACACTAGGGCCAGTTTAATTGGCAGGTTTTGCCTCGCTTTATATTTTATCACTTAAATTAGCTCCTTGAACCAATTGAACCATGCTCTTGTAAGCAAAACTGTCAAGTCGAAAGGGAAAATCGGCTCAGCCGTCGGATCAATGGGGAAAATCAATCCCTTTCTTTTCAGAATGATGTTGCTCTAGCAATGTCGAGAAGGCCCACTATTTTCTAAAGCCTCGGTGTTGCTCTGGTAACATCGAGAAATTTACTATTTTCTAGCATCTTGACATCGCTCTAGCAACATCGAGAAACTTCCTATTTCTTGAAGTGTTAAGGTTTCCCCGATAATGCCAGTGCAACATCAAATCGCTCAGGACTTGCCTTTTCTTCCATTTATAAACAACACTCGCTTCTTGAACTGATGTAACTACGTTCTTGAAAGTAAACCACAAAGTCGACGGGGAAAGTTGACTCAAATCGCCAAATCGACGGAGAAAATCGATCCATGCCTTCTGAGAACTGGTGCTGCTTCAACAACGTTGGAAACTTGTGCGCCACCAAAAAGCCGCACGTTGCTGCTTGAACCGATGGAACCGTGTTCAAGTACACAAAAATCTCTGTGCTGCAACAATAGGCCACACGTCAATACTTGAACCGGTGGAATTGTGTTCAAGTATGCAAAACTTTTATGCTCCTCCAATAAGCTGCACGTCGTTGCTTAAACCGTAGAAGCGCATTCAAATATGCAATACTTCCTGTGCTCCACCAATAAGCTACACATCGCTTCTTGAATTGATGGAACCATATTCTTAGAAATATATATTTCTAAGTATCGATATTACCCCGACAACATTGGGGAATTCGTCAATTCTCTATCAATTGATGTTTCCCTAGTATCATCGAGAGCTCATCCAAATTTTCCAAGTACAGGCATCGTCGGGCAACATCGGGAAAGTTTTCTATTGTAGGATTGGTGGAAATCAGTATTACTCCGGCGATGTTTCAAAAATCCAAACCGTCGAATTGACGAAGAAAAATGATCCCTATCTTTCAGTGCTGGCGTTATCCCGACAATGCTAGGAAATTGCAAATCACCAAGTCAATTGGGAAATCAACATCAAAGGAAAATCCAAGTACTTGAAATATTTGCAAGTTTTCGAAAAGAGAAACTAATACGTGAACAAGATTTCAACAATGAACTTGGAAGATCTGATCATAATCAAAGAGTGGAATACTCGAAATCGAGCATCAGAATCACAGGTTCCCAGAGACAAGGACCTACATAGCAATCTAGACTAGGGGAAACCAAATTAGTTACCCAGAATGACTGATCTCTAACTATTTACTGGGACCCTGCGTTCAAAGTAACCAGCCCTATGGAATATGGGGAATGCAAACATGGTCGGGATGAGCTAAATTGAGATAAACCACAATTCTGTCATGCCAAATGGAATATTTAGGTAAATCACAACAAAGCTAAGCAATATAATATGCTAATAAGTGCAGGAGTAATATTTAGTAGTATATAATATGGAAATTGCAGAAGACGGTCATATTATACATACATGCAGTGGTGCATAAACAAGCACAGTACATAGAATGCAGGAAAAGTACACTAGAGAGATTACAATAGGAAAGATAATCTTTCACTATTAACATCTTTTTAGGTACATAGATAAATAGCGAGGGCCATACCCACATAATATCGACTTGGTTTAGATATCGAAAAGTAAAATACAGACTCCATCGACACGACAACAAAACAAAAACACTCTGTATAGACTCGACTGACACAAAAACAACAAGTGCTCCACTCCACTTCTAATTGATCACATCATCACTCCTTACCACCTGATGGAGAGTGATATTCTTCTACTTATCACCTTTCTTCTTTCCAAAATAAGCATGCCCTTCTTCTGTACCAGAACCGAGCTCCTCAGATGCACCAATGGGTATGCTTTCGAACTTTAGCTTATCGGCCTTGATTATGAATGGTAGAATCATGTGTTGAGCATCCCTTGGTTCCATCTTTAACTTCATCTTCTATTTACGCTCCCTATTCAACCACTCTACAATCGACTTTTTGTCAGTCGGATCAGAGGCATTAACAATTTGAACGTCCTCCTCTTGAGGCATAGAAACGTCCTCCAGGTTCTGTAGTGCAGCTATCTGCTCATAGTCAGGTCCAGGCCTGGAGTGGGAAACAAGACAGTGATGGAAGTGGTAGAGATAGCAGCAGCTCCTGAGCTTCGAGCAGTTGAAGGCAGTGACGATAGTGATGGTTGACCTACAAATTGGGAAACATGGTTGTATAGTTTAGTAAAGATTCTAAAGTGAATCTAAGCGCCCGGAACACTGAAAAATGAGAGAAATACCTGAACCAGGAGTCTGATCATGATTGAACTTCGAAATCTCTTCCATCGGTCCCCATTTTAGCGGGTCAGTCAATAATTAAAGGAACTGATGGCTCATGCAGAGCTTCAAAAGATGGAAAAGCGAGGGCAACTTCAAAGATGGCTGTCGTGGATGAAGAGATATTTGCTGCTAGCTCTTGAGATTTAGGAACAGATGTTTCTCGCTGACTTGAAGGACTCGAGCTAGCATGAGCTTCAGTAGTTTCTTTCTCCCTTTCTTCTCGATGGATCTCCCTGCAAGCTATTAAAAGGTCTATATCCTTGGAGCTAAGATAAGTGGCAATTAATTCTTCTTTATAGTGCATATCCCTAGCTCGCTCGATCTAACTAGCCTCTCTTCCCAAACTTTGGCAAGAGTCCGTGGATAATCATTCCCGAGCCACTTCAAACCGCCCTTATTCATGACATTGTAAGTACATAGATGTAGCATGCTGGCATCCATCTGGCTCATCACTTCATCATGCTCTTTCTGAAGGTCCTAAAGCTCTGATCAGGTGATCATATGATCGATCTCTTTTGCTAGTTTATCGGCTACAGCTTTTCTTTCTCCCTGGTCAGTCTTGTATTCTCCTCGTTGAGTCGAGTGAGTTCAATGGCCTGCTAAAGAATAATGGCTATTTGTACATCAATTATTTGGTCTGAGGCCTTGATAGCCTTCTCTCCTTCAGTGACTTGCTCTTTCAGTTTCCCAAACTCCCTGTGAGCTTCTTTGAGCTGATCATTGATCATGAGCCCAGTTTGCCTCGGTTAGAAGCTTATCAGTAGTGGCTTTTTCCTTCAAGGCCGTGTCTCTCTCAATCTTCAACTGAGCTATCTCATTGTCACGATCCTTAATTGTTCTATCGTGAGCAACCCTTTCTGCTTTGAACGTAAGAATCTCCGGATAGTTTATATGGTTCACATCAGAAAGGGCTTGTATGAGACTCTGCTACTTGAACCCAACTTTCAAGTCCCCGCTTACCACCTTGAAATTCCAAAGGGAAGTAGCTTTGTTAGTGGTTTTTATGTTCTTATCAAATTTAACTCCACACAAGAACAAATGTGGGTAAGCAGCTTGAAACTAGGGCGGATCTAGAAGAAGCATGAAGTTTTCGCAACGAGTAGAAGAATTAGGAGCAGCCGCATTAGTTATGATCTGAAAAGATGAAATTTCCTACATCACGGCAGTTTGAACCTCGAAGTAGGGAGGAGTAATAAATAATAAGGTACTGCAGCAGTCATGAGAATACCTATGGCGCTTGTGCATATGGCCAGGGGCATTACCTTCATCATCTATTTTTCTCTTCTCTCCCCCCTCACGCTCTTTCTCCTAGTGGCATGCCTCATCATCTTTTCACTTCCTCCTCTTCTCATCAGTTTCATAATAAAAGCGATGGGTCAGGTCCGAAGTTTGAACGCTATAGGACTAGAATGTTGATCCAGTTGATGGTATAGTCCATGACCCATGGTATCTGAAATAAATAAAAAATGAAGTTCACACTTGAACTTGTTGAATATGCGCTTATATGATTTTTGTTTGATGACAATAAACATATATACATTCGTTTAAATGTATTTGTTAATGTACTATTTTATTTTTCATAGATTAAATAAATATTTGCTGAATAAAATAAATAACACTGAATTTGAATTCAAACGAATATTTTATTCAAATAAATATTTATTACAATTTTTGATAGTACAACTTCAAGCTCTCACTATAAATATACATTTTCTATTACAATACATTTCTGATTACATCACAATTCATTTTTACATTTTCACCTCACTACATGTCACTCACACTCGTATTAATCTTCAACTTCATTCCAAATTGAATCCAGCATCTGAGCAATCTGCAAAAATATTCACTAACGCAGTAAAATTGAAAATAAAATATTTTTGCAATATAAAATAAAACATGGATTTTAAAAATATTATTTGCCTCAGTTATTTGGGTTGTTCGTCATCATTTAAATTTGAATTCATCACACACGAACAATGTGACATGCACAGTGTATCACTGTACATGCCACAAGGCCGTGCACACCGATATACACTTGATAATGCTACTGGGACAGGTGAGCACAAGGTCAAACCCAAATAAAAAGACGGGTTCAACTCAGGTGCAACATAAATAAAATCTCGACTTCAACACAAGGTCATACCCGAGTTGTGAAACTGGATTCAACTCAAGTGTAATGCACAGTCTACACAAATTCAACAGTGCATCAAAGTAAACTCAAGTAGACAGTAGCATATACTACAGGGATGAACACACGAGAATGGAATGCACAGGTTAGAGATGCAACAATGGAACCAACACAAAAGTTCACAATGCAACATGATCAACTCAACTCGACTAACAGTAAACAGTGTACAACATCAAAGCCAAACTACAAGCTGCAGTAACTCAAGCAAGTGCACAAACTAAACCAACATGAATGAAGATACAGTGAAGCATGTATACGGGTAAACAGCACAATCAAACTGCAACAAGGCAACAAGGAATGACCAGAAGTACAAAATGACCAAGCTGCTGCATATCAGTGGTGCAGACGATCAAGTGCCATATACAGACTTTAAACTTACAAGCATGGTCGTGCATGCTACAACTACATGAAGACCAGGCCACACAAGAACATAACTGAAGTCAACATGATCGAATGCAACAGTGAACAATGCAGCATCAGGTCAGGCACGAAGGAATGTGAAAGAACAGAATCACTTACATATATACAACATTTTTTTATGTACCAATATAGTATGCACAAGTAACCAAAGCAAACAGAGGTGGAAATATGAACAACTACAACAGGTCAAGGATGTGTACTAAAATTTAAACCAACAAAATGCATTATGAATAGTATAGGCCGAGAACCAGACCAGGTAGTGCAAGTTACAAGCCCAAATGACGACACATCAACTACAAACTACTCATAACAGTGAACCACTGACCATGAATGCAGACATATTCAAGTTGAAGCCGTGTAAGTCCAGAATGACACAAATACAAGCAGTGAAGAATCTCAAGCCAAGGCCGCAGAGGTACAAGAAAATTCACGAAACCAAAAATTCATGTAATCAAAAGACCAAGCCGAAGTCAAAGTATGAAAAAGTCAGAACCTTGAGAATAAAGGTATCGAACCAAGCCAAAATCAATACCGTATGATTCAAGTAAATAGAAGAAGTCAAAATCAATCTCAAACATTCAAGCATCATCAAGTGGCCGAGATGAATAATTGATAAATTCAAATAGAGAATTGCATGAACGCAAATCTAGGGTTACAAACCCTATATAAACAATCATCATCGGCAATCTCAAAACCATCGAGTTCAAGTACAAATACACAAAAGCACAAAAGCATAAAATTACATACCGAAGCAAGGAGACGAACTCGATCCAAATTGAAGAACCGTGAGCAAATCAAAGAGCATCGAAGTCTACTATTGAACAGTATCAAAGGTCGGCGCTTCAATTTGCAAGAACCCTAGTTTGGATCGAAAGGACGAAAAGCCCTAATTTAGCTTCAAAGAGGAACGGCCGCCATCTCCAAATAAACGAACGAAAAAATAAAAGTGACGGGCTAAAATATAAAAGGGGCCGGCATTTTTAATAAGGGCTTTAAATTTAAAATTAGGGTTGTTTGTTTTAAATTGTTTTTAATTTGCATCTTTATTTTTAAACCGTTTAAATTTCTAGTCGTGTGACTAGGGGACAAGCTACGTGGCGTAGCTTGAGAATTCGCAACTCAGTGGCTGAGTTGTGGCAGGGTTTTGAGCGTAGAGTTAGATTTACTCGATAATGGGTGTCGCGAGTTTACGTGTGTAAGCGAGGGACTATCTAATTTCTAGTAGAAACCTTGGGGGCAGCACGTAGGCAGGGTTTTGCCGAAGCTGGGTAAATTCTGTGTCGTTCTATTTCTGCATTTATTATTCTACTATTATCTGTGCTGCTATTGTTCTGTGATCTGTGTTGAAATTATTTTATAAGCTTCCGCGATTAATTTCTATAATTTATACCATCACCCTATTCACCCCCCTCTTGGGTGAAATCGATCCTACAAGTGGTATCAGAGCTAGTAACAAAAGTCGTTTTTGTTTTAATTTTTTCTTTACAAAAATCAATTTTTGTTTTAAAAATTCGTGTTTTAAAAATTGGTTTTTGTTTTAAAAATTTGAATTTTTTAAATTGCTTCTTTTATTAATACTTTTTTTGAGGGTCGCTCCAATATTATTCCTTCCATTTTCGATGGAACAGATTTTTTTGAATTGGAAATTGAAAATGGAATTTTATTTAAAATCTGTTAATATTAAATGTTGGGATATTATTGAAAATGGGTGTGATATAACAGATAAGAAAATTATCTCGATTAATGCTATGACTATGCATTTATTATATTCTCGTATTAATCAAGATAATTTAATTTCATCTCTCATTGTGAAAATGCACAGGAAATCTGGAATACTTTAAATGCAATATATGGTGCAAAAGTCAACAGCAATGAGAAATCCTCCACAACCAACTCAGTTAAAGAAATGTGCTTAACAGGATTTGTAAAAAGCAGTTGCGATGAGGATGATGATTATGGAGCAGCTGAGCTGGCGTTAATAATAAAGAAATTCAAAAGATGGAACAACAAATACGGAAATCCAGCTCTAAATCAACAATTGAAAAGCAGAATAATTAAAGCACTAGACAACTCTGAAGAACACAGGATCATCTGCAACAAACCCGATGATATCAAGCCCAATTATCCCCGATTTCAACTCGACAAAGAAAAGAATTCAAAAAGGAAATTTGCAGCCACGTGGAATAAAAGAGATAGCAGTGAAAGTAAGAAAGCAGATATATGCCTTCATGGAAATATAACCGATAGCGACGATGATGAGCCAAGCGAGATATCAAAACTTACTCTGAATTACTTATTTATTTCCACGAAGTAAATGGCTGTTTTGAACGACTTAGGGAAAAATACGCCAAACTTGAATCTCAAAAGGATACTTTGATAGAATGTAATAAACAACTTGATCAATTAGTTAAAACCTATCAAAGTAGGATCCCTAAGTGTGATAAGTGTCCAACATTTGAAAACAAAATTAAAAAATCAGAAATCAATATAAAATCACTTGAAAATGAAATTCTGATTTTAAAAGAAAGTGAAAATACTAGGAGAGAGAATTCTATTAAAAAGTGCACACAATTGTTAAACGAAAATGAATCTCTCAAAACACAAGTCCAACAATTGTCAACAACCTTAGATAAATTCTCAAAAAGTGAAAAATCGTTGAATATGCTATTAGGAAAGCAAACTGTTAATACGGTTAGACAAGGACTTGGATATAACTGTTCGAAAATTGTTGAAAGCAATATTAGTCAAGTTAATTCCATGTGCACAATTTGTAGAAAATATGGACACAATCACAATAATTGTTGGTATAGACCCAAACATGTGAAAACTATATCGATTTGGGTTCCTAAAGGCACAAATATAAAATCTCTCAAAGTTAAACAAATTGGGGTGCCGAAGGGAACAGTTATAAATAGTTTTGGGTCTTCACAAAGTTATTTTTCTAAATATTCTGCCACTAACAATCATGGACCTATAAAAACAAATAGGTCACATAAATCCTTTTCCGTGTAGGTGTGGTGGCAGGCTAAGAACAACAGTAGTGTTCTCTGGATTTTGGCCGTTCCAGAAACACAACGGGCAATAAAGCTAAGTTCCTTAGCCTAGTTCAAAGGTGACAGAATCACAATAGACAACGACGAAAAATATCGTAAAGGTAAAAACAGGTAAAGGTATATTTTTTGAACGATATATTAAATGTGATAATCTGCACCGTATTCTGAATTAAATCAGCCAATAATGAGATGATGAAAAGATGATGATTTTGACTTATTCAAAATAGTTGGCCAATTATATTCTTATGCCAAAAACACTATAAAAATCTCTAGATTCTTTGAATTACTTCATATATATCAGTTTGGCTTAAAAATAGTGTTTTGTTGGATAATACAATTGGTTTTAATACGGCTGACTCTATATTCACGGTTTTCTGATTATTTACACGGCTTCAATTCAATTTCAAAAGAATGTCATTTAAATTGTTGTTAAAATTGAATTCGAAATTTTTGGTGCACACTTCATGGTTTGGTCAATCAAATTCAATTAATGATGATTTTGAGTGAAAGAGAAATTCAGATGCAGATTACACTGGCAATCTAGTTGATAGAAAAATTACTAGTTGAACGTGATTTTTGAGACATTTAGTAACTGCATCGTTTTTCAAAGAAAATATCTGCATATTCTTCATTTCAAATAATTTTCAAATAGCAGAAAATTTTCTTTTAAAACCCACTGGAGAAAATCATTTTTGACCATATTTTCATATTAGTCATTTTTGAAAAATTAATTTCATAATTATTTTTGAATTTGATTTTAAATGACTATTTTGACTAATCTGACTCCCTAATGTTTATCGAAAAGAAAAATAGTGATTGAAAAAGTGATGAGTGTTAATATTGATCAAATATTATGACTCGAGACGGTATAATTAATAAATTTCTTTAGAAATTTAAACAAGAGTTATAAAACTTTTTGTTGGTAAAAAATTCCATGACCATCTCTATATCTATCATATTTCTAACAACCATCACTCATCAAAATTCTATATAGTTTGTCAATATGTGGTACTTTAAACAGGAACCGTTCGTTTTACATTTTTACATTTTTTTTAAAATAATAATAATAATAATAATAATAATAAATACCAAAGTATTCACTCTCATTTAAAAGTACTCACGGTTATGCATGGGTGAATTACTTGGAATTTGTTATGTGCTTCCATGCTCATTTAAAAGTCCTCACGGTTATGCATGTATGGAACGCATATCAAAAGTTGATTTTTAAAATAAACAAGTTGATTCTAATCCCATTTAAAAGTCCTCACGGTTATGCGTGGTTAGAAGATACTTGAATTCATTTTTAAAAAATAAAATTGGAATACTACTAATCTCATTTAAAAGTCTTAACGGTTGTGCATGGTTAGTAGATATTCAAATTCCTGATATAACTTACCACGAATAGACACATCTGTATGGTTTTATATGATGACATCATTTCCATCATTCTAAAAGTGGAATATGCGCCTAACAAAATATTTATGATTTTTGTTTGAATTTTTATTGAAATTTAATATTCATATTCAATTGAGTTTTAATGTTGAATTAATATCGATCACTGTATCTCTACTTTTCTATCTCTTTTGCTGATAACAAAAGGGGGAGACAAAGGTTAAGATTTTGTCAAATAAAATCAAGCAAAGGTCAAATAATTTTCTATTTGTATCTAGGCTCATTTGCATATTTTTATTTGTATGCATATACGTAGGAGGAGTATTGTGTAGAGAGGAAGCATTTAAATAGGGGGAGCAAATTAGAGCATATCAATGATCAAATACATTTAACATATTCAAAATCTTAAATATATGTTAGTTATCATCAAAAGGGGAGACTGTTGAATATGCGCTTATATGATTTTTGTTTGATGATAATAAACATATATACATTCGTTTAAATGTATTTGTTAATGTACTATTTTATTTTTCATAGATTAAATAAATATTTGCTGAATAAAATAAATAACACTGAATTTGAATTCAAACGAATATTTTACTCAAATAAATATTTATTACAATTTTTGATAGTACAACTTCAAGCTCTCACTATAAATATACATTTTCTATTACAATACATTTCTGATTACATCACAATTCACTTTTACATTTTCACCTCACTACATATCACTCATACTCGTATTAATCTTCAACTTCATTCCAGTTTGAATCCAGCATCTGAGCAATCTGCAAAAATATTCACTAACGCAGTAAAATTGAAAATAAAACATTTTTGCAATATAAAATAAAAGATGGATTTTGAAAATGTTATTTGCTTGGTTATTTGGGTTGTTCGTCGTCATTTAAATTTGAATTCATCACACACGAACAATGTGACATGCACAGTGTATCACTGTACATGCCACAAGGCCGTGCACACCGATATACACTTGATAATGCTACAGGGACAGGTGAGCACAAGGTCAAACCCAAATAAAAAGACAGGTTCAACTCAGGTGCAACATAAATAAAATCTCAACTTCAGCACAAGGTCAAACCCGAGTTGTGAAACTGGATTCAACTCAAGTGTAATGCACAGTCTACACAAATTCAACAGTGCATCAAAGCAAATTCAAGTAGACAGTAGCATATACTACAGGGATGAACACACGAGAATGGAATGCACAGGTCAGAGATGCAACAATGGAACCAACACAAAAGTTCACAATGCAACATGATCAACTCAACTCGACTAACAGTAAACAGTGTACAACATCAAAGCCAAACTACAAGCTGCAGTAACTCAAGCAAGTGCACAAACTAAACCAACATGAATGAAGATACAGTGAAGCATGTACACGGGTAAACAGCACAATCAAACTGCAACAAGGCAACAAGGAATGACCAGAAGTACAAAATGACCAAGCTGCTGCATATCAGTGGTGCAGACGATCAAGTGGCCATATACAGACTTTAAACTTACAAGCATGGCCGTGCATGCTACAACTACATGAAGACCAGGCCACACAAGAACATAACTGAAGTCAACATGATCGAATGCAACAGTGAACAGTGCAGCATCAGGTCGGGCACGAAGGAATGTGAAAGAAAAGAATCACTTACATATATACAACATTTTTTTATGTACCAATATACTATGCACAAGTAACCAAAGCAAACAGAGGTGGCAATATGAACAACTACAACAGGTCAAGGATGTGTACTAAAATTTACACCAACAAAATGCATTATGAATAGTATAGGCCGAGAACCAGACCAGGTAGTGCAAGTTACAAGCCCAAATGACAACACAGCAACTACAAACTACTCATAACAGTGCACCACTGACCATGAATGCAGACATATTCAAGTTGAAGCCGTGTAAGTCCAGAATGACACAAATACAGGCAGTGAAGAATCTCAAGTCAAGGCCGCAGAGTTACAAGAAAGTTCACGAAACCAAAAATTCACGTAATCAAAAGACCAAGCCGAAGTCAAAGTATGAAAAAGTCAGAACCTTGAGAATAAAGGTATCGAACCAAGCCAAAATCAATACCGTATGATTCAAGTAAATAGAAGAAGTCAAAATCAATCTCAAACATTCAAGCATCATCAAGTGGCCGAGATGAATAATTGATAAATTCAAATAGAGAATTGTACGAACGCAAATCTAGGGTTACAAACCCTATATAAACAATCATCATCGGCAATCTCAAAACCATCGAGTTCAAGTACAAATACACAAAAGCACAAAAGCATAAAATTACATACCGAAGCAAGGAGACGAACTCGATCCAAATTGAAGAACCGTGAGCAAATCAAAGAGCATCGAAGTCTACTATTGAACAGTATCAAAGGTCGGCGCTTCAATTTGCAAGAAACCTAGTTTGGATCGAAAGGACGAAAACCCTAATTTAGCTTCAAAGTGGAACGGCCGCCGTCTCCAAATTAATGAACGAAGAAAATAAAAGAGACGGGCTAAAATATAAAAGGGGCCGACATTTTTAATAAGGGATTTAAATTTAAAATTAGGGTTGTTTGTTTTAAATTGTTTTTAATTTGCATCTTTATTTTTAAACCGTTTAAATTTCTAGTCGTGTGACTAGGGGACAAGCTACGTGGCATAGCTTGAGAATTCGCAACTCAGTGGCTGAGTTGTGGCAGGGTTTTGAGCATAGAGTTAGATTTAGTCGATAGCGGGTGTCGCGAGTTTACGTGTGTAAGTGAGGGACTATCTAATTTCTACTAGAAACCTTGGGGGCAGCACGCAGGCAGGGTTTTGCCGAAGCTGGGTAAATTCTGTGTCGTTCTATTTCTGCATTTATTATTCTGCTATTATCTGTGCTGCTATTGTTCTGTGATCCGTGTTGAAATTATTTTATAAGCTTCCGCGATTAATTTCTACAATTTATACCATCACCCTATTCACCCCCCTCTAGGGTGAGATCGATCCTACAGAACTCTGGAACTAAACTCGATGCAAAAATGTGTTTCCATGTTCATAAAGTGAAAAGTGTAGCACCGATGGCCCCCTACATATTCTACCAACCATATCGACATGGTCTCAGAGTTGGAGTCTTTCCACCATCGCTTATGAAAGCACTAGAAGAAATGTCGATATGCGAGCCATTCTCGCTTATCATCTCACTAATTGAGAAGTCTTTGAATTCATCAAAGTTAATAGAGATGTCCTTTAGAAAATTCAATGCGATGCATCTCCAATGGGGGTTTCAGCAGCTTGGCTTCTAATTGGCAGTGAAGTTTCAGTAATCGGGTGTTCTTAAGGAGGAGAAATGAGAAGCTCGAAACTAAAAGCTAATAGATCCGAACAAGGTAGGTTGGGAAGGCCAGGGATCATTTCGGTGATTCACCATAGGACTCGTCTCCTTCCTTAGTGGCGTGAAAGTTACTGTCGCTGTCACCATCATCTATAGCCTCTTCTTCCTCTACAACCATTGGTTGTTTCCCATCTCACCTTTGGATCAGATTATCTTCTTCTTCGAGGATAGGGGACATCCTACGTGCTTCATCTCTATTCCTTATAAAACCCTCCCCAGAGGGTAAATTTGCGTCAGCTTTTGGGAATTTCATTTGGTCGAACTCCACCCGATGGGTCGGCTATATTCCTTTGAGCATCACCGTTGAAGCTACAAATAAGAGCAGAAGAATGAGTTTGCATCCTAGAACCACTCCAAGTTGAAGGCTCTTCAGCCGAAGCGAATCTCTCAGGATGTAGTGAGCTAAAACTTTGGAGGTTTTCATTTGTCGTAAGAAACTCAACCAAGCATTCAAAAGCTCTCACAACCTTCAAGAAAATAAGCATGGCTTCAAATTCACAATTGCTTTCTCTATGGGATGACTGTAATGAAACATACAGAAAGTTAGGCATTTTGAAAATACTCGAAATGGCAAGATCCAAGAGTTCATGTCTTACCTCAAGATTCTAGAGGCGATTGAAGCCTTTAGGGCACTGAGCAAAGATATACTCATATTTGAAAGTTATCCTCTTATTGTGAAGGTATGCTATCAAATTGCATCCCCTCTAGGCTTCTATAATTATAAAAGACGAATAGTATTGCCTCCTCTTGAAGTATAGGAGAAAATTAAGCTCGTTAAGTCCTGGAGGTCGCTCGAACATGATCATGAACAAGATATACAATGAGCACAGGAGTGCATAACCGTTGGGATGGACCTAGAACAGTGCAGTCCCAGATCCTAAAGCTCTACCATCATGAATCGATTAAATACTAGCATGACACCGCCCAGGCATATGTATGGACTACAAGCAGTGAAATCTTTAGGAGGATTGTGTGCCTTCTCAGCCCGAATGGGCAAGAGAACATCACTCTCTGGAATGCCGCGCTACATGCATGTATTCTAAAGTGCTTTAGTTAATAGAATTAAAGGCACTTATTCTAGGGGGTCAATCGAAATTCTTATCTCGAAAGGCAACCGATTGAGTATAGACGCTATAGGCACCAGCGGGCTGTGAAATTCAAAGGTGATGGGTTGGCCTGGTCCCGTTGGAACATATGGAGAAACTAGAGCAGTCGATGATCTGACGTCTGAAGGTGTAGTCACTCCATCATTGGACTTACGATGGGGTGACAAATGTGTCATTCAAGATAACAAATCTTGTTGATCACGGTCAAAACGTCCATCTTCTAATAGAACTCCCGAGTAATTGATGCTTGGAATCCAAAGGAATTCAATATGTGTTGACCGATCGGATTCCATGTATTTACCAAGGAAAGTGTAGTGAGTTATCTATATGAAACAAGTCTAGTGTCACGAACACTATAAACGAACCATCCAATGTAGATAGCTCGATCGTGCCGGAAAATGATTTACGTAGGACCTTTTGTTTCCCTTTTGGTACTTACCCGTTATCGATTTTCCGGATCCATTGTCCAAAGGACACGGAAAGTATTTTTTTCAAAGCCAATGGACATGCAGAAACTAGAAAGGCGTAGTAGTAGAATTATCCAATATATCCACCTACAAAAGGAATTATAGTATTGGAATCTACTTGACGACTAGGACTTGGTCAATTTTGCGAAGGTGAATAGCTGACACCGGAGAATAGTACTTGTCTCTGGAATCAAGAGCATTCGACAGGGGAAGAATTTAGCTTCACCCATAATCCAATACACATGGATTCAACTATTCCTTCCAAGTAGAATTCAACCAAAGTCGATTGTCTTCATTACCATCGCCATTTCATCTTCATGCCTTCCAAAATCCCATTTTTGAATATGCAGGAAAGTGAGATCTACGGTTTCGATCGAACTTAGGGCCGAGTTAAATTGGACTAAACGAAGTAGCAGCAAGTGAAAGCAAAGGTGGTCAAAGCATGACATCATTGGCTGGCCGAGAAGCAGGTGACGCAAAGGCATGGCTGATAAGTGCAGTGGCTGGGTCAAAGCAGGTTAAAGGCTGGAATTCGAGCCGGATTGGCAGGCGAAACCCTACGCAATTTGTCGGGGGGATGAAGGATAAAATGAATTGAAAAATTCACTAAGTAATCAACTATAATGAAAACAGCTCTTAACTTGGTACCAATTTAAGGACCTTAAAGTCGGTACTAGGTTAAAACTTCCCCTTTGCTCTAGCGCAAAATTGTAATGGGTCATACTAAGGGAAAATAGAGCGCAATAGAGTCTCTAAGGCATAGGATACACATGCAATGAAGGTAATGGAATTTCAAATGAAATAATGATGAAAAATTAAAGGAGAAAACCACTAGGAAAAGATGGTGTCTCGAGACAAATCACCGACCATCAACTCGGATTCAGGGAATAGTAGTCCATGATCTGTTTTATTCCAAAGCACACTTGTTTCCAACAAAAGCATACTCTAAGGGGAAAATGGTAACCGGGTTTTCAACTAAGTAGCAATCAATGGAAGTTTGAAAGTCGAAATGAAGATAGAATGACTTGAACTTGGCAAGTAAATTTAGAAGAAGCATAGAGGGGATTCAGAGAAATTTCACATTGTTTGGAGTCAACACCTAAACTCGACACCAAGTTAAGGACCCTTAACTTGTATCGAGTTAAGAATTCCTCCCCATTCCCCATTAAAGTTTCACCCTGCACTTATGCACTTCCCTTGTGTCGATATCAGGTGTTTTTAGCACGATCAATCATGAGATTGATGAGATGATATCAGACAAGCTAGGATAACTCAAGTGCAGTCAAACAAATTGCCAGAGTCAAGTCATAAGCAATGGGAAAGAGGTTGAAACACATCAAATGAGGCATATAAGGATATAACCAAAGTTAGGAAAGATTTTGCAGCTAACTCCATAACTTGGCACCAAGTTAAGGACCTTAACTTAGTACTAAGTTAAGGCTTTAACTCATATGCTCCTAAGTTTTTTTGTGCTAGTGTAGGCCGATTCCTAGACCTAGTTAATAACAAGTTTCTAGCCTGATATCTCCTCTATCACTATAAATACAAATCATGGAGCAACCAAAATAGGATCTAGTTTCTACCATCGCTACGCGGAAGCTCTGTCTCTTCATCTCCTTCCTTTTTACAATAGTCACCAAGCATTTACTTTAGGCAATTCTTGGACTTTGAATTAGTCTAACCCTTATACATGTGACTTATTCTCTCTCAAACTCTTTGTAATCTCAAGAAAACTCAATCAAATCTATAAGCAACAAAGCTACAAAGTAGACATAGGCCAAAGATTGTTGAACCACTATAAAATTTTGTGTCTCTCTTTCTTATTACTATTTATTTTCCTTTATTGTTAATATTATCTGCTAGGCCTAGGTCTCACAAGTTTTCTATAACCAATTCTTAGGTATTTATTCATTTTTAGCATTAACAAGGTGAATCTGAGAGAACTGGATGGTTTACCACAACTGATTTGATGAAAGGTTTGGGAATATAATTGATAATTTGCCAGTGTCGATACATGTTCTTGATTAAAGCATGCTTTATATTCACAAAAAGCATAATTTTGGAAGTAAGAGTTACCAAAAAAATTTCCACATCCTAGGAATTGACTTAAATCAGTTGAAGAAATTCCATAGTGTAAAATGATGAATGTATACTAGAATCGCATCTTGGTCCAAGTTACTGCGGCCGAGCGATGTTTGATGGAAATAGACTATGAGATGATGTAGGATTAAACCAAAAAACTTGAAAGTGATCAAGGATGGAATACCCAAGAAAAATTTCAAGTTTTGAGCTAACTTGATTGATTGTGCTCAGTACCAATCGTGGAAAGATGGATTTAGGGCCACTTTGCTTGTACTATTATTCTGTATACCATTTTTGAGGAAAAGGACAAACTTTTGAATACGGGACATGGACGAATATTGATATTTTTTCCTCTAAAGATCTAGAGCTTAAAGACTTAATAATTTGGAAGGAAAGAGCAAAGAATTAGTGAAAATATCAATTGGCAAAGGTCAATGATCGATCGGTATAGATCGATCAAATCCTAGGAAGCATGTTTTTTAACTAGTCTTCCTCCTAACAACATAGATCCAAAATTTAGAGTGACTCAAAATGAGATTTGGCGATTCTGGTGCATGGATTCGTCTATAAATCACGAGGTACAACATATGGGAGAGGACTTTTGGTAAATCATATGACTTTTGGCATTATGATAAACTTTTCTAAGGGAACACTCTACTAATCCAAGGTTTGGTCATTATACGTCGAAAAAAATCTAGTAAAATTGGTTTTTCTAAGTAGAGCAATCAATAAAAAAGATAAAGCAGATGTAGGCCAGCGAATTACAGAACCATAATAACATATCGTGTCTCTTTTTACCTTTCTCTTTATTTGCTACATTTTCCATTTATTTACAACGTTTATATCATTTTGAGATGTTGGCCTAGTTATAACAAGAGTCATATTTTTCTTCTTTGTTTGACGCCAATGGACAAAAAGCATCTTAGGAAGAAAACATCTGTAAAAAATAATTATTACTAATTAACAAACTATAAATGTTCAAGATACATAATTCAAAATATAAAACATACATCATCAGCGATAAAATGATCTTTCATGTATATAATAACGTTTTGAATTTCATATTTTTCATTATAGCTGTGTCTGTTAGGTTCATCAATTGCGGTTTATATATAGTGAATTTAAGATTGTCCTACATTATAAGAATTTTCTAACGGGTTTTTATCAACTTGAATATCTTCAATTTTAATTTCACCCATATCTATGCTATATACCATCGATTGAGAAAGTAAGTTACAACGCAAAATTCATTACAAATGCTTATTTGGAAATTTCCCGAACAATAACGGAGATGAAATATAAACAGACATAATCAACAATATAAAGCAATAAAAGAGAGATTTAAATAAATGTGATTAAACATAAATCATACCATTTTTTCCTTCTCTCCTTTTGTCATGCCAAAACCCTAAGTCGATCGAAAAACGATGAGATAAACCATAGAACCATTAGTATAAAAGAATATACACAAAAATGCATAAATAACAATTGTCAACGATTGGTATTCTCTAACAAAACGCTGTAAAAATAGAAATAAAAATCTCTGTTTTACCCGGTTCTATTGGTATAATTAAACCTCACGTTATTACATTACCTTATGCTAGAACATCACCTATTAAATTGGGTAAAATGAAGCGCTTTTTATTTATTTATTTATTTATTTATTTTCTATCATATTTGGGTTATTTAGAGTTTTATTAGGGATGCATTTAGTGCTTCTCCAATATACATAAATGGTATGATGAAATAATTAATAGTTGTACCAAAAGTGAAGATTTTGAATGCACAAAACATATGATATAATGTTAAAAAATTTATTTAAATGAACGACTAAATGTGGTTAAAAGTGGAATCGGATTTTGGATTACAAGGGAAACCAAATGGGCTTATTTTATTAGTCCCCCACCTTCCTACTTACACACCCAATCAAAAATTAAGAAAAGCATAGTATCTTCTTTGCCTTTATCCAATTTGTCGATGAAAAACCTTTTTCTTTAACTCAACGTTCAACCCACATAACAAAAAGGTGAAATGAAAGGGAAAACCACGTTAAGGGAAGCTATTGAAAAATACTAGACTACTCTAATGATGTAAGTTAGAAAAACCACAGGTATTGTTGGATTAAAGCATAAATTTGATTTGACTGACTCTGAATTTGATTTTTCTATCCCAAATAGATTTACTTTAAAAGGTGAGAGTATGTTATCTCTGGATCAAAACCAACAAGCGAATAAACAAAAAATGACCCGCTTTAACTTTAATTTTTTTTCTTCCTTTACATTGTGTTAACAAAGAGTGAGTGTGAAAAAATAAATTTTACTAGAATTGATATATGAAAGAAAATATGGAGCAACTAAAATGTGAGAGGAAGATGATAGAAAAACAAGGGTAAAGTCAAAATGGACAGAGATGGTATAAGAAATTAGTGGGGTATAGGTATTTTTTGAAATTTTAAGGGGCAACAAAGGAAATAGTTGGGTATATTGATTAAGGAATATGCTAGGAGGCTTGAAAAATGCACGTGCAGGATTTACATATTTAGAGTCGGAAGGGACTACATTGCTTTATGGCCATGACTTCGGGCCTTTAAGAGTATTTGGTGAATTGAACTTCCTAGCCAAATTACCCATGATTAAATTATTTAAAATGTTACGGTGTTAAATATCATTGGAATAAGGCCAATTCTATGTGAATCCCGGTTTTTACCATTTATACAGAAAGTGCTATTTTTTACCCTGGTTTTCTCCCACCCCTTCAAAAGATTAGGGTTCCATTACATTACTTTTACCCTATAACATACTTATTCTTACATCTACAATTTACATTACAAAACCATAAACCTAAATTCCTGATCACCAAAGCCATTTACATTGTGTTGTTCAAGCTATAAATCAAGGTATTAAATCTATCCTTTTGCTATTTTTTGGGTTGTAGCTATGATTTTGATACCCATGCATTGACATGGCATGGATTTTTCTCTAGAATAAGGCATTGTGATTAGAGTAGTAGTTATTGGTGGTTGTTTAAATTTTCGATGGGGAAATTATTTTTTGGAGAAGACGAAAACCATGCTAGCCTAGTGCGTGTGTTTCAACATGACCTACGCCAATTTATGGCTTGGTCTGTATGTTCAATCAATGCCCATTTTTGGAGAAGACGAAAACTATGCCAACCACATCGAACCCCAACATAGTTGTCGCTTACAGCCTAGTTTTATTTGTATGGACTCTATACACTTCTATTTTTTTGTTATCATGATTTTTTAAGATTTACTCCCTTTTGCATTGCTTATTATTATTCTTTGTAGATGTCGACTATTGAAAAAGCTCGAAAAGAACAAGAAAGGAAGGCCAATCTAGTTCAAGTGTTTATCAACATGAGGAATCGACTACTTCTGGGACACGCTCGACTACTACTATACAAAGAGAATATGAAAGACAAAGACGTGCTAGCTCTTTAATTATAGAACACGAACCGGAGGAAGAGCAAGAGGAAGAACGTCCTAGCGAATGGCAGAATTTCATGTGTAAGGCGGTTAAGGTAGAGAAGGCATTGGCCATGATTATGTAAGACCTTCTATCTAATAGAGTTAGGGGTATACCTTAAGGGAAAATATGGAATTTGTTACGTATATCTAACTCGATAGCCTATCTTGTTCGAAATTAAAGGTGTTTTCTTTCTATTATATATTTGACATAATATGTTTTATTAATTAATTAATTTAATTAATAATGTATGTAATTGTAAATCCATAAGTTGTATGTTTTGTGATTATAGTTACAATGCATTGTAATCATGAGTGATTTATCATAATAAAATAAACATCCCATTTTCAATATTTCTAGTCAAGATGTATCGAGGCTGCACATCGATGCATCCGTTGGGACTAGAGTATTAACGCTCTCCAAACATTGGGTAATGTATTACTCGTAACTACTGGGTCACAGAGGCATTACATACTGATAGTTATTGCCTAATTATGGAATGGATCACTCAATAGTTTTATGTTGGTTAAAATAAATAAGGTCAAATAGAAAATATCGATGTGACAAAATTTCACAGTTCACTTAACTTGAGAATGTTGTTGATCTTTAATATGGAAACTTCGCTTTGATAATAGTTAAATCGTGGCACAACATCGATCGAACAACTATAGTTGGGTAGTGTGGAAGCACTAGAACTGAAACACTATTCAAGAGAGGATTCATCTCCTTAGTTATATGACGTTAGTATCACGGTCAACTGAAGTAAACTCAAAGTCAAAGTCTCCAGCTGGAGAATTTCGGTAAATAATAACTGTTATTATTTAACTAAGGACTTTATGCTTGGACTATAGAGTTAAATATGGATGGTATTGGTATTTTGACTATTGCCAAATTTCATAAGTCCAAAGTTGTGTAGTTTTGAAAAAGAGAATTAGTGCAAATAATATTCCAAAACTAGATTTTACTGAAACCGGATAAGTGATAAATTTGTCCATAATATCACACCACCAGCTAAGTGACATATGAATGTTAGTATTTGAATAGTTCGATATTACCACTGAAAAAATTTACACCTAAGAGTCACATAACCGAAACATTGAATACTCCTTTGGCTACCCAATTTAATTAATTTATAATTGTTATATGTTAAATCAATTATTATGAAATATTAATTAAAAAAATTATTTGATATGCTTAACAATGTTAAATAGTGTATTATAATTGTTATAAATATGTTAATCGATATACGATATCAGTATGCATTTCTATTGGATTTGAATGCAGCAATTATTCTTTTATCATGAAATAGTTTCAAGCCCATATGGTAGCTTCAAATTTCAGCCATGAGTGTGCAAGGGTGAGGCCGGCCATGTATAGTACATGGCTAAGTTGTTTGAGTTTGAAAAAGGTAAGAGTTAGTAAAGAGAGAAAAATGGATATGATCCTTTTTTACTCCTTCAATGCTTCGTTTATTTACTCCACTAGTGCCTCATTTTATTTTAACTTGAGAATCATTCTTGCTACAGCCATGGTAGAGGCTGAATTGCCCATCCAAGCATTAAATATTTTTCAAGTTCATATTATATCAAAAGAACTTCAATTGATTGACTAGTAGTCAGCAGTTTGGAAGCTAGCACCTTCTAATTTGAAAACAGAATTAAGGAGCATCTATCATTGTTTCAAGGTGTAACTCTTGGTTTTAATGAAAGGTAATTCATCTCATTTACATGATATTATCATTGATTATTAATTCATATCATAGGATGCTGGATCATATAAAGGATCTAATATACCAGCATTCTATAACATATTGCATGTTTGAACATCCATGTGTGTGTATATACACACATATGCATATACACACACATATGTATATACACACACATATGCATACACACACACATATATATGTGTATCTATATATACACATATATGCACGCATACACACACACATATATATATATATGTATGTATCTATACACATATATAGATACATATGTATACGTGTGTGCATATAAGTTTATATACACATATGTATGTATGTATATATTCTATGCGTGTGTATGTTAAAAAAATTATTTTGAATGCATATTGATCTTGCGCTCATGGTCAAAGAAGTGGAAAAACATTTTTCAAATTAAATAATAATAATATATAATTTTGTAAACTAATAAATCTTGTTCATTATATATTATACACTAATATTACTTTTGGAACTAGAAATTAATTATATTAATAAATAAATATATATATATCTTTATATATATATATATATTATGAAATTTAGTAAAAAAATTATGTTGCAAAATAAAATAATTTTTAGAATTTAGAAATTATTTTATTATGTTTAACATTTAATTACATATGTTTTTTTATTTTTATTTAATTTTTGATTTAAAATCATTTTATAAATCCAAATAAAATAAAATAAATTTATTTTCTAAGCCAAAAGCTTACTTATGTATGCATTAATATATATATATATATATATATGGTTGTATATTTATAAACACTTATAACTAAATAAATGTATTAAAAAAAATATATTATTTTTGAGTCAAGAGCCTACTACAGGTATGCATAATTTTTACATAAAAATTTATTATATACATACGCACATATATGTTTGTATTTTCATAAATACTTATAATTATATATACACATACACACACACATATATATAATGTTTACATTACTTTCGGGCTTGATACGGAAAATGTATATTTATGTTTAAAAATATTTTTATTAATTATTAAATTATTTTGTGATTTAATTATATATATGTACATATATGTATAATTATTTTATATAAATTATTATAATTATCAATTCTTCGTATTTATATATGTAAATGACTTAATTTTACATATGCATAATTTTATATAAATATATATATATATATATATATATATATAACATTTTAATACACATAAATATTTTCATTTAGACAGCATACTCGAATATCCGAGGGCGTAACATATCCATTGTGATATAAATTCTAACATTTATACACAGACATGTTAAAACATGCATACATTATTATGTTGCACGTGCACGTACACACATATGTGTATATGATATGCATATTCAAATATAATACAAAACAATATAAAGTAAAAATTTGTATATAAAATAAAATAATAATTTTACTTAAAAGAAATTTAGAAAAGTTCTAAATGAATTAGACTTAATGGGCCCGATAAAGATCCAAATTTAAAAAAAAAAGAAATTCATCCATTTCTTCTGTTGTGGGCTGGCTTAGTTCCAACAATAGTATTGGACCCAAATAGCCTATGTCGTCTACCCAGTTAGTAGGGTGTCTAAGAAAGGTAATGTCTAGGCTGGATTGTTGGGCAATTAAGTACGTAGCCTTACCTCGCTACCCATTTGGTCTGAACAGTTATGTAATCCCGAATGTTGCCCTAATAGAAGGACTCAAATTTGAATTGGGTCTTGGGCTAATTTTAAAACTGTTTTGAAATTAAAATGAAAGCTATAAATTTAAATAAAACATATATTATAAAAGTTATAATATAATTTTTCAAAATTTCAAAATGTTATAAAATTAATTTTAATACTATTTATTAGTAAGATTAATAAAGTAAATAAATTAATAAAATAAGTTAATTAGTTAAATATATATACATGCATATACATATAATGATATATGTTATGCTATCTCAAATTGTTTAAGATAATATAAGTATACATATGCATATAAAAGGATTTATGAAATTAATAAAATTTAAGTAAATTATTTCATTAAATAAATAAATTAAAAGTTAATTAATAAATTAAAATACACATATATATAAGATATATATATATATATATATATATATATAGTACTATGGAGTATATATATGTTCAATATATTATGTTATAATTGAATAGTATAATAATTAATTGTAGCATTAATTAGTTAAATAAGATTTAGTTAATATAATTTTATACATAAGACTATTATATAACTAAATCAAATTACAAAAGTTAAATAAAAAAACTTGTATAATATAAATGAGTAATAAAAGGGAAACGGTAAGAAACCCTAAATAGACTTAAGGGATAAATACATATGTATAGTATGTATACCATGATTTCCAATTTGTTTGACACTTGAATCATGAGGGTATTTCATAAGAAATAAATTATTTCATAAGTCGATATCACTAGTTAAATATATTAAAGATTATGAATCTTTAATATAGAGTTGTCCTCTACCATTTATATATTAATAGATTGCTTGACCCTCCTTAGTTATTGAGATTTCCTCAAGCTAGGGATGTTATGTATGGTATTATTAATATATAGATTGGATGAGGTAGGATACTTATACATATTTACTGAGTTTTCCCCAAGGTATATGTAATGTTAGGTAGGTTTTTCATCTGATTAACACTCCAAAGCATCCGAAAGCTAATTCCAAAATGATGTGAAAGAAATTGAAAGAATACCGAGACTAGATAGGAAATAAATGTTGAAAGGTAAAAGCTACGTAGGATTTATGGCGGTTCAAGATCAGGATCCCTGCATCTACTTTGAAAGTTCCACTCTTGGCTTTATTTCTCAATTCGATTTACAAGTATATTCATGAAAAATTATGCTATTAATGATCTTTTGAGCTAAGCTTTTCTAAAAGGGTAAGATGTACCAATAACAATGGAATGTCATAGATTTTGTTTTTCAACCCCTTTACTGCAATATGTGGTCCTCTATTTATAGCAAGTTCAAGGTTTTCTCATTAGTGCAGGTGTTTTCTATTGGATTGATGACCTGGCTTACTATGTGCAACATAGATTTAAACGCTTGTCATCATTTGGTTGAGTGCGTTTTAACATAGATTGCCAACGTGAGGCTCATATATGCGGCTTCTTGGTTATCTTACCATTAGCCTTGGCCTGGGCTATCTAGGCTGCTGATTGTTAAAACTTGCTGAAATGCTTTTGGTTTTGGCAACTGCATCCCTTAGCTAGGCTTCTTGTCTTAGCTGGACAATGTTCTTTGTCTCGGTTGACACTTTGACTCTTGTTTGAAACCAAATAATGGGTCTTGGAATTACAAGCCAAGGTATTTTCCTCTTGAATATTCGTAATTTTTACTTTTTGGAAATTATGGTGCAACACATGTCCCCTAAAGTTCACCTCATATGAATGATACGAGGTGGACTTTGGAAAGAATATCTTCATATCATGCTTGAATATTAGGCTTGTTTGTTTCCTTCCCATCACGAGGTTGATCCTGAGCTTTTCAGGCAAGGTGGTATTATGAGAGCTTTTGGAAGCATTGCTTTACTAAGACAACTTTAAGGATCTAACCTTGTTTAGAAGGTTTTGAAAATTGAAATTAGTGCCTAGAGGCGAAAATATATTGATACTATACTCCAGTCATCTAGTTTTGGTCTGACATAGGTATCGGTTTTGAAAACTATTAGTTGCAGTATAGTGCTTGTATTTTGCACACTCCTATGGGAATATGGTCATTATACAACACCGTGCATGGTACTATTCGACCATGGCTCACTCTTCGTACCACATGTTTCGACAGTGGCTCACTCATTTAAACAACACTCCGGATGTGGCACATTAGGTGCGTTCGACACAGTCATCTTTTCTGTGACTAACTCTTTGCACGACACTATAGGTCGTGGCTCATTATTATTGTGAATCTACCCAATGCATGGCACTACTTAACCATGGCTTGCTATCATTAAGAATCTACCCAACTTTCTAATCTTATTGGGAATCTACCCAATGCATGGCAATACTTTGCTCGGAGGCAGAATAAGTAATTGCCATGGTGACGTTTTATATGCTTGGCTTTCCAAGTCCAAGGTATTACATTACCATCTAGCTTCTTTAATCTATATGCTCCAGGGGGATGATGTCATGAATTATTATGGGTCCTTCCCAATTTGGGTCGAAAGGTCCATATTTTAGGTCCTTTTTGTCTAGAATTATCTTTTGAAGACCAAGATCTCCTTTCTCAAACTTTCTAGTTCAAACCCTCTGGTGGTAGTATCGGGTCATCTTTCGAATATACTCTGCAATCCTCAAAGCGGCTTGGTCCCAGTGTTCGGGCAATCCAATAACTCCTTGCAGAGCTCTATGTTCTATTGTATATTATAATAATACCTTTGGTGTGAGGCAATATTTAACTAGATAGGGAGCATGACCTAAAAGTCGTAAGCTAGAGAGAAAGGAGTATGTCCTGTTAAGGTCTTGGAGGTTGTTCTACAAGCCCACAAAATGAAAGGAAATTCATTTGCCCAATTACCCTTTGCCTTTCCTTCAAACAAGCCTTGATAGTTTTTTTGGCTGCCTTCACGACCCCATTTGCTTATGAATGGGCTACTGAAGAAAAAATCTGATGATACCATGATCTCGACACTGCAAACTCTCAGCTCTCAAACCATGCCATTATCTGTACTGATCTTATATGGAAGATCAAATGCAGATATAATGTTCTTCATCACAAATTTTATCACTTCATTGGAGGCTATGGTAGCTAACGGTTCGGCATCAACCCATTACGTAAAGTAATCAATTGCCACTATGGCATAACTTGCCCCTTCTTTAGCAGTTGAAAGGGGATTAATAAGATCAATGCCCCAAATATCAAAGGGACATGGACTCATCATTGGGGTGAGCTTGCTAGGAAAAGCACTTGATACTTTTGCATAAAACTGGCACTTATCACATTTTCTTGCATAGTCCAATGCATCTTGATTTAGTATCGGCCAATAAAAACCTTGCCTTAGTATTTTCTTTGCCAACCTTCGGCCACCACAATGGTCTCCACAAATTCCGTCGTGGTCTTCATTTAAAAATTATTAATCTTTAGAGGTTGTTACACACCGAGAGTATGGAGTTGATAATCCCATCCTATAAAGTGCTCCAGCTATAATGCTGAACCATGGAGCATAATATCTAATCTGTCTTGCTTCGATAGCATCCAAAGGTAGAATATTCTTAATCAGATATTGAATATATGGTGACATCCAATTTTCTTCGATTATTACCGGTATTGTAGTTTCACTCAGGGTGCTTGAGCCCATGTTATAACCAACACTTTCTTTGATACCTGTATGCTAGATTTCTCTTGGATCTCGACTAGGATGAAATTAAATTCTCTTACATCCTTAAACTTGCATATTTTGTTGAGGCATCAGCCCTAGTATTTCAATCTCTAGGGATGTTTTCTATGTTATAACTCTTAAAAGCTCCAAGTAATTGCTTTACCTGCTTAACATAAAGAGCTAACCTTGGTCTTGGGTCTGATAGTGATCGAGAACTTGGTTAACCACTATTTGGGAGTTGTTGTATGTCCAAATTTCTAAGACCTTGATAGAAATAGCCATTCTTAATCCAATGATTAGATATTCATACTCGGCTGCACTATTGGTTGCTGAGAAGGAGCACTTAATTGTGAAGTAAATTTGATGGTTGTCCGATGTAACCAAGATATAGCCGGCACCTCCCCTTGTTCATTTGAGGCTCGTCAATATAAAGTTGCCAAGAGAATTGTTTATTCTTACAGTTTCTTTTTCAGCTTTGGTTTCGAAACCAGTACATTCGGTGATGATGTCAACCGGTGCCTAACCTTTGATTGTTGTCTTTGGCTCATATAATATTTCAAACTAATGATCTCTATAGCTCACTTGCCATAGTCTCGGGTTTACCAAAAACTTATCGTAGAGGCTGACCTGATGGACCTTAATTGGATGAGCCTGGAAGTATGTAACACCACTAAGTTTAAATAACATTATTCAGGAGATTTAATTGGATAAATTAAATAGAATAATATAGAGACTAGAGTGATAGGGAGATTTAGATTTGAAAACTATATAGTATTATGCCTTAATTAAATGGTTTTATAAGTTAAATACTTAAGAGAATAAGGCAAGGATAATATGGGAATAGCCATATAGAACCCTATAACCCTTTAACCCTTACCACATTCTTATTCATACTTCCATAAAAACAAAAATATAAACAAAAGGAGATCAAGGCCGACCATAAGCCTAAGAGAAAAGGAGATCAAAATCAACTGAAAGCTAAGATTCAAGCATGGATGAACTAAGCAAGAACAAATCTTAAGTTCCTTATCCAAACAAGGTGAATAATAATATAAACCATCTCATATATGTTTTATTGAATATTTCCAATTTCGAGTTTAAGGTTCGAAACCGTTTGAATGGATTGAATGATGATATGCTTTGATTATATGCCATGTTTTGATTTAAATAAGGATTTTTATGTAAAGGTGTAATTCGATTTCAAGGGTTAAATCGTATAAAATGGGTTTCGAATGCCATGATGGTTGAATATGTTATGCAAATCATTATTTTGGAGATGTGTTTAAATTTTCATAATATTCCAAGCTGTGGATAATTTATTATGAATTTTAAATGGAAGAAATATATAATTTTAGATTTAAATTATTTAAGACTAATAAATAATATTTTTGGGTCAGAAATTTATATATGTTAAAAAACATATTGAAAGTGAATTATGATGATTTTTGGTGATTTATCCTAAGTGAATTACTATGGAAATTAAATTAATTAAGTTTGGGGACTTAAATGCTTTAGTTGTTTTATTAAGGAGAATGGCTTGTTTGTTAAAGCATTTTCAATTATTATTGACTGATCAATTTGGCAGCCTTTTTAAAAAATATTTTGATAAAGGATTGGCAACCAATCACATTTTGAAAAATTAGGCAAGTTTGGTGAAAAGGAATTTCTTTTAACACCATAAAATCAGTTTTGTTTCGAATTACTACCTTATTCCTTTTGCTCACTTTCGAAACCATGCCTAGTAGGCCGTTTGAGATCAATGCACAGGGTATCAAGTAATTGGTATTGGAGAAAAGTAAAAGGGACAGTGTCGAAGGTTTTCTTCCGAAGGGGTTGAGGCCACTTTTAAATAGCTTTCAAATGAATTGTCGCTTGCCTTTTTTTTTAAAGAAGCTTTCGAATGAGTTGCCGCTTATTTTAGTTTCGAAAAGTGGCTTTTGAAAGAGTGGCCGCTTTTGAACCTATTCGAAACCTATCTGCCATTTCATTCCTTTCGAATTAGTTAAAGGCAACTTTCTTTATAAATTTAAATCAATGTTTATGAAAGGGAAGCTTTCGCCCATGTAAAATTTGAAGCCACCTTCTTAATGCTTTCGAAAGGGTAATTTGCGCCGTTTTCATAAGAGATTTGGAGGCAATGGTTTAGAAAGGATGGTTTTGAAGCTATCCTCTTCCCCAAATTCTTTTTCTTAAAATCAATAATTTCGAAAGGGTTACTTTCGCTTTTATTTTCTTTGACCCAGGAGTTTAATTTAATGTTAACCCAATGATTTCGAAAGAGATACTTTCAAATGGTTCGAAGCTATGCTTTCATCAATTTTACTTAAATTAAGTACCTTCGAAAGGTAAGATTTTAAGAGTTTTGAAATGTAAGATTTAAGTGTTTCAAAAGGTATATCTTTAATAGTTTCGAAAGGAAGGTTTCAACACCTTCGAAAGGAATGTTTTAAGTGTTTTGAAAGGAAGGTTTGAATACTCTCAAAAGGTATGTTAAAAGGCATAAGGTTTTGAAAGCCTTGATTTTCAAACAAGAAACCCAACCTCAATTTTCAAAGGTAAATCCATGGTAATATGAAAAAGTTTCGAAATTGCATTTTACTTTGGAGTTTCTGAAGAAGCTTTCCTTACTAAAGATAGTGGGTTGAGGGTATTAACCATGTTTCACTAGAAAATGATAACAAGGAAATTAAATAATGGATGTTTATATTATTATATATTTTGATTAGTTATCATGTATGCTTTTGTAAACATATCACTTAATAATTAACCATGACTATATTTTAGGGTGTAAGGGCAGAATAACTAGTTAGGTTGACCTAGTAGTGAATATACTTTGAGTTAACTCCTTTGTCAGTAGAATTGCATCAAGAAGGTCAGGAAAACCAAAATATAGGGTGCCCAAAGACCGATCAAAGAGCTACTGTTTAGACAGGTTCTTCCCATGAAAACTACGTATGGAAATTGTTATTGGCAGGGGCTAGTAGGTTCTTAGTGATTCGATGAAAATTATGTCCGGATTAAATTATTGAAAGAGATCAATAGGTTTATAGTGATCCTATGAAAACTATGACATGAAAGAAGTAATTGGAGAATCTAATAGGTTTATAGTAAGCCTATGAAAACTATAATTGGAGAAAGTTATTAATAGATGCCAATAGGTTCATAGAGATCCCATGAAAACTGTGATTGGATGTTAGTATTGGTAGGAACCAATAGGTTCATAGTGACCCCATGAAAACTATGAAAGTGGATAGGAATTACATAAATAATTAACAGGTTATTAGTCATCGATTGAAAACTAATAGGTTAATAGTGACTCTAGAATATATAACTTGAGACATATAATCAGATAAATGGGGATGGGAAATCAATTGCATATTTGCCTATCATCATAATACCTTTTATTATGTATGTTTCAACCATTGTGGATGCATCTGCATGGTATGGTTATTATAAACTGGGTTAAGATACTAGTGTGGGGAATACCCATTCCGTTAGGCAGTGTGGACTCTCTACACATCTATATAGTTCGAGATGGTAGGTTATTGTTCATACCAGACTTTGTCAGACTCAAATTTTATGTTTTCCCTTAAACTTTCGGGTGATCAATTGATTTTGAGTAGTTTGAGAGTTAAGGTTTTCAGGTTCTTCTTTAGATGAATAAGCTTTTGGAGACATGCAGGAGGCAAGCATGCTATTAGGAGTTCTCTCTGTTTGATTCTACTGTATTTTGGTTGTAATGGAAAAGTTGTTTTGTTGCCTATATTTAGACTCTGGTCATCCAAGAGGGCATTTTCGAATGTTGCTCTTGGCGTATTTTGTAATAATTATATTTCTCTGAACGTGGTTTACGAATTGGGTAATTAATTTGAAATATGATTTGAAGTGGAATGAAAATTTTATTTTATGATTTTAAAATTCTTTATATCCATTTATTTTTATTATATCAATGAACCTAACATTACCGTATTTGATTACCGAGAATTAAGAACTATGGATGAATGATGCATCCATAGCAGCTAGTTTTGAGCCTCCAAATGGGGAATATTACAAGTTTGTAACAGAGCATAGGTTTATGTAGATTTAAAAGAAATTTGAACCTAAAGGTTTTTTGAAATATAATACAACAAACTAGAAAATGAGATCAGGGTTTGGGTTAACGCTATAGTAACGTACTTGCAATTGTTATACATAGATCTATAAGTACTTGCAACGGAAGAGGAAATCTAGGTGGAGGAAGCACCACAACTAATGGAAATGCTCGACCCAACACCAAGAGAAACTCGGGTCGATAGGAAAATCATAATCCAAATGCAAATGCCAACGTAGGTGCTGAAACCCCGCTAGTAGATATGGGGATGATGTATCAGTTCTTTGTCAATCTGATGCAAGCTGGAGCAGTTGGAGGTAATGTTGTTAAGGGGTTAATCCCATGGCTCCAGTTGGCAATAACAATGCTAAGCTGAGCTGGCTTCCACCAGTCTTGGTGGGAAGCCCTTTTTGGGAATAGAGGATGTTGTTGAAGTAGAAAACTGGTTGTTGCACTATGAAAGAATTTTTGCTGACGTAGGATTAGATGATGAGCATAAGAGGAGAGTTGCTTCATGACAGTTGCAAGGAGCAGCACTTTATTTGTGGAATAGTATTACTGTGGGAGTTCCTGAGAAAGAGTTGACTTGGACAAAATTTCGTAGGAGATTCGAAGAGAGATTTTTGTTTGAAATTTCTAAGTCAGTATTGCTGAGGAAGTTCATGGACTTAATGCAGGATCAAATGTCAATGGTTGAGTATGTTATGAAGTTTGATGAGTTGTCCAGATACGGGTATGCTACCATTAACACGTTATTAAAAGAAACAAGAAACTTATTCGAGGATTAATACCTAAGATTACTAGGGTGACTATGCCACATCTTCGGGATCCAAGTACAGTTGTTGTGGAGATGGCAATCTGGAATGAAGAGATGCTTTCTACTTATGGGAAGGAGATATGAGTTGGAACCCACGATTCTCAGGGCAAGAAAAGAAAATTCTTTAAGAAGAAAGGAGCTCACAAAGGAGGAGCTACCAAGAAGGCAAAAGCTGATCTGTTTTGTTTTAAGTCTGATAAGGAGGGACATTATGCTCATGAATGTCGAACTAGAAAAGGGAAAAAGGTTGCAAATAAGAAAGTGGTGAAGTACTTCAACTGTGACCAGGTTGGACACTACAAGATTTAGTGTCCAAAAAAATCAGTGGGGACAGGGGCACGTTTTTGCTTTGGAATCATCTTCTTCTAAACCAACTACTGCTGAGAAACGAAAGACTGTGATGGAAGGTACGTTTTGATTCATAGCATAGCAATTAGGATACTATTTGATACACGTGCATAACACTCATTTACATCTCAGTGTTTGGTAGATAAGTTATGTTTACAACCTCACACCTTATTATTTCCTTAAGAGTTGTGAATTCGATAGGAGGGTACGCAACTCTGGGGATAAGATGTGACCAGTTAGAACTTGATTTTTTAGGTCATAAGTATGCATGCAGTTTGTATGTTTTTTATTTCATAGGCTACGGGATCATTTTTGGTATGGATTGGTTAAATAGATATGATGCTAGGATATTTTTAAAAGAGGGAAATATCGCTAAGACATCCTAATAGTCATAACCGAATTATATATTCAGTGAAGAATTCAGATCCGAGTGCTTATGCTTTTGTTGGGCGCAATGAAAGTAGAAGAAGAGTTGAATCAGGTTTTGGTAGGAAAAGAGTTTGCAGATGTTTTTAAGCTAGTCACAGGATTACCACCAAAGCAAGCCATTGAGTTTCGGATAGAACATGTGCCAGGAGCAGAACATGTAAGTAGACCACCTAGTAGGATGACACCTACCGAGATAAAGGAATTGAAGATGAAACTAGTGGATTTAGAAAGAAAATATTTTATTAGACTAAGAAGGTTGCCTTGGGGAGCAGTCGCTATGTTCGTGAAGAAATCGGATGGGTCGTTATGGATATGTATCGACTATCATAAGTTGAACGAGAAACGATCAAGAATAGTATCATTTGCCGAGAGTCAATGATTTATTTGGTCAGTTGAGTGGAGCCAAAGTGTTTTCCTAATTGGATTTGGTAACAGGTTTCCATTTGCTAAGAGTGGTGGAGGACAGTATTTTAATGACGGAGTTTCGAACTAGGTATGTTTCATATGAGTGGTTAGTGTGGGATCGATTTCACCCTAGAGGGGGGATGAATAGGGTAATGTTGTTAATTATAAAAATTATTGCGGAAGCTTACGAAATTAATTTCAACATAGATTACAGCAGAATAATAGCAGCACAGATATAACAGAATATAAATAACAGAAAATAGAACAAACAGATTTACCCAGCTTCGGCAAAACCCTGCCTACGTGCTTCTCCCAAGGTTTCTACTAGAAATTAAGTAGTCACACGCTTACATACGTAAACTCGCGACACCCGCTACTGACTAACCTAACTCTACGCTCAAAACCCTGCCACAACTCAGCCACTGTGTTGCGAATTCTCAAACTATGCCACGTAGTTTGTCCCCTAGTCACACGACTAGTAATTACAATGGTTTTAAGGAGAAAATACAAAAACAACAATTTAAAAAAAAACCCTAATTTCAATATTAAAGCCCTATTAAAAAAAGTTGGCCCAAAATAATTTATCACTAAAAAATGCGGCCTCCTTTATCTCTTTTATCTATGTCGGCCCGTTATCTCCTTTATCTATTTTGCTTTGTAAAAAAATGTCGGCCTAATTCCTCTTTTTCTTTGCTCGAAATTAGGGCTTTGAGAAGTCGCCGCTTAAATTGATGGTTGGTGCTTCGATTGCTTACTTCAATTGATTCGTTCGCGGCTCCTCCTCCTTGATCGAGTTCGACATTGATTTGGTATGTAAATTTTTCTTTCGCTTCTTCTGATTTGCTTGCTTAAAATCGATGTTTTTAAATTGCCGATGATGTTACTTGTTTTTATAGGATTCGAGAGCCTTGATTTTCGTTCGTATACATTTATTTGAATTCATCACTTGATTTATTTCGGCCATTCGGTTTTGTTTTAATGCTGATGATAATTCTGACTTGTTCATGTTGAATAATTTCGTTTACTTGATTAACACGGTTTTTATTTCGAACTCGCTCGATTCGTTGATTGACACGGTGTTGATTTCGATTTCTTGGCTACCACGGTGTTGATTTTGTCCGTTCTCATTCTTGTTGTCCTCGGCTTTGACTTGATTTTGACGATGTTGATTTCGTTTGACTTTGGCCATACTATTCACCGCCTCTGGTCATTTGATTTGATTATGTTGATTTTGGCATTTCCTTTGTACTTACTTCGGCCATTATGTCTTTGACCTGTAGCTTGAACTTGTTATACATATATTTACACATATAAACATATATGCTTCACTTGTTCACTGAACTATTGTATCACTTTGTTGATGATGCTTTGACTGTTGAACTTGGTTTGGATTTGTGGTCTTGTGTCATAGTTTTGGTTCATCTGATTACAGTTTTGTGCACATTGTATTTCATGGTTGCTGTGTTGCCATATAATCCCTTTGGCCTCTTGTTGGTTTAGTGTGTGCACTTGCTTGGCCAATCGACATCCATATTGTTTCGAGCTGTTGTATCACTTGATGTTGTAGTTTGCACTGTGCATTCCTATACATGTACTTGAGTCTGATACTTTTTGAAGCTTGCACTGTCCAGTTTCATTTAGTTGTTCCACTCGAGTCTGTGTCATTTGATTCACTGTGTATTAGTTCACTTGAAGTTGTAGCCTTGTTTGGATCATCTTGTAGTCTGGTTCATTGTTTTATTTGTTGCCAGTTACCTCTGGTTTCATTTGTTTCAGACCTTCATATAGAGGCTGCACTTGTTCTTTTGAAGTTCTGGTTTGAGTCACTTGTATCGGTCATTGTTCTCTGGTGCACTTGGTTTGTACTTCACTATTGACTGTTGCATTGTAACCTTCATGTGTACTTTTGGTTAGCATATTTAGCTTGGTTGTCACTTGCTCATCCAAGCTTGCACTTGTTTTTTGTCAATTCTGCTTGGGAACAGGCTTTTGCCTGACTTTGTTATTCATATTTCTAGTTGTGGTGTTTTTTTGAACATGCCCATTGCATTGTTGAGGTTGTGTTGCTTTGATCGAGCATTTTCACTTGTACTTGACAATTTTTTATTGCACCTGAGTTGAATCCAGCTTAAAGCTTGGGTTTGACCTTGTGCTGATATTGTGACATTATTTTTATTGCACTTGAGTTGAACCCGGCGTTTTGGGTTTGATCTTTCTCACCAGTCCATGTAATTTTATCAAGTGTATATATCGGTGTGCATGGCCTTGTGGCATGTACAGTGATACACAATGCATGTCACAAGCTGTTCGTTTATGATGAATTCAAATTTAAATGATGACGAACTACCCAAATAACCGAGGAAAATATTATTTTCAAAATTCACATTTTATTTTATACTGCAAAAATATTTTATTTTCAATTTTACTGCGTCAATGTATATTTCTACAGATTGCTAAGATGCTGGATTCACATTCGAATGAAGTTGAAGATAAATACGAGTTGAGTGCATGAGTGATATGTAGTGAGGTCAAATGTAAATTAGAAATTATGATGTAATCAAAATTGTATTGTAATTGAGGTTGTGTATATATATATAGTGAGAACTTGAAATTTGTACTATTCAAAAATTTTAATAAATATTTGTTTGAATAAAATTTCTGTTTGAATTCAAATTTTGTGTTATTTATTTTATTCAGCAAACATTTATTTAATATATGAAAAATAAAATATTACATTAACAAATACATTGAAATGAATATATATATATGTTTATTATCATCAAAAAAAATTATATGATCGCGTATTCAACAGTTAGTAATATTATTCAGGTTAACTAATACGCCAGCTTTCTTTGTGGATTTGATAAACCGAGTTTTCCAAAAGCAATTGGATAGGTTCTGTAGCGACCCGAAATTCCACTACCGGAAAATCGCGAAGCTAATTAAGAAAGAAAGGGATAGAAGAAGAAAAGAAAGAGAAGAAAGAGAAAACAACACATCAGAATCTCACAGCGGAACGATTTAAATATAATATAGAACATATACATAGTATTATATACATCAGAGTACACAACTAAACATCTCAATTTAGACAGTTATAACATTTCTGTCTAATACAATACAAGACATTACACAGCATAATACACAGCGGAAACTCTAACCATATATCTACACGCTGAAGCCTCCTGCTCCAAAGCTCCTCCAGAATTCGTCAAGAGATAACCTGAATCACTTGACTACTCATACATAATATGAGTACCCAAGAGTTTAATAAAACAGAAAATAAACACTCGGGTCAGACAGGGGTCTGGTGTGAGTAAACGGTTTAAGATTGCTTAACTTTAGAAAAACCTTTGAAAACAAAAGGTATCACGTAAGACTTCCCACACATAAACATGGAAAAGTTTTTACCTTACGCTAACCAAAACATTTGATAGGAAATCCAGTGATATTATAATAGTGTCTAGGGTTTTCAAGTAAATAAGAAATAGCCGAAATTGTTACATTCATTAAATTCCAGATACTAGCCACAAAAGTGGGTAATACAAACAAAACCGTAGGGTCTCGTAGGGGAAAATGGGTTTCCAACAATGGCAGGGCTACTGGGGTACCGCCCGTCACAGTACGTGGCCTAGATCACCGTACCGAGGATTACTCCCTTCATCCCCTGCAACACAAGACCGGGACCATTCCTTACTGAACAGTCCCGAACAAGACCACCCCGCAGTTGGCTGCAGACCAACTGCCCACACAGCCGAAATATAAAGGGACCTCTAGACAGGGATGTATCTTGCTCTCCAGTGGGCGCGACCCACGAAGCCTTGCTGCACCTCCCCTGTTTTAGCCATTCCCGGTTGATGAGGCTTGAGGCTGCGATTACCTTTATAGGACCAATTATCTTAGAATGCTCATCGTCCACCTGACGATGTGCTGAAAGCATTCAATCCATACAAGTTCGTTCCGGGTTCGAACGAAACCGAAGGCACTATCTCGTTGCACTCATTTTGGAATCACCCTCAGAGTCAACGACCATAGCCCTTGCACTCTGATTCACCATCTCGAATCTATAAGCACTATTCCGTCAAACTCATTACGGAATCACCCACAGAGTTATACTGACGTATAGCCCTTACACCTCGAGTCTTCACTTGCTCCACTTGGATTAACGACCTAACGTTTAATTGGAATCGATGTGGTTTTCGGATTCCAAATATGGAAACCCGATCCCGGTCTCATCGAAACCAAACGCCATTTTAATGTCCAAGTTATACTTAAGGGATTTAAACAATAGATACTTAGAAATATCACTTAACATAAATGGATGTATTCACAACACAAATAGATGAGCATCTATTATCACATGCATCTATACATATCACAAAGCAGCATATATATATCACATTCAGATATAGCATATACATATCATCATCCATCAATCAATGTCATCCAACAACAACCAATATCATTACTCATCCAATGATATATCATCCAATCATTAACCATTCATAAACAAGTTTGATTCAAACTTGATTAATTTAATTAATCCTTAAATTAAATTAATCCTTAATTAAATACTTGGATTATCTTCAATCCAACTTCTCATTCATTAATTAATTACAAATTAATTAACTAACCATCACTTAATTATCCACTTCAATTAATCCTCCCTGATCAATTATCACTTAATTACTTAAGTAATTATTACTTAATTTCCAAATTAATTAATCATCCTGATTAATTACTTGCAAATTAAATTAAGTAATTACCTCATAATTACTTCTAAATTAATCAATCTTGATTAATTATTCTCTAATTATTCTGATAATTATTCCTTAATTATCTTTAATTAATTACACTTGATTAATAATTATTAATTAATCACATTGATTAATTACTTTTAATTAATCATACTTAGTTAATTACTTTTAATTAATCACCTTTGATTAATTACTTTAATTACATTTAGTAATTAAAACTTAATTATAAATTAATTATTCTTAAATTATTAATTAACAATTAATTAATTATTTTCATTAATTAATGATTACTCATTAATTAAATTCCTTCTTAATTAATTACTTTCACAAGTAATTAATTACTTAATTAATTACTCTTAATTCTTTAATTAATTAATCATTAATCAAATAATTTAAATCTTTAACTAATTATTAATTAATTCTTTAATTAATAACTAAAGTGATTATTCCCTAATCACATTTACTTAATTACTTTTAATAAAGTAATTATCCTTTATTTAATTACCCCAAATAATTAACCACTTAATTACTTAATTACCTCCCAAGTAATTATATTAGATTAATCCAAAGTGATTATCTTAATTAATCACAAATTAATTACTTAATTAACTATTTAACTAATCATTTAAAATTAATTAAATGATTCTTAATCTTATTAAAATAAAAGATTCTTAATTAAGAAACCTTTATCTTAATTAAATCATTTATTCATAATTAAAACTTGATAATTAAAATTAATTTAATTATCTCAATTATCTTTACAAATTTAATTATCTTTTGATTATCAAATTCTAAATCATTAAACTTAATTTAAATAAAATATAATGATTTAGAAATCAATTAAATCTAAACATATTTTAAATTGAACTTTGAAAACTTTTAAACCTTTCCCACATTTATTTAATAAAGTTTAATATAAACTCTATTTTAAAATCCACTCATTTTATAACTTCCATATTGTAAGATATATAAATTTGTTTAAACATAATTTTGAAAACAACTTAGTTTTGAAATTTGTTTAACCCTTTTGTTTTTAAAACTTCATCCCTGAACAAACACAAAGACCTACTCGAGCAATCCCACTACACACTCGCGTCAACACCGAGTGATCAAGCCAGTACCCCGAGTTCCCCCTACTGCCTTCATGCTTCGAGTTCCACACCACAAAACACGGTGTCCACTTCGAGTCTCCACCATCTTCTTCCCAAAACCCAACAGCAACTGATACTTCACCACCGTGCAACGTGCACCGAGTTCCCCATCGCCAACGACCACCATTCCGACCACCACAAGTCACGTTCATCTCCTCCACTCCAATGCTCAACCCAGAAATCCAATTCAAATCACACACGAAAATATCACGCTCGAACCCAACAGACTCGAAACACAGTAGCCAGAAAATTTCCCACCGCCGACCATCCCCTTCACCGGAGACCACGCCACCATCACCGCAACTTCCTCTCACTTCCCCTCATCTCCCTAACCCCTCGCGATAGCCTCACGATTGCCCACGAAGTCGCGATTTTAAAAAATGAACAGAGATAGAATGAACTGGAAGCAAAACCCTATTTGATCGAATCACGGCCATCACGCTCAACAGAAAATTCATGGACCATTTTTCGTGTGTTCATAGAAGTCTACTCCATCTCCGAGTTCAACTACGACGTCAACCTCGCCGTAGTTTGCCGTGATTTGGCAAAAGTTCCCAAATCATTAAATCCCAAATTGCTCACAAATTACTCCTTTAAAAATTGTGATTCAAACACTAAAAATCATTACTTTCCATTCTCAATCCAATTATGAATCCAAAATTTAAAATTGAATTCATGAAATTTTGACTAAATTTGACATTCACTGTAAATCCAATTATTTTAAATAAACTATTCAATGTAAAATCTTGAAATTATTTTAGATGATGACTTATGTGATTTCAATCAACATTAGTAAACAAAACTCAAGCAGATTTGCATTCAAATCCAAGTTATTGAATTTATTTGAAACCTGCTATAGTTTACAGAGCATATTTATGGTTACAGACATCTAAATATCATAAATCTTTCATACTTCATCATGCAACAATTAAATCCAAGAATCAAATCAATCCATCAAGATTCCATACACAAGAACAAAAGGAAATTAAAAATTTAAAACTGTTTTTAAAAATTCGTTTTACTCACCTGATTAATGCAGAGGACAGGGAACTGCATTTCTTCTTTCCAGGCTTATTGAATTCCACTGCATGCTCATGAATTAGAACTAGCTACTGTATTTTGGTTTTGCATGTTGATAAATCTTCTGAATTGCTTGATTTCAGATTGCATTGATGTTGTTTATATATTCTACAGTTGCTATTGAAAATTTTTCTACATATTCTCTGATTTGAACATGCCTCCATCTTCTTATTTCCAGATTTAACAAGTTTCAGATTTCTTTACAGTTTACTTCTTTCAACTTTGTTTTGATTTGCATTTTTGTTGAAATGAGAAAATATTCAGCTGAAGAATAAAATCCATCTTTTAATTACAATTAAAATTTTAAATTATGTTATTAAAGAAAAGGACATTTGTCACCTTAATGTTATAATAATCTTACACCTAAGCCTATATGTTGACAAGTGTTATTTTCAATGTTTATTAAATGTTTTATAAATATTTTTGTGTTTAATCCATATTTACAAATGTTATTTCTTATGTTTATAAATGTTTAAAATAAAATCTTCTTTTTAATAATCTACTTAGGTTATGTATAATGTATTTATGAAATATTATAAAAATGTTTTTATCATGTACAAATAAACTTTAGACTTTAGTAAATACCTTAAAAGTAAACTCATAATGGAATAACTTATATTTTAAATCAATTTAATGTTTATCATTTGTTTATAAATTGAAAAACTTAGTTTATCTCTTTATATAAATTTTTAAAACAACTTTTATCTTATTAAAAACAAAAGTTAAAATATATGTTTATAAAATAAGAAATTAACTTTATTATTTAAAATTTAAATCTTAAATATCATTTCAAAGACATTAAATCAAATTATCATTTCAAATCTCAAATTATATACATATTAAAGTTTGAAAATCTCTTGTTGAATTTAAATTAAAAATTCTTCTATTTCAAATATATATATACAAATATATATATATACACATTTCAAATAGAAACATTATAATATTAAATTTATTAATTTCCAAATTAAATTTTAAAACAAATACCAAATCACAATATATATACATTCATATATATTATAATTTGAATACAAAGTTTATTACATTAAAACTTCTTATTTACCAAAATAAATATTTCAAAATCAAATTATTATCAGCTTTCAAAAGAATTAAATTTACCAATTCATATTGCCAAGAAATTTATTGATAGATATTAACAAATTGTTATCATTAACCTTTTAAAATAGATTTAACTTGTCAATTTGTAATATAAAATGATCAAATCAATTTAATTATTATCAAAGATTATTAAATTGATATTGCTCAAAATTCCGGGTCGTCACATTCCTCCCCCCTTTAAAAGAATTTCGTCCCCGAAATTTAAAAGCAAAGATAATTTAATAACCCAGCTAAAGAATTTAAATTCCAAACAGCAATCAAACAATCAACCATACACTACCAATCATAGCAACCAATTCAAACAAATAATTTATCTATCCAGACAAAATTCTGAATAGAACCTCCTAATATTATCTAGAGTTTCCAGATACCTATACTGGAATACTTGCTCTACAAATCTTAACTAACTACACTACTAAAACCAAGAACTTCCTCATCTGATTCTTCAAATCTGAACAAGATACCAGACTAATCCCAAAACCAACTCAACTACTAGATCCTTCTGGACTGCTGATTCTATCACTCAAAGAATCATACACATATTCCTCAGAGATATGTGAAATACAATGAATTCCCAGCTATTCAAACTGGCAATTCAATCCTGTTGATCAAAATCAAATCTCTAGAGATCACAGATAAACTCCAAATACCTTCAAAGCTAACTCTCCAGTTTTACCAAACCTTATATCTCCTTTGATTGGATAAAACCCAATCAATATTCAAAATCTAACTGCACATTCCAAAATCTCCTCAATTCTATCTGCACAACTCTTCAGATGCTCTGAGTCACCTTCAATATTCCTGATCAGCCTAACCCTTGCTGACTGCTTCAAGAAACAACAGCACCAACTCAAACCAAATCTCCAGATCCTACTCAACAAATTGGCTTTTCAAAAATAATTTCCTGAAATCCAAAATACAACTCTATTCTACAAGCATCAATGGACTTTAAACCTATCTCTCATATCTGAAATAGCCAAACAGTTGCACTAGACAACCTTGCCTACCAAATTAAGAAAATTCCTTCATACTTGAATTTCCTGTAGAAATTCCTTTACTGCAACATCCGGTTGCTCCCATACTAGAATAGCTGCCAACTTGCTTCCGCTGCACAACTCTGATCTAGAGCAGATAAGAATGCTATCACAGAATACAAACACAATCTACCACCAAACACAGCTCATTCGACTCATAAAAATCTCAACGACCATTCCACTTGGTCAAAACATCTCAACAGAATCTCAACTTAGAATAAGATGATCAATCCAAAGAATCCTGAGCTGCCTCTCCAAACTCTTCTCGCTCCAAGGGTCATCCTACTATAAGGTTGAACCATCAATACTACTCCTGAAAATCCAAGTCGATAAGAAATCTCAATCTCCGATTCAGGTAGACCTCAGATTTCCCCAAAAACATCTAGAGAACCTCCGACTACTTCCATAGCTTCCATATCTTACCTCTACTCGAGATGCCTCAATCTCAAACCTAGAATACTCCAAGATTCCCAAACTAATCGCAAGTCACTTTTGCGATCCAACTCAGTTCAGACTCCCAAGAACTGTCTTCACCAACTAGAACAGCTTTTCCTATCCAAGACCAATCTTCAAGAATGGCTTATCTATCAGAAAAATTGATAGATCACTTCCAACAGATATCTCGCCCTGCTGAGCCTTCCAAAGAAAAGAATAAGCCTTCACCATCTGCCTAGTCTGCCGATAGTAGAATTCCAAAGATTTCAGAATCATCGAAGAAACAGATCCATGCTGCTACTTCCAAACTTTACTTCAATGATACAGCTAAACCAAAGGTCTACAATCTCGATAAACACCTCCAACCACAACATATAAGCCTCAACCAATAGTGGTAGTCGTGTTCCACACACTCCTACCTTATCTACCTTTTATACCCTATGTTGGAAAATCCAAACAGATAACCCAACAGATTAGGTAGTTATATAAATATATATTTATATAAAAATTACAAGTACGCTCTCTCAAGATAGACACCACTCCAGAGCCTAGGTATTCACTCAACCTAATGCTCCCTAAAGAAAGACATACTTCAGAGCCTAGGTATTCACTCAGCCTAATGCTCTGATACCAGCTGTAGCGACCCGAAATTCCACTACCGGAAAATCGCGAAGCTAATTAAGAAAGAAAGGGATAGAAGAAGAAAAGAAAGAGAAGAAAGAGAAAACAACACATCAGAATCTCACAGCGGAACGATTTAAATATAATATAGAACATATACATAGTATTATATACATCAGAGTACACAACTAAACATCTCAATTTAGACAGTTATAACATTTCTGTCTAATACAATACAAGACATTACACAGCATAATACACAGCGGAAACTCTAACCATATATCTACACGCTGAAGCCTCCTGCTCCAAAGCTCCTCCAGAATTCGTCAAGAGATAACCTGAATCACTTGACTACTCATACATAATATGAGTACCCAAGAGTTTAATAAAACAGAAAATAAACACTCGGGTCAGACAGGGGTCTGGTGTGAGTAAACGGTTTAAGATTGCTTAACTTTAGAAAAACCTTTGAAAACAAAAGGTATCACGTAAGACTTCCCACACATAAACATGGAAAAGTTTTTACCTTACGCTAACCAAAACATTTGATAGGAAATCCAGTGATATTATAATAGTGTCTAGGGTTTTCAAGTAAATAAGAAATAGCCGAAATTGTTACATTCATTAAATTCCAGCTACTAGCCACAAAAGTGGGTAATACAAACAAAACCGTAGGGTCTCGTAGGGGAAAATGGGTTTCCAACAATGGCAGGGCTACTGGGGTACCGCCCGTCACAGTACGTGGCCTAGATCACCGTACCGAGGATTACTCCCTTCATCCCCTGCAACACAAGACCGGGACCATTCCTTACTGAACAGTCCCGAACAAGACCACCCCGCAGTTGGCTGCAGACCAACTGCCCACACAGCCGAAATATAAAGGGACCTCTAGACAGGGATGTATCTTGCTCTCCAGTGGGCGCGACCCACGAAGCCTTGCTGCACCTCCCCTGTTTTAGCCATTCCCGGTTGATGAGGCTTGAGGCTGCGATTACCTTTATAGGACCAATTATCTTAGAATGCTCATCGTCCACCTGACGATGTGCTGAAAGCATTCAATCCATACAAGTTCGTTCCGGGTTCGAACGAAACCGAAGGCACTATCTCGTTGCACTCATTTTGGAATCACCCTCAGAGTCAACGACCATAGCCCTTGCACTCTGATTCACCATCTCGAATCTATAAGCACTATTCCGTCAAACTCATTACGGAATCACCCACAGAGTTATACTGACGTATAGCCCTTACACCTCGAGTCTTCACTTGCTCCACTTGGATTAACGACCTAACGTTTAATTGGAATCGATGTGGTTTTCGGATTCCAAATATGGAAACCCGATCCCGGTCTCATCGAAACCAAACGCCATTTTAATGTCCAAGTTATACTTAAGGGATTTAAACAATAGATACTTAGAAATATCACTTAACATAAATGGATGTATTCACAACACAAATAGATGAGCATCTATTATCACATGCATCTATACATATCACAAAGCAGCATATATATATCACATTCAGATATAGCATATACATATCATCATCCATCAATCAATGTCATCCAACAACAACCAATATCATTACTCATCCAATGATATATCATCCAATCATTAACCATTCATAAACAAGTTTGATTCAAACTTGATTAATTTAATTAATCCTTAAATTAAATTAATCCTTAATTAAATACTTGGATTATCTTCAATCCAACTTCTCATTCATTAATTAATTACAAATTAATTAACTAACCATCACTTAATTATCCACTTCAATTAATCCTCCCTGATCAATTATCACTTAATTACTTAAGTAATTATTACTTAATTTCCAAATTAATTAATCATCCTGATTAATTACTTGCAAATTAAATTAAGTAATTACCTCATAATTACTTCTAAATTAATCAATCTTGATTAATTATTCTCTAATTATTCTGATAATTATTCCTTAATTATCTTTAATTAATTACACTTGATTAATAATTATTAATTAATCACATTGATTAATTACTTTTAATTAATCATACTTAGTTAATTACTTTTAATTAATCACCTTTGATTAATTACTTTAATTACATTTAGTAATTAAAACTTAATTATAAATTAATTATTCTTAAATTATTAATTAACAATTAATTAATTATTTCATTAATTAATGATTACTCATTAATTAAATTCCTTCTTAATTAATTACTTTCACAAGTAATTAATTACTTAATTAATTACTCTTAATTCTTTAATTAATTAATCATTAATCAAATAATTTAAATCTTTAACTAATTATTAATTAATTCTTTAATTAATAACTAAAGTGATTATTCCCTAATCACATTTACTTAATTACTTTTAATAAAGTAATTATCCTTTATTTAATTACCCCAAATAATTAACCACTTAATTACTTAATTACCTCCCAAGTAATTATATTAGATTAATCCAAAGTGATTATCTTAATTAATCACAAATTAATTACTTAATTAACTATTTAACTAATCATTTAAAATTAATTAAATGATTCTTAATCTTATTAAAATAAAAGATTCTTAATTAAGAAACCTTTATCTTAATTAAATCATTTATTCATAATTAAAACTTGATAATTAAAATTAATTTAATTATCTCAATTATCTTTACAAATTTAATTATCTTTTGATTATCAAATTCTAAATCATTAAACTTAATTTAAATAAAATATAATGATTTAGAAATCAATTAAATCTAAACATATTTTAAATTGAACTTTGAAAACTTTTAAACCTTTCCCACATTTATTTAATAAAGTTTAATATAAACTCTATTTTAAAATCCACTCATTTTATAACTTCCATATTGTAAGATATATAAATTTGTTTAAACATAATTTTGAAAACAACTTAGTTTTGAAATTTGTTTAACCCTTTTGTTTTTAAAACTTCATCCCTGAACAAACACAAAGACCTACTCGAGCAATCCCACTACACACTCGCGTCAACACCGAGTGATCAAGCCAGTACCCCGAGTTCCCCCTACTGCCTTCATGCTTCGAGTTCCACACCACAAAACACGGTGTCCACTTCGAGTCTCCACCATCTTCTTCCCAAAACCCAACAGCAACTGATACTTCACCACCGTGCAACGTGCACCGAGTTCCCCATCGCCAACGACCACCATTCCGACCACCACAAGTCACGTTCATCTCCTCCACTCCAATGCTCAACCCAGAAATCCAATTCAAATCACACACGAAAATATCACGCTCGAACCCAACAGACTCGAAACACAGTAGCCAGAAAATTTCCCACCGCCGACCATCCCCTTCACCGGAGACCACGCCACCATCACCGCAACTTCCTCTCACTTCCCCTCATCTCCCTAACCCCTCGCGATAGCCTCACGATTGCCCACGAAGTCGCGATTTTAAAAAATGAACAGAGATAGAATGAACTGGAAGCAAAACCCTATTTGATCGAATCACGGCCATCACGCTCAACAGAAAATTCATGGACCATTTTTCGTGTGTTCATAGAAGTCTACTCCATCTCCGAGTTCAACTACGACGTCAACCTCGCCGTAGTTTGCCGTGATTTGGCAAAAGTTCCCAAATCATTAAATCCCAAATTGCTCACAAATTACTCCTTTAAAAATTGTGATTCAAACACTAAAAATCATTACTTTCCATTCTCAATCCAATTATGAATCCAAAATTTAAAATTGAATTCATGAAATTTTGACTAAATTTGACATTCACTGTAAATCCAATTATTTTAAATAAACTATTCAATGTAAAATCTTGAAATTATTTTAGATGATGACTTATGTGATTTCAATCAACATTAGTAAACAAAACTCAAGCAGATTTGCATTCAAATCCAAGTTATTGAATTTATTTGAAACCTGCTATAGTTTACAGAGCATATTTATGGTTACAGACATCTAAATATCATAAATCTTTCATACTTCATCATGCAACAATTAAATCCAAGAATCAAATCAATCCATCAAGATTCCATACACAAGAACAAAAGGAAATTAAAAATTTAAAACTGTTTTTAAAAATTCGTTTTACTCACCTGATTAATGCAGAGGACAGGGAACTGCATTTCTTCTTTCCAGGCTTATTGAATTCCACTGCATGCTCATGAATTAGAACTAGCTACTGTATTTTGGTTTTGCATGTTGATAAATCTTCTGAATTGCTTGATTTCAGATTGCATTGATGTTGTTTATATATTCTACAGTTGCTATTGAAAATTTTTCTACATATTCTCTGATTTGAACATGCCTCCATCTTCTTATTTCCAGATTTAACAAGTTTCAGATTTCTTTACAGTTTACTTCTTTCAACTTTGTTTTGATTTGCATTTTTGTTGAAATGAGAAAATATTCAGCTGAAGAATAAAATCCATCTTTTAATTACAATTAAAATTTTAAATTATGTTATTAAAGAAAAGGACATTTGTCACCTTAATGTTATAATAATCTTACACCTAAGCCTATATGTTGACAAGTGTTATTTTCAATGTTTATTAAATGTTTTATAAATATTTTTGTGTTTAATCCATATTTACAAATGTTATTTCTTATGTTTATAAATGTTTAAAATAAAATCTTCTTTTTAATAATCTACTTAGGTTATGTATAATGTATTTATGAAATATTATAAAAATGTTTTTATCATGTACAAATAAACTTTAGACTTTAGTAAATACCTTAAAAGTAAACTCATAATGGAATAACTTATATTTTAAATCAATTTAATGTTTATCATTTGTTTATAAATTGAAAAACTTAGTTTATCTCTTTATATAAATTTTTAAAACAACTTTTATCTTATTAAAAACAAAAGTTAAAATATATGTTTATAAAATAAGAAATTAACTTTATTATTTAAAATTTAAATCTTAAATATCATTTCAAAGACATTAAATCAAATTATCATTTCAAATCTCAAATTATATACATATTAAAGTTTGAAAATCTCTTGTTGAATTTAAATTAAAAATTCTTCTATTTCAAATATATATATACAAATATATATATATACACATTTCAAATAGAAACATTATAATATTAAATTTATTAATTTCCAAATTAAATTTTAAAACAAATACCAAATCACAATATATATACATTCATATATATTATAATTTGAATACAAAGTTTATTACATTAAAACTTCTTATTTACCAAAATAAATATTTCAAAATCAAATTATTATCAGCTTTCAAAAGAATTAAATTTACCAATTCATATTGCCAAGAAATTTATTGATAGATATTAACAAATTGTTATCATTAACCTTTTAAAATAGATTTAACTTGTCAATTTGTAATATAAAATGATCAAATCAATTTAATTATTATCAAAGATTATTAAATTGATATTGCTCAAAATTCCGGGTCGTCACAGGTTCGTACTGATATTCATAGATGACATTTTAATATACCATAAGGTTGAAATAGAGCATGAAGTTTATCTTAAATAGTGCTTGAGACATTAAGGCAGCATCGACTAAAAGCGAAGTTTTTAAAGTGTCATTTCTAAAAGAAAGAAGTTAAGTCTCTTGGTAATGTGATTTCAGAGAAGGGTTTGTCAGTAGATCCAGCTAAGATCGAGGCAGTGAATAGTTAGAAGAGACTAGAGACAGTGATTGAGATCAAAAGTTTTCTTGGACTCGTTGGCTATTACCAGAGATTCATTAAGGATTTCTCGCAAATAGCAGCGTCTTTGACTAAGCTAACCAGGAAGGACGCAAAGTCTATTTGGTCTAACAAGTGTGAGGAAGCACTCCTTAAGCCAAAGAATTTGTTGACCAACACGCCCGTGTTAGTGGTTCCAGACGAAAATCAAGGATTAGTAGTGTATACCGATGCATATGGAACCAGATTAGGGGCTGTGTTGATGCAGAAAGTTATAGTTATTACCTACACTTTACGACAACATAGACCGCATGAAGTTATGTATCTTACTCATGACCTAGAGTTGGCAACGACGATCTTCACATTGAAATTATGGAGACATTATCTCTTAAGGGAGATATTTGATTTATACACAGATCACAAGTCCTTATGGTATTTATTCTCTCAAAAGGAGTTGAATATGAGACAGAAGAGGTGGCTGGAGTTTTTAGCAGCTTATGGTTTTGGTATAGAGTATATACCTGGAAAAGGAAATAAAGTAGTTGATGCTCTTAGTATAAAACATTGGAATGTGGTGTTAGTTATGTTAATAGAATGGAAGGATCTAGAGGCTTTGACTACTTGTAGTGTGCGGTTAAGATCGACTGCTAGTTTTAGTCAGAGCATTACCATATTATCCTGCTTGGAAGTCCAACTAGTTCTGGTCAAAAGGAATGTTTCTAAAAAAATGAGGATCCACAGTCAACTGAGAAGATTAAAAGGCTTGAGGTTGGATTGGAGATTGATGACCTAAAAGATTTTAGTCTTGACCAAAGGGAATGGTTGAGAAAGAAGGGACAATTGTGTATTCTGGATGATGGGGACTGAAGGAAAGAAGTTCTTATGGAATGTCATTGATACAAATTTATGATTCATCATGGGGGAACCAAGATGTATCAAGACATGAAGAAGAGTTTCTACTGGGAAGGTATGAAGAAAGATGTTGGCTTATGGGTAAAGCAATGTGTCAACTATTAATAGGTGAAGGCCAAACATTAGAAGCTAAGTGGGTTGCTTCAACCTTTAGAGATACTAATTTGGAAATGGGATTTGATATCCATGAATTTTATGGACGCATTGCCAAGGTCGAATCGAGGAAATGAAAGTATGTGGATCATAGTGGACAGGTTGACAAAAATGCCCATTTAATTCCAGTTAAGTCAAACAGGACGACGCCTGTTTTAGCTAAAAAAATTATGAAGAACAAAGTTAGACCGTATGGAATTCCTAGTAGTATAATAAGTGATAGAGATACTTTGTTTACGAGCGAATCTGGAAGAGTCTACAGGATATGTTAGGTACCAAGCTCAATACGAATACTACGCATCACCATCGGATAGATGGGCAGACAGAGAGAGTCAACAAGGCACTCGAGGATTTGTTAAAAGCTAGTATGCTAGATTTTGGTGGATCTTGGGAAGATCAACTACACTTAATTGAGTTTTCCTATAGTTCCAAACTAGTATAGGAATGGAGCCTTTCAAAGCTTTGTATGGGAGACCATACAAATCACCGTCGTGTTGGTTGGAAACTGGATTCAGATTAGTCTTGGATCCAGATCTAGTAAAAGAGGCAATAGAGAAGATTGAGTTGATCTAAGGTAGGATGGAAGAAGCTTGGTCAAGATAAAAGAGTTATGTAGATAAGAGGCATAAGATCTAGAGTTCTCAATTGAAGATAGGGTCTTCATTAAAGTATAACTGATGAAAGGTGTGCTACGATTCAGGAAGTTAGGAGAACTGGCACCAAGATATGTTGGATCCCTCCCAGTTGTAGAGAGGATCAAAAAGCTAGTATAAGAGTAGAGTTGCAAGCAATTTGACAGATGTCCATAATATATTTCATATGTCTCATCTTCGTAAGTATGTACATGATCCAGAGACTACTATTCCTTCGATTGTATCAGAAGACATAATAGTAGAATTGGATCTCACCTTAGTTAGGCAACCAATTCAGGTTGTAGCAAGAGTTGAGAAGAGGTTAAGAAATAAGACAGTTAAGTTGGTGAAAGTTCAATGGAGTGAAAACAGGAAGGACTATACTTGGGAGACAAATGACAGAATTAGAGATACTTATCCTGATCTGCTGCAAGGTTACATTCGATATTTGCTTTATATAGGCTGTTTTTCTAGTCATGTAGGCTAGCATAGAAGTTAGGAGATGTTACATATGATTACAATGATTAGTATTTAGTCCTTGCTGAATTTCGACGATGAAATTCTTTAAGGAGGGGAGTATGTAACACCTCCTAGATTTAAATAACATTATTCATGAGATTTAATAAGATAAATTAAATAGAATAATGTAGAGGCTGGGATGATAAGGGGATAGAGATTTGAAAACTAAACAAGGTCATGCCTTAAAAAAATGGTTTATAAAGTGGTTTTATAAGTTAAACAGCTAAGAGAATAAGGCAAGGGTTATATGGGAATAGCCATATATAACCCCATAACCCCTAAATCCTTACCTCATTCTCATTCATAATTTTAATAAGAGATCTGGAGGCAATAGTTTCGAAAGGATGGTTTCAAAACTATCATCTCCCCTAGATTCTTTTACTTAAAATCAATACTTTCAAAAGAGTTACATTCGCTTTCATTTTCTTCGACCCAGAAGTTTTATTTAATGTTAACCTAATGATTTTGAAATAGATACTTTCAAATGGTTCGAAGCTATGCTTTCATTAATTTTACTTGAACTAAATACCTTCGAAAGGTAAGTTTTTAATTGTTTCGAAAGGTAAGCTTTAAATGTTTCGTAAGGTATATCTTTAATGGTTTTGACAGGAAGATTTCAACACCTTCAAAAGAAACGTTTTAAGTATTTTGAAAGGAAGATTTGAGTACTTTAGTAAGGTATGTTTTTAAGGATTTCAATAGAAAAGGTCTAGGGTTTCGAAAGCCTTAGTTTTCAAACAAGAAACCTAATCTCAACTTTTTAAAGTAAATCCATGGCAGTATGAAAGAGTTTGAAAATGGCATTTAACTTTGGAGTTTTGAAGAAGCTTTCCTTGCTAAAGATTGTGGGTTAAGGGTATTAACCATGTTTGACCAGAAAAATGATTACAAGAAAATTAAATAATGGATGTATATATTGTTATATATATTGATCAGTTATGATGTATGCTTTTCAAACATATTCACTTCATAATCAACCCATAACACATTTTGGGGTATAAGGGCAGAATAACCAACTAGGTTAACCCAATAGTGAATATAAATTAAGTGAACTCCTGCGTGAGTAGAATTGCATCCAGAATGTCTGAAGTACCAGAATATAGGATGCCCAAGACTGATCAAAGGACTATTGTTTAGACATGTTCTTAGTAAGCCGATGAAAACTATGTATGGAAATAGTTACTGGCAGGGGCCAATAGATTCTTAGTGATCCTATAAAAACTGTGTTCAAATTAAGTTATTGAAAGAGATCAATAGGTTCATAGTAATCTCATGAAATCTATAACATGAGAGAAGTTATTGGAGAACCCAATAGGTTCATAATAAGCTCATGAAAACTATGATTAGAGAAAGTTATTGGTAGATGCCAATAGGTTAATAGAAGTCCCGTGAGAACTATGAATGGATGATAGTATTGGTAGGAACCAATAGGTTCATAGCGACCCTATGAAAACTATGAAAGTGGGTAGGAATTCCATAAATAATTAATAGGTTATTAGTAAGCCCATTAAAACTAATAAGTTAATAGTGACTCTAGAAACTATAACTTGAGATAGATAGTTAGATAAATGGGGATGGAAAATCCAGAACATATTGCATGTTTGCATATCATTGTAATACCTTTAATTATGTTGTGTTTTAACCATTGTGGATGTAGGTGCATAGTATATGGTTATTATAAATTATGTTAAGATACCAGTGAGGGGAAAAGTCGTTCCACTAAACGACGTGGTCTCTCTAGATATCTATATGGTTCAAGGAGGTTATTATTCATACCAGAAATTTTTTCTGACTCGAAGTTTATGTTTTCCTCTTAAACTCTCGGGTGCTCAATTGATTTTGAGTAGTTTGAGAGTAAAGTTTTTCAGATTCTCCTTTAGACGAATAAACTTCCGAAGACATGCAAAAGGCAAGCTAGCTATTAGGAGTTCTTTGTTTTTGATTCCATTGTATTTTGGTTGTAATGGCAAAGTTGTTTAATTGCCTATGTTTAGGCTCTGATCATCCAAGTGGGCATCTTCGAATGTCGCTCTTAGCATATTTTGTAATAATTACATTTCTCTGAACGTGGTTTATGAATTGGAATTATGTAATGAATTTGAAATATGATTTGAAGTAGAATGAGAAATTTATTTTTGATCTTAAAATTCTTCATATTCATGTGTTTCTGTTATATCAATAAATCTAACATTACCGCAACTGGTCACCGAGATTGAGTAACTATGGATGACTATAGCATCTGTAGCAGTTAGTTTTAGGCCTCTAAATGGGGTGTCACAAAGTACTGCCGAAGCTTTCTTGCTGTGAATACTGGGCTATGTGCAAGCTTTTCAATTATAGAGTAGTGTTTCTCGGCTGGACCTAGCTTTTTACTTACATAATATATGGGTTTCTGGATCCTATTATCATCACTCTGAAAGGTTAAACTTGTGGCCAGATTGAGGCTACCAAATAAAGGGACAGGGTTTCCCTATCTACCAGATTGGACAACGGTGGGGAGAACTTAGATGTTTTTGCAGATCTTAGAATGCTTTCTGGCATTTGTTTGTCCATTTGAAAATAACATGCTTCTTTAAGAGGTTGAAGAAGTGAATACACTTACCGGTCAGTCGACTTATGAACTTGTTCAAAGCATCGATCATTCCATTCAAACTCATTAATTCTTTCCACTAGTTGGAGCATTCATATCGATTACAGCTTTTATCCGATTTTGGTTTATCTCTATACCTCTAGCACTTATATAAACTTAGGAATTTCCCGAATTGTATTCCAAAAGTACACTTTTGAGGGTTTAGCTTCATCTGATACTTTTGAAGAACATATTTATTAGATTTAAAATATGACTTTCTGACTACTTAGAATTGACAATATGTCGTCAACATACACCACCATGTTCTGACCTTTTTATTCGGTAAACATTCCGCATTCTTAAGACCGAAGGGCATTATGTTCAGTACAAGAAAATATATTTTTTGCAGCACATTTTAGCGGTGTTTTAGTAAAAACTCTGCGATTATCTAGACGGATTGTTTAAAAAACAAAAAACAAAGTCTAAAATGTTGCCAGTATAGGTCATTGTAAAAAGGTAGGAGAAATATGAATCTATCGCAAGCCTCTATTATGCATCATCTCCCTCTCTCCCTCTCTTCAGCATATCCCTGTCCCTATCCCCAATTTAACTAAAAAATTACTCTCCAACACGCATCGATCTCCATCTAGCGCCAAAAGTGTTAGATAGGTTTTTCATTCTAGATAACACTCCAAAATTTTCAAAATTTAATTCCAAAACGATGTATGAGAAATTGAAAGATTACCGAGATTAGACAGGAAATAAATGACAAAAGGTAAAAGTTGCATAGGATTTATAGTGGTTCGGGTTTAGGATCCATACATCCACTTTGAATGTTCCACTCTTAGCTTTATTGCTTAATTTGATTTACAAGTATATTCGTAATAAATTCCATCATTAATGATCTTTTGACCTAAGCTTTTCTAAAAGGGATATGAGGTACTAAATGACAATGGAATGCGAGAGATTTTGTTTTTCAACCCTTTATTGCAATAGGTGATCCTCTATTTATAGAAAACTTGAGGTTCTCCTATTGGTGCTAGTTTTTCTCTTGGATTGATAACCTGGCTTGCTATGTGCGACTTAGATTTGAATGCTTGTTAACATCTGGTTAAGTGCGTTTTGACATGGATTCCTGACATGAGACTTTTATGTATATGGCTTCTTGGTTATCTTATATCTATTCTGACCGCTAGTCTCAACCTGGATATCTGAGCCGTTGATTGTTAAAACTTGCTGAAATGCTTTAGTTTCGAGAACTGCTGCCCATAATTAGTCTTCTTATCTTAGCTGGACAATGTTCTTAATCTTGGTCCATACTTTGACTCATGCTTTTGGATTACATGCTCTTCGATACTAATTTTGGTGCTTAAGCTCTCGTTCAAAATGAAACCATGGGTCTTAGAACTACAAGCCAAGGAATTTTCCTCTTGAATATTTGTAATTTGTACTATATGGTGGTGTAAATATAATAAACTTAAACCATCGCGAAATGGTGGGTACGAATGAGTAATCTCTCTTTATTTCTTGAGCTTTCCTCAATGTAAAGATGAGATTAAGATGAGGATCACAAGGTTAGGATATGTATGTAATACAATCAATAAGGAGTTATCCATCGTATATGGGTGTATGATTTATTGAGCTTTCCTTAAGATCGGAGTCCTAAGATATATGAGTCCGAGCACCTACCAGTGAAGTCAAAAGACTTATATGTTTTGTCTTAGGGTTGGGAGAAGCATAAAAGACATTGGATGCCTTGTTAGAAAAATGAAATGGCAACGTTTAACCTTCCTAATATTGTAAGAACATCTACTATGTAAAACTAAAATAATATACTTTGATATATTTGTGCAATAAATATAATTGATAAAATGTTTATCAATTAAAATATACAAAGGAATTGAATTAAATATTCACAAAGAAATATTAAACATAATTACCAATAAATTTTTGCATGTTGAAAAATGCCTAATTATACAACCTTTAAATACAGAAAGTCTGTAGGATCTTTATAAGTAATGCAACTTATATATATATATATATATATATATATATATATATATATATATATGTATATGTATATATATATATATATATATACGTGTGAGAGTGTATATTACTAACTATATTAAGCAGAGAATGGTAATTAAATATAAATAAGATAAACATTAAAAGCGATCATACCATATATTTTATACTGGTTTGAGCCTTCTGTCCTAGTCCAGTCCCGAATCTCCCCTTCAGTATTTCCTTTAACCAACTAACTCTTGCTTTGTCTGGAGGAATAGGCTAATACAAAAGTATTTCTTTTACAATCTTGTGTTCCAAATAACCCTAATTTTGACAGATAGTACAAATCTTCCTATGATTCCTTTGACTATGTGAATGTGAATGCATTGAGTTGTAGGAAGCGATTTAAACAAAATTATATTCCGGTTATGATAGATTGGGAGTATGTAAAAAATGTATGCACAAGAGATAAATAAGAAACCAAGAGAGAATAGATTCAATTAATTCAATTCAGTTAATTCTAAATCTCAATCATGGTGGTATTTATAGATTCAAATAAATGCAGATGAAGAGTTGTTACTATTAGATAAGGTCTATTCATTTCAGTGGGTGCAACCTTTATATGAAGAGTTGATACCATTCATTTAAAGAAATGTCTATTCAGAGTTTTGTAGTTTTTCAAATGAAAGACGTCTGTGAGGAAACTTCTAACGTCTGTGGTCTCAGGAAATTTTTTTATCGAGTATTGTCATAGACATCTGTGATTTTCCTCAGACGTCTGTGGATGATAAATTCATTTTTCCAATTTATGTTGGTGTATATGAAATCGTGTGTGCATATATACTCAAGGAGACCTTACAATGTTTTATCTAAGACTCTTAATACACTAGAATAATCCTACTAACCATAGCATGGTTCATGGGTCTTTGTTTGCCTTCGAGTCCCGATACCTTTGAGCATGATGTTCTCTTGTAGTATCACTATAAGAATTTTGATTTTTAGTAGTGCTCAAAAAACGCTACTAAAAGTTTTAGCAGCGTTTTGATGAACGCTATTATAAAGCCCGCGACTAAAAATACCTGATTTTTAATTCACTTATTTCAACGCTACCATAAATTGTTTTACTACAGCGTTTATGAAATGCCACTAAATTCCTTTTTTCAGTGTGTATAAAAGGCTACCAAAAGGTTTTTTGACGCTACCAATAGAATTTCCAACTTTACCCCTGCTTTACGGTTGCGTTTACTCAACGCCACTATATGTATTTTCGTAGCATTTTTGAAACGCTACTAAAAGTTATTGATCATTTTGCACCATTTTTCATGCTATTATTTCCTGTTGATGGTCTATTTTATTTCTACTATATCAACCAATAATCACTCACATAATCATCATATTCGAACAATTAAAAAAATATTAATCATATAATCAAATAAGATATCCATAACCATTCTAATACAGTAGATTTTTTATAAATGACCAACATACAATAAACGTTCATACACAAATTTACACACAAAGTACTAATAAAATGTTATACCAAACTGGTGCTAACAAAATGCTCGATTACCCATAATTCTTTGTTGCATGCACAAGTGAAAGCTAGAACCATAAAAGTCCAACCTTGCTCTCTTTGAAAATCCAATGTCTGCACAAGTAAAAGCAAAACATATAGTCAAACAATTATGTTAATTCGTAGGACTTTAAATCTGATATCAAACATCTATAGCATTGTACAAGCATATCATACTATAAATAAAGTCATATAAATAATCAAAGATATAAACGAAATGAAATAAATAAAGTCCAATCTTACAGTTATATATAAAACTTTGTTAGATTAATTATATTATTATTATTTATAAAATTTAGTTAACTTAAACTTAGTTAATTTTATAAAACTTGTTTAATTTTAACAAAGCCTAATTAATTTTTATTAACTGGGTTAACTTAATTTATTATTATTATTATAATTCAAGCTCGGTTAACTTAATTTTATTATAATATTATTATTATTATTATTATAAACTTAGTCAAATTTTATAAACTAAGTTAATTTATCATCACCACCATCGTTATGTATAAATCTTTGTTAAATTAGTTATATTATTATTATTTGTAAAATTTAGTTAACTCAAACTTAGTTAATTTTAACAAAACTTAGTTAATTTTATTAACTTGGTTAACTTAGTTAATTTATTATTATTATTGCTAAAACTCGGTTAATTTAATTATATTATTATTATTATTATAAAATTAGTTAATTTTTATAAACATGGTTAATTCATCATCATCATAACCATTGTTATTATTTATAAAATTTTGTTAAATTAGTTATATTTTTATTATTTATGAAATTTAGTTAGCTTAAACTTATTTAATTTTATTAACTTGGTTAACTTAGTTAATTTATTATTAATATTGCTAAAACTCTGTTAGTTTAATTATATTATTATTATTATAAAATTAGCTAAATTTTATAAACATAGTTAATTCATCATCATAATCATTGTTATTATTTATAACTTTGTTAAATTAGTTATATTATTATTTATGACATTTAGTTAGCTTAAACTTAACTAATTTTATAAAACCTGTTTAATTTAAACAAAACTTACTTAATTTTTATAAACTTGGTTAACTTAGTTAATTTATTATTATTAATAAAAAACAAGGTTAAATTAATTATATTATTATTACTAGTATTATTAATATAAACTTGGTTAATTTTATAAACTTATTTAATTCATCATCGTTGTCATAATTATTATTTATAAAACTTTGTTAAATTAGTCATAGTATTAGTATTTATAAAATTTAATTAGCATAAACTTAGTTATATTATTATAATTATAAATTTAGTTAATTTTTATAAACTTAGTTAATTAATCATCATCCTCATCATTTATAGAACTATGTTAAATTAGTTATATTATTGTTATTTATAAATTTTAGTTAACTTAAACTTAGTTAATTTTATAAAAGTTATATAATTTTAACAAAACTTAGTTAATTTTTATTAGTTTGGTTAATTTATTATTATTGTTAATTTATTGTTATTTATCATTTACAAATGATAAAAATTGAAACTATCATGTTCAAGGTACAAACGTATATTGTGAACAACTTGTGCACTAGTTGCTGGGCACGTGATATTATTAAATAAGAAAGTAAAATTGCCTTAAGCATATCCAAGGATCCGAAGCTAATGCAAGCAGACTAAGAAATTATGAATACATCGTTGATTGTTTGACTTAAAAGGGAAATTATGGCTAAAAACTAAAGATATAAGATAAGTGGATAACTACCCATCTCCCTATACTCAATATGTGTCAATGGATGTTTTAGCATATTAACTGTAAACCAAGCTTTTTGCCCCTTCTACAACCAAATTCACCTCCTTCTACAATAAAACCATTAAAAACTAACATAAACTGCACCGGATGTCTACTATGAGCTAATAAAAACAATCCTAAATCAATCAACTCTACTCTCATAATCAATCAATTATAAGTTAAACTGACTATACATCGTTCTAGAATTTTTTTAATTATACCTATAAAGTTGAAGAAAATACTTGGTTGAATGTTGAAGGCAGAATATCTTGCAATCCTGTCGTGAGAAATTCCAGTTTAGTAAGGTTTGTCGAAGTGCTTTGAAGCTTTTTATCGTCTGTGGTGTTGGATTTGTGAACTGCCTTCTTCCTTCTAGACAAGCAAATGAATAAGAATAAACAAAATTAAACAAGAGGAATGAAGTTATTTGGAAAATATATTTGATAAGTGAGGATAGTGACTCTCAAACTTGGATCTTCTTGAAAATAGACTCAATCAAGAAGAGTTGGTATTTTAATTCAAAAATTAGAAGAAGAAAAAAAATGAGACATTCAAAATAAATGACCTTCCAAATACAAAATGATCGAGGTTTAAAACTAGAAAAATGAAATTGCAGTGGTCTGTATTACAAGGCTAACCTGTAGTGTCAAGAGCACGCGCTGCCTCTTGCAAAACATAAATAATAAGCGTTCAAGCCCAAATTACGTCCTCCACAGAACCTGAAGTTGTACATGCAAGCATATTTCCAACTCTCAAGTACTGTTCCCTACTCTGCAAACTCTGCATCTTTATCCTGCACTCCAACACCTAACATGATAGAATAGGATCATTAACATCAAATGTATACAAAAAAATACACACAAAATTTCTATAAAATGATCATATTGTGTACCGAATCTCTACTGCTATTAGTAAATGAATCGCGCAAGCTAGCAAGTGAATCTTCCGATTTCACTGTTGTTGAGTCTACTGGTTTAGTCTTAGCTGCATTTTGAGGTTTCCTTGTGAACACCTCGACTTCTTCAGCTTTTGTTGAAGTCTCAATCGCAACATATTGCATAAGTGAATAAGCATTTTAACTGGAGGAGCTATAGTATGATTTTTGTATTAATAATATAGGTACGCAAAGAGAAAAATATCACTTGATAGAGTTGTCCAATAGTGACAGTTGGTCGACAGCAAATGTACGGCCTCTCTAATGTATGTGCACTTGTTTGTCCTTAGGAAGCAATGTGAGACGTACATCAAACTAAAGACAATGATTCACACGGCTTTTGTTACAGGTTGTTGCCAAATATTTAGTAATATAAGTAGGCGATGAAGTAAAAAATTTAGTAGTTCATGGTGTTGATCATTAGAGCAGAAATTTTGTTGTATTAAGAAGCTATAGCTTGTACATGTCAATGATAAAAATATTACATCCTTGAAAAGACGAAAGGGGTGTATAACTATATACCATTTCTTTGAAAGAATCATCCATAAAATTAATTAAAATGCTACAAATTCCACCATAGAAACAAAATTTTAGGAGGGACCATAAAGCAAATTACCAAATTTCTCTAAATCTCCCAAATACAGTATTCTTACATTTCGACAAAACATTCTTGTTGTCACGGTAGCAAAATCTTAAAATTTATCAATAGAGGTTACTAGACGACCATAATTGGTCAAAAATGAAGAGAAATTTTTTGTTTTAGGATTCATACATGGAACCGTTTTCCCCTTGAACATCTATGGCCATAATTATTAATGATGTACTTGGTACGTTAAAAATAAATGGAACATTTGGTGTATACCAGAAATTATGCACATTTTGCACTGTATGATCTACTTAAAGGACAAATTAGAAATATGTAAATCAATACTTCAAAATTAGTAACTGGGTAATTTATCATTAAACGTTATGTGCTGCATAAGTTTAAAGGTACAATTTCAATGCCAAAAATTAAAACACTTTTAACATATCATTTTATTTAGACTTTATTTGAAAGAAAATATTTTAACTAAACTAACCAATGCATTGACAAACTGATTTTTCAATACTACTTATAATCAAGACACTTTTTGATAAATGCAAAATTATTATATATTTCTAGTTACCAAATAGATTGTTAATTAACTATTACCAACGTCACACATCATTATCATTTCCTAATGAACTACAAAAGTGATCCACCACTAACTAATGCTAACAAGAAAATGTTAGCAGAGAAGGAAAGCATTAACTATGCTTTCAGATTATAAAATTACCTACATTTTAATTTATTAGTTATGTCTGGTACAATTAATGCTTAGGTGTATTTTTGCAGTCAAACCAACTTCACATCTGCCCTTAAGACACATGTTGACTGGAAGCTTTACAACTAATAACATACCTTGTTTTCATTTTCTTGTAAGGTACGAAAACGATCCACCAATTTAGAAACACGACCACCCTTGATAAATCTGCCATTAGCTCCATTCGAGCTACCATACCTAGTCTGACTCCTTGCACCACCCTTAACCCATACCGGTACTTCATGATTCACTATTTTCGGTTGTGAGCACTGCATATCATATTAGAAGATAAAATACTCCAAATTTTGAGTTCATATTCACAAGGCTACATTATTATTTATATAATAAGCTAGCTAGGTGAGGATGTCAAAGAAGGATGGATGTTAATTGAATGGTACTGGGAGTTAGATCTCTTCATTAAATTAACTATTTATCATATGACCATGTCACGACATAAAGTTATCGTATAGAGATTATATCATAGAATAACTTATCAAAAGACAATTTAATAAAATTAGTCTCTTTCAAAAAACATCAGTTTATAAGCAAAATGAAAACATGGGAACATGTAGTACATTTAGTTTAAAGGCTCTTTAATGACTAAAGGTTAAGCAAGTAAATGGTCAACAACACATTTAAGCTAAACTCCAAACATAAAACAATACTGATAGGACAAAATCAATGGATTCCTATTTCAGTGTCTAGATACTAAAATATCAAAAAAAAAATGTCTAATTTGTAGGAAAACTAAACGTACTTACGATTTTCAAGTCCTTGACTCCATCAAAAGGCTGATATGTGCACAACCCACTCATACTCAACCCCACAATCTTCTCCAAATTAAACGTAACCATTCCTCCATCCAATCTTCCAATAATGAACTCTTGGCAACACCAAGCTGCATAAACCCTTCTGGATTCTTTTCTCGATAATACAAATCGCCGCCACACTGTCTCACTGACATGCAACAAAATTCCACCGAATTGCCTTGCTCAGTTATACACACCACTACTGTCCATAACCCGAACAAAACACTACATTCCATTCAAAACCTCTCTTGTACATCAATTCATAACATCGTCTCTACAACCTCCACTTCCATCTGTAATTCCACCACTTCCAAGTGCACAAAACAACTTCTCCATAATCACCGCCATTTCAAACCATATTTCTACGCATCCATTCCACTGCCTGCCTTAACACCTGTCACTGCCATAAACCTTCCAACAACCTGCACACACCCTTCACACAATCCCAAAACAATTGCAACAACCACCCATATACCATACACATATCAACTCCGATCAACCACTGCTGCCACCCACATTGTCACAAATACATCCACCTGTCTGAGCAACAGTGGTGCCACCTGTCACAAATACATCCATACATCACCATAGTTCCATCATGGCCTCAACACCTTCACTTCATTAACCTAAGACACAGCAATCCCCAAACCAGACTCTTCCTTCATCTCAACGAACAGCAGCCACACCATATATCAAAATCACCCATTCAGATAACACTACATAAAGACATCAAATACCCCCATCGTACAACTACTACTACTTCGACCATTACTGTCGACCATTACTGCTGCTGCTGCTTGTTAGTTTTGAATTCTGAAGGCCATCCTACCTGCAACCATTACCTGCTCACCAATCATTACCTGCACCACAAGTGCAGTTTCAATGCCTTCTCTAAATCCAAGTCTTGTTGTTGTCGACCATCAACCCAATTTTGTCGCTCCCAAAAACAACCTTCCCAATCGCCTGACCACGCCATATACATCCCCCAATCAAATCGCCAACCAAAAATTCAAATTCAACTGCAAACGCATCCTCCTAGACCCTAAAACATCACCCTAGATCCACAGTTACTACCTCCACGACATTCGCCAATCGACCACGAAATCCCTAATCACCGGTTCTCGCAACCCAAATAAATCGCCACTTCTCAACACCGTCGATCTTAAATAGTTGCCTTCAACCGTCGATACTCGAAACAAAGGAAATTATATGCGGAAAAAACTGATTTGGGAATTGTAAATGAATAAACAATCAAATTAAAAGCATTACCTTTTCAATTTGAATAGAATCGGCTACTTCATCTTTGCAACCAAATAAATTTCAATTGTGTAGATGCGAGATTCATTAGGGACTTGGTGATAGGCTACACTAGAGCTGAGCGGCACCGGTGAGTTGTGCGATGTGATTGCAGGCAAAGAGAGATGAATTTTTAAGTTATGGATCTAGGGTTTTAATTGGAGTATAGATTTGTGATACCGAGAGAAGTATAACAAGAATAAGAAAATTTGAGAGAAGAGGGATGTGGAAATTTTTAAGTTGGGAGCGACATAGAGGTTTTTAGCGAAAAGTTTTGGCCGGTTAACCAAATATTAATCGTTGCGTCTTCATCATAAATAAAAACAATTCCAAGTAACTAAAGTTGCTTTTAGTTAAAAACGCTGGCAATATACGCAACTATAAATTGGTTTTCTTGTAGTGTATATACATGTAATCTTGATAAGATGTATAATACATACAATGGTATAGTTGTTGTCATTAAACATAGAATAAAGGTTCTAACATTCTACGAATTTTCAATGATGACAACAATATAATCAAAATAGAATAAATATTATAGTCATTCATAATAAAAATAGAGAATGCTCTCATAAAGTAGATTTTGTCTCCCCTTATGTAAATGCATAAATTTCTCCCACTTTGTCATTATCAAAATAGAAGAAAAGATAGTATGTATGCATTCTCATAGCATGTGTAAGATACTAGTATGTTATAGATTTGAATATGAATAACTGAAAGTAATATAGATGAGTAAAGCCAAGGAGAAACAGAGACTAAAATATTGTGGCAGGAGTTAAATAACAAGATGCAATAAAAAGAAATAAGATTGAACATAAATGCTAGATAAAATAGGTTAAAATAGCTGGAAAAAAAGATGCTAGTTGTACCAATCAAAACAATAAGAAAACCCACCATTATTTTCATAATACTTCCAATAAGATGAAGGATCTTGGTTGTATGCTCCTGGCCAGTTGGTTTGATCATTATACTCCTCATTTTCTTGAATGGAAAGTCCTTGAAAAGCATTGTATGGTTGATGCTGAAATTGCTGAGGGTCAGATAAGGACATATCATCACTATATTCTTCCTCCTCCTCAGGTTGCTTCTACACAATAGTCTTTCCTTTACCGTGAGAAGTTCCTTCATGAAAAGTATGAGACCGATAAACTGGTGTTTTTGGTCGAGGAGGTGGTGTAGGTGAAGGCGAAGATGAAGAGCGAGAATGCGATCTACCACAGACTTTTCTCATAACTTTTCCTTAAGTGGAAACAACCTTTTCTAAAGTCTTTTCCATTTTATTATTCCTTATCAAAAAGAATGCTCCAAACCTATCATCTTTTTGTTCAAAGCCCGCTAGTTGACCGTGATTAGATTTTGATTTTTAAGCGTTAAATCATGAAGCGGTTCGTTCTGCAAAGGTACAATGCGAGCTTCTTGAATTTTCGAATCCAAATAATATTCGGTAGCATGACTAGAGGTGGTAGGTTGTTGTGAAGAACGAGGTGAATTAGTATATTGAGGAGTAGAAGTGGGCGGAGGACCATGATGCACTTGTTGTTGCTGTTGCATGGACCATTGCTCTAGGGAGACAATCATGGGTGATCCTTGGGGAAGGTGCATTAATGATAAAAATCTTATTCCAATCTCTTTAACCGGGATTTCTTCAAAGTGAGAGATATTAAAGGGCACTCCAAGAACGTGTAAGGGACACATAATATATGGTATATAATCGTGCATCGATGATGAGACCAAAAGCTTTTAATTTCATCATGAATGAACTTAACCCAATTTATTTGCGTTCCATCAAAAATAGCATAAAGGGCTTTGTGGCCGTTGTCGTAGATTTGTTCATGACTTCATAGGCATGGAATCATCGTATTGGTAATCATATAGTTTAATACTCTAGCTTTTTGACGTAAGTAGACAGATTTCCATTGTGACATCCTATCTTCCCAAATTAGATGAGTTATTTCATCTCGTGGAAAGTTTCTATGGTCGGGAACTTCTTCCAAGTCGATCCCGGACGAAGAACAATTAACTATACGAAAAAGGGTGTTTTATGCTAATCTTTAAAACACGTCCATAAACACTCATCCATTGCCAACCATCATCATTGTCAGGTGTCCAAATATCATTACTACACAAATTGGCGTAAAAAAGAAAGATTGTCAACTGATCATTTGTACCTCATTTTCGTCAAAATCGATTAAATCCCGACATTCGGAGGCGACAAAAAGTTCTTGAATGCCATATTCGCCAAACTTGCATATTCTGTAGAATAGTCTGGAATGAAGCTTCTTTTTTTGAGCTCATCAAATCGCTTGATAGCAATCATGCTATTATAAAGCCATTCTTGAATGAGAGCATCAGTGACTAAGGGGTTGTGAGAAGAAGATGATTGACCTTTCTTGGAGCTTTTGCTAACCGGAGTTTTTGCTTCAGGAGCCACTATTAGAAACTAGGGTTTGTGCATAAATTGATAATAGGCTAGTGAAAATTTTGAGAAAGAGGTAAAATTATTCATGTAGGACTACTGAAAATAGGAAGTTCGGAGCAGCGACAGACATCTGTCGGGGTGCCACAAACGTCCGTGTTTTAAGAAAAATTTAATTTGATACATATGATAGATGCCCGTGAGTTTCCACATACATCTGTGGTTTCAGGTATAGGTTTCCTGAAACTTGTGACAGACGTCTGTGAGATATCACAAACATCCGAGGTTTTAGAAAAATGTTTTTCGGGAACCTTTTGTAGATGTCTGTGATATTTTCACAGACGTTTGTGGTCTATTTTCTAGAAATTTTGCTTTAAAATTTAAATGTCAATCTTTAATTATTGAACTATCAAGAGAATTTTTACATAAAACAACATATATACAAAAAACTAAAAAGAATTAGTTCAACAAGACGCTTTGCATAAATTTAGTTTTTGTCAAAGAGGTCGGAATTTTTAATCTTTTATACATCCCATAAATTTAGTTCAACATTTATGTCGTCAATTGACGGCTTTAGTAGAGACCAACTTGGATGAGCTGGAGTGTCAATCCAATCTTGGTTTAATGGTCCTGGCTTACATAGATTTCTTGGAGTTATGTTATACACTTTTATAGGAGTTTCTTGTAATCGAGGAGATTTTCGATATATGCAATTTTTTATTGGCGAATGACCACAAATTTCTAGAATACATTTGTTGAGAAAGTTTAGTTGAGATCCTTGACATCGTTGCTTGTAATACATTTCACGTTGAACTTATATCATTTCTCGTTGATAGTTATATATTTCATCAACTTTGTCATCAAGAGATGTTGATTATAAATTAATTAACCATTTGGCTTTCTTTTCCTTAGAAGCAAACCAATGTGATACGTAGGTGATGTAATAATGTTTAAAGAGGCTGAAAAAATTGATGGAGATGTACTATATAAAATGAACAGAAGGTAGTTAATTTTTATGTGGTTAAAATTATTTTGTTATTAAATGTACAAATCTTATTATGTATAGTTTATATGAGTTACTTTTTTTTAGTTTACCAATTCATTGTAAGATCATACTCCTAGGCCTCATCTTAATTTAATAAAAGTTAGTTCGCTTAATGGTTTAGTTAAAATATCGGCAATTTGGTTTTTGGTATTTGCAAATTCTAGTGATATAATTCAATTTTCCATATTATCTAGTAAAAAATGGTGACGAATATCAATATGTTTTTTTCGAGAATGGTTAATAGGATTTTTTGATATATTTATTGTATTTCTAAATCTCCTACAATTCCTAATATTTTATTGGTAGAAAATTTGAAACATAACTTATTATAAGTCAATTATGTGATATGATTTTGAGAAGAATTAATACAATATTTTTATCAAAGTAAATTTTTTAATTTTTGAAGGATTTAGAAATCAAAACATATATGTTCAAAACATATATGTTCAAAACATAAATGTCAAAAACAATACTAGTTTATGCTTAGCCGTGAATCATGATGATCCATGGTTATGACATAAACATTTTTGTCATATAAATTTTAAGAATATCAACAAACTAGCTAAAAATGAATTAGTTAGTGGATTACCAAAAAATCAACTACAAGATTAGAAACCCGTGAAATGCTTGTCAATTTGGTAAATTAAGAAAAGTTCCTTTAAATCTAAAACGAAAATTTCCATAAAGCAACCTCTCGAATTTCTCCATCTAGATTTATTCGAACTAACTCAACTACGTTCAATAAATCATAACAAATATGTTTTTGTAATTATTGATGTTTTTTCAAGATATACCTGGATAATATTTTAAACGTAAAAGTGATACTTTTGAAATGTTTAAAATTTTTGCTAAACGAACAAAACATCTAATGAAAATAAAAATTATAAGCATACGTGATCATGGAGATGAATTTGAAAATGAACTATTTACCAATTTTTGTAACAAAAAGTGAATTAGTCATAATTTTTCATTTCCTCGAGCAGCACAACAAAACAATGTTATAGAAATGAAAATTTGAACTTCATGAGAACATGCGTGAATTTTACTAAGTAGTAGTAACCTACCAAAAAAATTAGGCTGAAGCAACGTATTAAATTGTGTAACACTGAGACCAATGGCTAAAAACAAATGCTATGAAATATTTTTTAACAAGAAACCAAAAGTATCATATTTTCTCATATTTTGATCAAAGTGCTTCATCTTAAACACTAAAGCTTATCTAGGAAAATTTGATTCTAAAGCAGATGAAGGAATTTTTGTTGGTTATTCGTATTGAAGTAAATCATATAGAATTTTTAATAAACAAAAAAATGTTATAGAAGAAAGTCTTCATATCTCATTTGATGAAAACTTTAAGGATAATAAAAATGACGATGACGAAGAAATTATAAATAAAACTAGTATATCTGCACATGCAAATAATAATAATAACAATAATGCCAATAACAATAATGATAATGTGATAACGTCATCACCTATAATATTAAGAGACTATCCTATCAATAATATTATCGGGTATTTAAATGTAAGAGTATCAACTTAAAAAAAGTTAAATAAAATGGGTCATGTTGCATTTATATCAAATTTTGAAAAAAAAAATTATATAGAAGCATCAAAAGATGATTTTTGAATTATTGCGATGCAAGAAGAACTTAATCAATTTGAAAGAAATGATGTTTGGGAACTTGTACCGAGACCATGATCAATCTATAATTGGAACAAAATGGGTTTTTAAAAATAAAGCGGACAAAAATGGAAATATTGTATGAAATAAAGCAAGGTTAGTAGCTCAAGGATATAATCAAGAGGAAGGAATTGATTATGGCAAAGCATTTTCTCTTGTAGCACGTCTAGAAGCAATACGAACATTACTGGCTTTTGCATGTCATCATAATTTTAACTTTTGAAATGAATGTAAAAAGTGCATTTTTAAACGGATTTTTAAAAAAGTGTATGTTGAACAACCTCCATTATTTATTCAAGAGAAATACCCTGCATATTTAAACGTAAAAAGACTTATATGGATTAAAACAAGTACCTCATGCTTGGTATGAAAGATTAATAACTCATTTACAAAATTCTAGTTTTCAAATTGGTAAAATTAACTCCACTTTGTTCATAAAACAAGAAACTAATAATATTTTAGCTGTACAAATATACGTTGACGACATTATATTTGGATCTACTGATGAAAAAATATGTACGGAATTTTCTAACATAATGAAAAATGAATTTGAAATGTCACATATGGATGAATTAAACTATTTCTTGGGTTTGCAAATAAGATAAATAGAAAATGGAATTTTTATAAATCAAGAAAAATACTTTAAAGATCTATTAAAACATTTTGGAAGGGAAAATATTTCAAGCAAACCAACTCCAATGAGTACTACTCTACATTTAGATAAAGAGGAAAATGGAAAAGATTTTGACCAAAAATTATATCAAAGTATGATAGGATTTTTGTTATACTTAACAGCTAATAGACCACATATTATGATGAGTGTATGTTTATGTGCTCGGTTTTAAGCATAGCCAAAAGAATCACATCATCGAGCGGTAAAAAGGATATTAAGATATTTAACAAACACTAAAGATTATGATTTTTCTTCCTAAAAGGAAGCTCGTTCGAACTCGTGTCATACAATGATGCTGATTTTCGGAAGAAGCGAGGGTTAGTTGGTTAAAGGAAATATAGAAGGGGAGCTTTGGGATTAGACGTAGAACGAGAGGTCCGAACCAGTATGAAATATTTGGTGTGATCGCTTTTATTATTTATCTTATTTATATTCAATTATTGTTTTCTGCTTAATATAGTTAGTAATATACACTCTCACACGTACATATATAAATTGTATAGTTGTTGTTTTTGAAATATAGAATGGAGGTTCTAACAAATACATTCGTAAATTGGTCACTAACGAGTTTATTTGCCTAAGGCCGTGTATTTCCTTCTATGAGTTTGAACTCTAAAAGCAATACTAGAATATGGATATTTGATCCATATACGGCCGCATATAAAAGTTATATGGTGAATGGTCACAATTCATATTGTGTGAAATCTCGAAGAAATTAGTTCGTTGAAATAAGTAAGTAAACTATAGCATGAGATCGTGTATTCAATATGATTGAGTACAATAGTAATCTTGTTGTATTAAATATAACACTGAACCACAGGCAATAAGATAGATCTAAGATTTCGATCACTAAAATGTCAGTTTGATTAGTTTAAGTAAGGTACAATTTATTTAATATCCTTAAAAGTTAAGGATGACCAAATGCATTTTTGTAAAGAGTTCATTATGGTATCATAGTAAGGATTTCCTTTGAATGGTTCGACCATTTAATGGAAAATCAAATGAATAAGAGTGGTGTAACTTTAGTCACGTCTAGGATGAAGAGAGTAAATAGTCAATTCTACTTCATGAAGAAATATTGGAAACAAGAATCCTAAAATAATAATGGATACTTAACAAGGAATATAAAATATGATATATACTGCGAAAGTATTTTCACATAGAAAATTGTTTTATTTGTCATTTATTTCTTTGAATTTAAGATACTTGATCTAAAATTATCGACTATAAACTAGTTATAGTAAATGAAATAAATTTCCCATATTAAGCGGTTGAATAGGGCTTTGTATTTCATACGCTAGTGCAGTAATATTGAAAATAGTGGGAGTATACCAGAAAACACTTATTGATCATATCAAGTTACGAAAATTATTTCCAATAAATGTACCAAACATTATCTATAAAATAATTATTACTATAATGTTGATTGAAAAATAGACATGGTTTTATTTCAATATGGATATTATGAATATTCATTATAAAGCAGAAATATAGCACTGTTATTTATGATGCATGGGAAAATACATAAGTATCTAAATATTTTAGAATTATTGGCTAAGCCACTATCACGACCCAAAATTTTATTGATTTTATTTATGAATATAATTAATTTTAAATAATTAATTAATGGTTTTTAATATTCAAATAACCATATTTTAATTAATAAATAATAATGGTAAATTCATTTTGGAAATTTGTTTATAAAAGTAAATAGTTCGATGAAAAGCTGAAAAATATGACCAAAAAATCATTTTTCGGATTTTTGACTTTTCATTGAACGGAATTTGTTGCAACGTTGTTAGATACATATGCATAGATATTAACAACATATAATAATAAGGAAAATATTACCAAAGGAACTAATTAATGTAAAAAGTCATTAAGTACTTTTACAAAGTAATTAATTAAAGTAATAAATTAAAAAAGACTTTTCTTTCTTATTATAAGTACTAAAGTACATAAATTTTTGTGCATTGGTACAAAGGAAAAAAGTGTCATCATATAAGCATGTGCTTGCATTGGAAATGTGGAAAGGTGTATGGAAAAGCGTGGGTAGATAAGTAAATTTGTGAAGGGGTAGTTTAGCCATTTTGGCAAAGGGTAAGGAGTTTAATTTGCCCTATTTCAAAGTCTTTCTAAATGCACACACACCTCTTCATTTTCACTTTACTCTTCTTTTCCTTTTTCTCCTTGTTTTTTTACTTCTTCACTCTCTTCTTTCTTCAAATTCCAAAGCAAAATAACTTCTTTTCCCCTTAAACTGCTTCCATAATCTTAAAATACATAGCAACCACCATCGCCTCTCAAAGTTGCAAGCTTTGGAGCCAAATTCCTTCTTTATGCCTTGGCCATGAGCATTTAAGGGGGTTGGAAGGGCTTGGCCATGTGCAAATGGAATGGTCAGAGGGTTTGGGTGTTGTTTTATTTGGTGAAAGAAAGATGGTTTCTTATGGTAGAGTTTGGTCATGATAAATATGACATATCTCATTTTAAAATGATTTTAATATGATTGTTTATATGTTATAAATATTATTTGTTACATTGTGTATATACTTTTTAGTACTATTTTATTTCCACTTGGAAGTAGATGGCATATGTAAATTTGTTTTGTATAGGACAAAAGTAAAGAAAAATGGAAGTCGAAGTGTCTTCGTAGGGAATAGGTCGCTATGGAAGCACTTTGAAGAATAGAACTTTTATAGAGGAGTCCCTCACTTTTTGATTTTTATTTACACACTTTCTTGTTTATGTAAATGATTATATATGTGGAAAGTGATTGTTTCTTAGTGATAGTCGACCTACTTGCCGTTGATTTTATTGCGACATTGAAATCCCGTGTTCTCATTTAATCTTTTACCACTTTATTTTCTAACATAGTTTTTGAAATGGTTTTCAAAGTTGACTTTTGTTTTCAAACTTTTTGGCAAAGGTATTAAAAATGGTTTAAAATATATAAAGAAAGATGGTTTTAAAGCTATTCATTTATAAACAAAGTTTAAAAAGTTACGGTCCGTATAACGACGGTTGTTATGAATGCACTACGGAAATCTATGATTTTTGTAAAGTAAAATAGTTATCTACCTTAGATATTTCGTAAATTCATTTGAATGTGTTTTATAAAAGTTGTATAAGTATTTAAAAGGGATATGGAAGATTTATATATATTTTTAAGATTTTATTTGAGTTATTTAAACAAAATTTTAAATTTTATAATGGAAACTTCTTTGTTTCTAAAGCCAAATTTTGTTTAAAAGTGACCATTTTAAGGGATTCTTTAAACCTAAGTTTCAAACTATGTTTTAAAGAGTGTTAAAAGTAATTTTAAAGGAGGAAGGAAGCATGGATTATGACATTATTGTTGTAATAAGTGGTTCTGAGAAAAGGAAAGAGATCATGGGTTGTATTATTTTTGTTACAGTAAAAGGTCTCGGAGAATTGGAAAGAAAGTTGGTTTATAATATTTTATTATTATTGAAAAGTTGTTTACTTTATAAAAAAGGAAAATTGTTGTCTTTTTAAATCAAACATTTGTTGAAATAAGTGATTTTGGAAAATGTTTTTAATAACAATTGTATTAGAACTCTCAGATCCTATTTTAATTTCTAGACTTCAAGGTATGGAAATTTGTTTCTATTTTGAAGTTAAAAGTGAATGTCGAGTCAAGGTTTGAAGGGTAATAATACCCCAACTAAAACGGCTTCATTTTTAACCAATGAAAAGTATCAGTTTGAAATCGAAGACTGGTAATAAGTTTATGGAGTTAGTTTCTAGATTGTTTTTAAAAGGGGCTTTTTATGTAATGGATTTTTTTGTCGATGTCATTAAGTAACATAAAACAAATATGATAAGTAGTGCTAAAATATTGATGCATTTACGAGAAGTAAGTCATCTTATATTTAGCACTAATACCTAAGGGGTAGACTTTTCTCTATTTATGAGATATAAAATCGAAGTGCTTTAACGAAGGCAAGGCCAGGTGCAACCAGTGCCTAACTTATCTGGCTTTGATTCTAGATGAGGGATGGAGAAGTTGAAATGTAGAAAACGTGATATGTATAAAATGGTTAATTTCTATAAATAGGTTATGACTAATCAAGTATATGGAAAATCTTTGTGTTATACTCGACACTAAATTTTGAGGTATAGAAGCCGTTTCCATCTATAAGAGTTTAAGAATGTACATCGAGGCAAGAGTAGTTCTCTAACTTGTCCTATTTCATTGTTAATTGAGGGATAGTATGGAGTTGAAATCGAAAGGTGGTCATAAGTATATGATGTCCAATTTTTCATATACGAACTATATAATCACATCAGATAGTGGTTTTTCCACTATTGCAAACTAGACCTATTTTGAGTTAGGAAGTGTATGAAAGCTTTGCGATTTGATACGGTTTGAGATTCTATTAGAAGAACTTATTCTGGTGAAATGTCTCTCACTTTAAGGGTGGATATTCGAGACCTTCGTAGGACTCTTATATCATCCGCTTACTTCTGGAAGAACCAAGATTAAGTTAACAAGAAAGTTATTATTTGCTAGTTCAAAGAGACTTGGATCAAATAGGCATAAGTTGTCTGAAAACCATGTTAAACCAGCATAAGCGTTCGATTTAGGACATCTTGAAGATGATGGAAATCAAAGCCGTAGTTCTTTGGTGCAAGGGCTACTTGCTATGAATCCTGAGGGTGATTCCAAAAATAATGTAGTAGAAGTAGAGCCTTTTGCTTTTTCATATCCGAAAGAACTTGTATGGATGAATATGGCATTGCATTGTTGCTTGGAGGGCGAAGCAAGCATTCCAAGAGGGATTTTCTAGGAGGAAAAGGTAATCATGGCCTCACGAGCCTCACTCTTAGGAGTGACTAAAACAGGGGATATGCTATAAGGCTATGTGGGTCACATCCATTAAGGTATGATCATCACCTTTCTAGATCATTACCTATGGATTTATGTACAATATGAGCTCGTCGAAAAGGTTGGAAAGCAACAGGAATGATGACATGTTCGTTACTTTCCAAGAAGGAGTAGGCCAATCTTATCGTGCGGAGGGGTCTTGGTGAGGCCCTTTGTTTATTTTATCAAGAGATTTACTATGGTAGGTGGCCCCTGTGCCTTATCATTGATGGAATCCATTCTCTAATACACGCCTTATGTTTTTAGTTGTAGAACCTGGTATAGTTGAATGTAATTATGGATAACCATTCCACGTAGGTTGTATATTCATTTTCAGCCCTAGATATATTATAATATCACTATATTTTCGTATAAAATGGTTTGGTTATCGTAAGGCAAAAACCCATCTATGTTTATGCACGACATGGTCTTACGAGATATCTTTATTTTTGAAAGGTTTTATAACATTAAACAATCCATATGATTTGAGTTTTTTACGCTAATTTACCAGACCTATCCAGGTGTTATTTTTTTATAATGCTTGGGTCATACCCGAGTATTTTTTCAAAGTTAGTTGTGGATGCTTTGGAGCTTCAAGAGACAAGATGGATGCCTTTAAGACCTGACGTATTTTTTTTCCATCATATTTCTTGTTTTTAATTTATAAGCATTTGTGAGAACATGCTGTTATAAATGTCCAAGTTGGTGATAGGTTAGTTTACTCTGATTATTGTATATATATTAAAATTTTCTTTTGTTAAGATCATTTAGATATTATATATTACTCATCACGATGTGACATTCTGTTCCGTCTTTTCTTTTCTTTCACCCCAACAATTTGTCTTTCCGACACTCGGATGCTTGGCATGTAAATACCATGGATGCATTATTGTTTATACTTTTAAGGGTCGAAAGGGCGGATCGTTATAGTGGTACTAAAGTTGAAGGTTAAGTAAGAACCTTGGCCTTGGTGGGGTAAACTCATTAGAGATAGGGTAAGTGACACCGTAGAATGAGTTTGAGTGTATTATACATAAGACCGCATATTTGTTAGTGCTATAATAATTTTTATATTGTTTTAAATTGGTAAATGAAATAAATTTACCTAGATTTTATATTTTATATAAATGAAAATTTTTCAAAAATTGATATAGCTATTTATGATGTTTTTGTTTGTTAGGAAATGATAATACGCAACTATTATCATTTATTGTCTGATTAGTCGTGCTCGTCCAAGTTAGGAGCATTGATTATTGGTTGTTGATTGATTATTTTTGCTTTGCCAGTCTAGCAGCATTAATTTTTTTGAGTTAAATTAAATATGAACACCTTGTGAATTCAGTTTTATGATTTGACCATAAGGCATTTGTTAATTCATGAGTTTAACATGTTTACTCTGTTAAAGGGGCTACTATAATAAAAGAAGTATCATATAAGTAATTTTATATAAATTTGGTTTATAAAATGTGTCCTATAAAATAAAGAGGATTTGAGAATTCAAATCTTAGTACCTTTGACAAAGATTTCAAATGATTTTTGAAAAAAGAGAGAGAAAAAAGTAATAATAGTATTGCCTAGAAATATCTATAGGTATAAATATTTAAAAGATGATTTAAGGTACGTTTGCTTTGGATAGTTTAGGGAATAAGCTTCTATTTTCTTTGTGGTGATCTAAATAATCTTCTAAGTGACGATCTGATATTTGGTTAGGTGAACATTATAGTGCACGTAGTAAATTATTCCATTTGTCATTGTACGGTCGAAACGTGTTCCAACCCAAATGAATCAAAAGCAAGTAGCAATTAATATTTTGTAAAAACTATTTATATGGGAACATATATAGTATTGTTTCAAATGGGATTCGAAAAAGAAGAAATATTTGAATGTTAACTAGTTCAAGTGACTTGAAAGTGAGTAAAAATGGACAAGAGATGTGTTCGGATGGTAAGCACTTCTCTTAAGTATTACCATCTTGGTAAGATGTATGATACTACTTGGTAGGACCCAGTTCCGTGGTATCATTCTGGTATTGCTCGGGTTATATGTATATTTCTATTGATTAAAATATACCGTACCATTTCAAAAAGGTTTTGAAATAAAAATTGGGTATTTATTTCTTAAGTTTCCTTAAAGAAAATGGATTAAAATAGAAGGGTATTGTGATATAAAAATGTGTTGATAAATGAAATTTTAATATAGGATTATATCACCTTGGTTAGAGAAGAAATAATTTAACACAAGTTTTAATGGGTTAAATTTAATAAGAAGGTTTTAATAGCTTTGTTTAATTAAACTATTTCTTTTGTTTTAACATCTAAGCCGTATAAACTATTTGATGTTACCAGGCCTGCTAATAAACATCTTTACCTTAGAAGTGTCTAAGGACAAGTAGACTCCAGGACTGAGTTTAGATACCAGCATCCTACTCTTTCTAGCTACTTGCCAGACGAGAAGGGTAAAGAGGTCGAAGAGGTCGACTCACTTTGAAGACCTAGATTTATTTTTGGCCTGCATCTAAATTTGAGAAAAAATATAAAAAAAATTAAATCAGATAATTGTATATATTCTCAAGATTTAGTGGGGTAATATAAAAGTTTTAACTTAAGTTATGTTTTATGAAATGTTTTCATAAATAATTTTGGGAAGTAAAATGAACTAGAGTAGTATAATTATCAAGTTATCTTAAAGGGAAAAATGTAAGTAGGACTTGGATCATTTTATTTGCATGACTTTTCTTGATCCAGAGTTCCGGCACATGATTTTTAGGTGTTATACACCAATTCAAACTAGGAATTTTCACTCGGTTATTTTATGCGAGTACTTGAGATGGATTCTTGGGATGATGTGAGAGTTTTCTATAATAGTTTAGGATTATGTAAGGAAAACATAAGTATCAGATCAAGAAACCAGATCAGGTTTCCTGTGACGACCCAGATTTTTCAATATTTAATTCGGAATATTTAAATGGTTTTAAATATAGAAATTGAATTATAAATTGGTTTTGAATATGGAAAACTTAGATTTATCTGTTCAGAATGTAGATACAGCAATTTGTTGAATAATATAATTATTCGATTCAATAATGGGAGATTGGGTAAAATATTAAATCTGGAGTTATAAGCTTGTCAAAAATATTTCAAAGGCTTATAAAATTTATATTGATAATATTGAAAGTAATAGATGGGGTAAAATTGAATTTAACAGTAGTTTGTTCAATTTTAAAAATACAACGTTTAATATTTAAAAATAGCCTTCCGATGCACAGTCTCGGATTTCGATGAAACTAGTTCCATTTGATCTGTAATATTGTATTATTATCGGATTTCAATTTTTGTAGTCATTGGAGTTGTCATGTGATCATACGGTAGGTAAACGCGCTAAAATTCATATCGAAGTTTAATATTATAACTGGGTCCAAAAGGCTATCTTCTCCATACGATCGAAATAGGGTTCGAAACCTTTTCCATTGCGTTCGGAATAGGGGTACAACATTATAAATGCCTAGCGGCATGCCTGATAGGAGATCAAGTTTTTAAGTTGCATTTATCGGAACGGTTTGAATTTGAATTTAAATTGAATATTTATACTAGTCAACTGCAGTTGAAATTATCTCACATCAACCCTTTTTCCAGTCCTTTCCAAAGCACTGTAGATCATCCCAACATGCAACCTTCTTTTCAAAATTACGTTTGCTTTTACAAATCACATCGTTCTTTTTTAAATATCTCATTCCCCATCTTCATTTACAAATCGAAAAGCATCATAAAAAAATGAACTCATCAAAATCGAATAATGGCCGAGTGTTCAAAACCAAATAAACATCAAGTTGAGAGCGAAAACCAGAGGCGAAATCGGAGTTAGAATGGCTGCCGCTTTTCGTTTTTTCCCAAAATCAAATTAATGAAATCGATTCAAAAATCAGAGTAGAACGGAATCGTTTTAGATATTTCCGCAAGTTTCATCCATCGGGACGCCTTTCGATCCTCAACTCAACCGGTCTGGGATCGATCTCGCTTCGGAATGGAGCTTCACAATTTTCTGTGATTTGGTAGCGGGAGGGATCCGTTTTCGTGTTAGGTCAGAAGCGCTGCATCGTTGTTCGAAATCACGTGACCAAGGAGAGGCGTTCGCATGCTCGTGTGTGTGGTTGGAGTCACCAGTTTGACGGAGGCTCGAGGCGTGAAGGTCAGGGCAAGTCGCGTGCTCGTTAATGGATGAGGCTCGATGCGGTCTCGATGCTATAAAGGGAAGCGTGAAGCTTGGTGGCCGCTGCAGTGTGCGTTCGTGTGATGTTGTTCAGGGTTCGTGGGTTTCGTCAAAGGCTGGGATAGCTAAGACGCAGTTGCATTCTGTTGTCCAGGCTGGTTGTTTCCTGGGTATGGGTTCTCTGTTCCATTCATTATTTCATTTTGAATTTAAATTAGGTTTGAACAGTAATGAATTTGAGAAAATGTTTATTATATCGAACATGTATATTGGTGAAATATATATATATATATATATATATATATATATATATATATATGATAAGAAGATTTTACAAAAGTTTTAAAATGCTTTGATTCAGAAAAAAAAAGAACAGCAGAAATATTTATATTCTTTACTGAAAGAAGAAAAAGAAATATACATGTTTTAAAATTGCAATTACATTTGAAATAATGTATTGGTGATAAGTAGTTTAAGTAACTCATTTAATTATTTTGGTTACTAGGAAAATTAGTTAACATAGGAAAATTTATTTAAAAATTTAAATTACTGGTTTAATTAAAATACTAGTTAATTAAACTTATTGGGAAGGATAATTGATGGGTCGGTTATTTAAAAATGTTAATAAATTGTTTGACTGATTCAAATATTAATAAATTATATAATGATTGTACAAGGTCTGAATCATGAAGAAAACAAGCTGGTATGTTTGGACTGCAATTAAAAACAAAGGTGAGTTAATCTCACTCTTTTGGATTGCTATTTGAATTTAAATGGTTAAATTTAAATAATTGGTTGAATGATTGAATTGATTTGGTGTTCTATATTATGTATAGTAGTATATATTAGAGTGATTGATTTCCCGCATTATATAGCGGATGAGACCCTATGCGCTGCATAATAGCGGATGATATTATATTAATCCCATATACCGCGATATTCCATCTCGAAGTGGAATTGGTATTGTGCTAACATCTGTGGATGCAGGGAAACAGGTTGGAGGGATCCAACTGGATTCCTCAAAATATTTAGATTTGTTCTAATAATTCTATGTTATGATTATTTGATACGCTGTGATGTATTATATTGATAATTGGAATATTGGATATCATGGTTTGATTAAATATTTCGATAAACTGGGTCATTAATATATATAGAATTGGATTTTTGAAAGAAATATAAGAGTAAATTTTTAGGTGAAGTAATTATAGATAATTTGAATAAAAATAAGAATGATTGGAAAGGAATAAAAGTGATTTTTAAATCCTAATAAATTCCGGGTATGAAAAAGGGATTTTGAATAAATAGAGAAATAATGAATTTTAAACTTAAGTGATGTTATATCAAGAAATAAAGAATTTATTTTGAAATTCAAGATTTAAATTTATTTGAAAGGATAAAGAAGAAATTTGGGAAATATGAAATTGGTATTTTCAGTTAAAAGATTTTAAATCATAATGAAGAAATAAAAATCTGAAGTTAATAGATTTTGGAATAAATGGAATAAGGAAATTTATTTAAAAGTGAAGTAAATTGGAAATCAATTCGAGGATTGATTAAGTGTGTAAAACCTAGATTTTTTAAAGGAGAATGTAACTATGAAATTTATTAACTGGGTTTATAAAAGTGAAGTAATATATCAGTGGATATTTGAAAGAATAAATTCACATGGGAATTTATTAAAGGAATGGGTAAAAAAATTTAAAAATAAATAGTGATTTATTTTTAAAGGGTGTGAAGGAGAAGTGTATTTCCCTGAATAGCCAAGTACGTTTTCAAAACAAATTTTTAAGTATAAGTAAAAAAGTTTAAGTTGTTTAAAAGAATGTTTTAGAAAAGTTATTATATCTAGATGTTTAAATTTTAAAGTAAGTTTATTTTTTTAAATTTATCATAGCAGTAATTATTTAAAGGTGGCTTGGTATTATGTTTTAAAAGTTAGAAATCTAGTTTTATATTGTACAAAGTAGTTTTATTTTTAAATATTCTTAAAGTATATATTTTTGAATAAGGTATTAAAGTAGATTTTATTTTAAATGTTTTAAAGTATAATTTATAATAAAGTGTTTTAAATTATTTTAAAAATCTAAAGTATTGTACTTGGTGTTTTCAGTGGAAGAAAATATTTGGGAATTCATTCCACGAGAAGAGTGTGGTTCGAAAACTGTTTTCAAAGGGTTGAAAATGGAATAATGAATAATTTGGGAGATTATTTATGTTTAAAGGATGTTTGTGAATGTTATTTATAGTTAAATAACTGACTATCAATATTGGACAATGCGCTAATCGTTTCGAAGAGACCGGGATCAGGACTAATTTCTTGAAAACCACTTCGATCCGGTTTGAATGTTTTCATGTAGAAAACAAAAGTTTGGATTCGAAGATGGAGCGGTAAAGTGCAAGGGCTAGTCGCTACTAATCCTAAGGATGATTCCAAAAATGGATGTATTAGGAGTAGTGCCTTCGGTTCCGTTCGAATCTGGGATGGACTTGTATGGATGAATGCTTTAAGAACATCGTCAGGAGGACGATCAGCATTCTAAGTGACATGTTCTAAAAAGGTAACGCTTGGACTCGGGCCTCATCAACCGGGAATGACTGAAAATCAGGGGTTATGCAGCAAGGCTAAGTGGGTAGCGCCTATTAGGGTGAGGTCATCCCTGTCTAGATGTACCTTTTTATTTCGGCTTAGTGGTGCGGTTGCCGATCCCAACTGTGGCGTAATCTTACTTGGGATTATCCAGTAAGGGGTAGTCCCGGTCTTGTGTTGCAGGGGATTTAGGGTGGATCCTTGGTACGTTGATCTAGACCAAGTACTCTGATAGGTGGTACCCCAGTGCCTAGTAATTAGTTGGAAATCCATTCTCCAACGAGCCTTTAACGATTTTTGTTTGTATTACCCACGATTGTGACTAGTATGCTGGAATTTAATTAATGTAACAATTTTGGCTATTTGAATAAGTATTTGTAAATAGACCCTATTATAATACCAGAGGATTTTAATAAAAATGTTTTAGCTATCGTAAGGTAAAAACCCGACATGTTTATTTGTGGCGTGGTCTTACGAGATGCTTTTGATTTTCAAAGGATTTTTGGAACTTTAGTTATCAACTTGAGTGTGATTTCTCATGCTGGTTTCCCAGACTGACTTGGGTGTTATTTAACTATAATGCTTGGGTCAGACCGAGTATTATAGATTATAAGAAATGATGTTGTGGAGCTGGATGGCGATATGTACTTACGTATTTGTGTTAAATATTCCGGTTTATATTCAGATTGTGAGGACATGTTATAATTACTGTCCAATTGTGTATTATGTATACTCTAATGATGTAATGTATAAACAGATCTGTTTTTGCGTAAAGATCATTTATTATCTATTATATTTTATTCCGCTGCGATGGTTAGATTCTGATGTTGTTTTCTATTTTCTTCTTCTACCTCTTCTTCTTTAACCCAAATGGTTCGTATTTCTGTTCACCTTGAGTTGATTGATGGAGGATAGTGTCGAAACAAGGGGTACAGAATTGCGGGTCATTTCACTTGGTATTAGAGCTGAAGGTTAAGCGAGAACCTTGGCTCTGGTGGGGATTACTCGTTGAAAATAGAGTCCGTAGTACTCTAGAATGAGTTTGAGCGTATTAATAGACATGAGCGCGTATTTGTTAGTGAATAAAAATTGTTTCAATATTGTGTTGACTTATTGGTTGGGTGGAATATGAATTCTGATCGCGTAAGTTGGCCTCCATTCGAGAAGAGTTTATAAACACCTGACATGATAAATTGACACAGTATTGTTTTAAAGCTGGATGAATGAAATAATTTTACCCAAAAAAATATTTTGATATAAAAGAAATATTTCCTTAAATTGTTATATAACTTGGATGTTTGGATGATAATATTTTAAACAAATAAGATTATAAAAATTGGAATGACCTGGATAATCAAATGGGAATTTGTACGAGCATAAATTATACAAATGAATTATAATTATAATTTGATTTAAGTCAAAATTTGAAAATTTAAAACCCTGGAGATTTTAGAAGTGTTTTCCGAAGTGTTTTGAAGACAAATAATAGCATTATTGTTTTAGAAGTATTTCTGAAAGGAAATTGTTTCAAATAAATTTTGGGAAGGGATATAGCATTGAGCTCACTTCAGTTGTTGGAAAATAACTTCGGTGATGACTGCAGCATCATCAATGTTCATTTTCGATTTTCTAAGTGATGGATTGCTGCCAAATTGATTTTTTCAGACGAATTAGTTTGCTTTTGAAATTTCAAAGGAAATTTGTTGGGGATAAAAACCAGGATTGGTTTAAAATTTTGAGAAGTGTGATTTTGAGATAATGGTGATTTTAAAATGATTTGAACCAAAAGCCGGGTATTTGAAATCCTAAATCCTTATTTGAATTGAAAATCCTGATGAGGTTAGTTATAAACTTGTAAAGTTGAGATGATTTTTAAATAAGGGAGGAAAATATGAGCTTTGAATGTTGGAATTAAAATTTCAAAGTGAAAAGTTAAATAAATTTAATTTAGAAAAATTAAATTGTGGAAAATTTAAATGGATGATTGGAAGAAATAATTAGTAAATCTCGAATGTCATTGGAATGGGAAAATAAAAATTAAATTTGGATTGAGAAATAAAACTAATTAGAATTAAATTAACTTGAGCAAAGTTAATAATAATGAATTGGATTTAAATTAAGTTGAAATTGAATTGTAATGAAATAAATTGAGATGTAGATGATATTAAGTGAAAGAAGGTTCTTACTTAATTTAAATTCAAGTGGATTGAGTGGATTAAAGAGAATGGTATGATGCTAGATTTAACTGAAGTTAATTTAAATAAAATTGAATTGAAATAAATTCAGTTGAGATATAGATAATATTGAATGGAATAAAATTCTTAATTGAATAAATACGCGTAAACTAAGTAAGTATTGAATTGGGATAAATAAGCTTTGGAAGCTTATGAAAAGGATGGAAATAAAATATAATCCCTTGTTAAAAGTAAAGTGAAAATGTGATTGACTGTAAATGGGTGGAGAAGTATGAATATTAATAAGCGAGTAGCTTATAAAAATGTAAAAAGGGAACAAATAAGCCGAAATAAAAGTGTTGGAATTTTGGAAAATGAAAGAAAATCCAAACTGGAATTATAAAAAAAAACAAAATTGAACTTAGGAAAATTTAATGAAGTGATTTTTTGTAATAAAATCGAATATTGATTTAAAAGTTGGAAGTAAGCTAATTAGCTAAATAAATTAATTGACAGAGTATGTTAATAAAATTTAACTCGGTTAAATAAAATGGATTGTAAGTTAATAATGAAGTTTGGAAGTAAACTCGAATTATAAATAGAATTCGACTTGGATTGATAGTGAATTAAAATAAGTGGAGATGTTGTAAAAATAAAATGGAATTGGATTATAATAGAAATGATTTGAGTTACAAATAAAATCCAATTCGAGTATAAATGAGTTAAGTATGTGCTTGGATATTATTTTGATAAATTGAGAAGGTAAATTAAAATAAAATGGATGGGCTAACTGAATTAAATGGAATTGATAAGATAAGAATCAAATTAAATAGAAGTGAACTTAAGTTTGAAGTTGGAATAAATTAAAGTAAATTAACTTAAATTTAAAATTTATAGAAACTTGGCTTCGAGGAAGGGTGAAAGTTCAGTAAATAAAAGTTTGGGTTAAATTAATTTGGAAAATGGTTATTGATATAAGCAATGAATGTTGTCAAGCTCAATGAAATGGTTTTAAAATGAAACCAATGCGGAGATGAGATGAAATGCAAATGTATAGTTGGTGAATAAACTAGAAATGAGATGGAATTTAAAATAAAATGAGTTGGAATCAATTGGATGTGGATAAAAACTAAAATGGATCTTCTATTAAGTGAATATCATCGAATTGCATAGTATAAATTAGTCGTTCGACTTAAACGGTGAATAAAAATTCTATGGGTTAATAGAAGTAAATAAAATTGATTTTTGGAATCAATTGAAATAAATGTAAGAAATTGAGTTGTAAACCGTTAAAATTGAATAAAATGGCACATGAGTTGGTTGAAAGCAATTGAATTAGTTTTGAAATCATATAAATTGCTCATGGAAAGTGTTTGGTGCATGTTGCTTAGAAATGCATGTGTTTAGCTATTGAAAGTAAGTGAAATGTTAATAAATTTCATATATTTAGTACTTACATGTTTGAATTGAGTAAGTACAGGTACCAAGAAGCCGTTTGGATGGATTTGGATGCGCTAATTGCTAAAATAATAAGCTGCTTGCTTAAAAATGCCAAATAAAGGTACGCCTACGCAATAAAAATAGAAAATATTAACTTCTTTTGTTTTTCTGACCGTTTGGGTCGATGTATATATATTTATATACCTTGTCAAATTGCAAAAGCTCCTCCATACAAAGGAGACTCTACCAAAAAAATTCGAAATTTTTAGGAGTTAGAAAGTTTTTTGCAAACTTTTGAAATTTTTTTTGTTAGCAACAAAAGGATTTCAAATTGGAATTGAAATAAGGGATTTTGGAAATGGAAATTGAAATTAATTGTTTAGTTGGAACTAAAGGATTAGGAAAGTGAATATGGGATTTTAACTAAGTGTGTTTTAGTAAGTTATTGGGTTTGGGACATTCTTCTGCTTTAATAATTTCGGGGACGAAATTCTTTTAAGGGGGAGGAATGTGATGACCCAGATTTTTCAATATTTAATTTAGAATGTTTAAATGGTTTTAAATATATAAATTGAATTATAAATTGGTTTTGAATATGGAAAACTTGGATTTATCCATTCAAAATGAAGATACAACAACTTGTTGAATAATATAATTATTTAATTCAATAATGGGAGATTGGGTAAAATATAAAATCTGGAGTTATAAGCTTGTCAAAAATATTTCAAAGGCTTATAAAATTTATATTGATAATACTGAAAGTAATACATGGGGTAAATTTGAATCTAACAGTAGTTTGTTCAATTTTAAAAATACATCGTTTAAATTGATATTTAAAAATAGCCTTCCGAGGCACAGTCTCGGATTTCATCGAAACCAGTTCCATTTGATCTGTAATATTGTATTATTATCGGATTTCAATTTTCATAGTCTTTGGAGTTGTCGTGTGATCGTACGGTAGGTAAACGCGCTAAAATTCATATCGAAGTTTATAACTGGGTCCAAAAGGCTTTCTTCTCCATACGATCGAAATAGGGCTCGAACCCTTTTCATTACGTTCGGAATAGGGGTATAACATTATAAACGTCTAGTGGCACACCTCGATAGGAGATCAAGTTTTGAAGTTGCATTTATCGGAACGGTTTGAATTTGAATTTAGATTGAATATTTATACTAGTCAACTACGGTCGAAATTATCTCACATCAACCCTTTTTCAGTTCTTTCCAAAGCACCATAGCTCATACCAGCACGCAACCTTCTTTTTGAAATTAAATTTTCTTTTACAAATCACATCGTTCTTTTTTAAATATCTCATTCCCCTTCTTCATTTACAAATCGAAAAGCATAAAAAACTGAACTCATCAAAATCAAATAATGGCCGAGTGTTCAAAACCAAATAAACATCAAGTTGAGAGCGAAAACCGGAGGTGAAATCAAAGTTAGAATGGCTGCCTCTTTTCGTTTTTTCCCCAAAATCAAGTTTATGAAATCGATTCATAAATCAGAGTAGAACGGAATCATTCTATATATTGCCGCAAGTTTCATCCATCAAGACGCCTTTCGATCCTCAACTCAACCGGTCTAGAATCGATCTCGCTTCGGAACCGAGCTTCACAATTTCCTATGATTTGGTAGCGGGGGGATCGGTTTTCGTGTTAAGTCATAAGCGCGACATTGTTGTTCGAAATCGCGTGGCCAAGGCGAGGCGTTCGCATGCTCATGTGGGTGGCTGGAGTCGCCAGTTTGACGGAGGCTCGAGGCGTGAAGGTCAGGCCGAGTCGCATGCTCGTTAATGGATGAGGCATGATGCATTCTCGATGCTATAAAGGGAAGCGTGAAGCTTGGTGGCCACTGCAGTGTGCGTTCGTGTGATGCTGTTCAAGGTTCGTGAGTTTCATCAAAGCCTGGGATAGCGAAGACGCAGTTGCATTCTGTTGTCTAGGCTGGTTGTTTCCTGGGTATGGGTTCTCTGTTCTTTTCTTTATTTCATTTTGAATTCAAATTAGGTTTGAGCGGTAATGAACTTGAGAAAATTTTTAGTATATAGAACATGTATATTGGTGAAATATATATATATATATACATATAATATAAGAAGATTTTACAGAAGTTTTGAAATGTTTTGATTCAAAAAAAAAGAACAACAGAAATATTTATATTCTTTACCGAAAGAAGAAAAAGAGATATACATGTTTTAAAATTGCAATTACATTTGAAATAATGTATTGGTGATAAGCGGTTTAAGTAACTCATTTAATTATTTTGGTTACTAGGAAAATTAGTTATCATAGGTAAATTTATTTAAAAATTTAAATTACTGGTTTAAATTAAAATACTAGTTAATTAAACTTATTTTGAAGGATAATTGATGGGTCGGTTATTTACAAATGTTAATAAATTGTTTGACTAATTCAAATATTAATAAATTATATAATGATTGTATAAGGTCTGAATCGTGAAGGAAACAAGCTGGTTGATTTGGACTGCAATTAAAAACAAAGGTGAGTTATTCTCACTCTTCTGGATTGCTATTTAAATTTAAATGGTTAAATTTAAATAATTGTTTGAATTATTAAATTGATTTGGTGTGCTATATTATATATAGTATTACATAGTATATATTAGAGTGATTGATTTCCCGCATTGTATAGCGGATGAGACCTTATGCGCCGCATAATAGCGGATGATATTATGTTATTCCCATATACCGCGATATTCCATCTCAAAGTGGAATTGGTATGTGCTAACATCTGCGGATGCAGGGAAACAGCTTGGAGGGATCCAACTGGATTCCTCAAAATATTTAGATTTGTTCTAATAATTCTGTGTTATGATTATTTGATATGCTGCGATGAATCATATTGATAATTGGAACATTGGATACCATGGTTTGATTGAATATTTCGGTACACTGAGTCATCAATATATATATATATAGAATTGGATTTTTGAAAGAAATACAAGAGTAAATTTTTAGGTGAAATAATTATAGAGAATTTGAATAAAAATAAGAATGAATTGGAAAGGAATAAAAGTGATTTTAAAATCCTAATAAATTCCGGGTATGAAAAAGGGATTTTGAATAAACAGAGAAATAATGAATTTTAAACTTAAGTGATGTTATATCAAGAAATAAAGAATTTATTTTAAAATTCAAGGTTTAAATTTACTTGAAAGGATAAAGAAGAAATTTGGGAAATATGAAATTGGTACTTTCAGTTAAAAGATTTTAAATCAAAATGAAGAAATAAAATCTGAAGTTAATGGATTTTGGAATAAATGGAGTAAGTAAGGAAATTTATTTAAAAGTGAAGTAAATTGGAAATAAATTTGGGGGTTGATTAAGTGTGTAAAACCGGGATTTTTTAAAGGAGAATGTGACTATGAAATTTATAAACGGGGTTTATAAAAGTGAAGTAATATATTAGTGGATATTTGGAAGAACAAAATTCACGGTGGGAATTTTTTAAAGGAATGGGTAAAAAAATTTAGAAATAAATAGTGATTTATTTGTAGAGGATGTGAAGGTGAAGTATATTTCCCTGAATAGCCAAGTACGTTTCCAAAACAAATTTTTAAGTATAAGTAAAAAAACTAAGTTGTTTAAAAGTATGTTTTAGAAAAGTTATTATTTCTAGATGTTTAAATTTTAAAATAAGTATATTTTTTAATTTATTATTGCAGTAATTATTTAAAGGTGGCTTGGTATTATGTTTTAAAAGTTAGAAATTTACTTTTATATTGTACAAAGTAGTTTTATTTTTAAATATTCTTAAAGTATATATTTTTGAATAAGGTATTAAAGTAGTTTTTATTTTAAATGTTTTAAAGTATAATTTATTATAAAGTGTTTTAAATTATTTTAAAAATCCAAAGTATTGTACTTGGTGTTTTCAGTGGAAATAAATATTTGGGAATTCATTCCATGAGAAGAGTGTTGTTTGAAAACTGTTTTCAAAGGGTTGAAAATGGAAATATATATTGCGAAGATATTTTGAGATTAATGAATAATTTGGGAGATTATTTATGTTTGATGGTTGTTTGTGAATGTTATTTGAAAGTTAAATTACCGACTATCAATATTGGACAATGTGCTGACCATTTCAAAGAGACCGGGATCGGGATTAATTTCTCGAAAACCACTTCGATCCGGTTTGAAGGTTTTCATATGGAAAACAAAAGTTTGGATTTGAAGATGGAGCAGTGAAGTGCAAGGGCTAGTCGCTACTAATCCTGAGGATGATTCCAAAATGGTTGTAGTAGGAGCAGTGCATTCGATTCCGTTCGAAGCCGGGACAGACTTGTATGGATGAATGCTTTCAGAACATCGTTAGGAGGGCGATGAGCATTCTAAGTGATATGTTCTAAAAGGTAACACTTAGCCTCGAGCCTCATCAACCGGGAATGACTGAAAATCAGGGGTTATGAAGCAAGGCTAAGTGGGTAGCTCCTATTAGGGTGAGGTCATCCCTGTCTAGATGTCCCCTTTTATTTCGGCTTAGTGGTGCGATTGCTGATCCCAACCGTGGGGTGATCTTACTCGGGATCATCCAGTAAGGGGTAGTCTTGGTCTTGTGTTGCAGGGGATTTAGGGTGGATCCTCGATACGCTGATCTAGACCAGGTATTGTGATAGGTGGTACCCCAGTGCCTAGTCATTAGTTGAAAATCCATTCTCCCTACGAGCCTTTTATGATTTTTGTTTGTATTACCCACGATTGTGGCTAGTATGCTGGAATTTAATTAATGTAACAATTTCGACTATTTGAATAAGTATTTGTAAATAGACCCTATTATAATATTAGAGGATTTTAATAAAAATGTTTTAGCTATCGTATGGTAAAAACCCGACATGTTTATTTGTGGTGTGGTCTTATGAGATGCTTTTGATTTTCAAAGGATTTTTCGAACTTTAATAATCAATTTGAGTGTGATTTCACATGCTGTTTTCCCAGACTGACTCTGGTGTTATATAACTATAATGCTCGGGTCAGACCGAGTATTACAGATTACAAGAAATGATGCTGTGGAGCTGGATGGCGATACGAACTTCCGTATTTGTGTTAAATATTCCGCTGTGTATTCAGATTATGAGGACAGGTTATGATTACTGTCCAGTTGTGTGTTATGTATACTCTAATGATGTTATGTATAAACAGAATTGTTTTTGTGTAAAGATCATTTATTATCTATTATATTTTATTCTGCTGCGATGGTTTGATTCCAATGTTGTTTTCTATTTTCTTCTTCTACCTCTTCTTCTTTAACCCAAATGGTTCGTATTTCCGGTTCATCTTGATTTGATTGATGGAGGATCGTGTCGACTCTAGGGGTGCGGAACTGTGGGTCGTTTCAGTTCCGCGATGGAGAAGTTAAGTGATCTACACTAGTTTGGATGAGAGATTTACGTATCCAAACTGTGTATGGATGATTCATGCACATTGTGTGACCTTAAGTTTATTTTCCTTAATGCTTTGTGGTTTATGAGATGTTGGGTAGATGATTCCTTGATTTTCCATAAAATAGTGCGAATAATCGATTAAGTAATAACCGATTACTGTTGAGCATGAGGTATGCGTGATAGATTTTTTATCATTCTTCTATGATGAGAGTGTTGTAAACCTAGACAAACTTTAAGTTTGTTTGTTAGTAATTTAAAATTTTAGGAAAATATTAAGAATTAATATGACTTTTTGCTGGGTTGTTTATCTGTGATGAAATTTTGGGATCATAATTCTAGTAAGCGGGAAGAATGTAACGATTCAGAATTTTATCAATTTGATTTGTAAATATTTAATTAATTTTAAATATTTAGTTAATGTTTTTTAATAATCAAATAGCCTCTTTTATATAATACACAGTAGTGGTAAATTCATTTTGGAAGTTTTTTTTACAAAAACAAATAGTTCAATGAAAAACTAAAAATGTGATCGAAAATCATTTTTCTAATTTTTGACTTTTCATCAAAGGAAATTTGTTGCAACGTTATTGCACATATATGCACCCATATTAATATCATATAATAACAAGGCAAATATTGCTAAAGGAATTAATTAAAGTAAAGAGTCCTTAAGTACTTATAATAGGTAGTTAATTAAGGTAATGAAGTAAGGAAGACTTTTCTTTCTTATTTTAAGCGCAAAAGTATTAAAGTACATAAATTTGTGTGCATTAATACAAAGGAAAGAACTATCATCATGTAAGCATGTGCTTGCATTGGAAAGGGGAAATGGTGTATGGAAAAGTAAGGTAGATAAGTAATTTTGTGAGGGGGTAGTTTAGTCATTTTGACAAAGTGTAAGGAATGTAATTTGCCATTTTTCATAGTCTATATAAGTGCACACATACCTCTTCATTTCCACTTTATTTTCTTTTCCATTTTCTCCATCATGTTTTCTCACTTCTTCGCTCTTCTTTCTTTAAATTCCTAAGACCAATTCAAAAAAAACAACTTCATTTCTCCTTAAACTTCTTTCATAGCCTTAAAATAACATAGCAACGACCACCGCCTTCTCAAAGTCGCAGGCTTTGGAGCCAAACTCCCCTTTCATGCCTTGGTCGTGAGCATTTAAGGAAGTGATGAAGGCTTGGCCATGTGCAAACTGAATGGTAGGAGGTTTTGGGTGTTGTATTGTTTGGTGAAAGAAAGATGGTTGCTTATGGTAGAATTTGGTCGTGATAAATGTGAGATATCTAACTTTAAAATGATTTTAAAATGACTGTTTACGTGTTATAAATATTATTGCTTGTCTAATGTATATAATGTTTGGTGTTGTTTGATTCCTTCTTGGAAGCAGATGGCATATGTAACTTTGTTTTACAAGGAATAAAAGCAAAGAACAATGAAAGTTAAAGTGTCTTTGTAGCAAATCGGACGTTATGGAAACACTTCACAGAATAGAAATTTTATAGAGAGATCCTAAAGGATTCATCGCCTTGTGATTATTATTTATATACATTCAGGTTCATGTAAATAATTATATATGTGGAAAGTGAATGTTGCTTAGTTATAATCGAACCTACTTGTTGTTGGTTTTATTGCGATATTGAAATCCCATGTTCTCTTTTAATAGGTTTACCACTTTGTTTTCAAAAAGAGTTTTGAAATGGTTTTTGAAATTGACTTTTTTTCAAACCTTTTTGGCAAAGATATTTAAAATTGTTTAAAATATAGAAAGAAATAAGGTTTAAAATCTATTTGATTTACAAAACAAGGTTTAAAAAGTTACAGTCCATATAGTTATAGTCGTTATGGATGCACTTCGAAAATCTATGATTTTTATATAGTAAAAGAGTTATCTACCTTAAATAATTTGTAAATTCTTTTCGAATGTGTTTTATAAAAGTACTATAAGTATTTAAAAAGGAAGTGGAAGATATAATATAATTTTAAGAGTTTATTTGAGTTATTTAAGCAAGAGATTTAAATTTTATAAAGGAAGCTCCTTCGTTTCAAAAGTAAAGTTTTGTTTAAAAGTGACTATCTTTAAAGGGATGTTTTAAATAGAAGTTTCAAACTATGTTTTAAAGAGTGTTAAAAGTAATTATACATAGGAAGGAAGCATGGATTATGACATTATTGTTATAATAAATGGTTTCGATAAAAGGAAAGAGATCATGGACTATAACATTTTTGTTGTAGTAAATAGTTTCGAAAAATTAGAAAGGAAGTTTGGTTTATAATATTTTTATTTATTATTAAATAAGTTGTTCACTTCATAAAAAAGAAACATGTTACCTTTTTAAATCAAACTTTGGTTTAAATAAGTGATTTTGGAAAATGTTTTTAATAACAAGTATATTGGAACTCTCGGATCCCATTTTAATTTCTGGACTTTGAGGTATGGAAACTTGTTTCTATTTTGAAGTTAGAAGTGAATGTCTAGTCAAGGTTTGAGAGGTAATAATACCCCAACTTGAACAGTTTTATTTCTAACCGAACAAAAGTACTTTGAAGTCAAAGACTAGTAATAAGTTTATGGATTTGGATTCCAGATTGTTTTAAAAAGACTTTGTTTTATGCAAGGGATTTCTTTATCGGTGTCCTTTAGTAATATAAAACAAATATGATAAGTAGTGCTAAAATGCTGATGCATTTATGGAAAATAAGTCATCTTAATATTTAGCACTAAAACCCGATGAGTTGTTATCTGTGAGATCTAAAATCAAAGTGCTTTAACTAAGGCAAGGTTAGGTCCAACCAGTGCCCTGACTTACTTGGCTTTAATTCCAGATGGGAGATAGAGACGTCAAAATGTTGGAAACATGATAAGTATAAGAGGGTTAATTTCTATACATAGGTCATGATTAATTAAGTATGTGGAAGGTACTTCATCTTATACTCGACGCTAAATTTTGAGGTGTGGAAGCCCGTTTCTATCTATGAGAGTTTAAGAATGTACATTGAGGCAAGGGTAGTTCTCTAACTTATCTGACTTCATTGTTAATTAAGGGATAGTATGGGGTCAAAATTGAAGAGTGGTGATAAGTATATGATGTCCAATTTTCCATATGAAGACTATATACTTACACCAGATGGTGGTTTATCTACTATAGATAACTTGGCTTATTTTGACTTACGTATAAGAAAGCTTTGTGATTTAATACGGTTTGAGATTCCCTTAGGAGAACTCATTCTGATGAAACGTTTCTCGCTTTAAGGGTGGATATTCGAGACCCCCTTTGGACTCTTATATTGTCCCCTTAAAGAGCCAGGATTGAGTCAATTGAAAAGCTATCGATTGTTGGTTCAGAGAGACCGTGACTGGATAAGCATGAGTTATTCGAAAACCACTTCTAACCAGCATAAGCGTTCGAACTGGACATCTTGAAAATGATGGAAATCGAAGATGGAGTTCTTTGAAGTGCAAGGGGTGCTTGTTACAGATCTCGAGGATGATTCCAAAAAGGATGCAGTAGAAGTAATGCCTTCAGTTTGTTCGTATCCTCAACAACTTGTATGGATGAATGTTGGCATTGCTTTATTGCCTGAAGGGCCGTGTTAGCATTCCAAGGAGGCTTTGCTAAGAGGAAAAGGTAATCATGGCTTCACGAGCCTCCCACCTAGGAGTGACTAAAATAAGGGATATGTTGCAAGCCTACGTGGGTCACACCAATTAAGGTATGCTCATCACCTTTTGAAGCCTTGCAACCCTCTTCGATCGAACTAAAAAGGAGGAATTAGCCCTTGACATAGCCTTTATTGGACCAATTCCCTAAAGAGAAAGCCTAATTATACCCTAGCGAAATGAAAGTTATCTTTGAAAGCAGCCCCAGCGGTTGCGTCTAAGAAGAGACGTTCTCTTGCTCGCTATTTATTATCCTATGTCCTATTGTTCCGTTCTCATACATTGGCTTTAAAGTTTCGCTCTATAAGAAGTCTTCAACTTAGCTAGCATTATCTATGCATTTATGTATGTTGTAAGCTCGTCGGAAAGGTTGGAAAGCAACTAGGGTGATGACATATTTGGTAATATCCGGGAAGGGGCTGGCTGATCTTGTCATGCTAAGGGTTCCGACGAGGCCCTCGCTACATTTTATTTACAGATGTACTATGGTAAGTGGTACCCGGTGCCTTGTCATTAATGGAATCCATTCTTCAATATGGACCTTACAGTTTTAGTTGTAAAACATAGTACCGTTGAATGTAATTGTGGGTAACTATTCCAAATATGTTATATATTTATTTTCAACTCCAGACATTATTATAATTTCATTAAATTTCATATAAAATGGTTTGGTTATCGTAAGGTAAAAATCTATTCATGTTTATGTGTAGCATAGTCTTATAAGTCATCTTTATTTTTGAAAGATTTCATAACATTAAATAATCCATATGACTTGAGTTTCTCAAGCTGGTTTACCAAACTGATCCGGGTGTTATTTTCTTATAATCCTCGGTAAGACCCGAATATTTTTCTAGATTTAGCTTTGGATGCTTTAGAGCTTCATGAGACGAGCTGGATGCATTCAAGACCTTATGTATTTTTATTTCTGATGTATTTCTTATTTTGAATTTATCAGCATTTGTAAGGACAGGCTATTATATGTTAGTTTACTCTGGTTGTTGTATGTATATTAAAGTTTTCTTTTGTAAAGATTATTTGGATATTATATAGTACTCATCGCGGCATGAGATTCTATTTTGTCTTTTCTTTTCTTTCACCCCAACAGTCTATATTTCCAGCACGTAGATGTTCAGCACATGAATATCGTGGATGTATTAGTGTCGACCTTTGAGGGTCGAAAAGATGGGTTGTTATAGCTATAATTTTGAGAAATAGTTATTAATTTTATGATTATGAATCATATGGTACTAGTAAATTATATCTCATACAATTAAGGAAAAAGTATCCATTCAGTTGAAGCATCATAAGAGCTGATAACTCTACAGATTGATATATAGATGTATGCAATCAAAAGTCTATTAATTCCAAAACAGTTTCACGTACATTTCTATATTCGCTGATAAATTATTATGAACATGAACATGTGTATATTATGCACGTGTTGTATGTTAATGACTTGTTCATATGATATAAAACGAAAGTAAATAAAATAACCTGCAATAGAAAATAAAATAACATGCAACAGAAAATAAAAATGATTCGATTTGATTGAATTAATGAGTATATTAAACAGAGTTTCGAATGTACCAAAGAATGAATAAAGATATCCTTACAGTTACTCCTCTTTATGATACATAATGATGTAACGATAATGAGTAATCGAACTTGTTTAACAAAGTATAATTAGTTGTAAGTGAAATTGAGCTAACTTCTTTCTATAAGGTCGTGTATTTAAGAATAGTACACAATGTTAAAATTAAATTCGTCTAAAGAAAATTTAACAAAATCATATGGGTTAGGGTTTATTAGAAACCCCAACATATCCTAGGCTAAAGAGTTAGCAGGTAGTGCGAGTCGAAAGACTGCACATAAGAATTGCATGTGAGTGATCTTGGATGAATCACCCCAAAGGAATTTTGAGAATGATTGTCATTGGATGACTAACTTATGTTTTGAACATAAGTATCATAAACTAAAACTAAATCAGTTTTATATATAAGGTAATTCATAAAGTTTTATGAATATTTATTCCATTACACTGAGAAACAATTGTTGTTTCAATAAATACCAACTTCATAGTGAAGGAATTTTTTTTGAGAAATTATTAGTAGTAAAATGGATATAGGTACGATCTAAAGATAAAACTGATTACGTAGAATGAAATGAAATTAACCAAATCTAAACGAACATATTGCATTAGAGTGTCTAATAAGCACTCTCGCACATTGAAAAGAAACTATGAGTTTCTTATCAATGTCGAGAATAAATAATCCTCAGTTATCAATTAAACCATTAAGAATATTGACTCTACAATAATGTATAATGCATAACTCCAAAAAGGATTCCAAGTACGTTATCTAAATATGATTTTGGTAGTTGTACTTAAAGGGGTATGATCCATCGGCTACGAATGAGTCCTCAAGAGCAGGGCGCATGTAGTTGGAATATGTTATGAAACATTGATGAGAATAAAATCATAAATTTCAATTGTTGAAATTATGCATAATAGATCCGTCATTCAATGTACTTAAGTTAATTCGGACTTAATCATAAATTTATCGCATGGTTAGACTTTATGTTTGGTGCATATGTGATAAAGTGAAAAATTATAAATAATGATTTAGAATAGACTATTTAAATAGAACAACTAAAGTGTCTCGAAGTCAATGAGAGCATTATAGATTTTATGGGCTTTTGGATGTGATCTAAGAAATGATATGAAATGTATCATTTTATAAGCATTGGAATTGAATAAGTATTCTGATGGAAATATCAAATAATTTGATTTTTAATCAAAATACAGAGAAAGCGTGTGTCCATAAGAAAGAAACTGTAAAAGGTACATAGATATTTTTGGACAATAAGTAAACAATATACTGCTAATTGTTAATGATGTACTTATGTTAAATCAGTAATAATTTAGTTGTTTAATACACGATATTGAATTGTAAATTATATATTTTATAATAAGTATAAAGGAGGTTGTGAATGTCCCAAATGATATGAAAAGGCAACGTATTAAAATATTTAATATGGAACATGTAAGATGGATTCCTTATGTGTTGACAATAGGAATTACCATACATGCTTGTGTATTTGATGAGTGAAGAAAATGTAAAATCCAAATTAAGATCACTAAATGGTAGCTTAGAGCATTCTCAAGAATTTATGAAATACTAAAGAATTATTTATATAAACAAAGAACTCTTTATGAAAGAGTGCTCAAGCCTGAACTTCGTAAGTGCTGTCGATTATAATTTGTAGATATTGAATTCATGTTCAAAACTTAATTAACAAACTTTAAATTGGAAATGTTCCAAATGAAAGGTTGTGGCTGATTCAACAAAATGCTAAGCACATCGTCGTAAATAGCATCGCAATAAAAACAATGTATATAAATATAAATACACAAATTTATAACCGAGCTAAGGGTGATTCTAAGTATTAAGAATACTACGTCACTATTATATGGTAATGATGTAATAAAAAGAGCTTACTATAAGTCAAAAAACACATTATGAATAGTTCCATATGATATAGGTAGTTTATCAATATTGGAGATAGTTGATTGACAAAGTAGTTAATTAAATTAACATAGCAGATCCATTAATGAAGGGTCTAACTTGATTAGTTCCCATCAAATTGATTGAAGGGATGGGAAAGAGATTCCATAATTGACCCTAAGTACAAGTGGGATATTGATAGAGTTAGGGGTATGCCTTAGGGGCAATTATGTAATTTGTTACATATATCTAGCTCGATAACCAATCTTGTTCGAAATAAAAGGTGTTTTCTTTCTATTATAAACTTGATATAATATGTTATATTAATTAACTAATTTAATAAAAAGTATATTTAATAAAATATTCATAAATGGTGTGTTTTGTGATGTTACAATGCATCGTAACCAGGAGAGATTTCATAATAAAATAAAAATACCGTTCTAACTAGTCCAAGTCAAGATGTATCGAGACTCTACATTAATGAATCTATTGAGATTAGAGTATGTAACACTCTCTAAATGTTGGATAATGTATTACTCATGACTTTTGAGGGCTCCAAAGGGTTATATACTAATAGTTATTGGATAACTATGAAATGGCTCACTCAATATTTTTCTGTTGGTTAATATAACCAAGGTCAAGCATAAAATACCAATGTGAAAAAATTATACGGTTTTCTTGACTTGAGAATACTGTTGATCTTCAATGTGAAAACCCCTCTTTGATTATAGTTAAATCGTAGTACAACGTCCATCAAACGATTATAATTGGGTTGAGTGGAAGCATTCTGTTAACCTAAAAAATGGATCAACACCCTGAATTGAGTGTGAAAGCATCAGCCCTATTCTTATAGAGCAATAATATAGAAAATAAATGTAAAAAGAGCAGAAATGGTAAAAACACAAGAAGATTTTTATAATGATTCGGTCGTTAGTGAGGCCTATGTTCACTTTACAACTTTCTATTAACTGACTATTGTTACATGTTGAATCAGATTATAATATGATTGAATCTTCTAGGTTATATCAAGTCAAAAGTACAAGAGTTCACTAGAGAATCATAGCGAACCCTTATATGACTATTGCATGGGAGGAGAAGGTTGAAGAATAATCTCTGTAGAGTTCCAATAGCCAGTCCAGAAGATCATATTTATGTTGTAGGTAGAATCGTATTTATAGGCGTTGGTGAGCACTTGGGCCAGAAGTTTAAGTGCAGAAGAGTTCGGTTATTATGCCAAGTCATCATCGAAAATCTCATATCAATCTAAGTCATTTCTATGAATCACTAGCTATCCATAGGCGATGGATTGCAAGCTATCCATCAACTTAGCATATTTTTCTACCAAAAGCCTTTACTTATTACTATGAAGGAGCTTAGAATGTTTGAGAGCGATCCGACCTAACTTGATGGATCGCTAGCTATCCATAGGGGATGGATTGCTGGCTATCCGTAGGGGATTGATTGCTGGCTATCCATCCACGTAGCATATTTTTGAGTGATCTTAGTTTGGTTGTCTTCCTATCTTCTATTTAAGTGCCTTGGTAAAATATCAAGTCATTTGAGTTTGTTTGATTATCCGTCTTCATGGGTCATCTGATCCAGAAGAATCATCCATAACTCACTCAAAAATTAACGAAATTAGACAAAACTTTACAGGTACACTCTAAAGTGTGTTTGGTACCTACCCTAAAATTATGAGATGGTGGGGCCCACTCTAAATGGGTCACTAGCGATCCATCTAGTTAGGTCGCTAGCGATCAATCTAACCTTACCCAATCAAACTCGTTTTTATGAGTGCCTTCGTTTATGTCTTCTAAGTGTTCTTTCAAAATTTAAGTCAATCCGACTCCATATGAGTTCTCTAGGTCCATTTTAAGTTAGCTGCTTTGGTCAAAAAGCGGATAAACAGCTTGAATCAGATAAGTCTTTACTTCTTGAACTATGCTGCTTGGAATGCTATGAAACTTGGTAAGTGTTCTTTAAAGAGTTAGCAGATCATGACGCAAGAGGCTTTGACAACTCATGATGCTTCCTTTTGGATCGCTAACGATCCATGGATGATGGATCACCACTGATCCATCTACTTAGTGGATTTTTGGCTTGTTTCTCTTAAGTTTCATTGGCTAGTTATTTTAGATGCCTTGTTCAAGTTTCAAGTCATTCTGGCTTAGTCTGGATGTTCTAACTTTTGTTAAATTCTGCTAGGTTATAAACCCATTTAATATTTGCCCTCTAGAGTATGCTTTCTTGGAAACTAAGTGTGCTTTAGGACAAGACAAGTTTCAGATTGCATTTTTGTGAATTTCAGTGAATCGTCAGAGTCCATCTCAAATGTTGTTTTCAACTAACTGGCTTTTGATAGCCGTTCATTTTTGGATTTCGATCTAAATTTCAATTCCTAGTATTGACGGTGCAATATTTACTCCATAGTTTACATGAGGTTTTAGGTCGGTAAGTGGGTGCACGATGTAGGTTTGGAGTGACTTATATAGTTTTAACTCGACCGGTGGTGAAGCAAAGTTTTGTCTCGAATGATTGTACATCGTTCTAGAGCAAAGTCTTACTCTTTGTCTTTAACTGTTTATTTTCAAGGAAGTGTTATGTTCCTATTGCCGTTTTTAATTCTGATGCGATAATTTATTCCAAATCGGATATAGTTTGATGATTCAATCGTATCGCTCTTTCCATTTCTATCTCTAGTGATCCTGAAAAGCTTCCTGCGTCACTTTGAACAACGACTCCATTATCGATCGTTGATCAATAATGGGTAAGTATGGAAAGATAATTTCAAAGGATGATATGGATTATTTTTCAAATATAAGCAAGCTATCTACAGTAGATTGTTCGTTTGCAGTATTCGGGATACTGGAATCTTCTCACATAGGTAACACATAGCATTTGCCCTGGTCAATGCTCAAAACCCGACTAGTCAATATACGCCGACTTCCCTTGGATTTAGAGCATTGATTATATAAGGATATTATTTAAAACATACCCGATAGGGTTGAATGCCAAGTTTTATTGTTGAAAATAATTTTTCGATCGTCTGATTTTTCGTCTGGCGGATGGACTTCCACTCCTCCAGAAGTTGGGACCTTCGTAACTTAGGCTTCGCTTATTATTCCTGCCATATTGGAATAATTTATTATAGTTAAATTATAAGGCACGTTTTCTCTTATAGAGTTGTAGTTGAAGTTCAATCAGGCACGGTTTTAGAGTTTCAGTCTTCAGAAACTAGCTGATGACTTGTTCGATTGCGATTATCATTCTTTTGCATTTTCGAAAATCAACCTGCACATCTATCTCTGGGAACTGATGGTTTAATTGCTCTATTCCGAGCATTGCTTTTTCTCACTGTTGCACCTCTTGTGTTCATGTGTAGCATACTCGTTTACTGTAATTCTATACATGTAAGTAATACTTTTGCAATCATTTCGGCATATTCTATTTCATAGATTTTATCAAAACTATGAGGTAGCTTGGTCTAGCCAGTTCTATAGCTAATCCCTACTCATGCTCAATTGAGCTCGTTTCAACAAAGTGTTGGTGTATCTGACCTAGTCCATAGGGATGATTTCTCTGAATACTAAGTCTATATGTTTTCAGGAGACCGGGTCTCTTAGGAAATACGTTCCATTACCTTAGTTTGATTGACACGATAGCTCCTATCTCCAGGAACTTGGGACTTTGCTGCTTGATTCCATGCTCTGATTTTTTCAATGATGTCAGTTTCCTGACTGTAATTGAATTCCTCCAAGTTGACACCCTCATTCAATGTCATTTTGGGAACATGTGCTGGAAAGACGCGTCGCCGTAAGCTTTTGCTAGAGTGAATTCTTCCAAGTCCAGTGTTGAGAACTTAATCATATATCAGTTTCTATCTCCATAAACTCGTGTGTGGATGACTCAACTCTTTGGACTTTCCTTGATGTTGTGAATCTTCAGATAACATGAGATGCTAGAAGGTAGGGCTGAAGATTCAATCAAACTCTTACTTCTGTTTCTGAAAGCCAATGTATCGATAGTTTCATTTTGGCAGTTTCTTTTTAGCATTGCCAAACTTCAAGTAATAGCATTTTTCGGCAACCTAGAAACAAATGATCTAGTTAGAGCGTAAGTAGGTCATCGATCCTTCTCGTCATCGCTAGACTCCAAGGGATGGTTGATTTATAAACATTACATCCTTCATTTCCTTTATTGGTGATTTTATTTTCAAAATGATCTATTTTGTGATACAAAACCGTTATCGAACCAAACTCGCGCTTATTCATGTTTGGACTTTGCAACATTTCTTCCGATCAACTATGTGCGCATTTATCCCTGCTCGTGGAACTAGCTATTTCAAACGCCTATATTTGGGCGATTGTGAGAGATAAAGAGGTTTGGGACAAATGATTTATTGCCTTTGGTCTGGGTCTCAATACTATTCTAGGAGTGAGGAAGTCCAATGGTTTTAGTTTTGACCTTCCTTGATTATCCCTACATGTCCTTAGTTGTGCATGCTTTGCTTGAATGTTGTTGTCATGGAAGTTCTATTCATATGTCAATTCCTATCTTTGAGAATTGATAACCTAGTTGCTTAGGTCCAAGCAACATTTCCTCGAGTTTTCCTATCTTTTGGCTATATCTAAATTCTTGCTAAATTGAATTCAGGAAATTCGATTGTGCACCAGCTTTCATCCTAAGAAATTAGCACATGAGCAATTCAATCCTGGGATTCCCTTTCGGCGCTGCTTTATTCTTATGTAGTGGCTGATTCCTATGATGCAAGGTCGAACCATCCGGCTGACCAATGAAAGGTTATGTCTTCCTTTTGTTGCCCATTTTCGGGCAACAGTGGCTTTTTGAAGACAAGGGTAGAATCTCAGTTGAGAGCCAACTTCTATCTCCGGAAGCTAGTGCACTAATGGTTTTCTACGATGAGTGTTTCTCATCAAACTTTTAGATTAAAGTTTTACTGACATTGCTGAGGCAACACCGGTACATAATGATCAGAAAATTTCTTGGCATTGCTGGGGCAATATCGGTACTTAGGAAATAGAGGGTTTCCCGACGTAAACTGGGGAACTCCGATACGTATGAAATAGAAAGTTTATCAATGTTTTTGGGGCAACACCGGTACTTAGAAAATGAGAAAAGGCCCTAGCATTTCTAAGGCAACACCAACACTCAAGAGGTTGGGATCAGTTTTCCCCACCGATCCAGCAATGTTTTTAATCTGGATGTGCACCTTGCACTTTAATTATTGGATTTTAGAAGTCTATTCTTAGTTCTGCATGTCTTTGGGCAATGTTAAAGTCATGTTGGTTAGGATTGAATCATTCATCGATCCTGTATAGCTGAGTAGATCCCTTTCAACCCAATGTGGTTGTTTTTCTCAATGTTCCTTAACTTCGAGATACGCCATACTCCGGAAGGATGGGAGTCCCAAGAGTTTTTTTCCTAGCCTTTTTTATCACCGTCAAGTGTTACTTCGAAACATAGGGTTGTTTCTTAACCAATTCCATGGTATTCTTATTCATGAAAAACCAAATTTCCTCTAACCGGTTTTTTATGATCAAACTTCTTTCTGTGGAAACCTTCATTTCTAGGCGGAACCCTTCATTTCTAGGTGTCAAATTGTAGGTTCTTATAGAAAAATAGAAATTGTGGAGAGAGTTATCACATTTCCCCTGGTACGATCGCGCTCATTCCTATCCTGATCACGGACTGGTAGAGTTCGGTAGTGTTTGTCACCTTGCTTGTTTTGGGCCATATGCATAATGTTGGGCTGATAGCATTGTTGCGAATATCAACGTTATTCGTTGGTTCCAATCTTCGAGAATCAATAGTTTAGTTGCTCGATTTCGATCATCTCTCCTTGTCGTTGCCTGTCTTCAAATAACAACTGGTTTTCTACAAATTGGGGTTTGATACCTCAGCCGAGCACCCATTTCTGTCTTTGAAAACTGATGCATTGTTTACTTGATTCTGGAAATGCCTTCCATCGTCGTCTATCTCTGGATGGTGGTAAGTTCCTCCTTTTATTGCAAGTTAGAGCAATTTTTGTTCAAACCAAGAGTTAATGTGTTATGTGCCCCTAAGTCCAAAAGGTTGATTATTCTGAACAATTGATGTGAGGCTTGATGTTCTGGGTGGCTCCCTAGATACCCTTAGTCAAACGTCCGTTGCAGTTCCTATCTCCAGGAACTCATGACTTGGATGTCTTGAATTTAGACATTTTGTACATTAACTTTGGTCAAATATTATAATTCTTTGTCGATGATTTGTTTGTGAACTTTGTGGCACTACCGGAGCAATGTCGGTTCTTTCGGGTAGCGAGAGTTGATCCATATTAATCTTGCAATAGACAAGTTTCCGGTGTTGTTGGGGCAACACCGGTATTTAGAAAATTTAACGGTTCATTGATGATGCTTGAGCAATATCAAGCAGTGTTTGCATGGCCCATCAAATGCGCGACTTATGAAAATGCACGGCTTACGAAATGCATGGCTTTTGAGTTAAAACATGTAGATTTTAAGAGTGCGTGGCTTGCGAAATGTGTGGCTTATGGGATCAACATGACACGTCATTCCGGAATGGCTTGGAACTTCTTGACGTTGCCAATCTTTGAGTAAACTAAGGAGTTCATGCTTCGAGAGTGTGGTTCCATGGCTTAAGAAGTGATGCATGGCTTATGGAAGTGTGCGGCTTATGAGATCCATACAACCCGTCGATCCAGAACAATATGGAAATTCTCAACGTTGCCCATCTTCGTGTAATGTAAGGAGTTCGTGCTTCGAAAGCATGGTTCACGACTTAAGTAGTGTTGTACGGCTTATGGAAGTGCGCGGCTTATGAGATCGACATGACCCGTCAATCCAAAACGGTTTGAAACTTCTCGATGTTGCCAATCTTCGGGTAACGTGAGGAGTTCACGCTTCGAGAGCGTGGTTCCACGGCTAAAGAAGTGATGCACAACTTATGGGAGTGTGCGGCTTATGAGGTCGGTACGACCCATCGATTCGAAATGGTTTGGAATTTCTCGACGTTGCCAATCTTCGGATAATGTGAGGAGTTTGCGCTTTGAAAGCGTGGTTCCATGGCTCAAGAGGTGATGCACAGTTTATAGGAATGCGCGACTTATGAAATCGATATGTCCCGTCGATCTGGAACAGTTTGGAACTTTTCAACGTTGCCAATCATCGGGTTCCTCAATGAATTCGTGCTTTGAGAGGATGGTTCCATAGCACATGAAGTGATGCACGGCTTATGGGAGTGCGCATAATAGTTTGGGCCTTCCCGGTGCTGGAGGAGTGATACTAGTTCTTAAAAGGTAAGGATTGAATTTTCTCGTTAATCCGGTGATTGAATTCATTGGAATGCGATTTCATCGGTTCTAGGAGATAAGTGGTTTTTGGACCAGGTAACCATGGCTTAGATGATCCTCTCGTATTTTAGGATGATGTGCATGGACAAACAGATAAGGTTGCCATTGTGAAGAGATCTACAGCCGACCGCATAGAGATGGTTATGAAGAGAGAGCTTCTGGGAGTTTAGGGCAAGACTCTTAGTTTTTGGTCCAAACTGCCATTAAAGAATTATATATTAGAGATTTGAGACACTTGCTTCTCCAAGGTGTCGAATCTTATCTTGATTGTAGTTGGCTTCTGATTGATCACGAGGTCGGTTCAGTTTTGGCTTAGTTTCTTTGAGAGACTTTGAAGATTTGGAATTCAGCACTGTGTGTCTCATTAGTCGTTAGAAGTGATTTTGTTAATTATGCAGAGTGGCTGATGTGATTGTTGATTTATGGCCCTGGAGCATGACTTCACTTACTTCGGGCAGTTCTGGATGAGAAAACTGATGATCTTCCAGTTGGCCTTCGCGACGCTTTAGTTCGTGAATGAGTTTGGGGCCAGATGGCAGCTGATCTACCAGTTTGCTTTCAAGACACTTTAATTAGTTAAGGACCTTCACGAAGCTTTAGTTCGTGAAGGTTTTTTTGTGGTCGGATGTCCAGCAACTAGACTGTTGAGTCACAAGTTTTATGAAAGTTTTGATTTCTGACAAATAACTAAAAGGCGATCGACAAAACAAGGTCATTAGAGCTACATATGTTACTCTACATTATAGATTGATTATTTGATATTATATTAGTGATAAACTTGTTAAAATATATCCTCAAATAGTCATGCATTTTCAAGAAAATTAATATATATACGATTAGAATGTAGTTGCACATTCAGTGTGCAACTTTACAGGGACCGGTCGACCGGTCACAATATAGGCGGTCGACCGTTCCTGCATAATTTGCACACTGAACGTGCACACATACACATAACGTATATATATTTAAATTCCTGTCTACTGGTCACTTTTTAACCTGTCGACCGTTTTTAAACAGAAAGCAATTTTTCAAAAGACACTTCTCTTCTCCAAAGGTTGCATCTCTTACCTTTCACCAAAGAGCATATCTCTTAATGGCAAAGAGTTACAACCATTCTTATCTATATAAACTCATCCAATTCGTTGATTAAATACATGATTTCATATTCTTTTTAATCTAATCTCTGATCTTACTTTATACATACTCCTGCATTCTAAAAACTCTCAATTATTTATTGAATCATTGAAACTATTTCATATCCTTTGATTCAATAAGTAATATACTTTCCTTAATCTTTTCAAAACAACATTTCGCATACTTTGAGGATAAGATTATAGGAAGGGTGTACTGCTAGTGACAAATCCGTGTTTTCAAGAACACAAGTTGTCAACAACAATTGTATTTGTTCTTTTGTTGAAGTCCTCTGTGTTGTAAGAGGCAAGTGTTGAAGTCCTCAGTGTATTAGAGGCGTGAAATCCCGTTCGGCTGTTCGGGTGTTGTAAACCTGTTCCTCCGGGTGAAGCGAGGAAGTTAATAGTGAAAATCCAGATAGAAGTCTGGGACTGGACGTAGGACGGTGCTCCGAACCAGTATAAAAATCTCTAGTGTGATTTTTCTATTTTTTATTTACTATGTTATTATCATCTATTTCCGCATTTGTATTGTAATCCATATTACACGATCCGTGTATACTATATTAGCACATATAATTGTATACACACCGCACTGTCATTTGGTATCAGAGCACGGTCATCATATAACCGTAACACAGTTATTTGATATATTATAGTAATATAGAAAATAACGTAAGTACTAGCACTCAAAACACCACTTACACGGAAGGTCAATCAACACAGAGACCTCCATTTTTCAATGGTCTTAACTATAGTTATTGGGCAACACGTATGTCATTCTTTATGCAATCAAATAGCTATGATGCTTGGAATGCCACTCAAAGAGAAATAGTGAATCCAACAACTGATTATTCAGAATGGACTGCAGCTGAGAAAACGGCAGCAGCCGTAAATGCAAGAGCAATAAATATGTTGTTCTGTGCATTAGACCAAAATGAATATAATCGTGTTAGTATCTGCACTACTGCATATCAAATTTGGCAAACACTAAAAATCACTCATGAAGGTACTAACAAGGTTAAACAAGCCAAAATATCCATGCTGAAAAGTCAATTTCAAAATTTCAAAATAAAACCAAGCGAGACAATCAATGACATGTATTCACGGTTTCAAACTATTCACCATGCACTTATTGGCTTAGGACAAAAGTATTCTGATTTCGATGTTGTTTCAACAGTCCTACACTCTCTGACTAGTGAATGGGAAGGAAAAGTATTAGCAATTGAAGAAGCTAATGACCTTTCCGTCATGAAGCCAGATGAATTGATAGGAAATTTAATGTCCTATGAAGCAAATTTGCAGGCTAGAAAAGAACAGAAAGAAGAAAAGAAAAATGTAGCATTTCATGTTGAGAAAGATGAAAATGAATCAGATTCTGAAGACGAAGATTTGGCATTCATTGCGAAAGGATTCAAAAAATTCTTAAAATATCGAAAAGCCAGTCGTTACAATAAAAGGAAACCTAGATCAAATAAACCATCTCCATCTGCTATAGAATGTTTCAACTGCCACAAAAAGGGACACATGCAGAAAGATTGTCCAGAACAAAAGAAGAAGTCAGAAAATGACAAATTCAAATATAAGAAGGACAAATCTAAGAAACGAGCCTTCTCAGTAACATGGGATGATTCAGAGTCATCTTCATCAGAAAGTGAAAGTGATTCAGAGAATGAACAAGCTAATGTTTGTTTTATGCCAACAGAAGATGAGGTACAAATTCCTACATTTGATGAATTACTTGATATTAATGCTGAATTGATAATCAAATATAAAGACATAAAACGTCAATTAAAAGTAGTCAAAGCAGATTTAAGTAGAGCAGAGCTTGAACGAGATATGTTAAAAGATGAGAAGAAAATATTAGAAGAGGAACTTGAAAATATTCAAGAATCATCTTCTAATGTTCACTCTCAAATATCTCTTTCGAGTCAAGAAATAGAAACTCAAAAAGAGAAAAATAATGCTCTCACTACTGAAAATCATGAGCTTAAAGCAAAAGTCAAAATTCTAGACCTAGAAAAAGCTAGCTTACAAACAAAGTTTAATGACATTACTCAAAATTCTAATTTTAACAAAGGTCGAGAAAATTTGACAAAAATCATTGAAAGTTCACAATCTATTTCAGACAAACAAGGATTGGGATATAAAAAACAAGAAACCAAGAAACATCTTGGAAATAAAAGGAAAAAGAAAGTACAAAAAACTGAAGCTAAGAAAAATCTTAGTTTATTATATTCCAAACCAAAACCAGTTGTGAAATTTCAAAAGAAAAATGTCAAGACTATCAAAATATGGGTTCCTAAAACAAATAACAATTTGATTAGGAACAAATACATTCAGCAATTCTTGAATACTGTGCATTTTAATAATAATTATATATATAAAGGGGATACCGGACCCAAATGGGTTTGGACTCCTAAGACCTAACTCTTAGGACCCTATAAAAAGTGGGTACCATGGACTTAATTCTATTTTTTGCAGGTCCCACTTAAGAAAAGAGGAAAGTGGATATTGGACAGTGGTTGCTCAAAGCACATGACGAGAGACAAGAGTTTATTAACAAATATTACATATTCAGATGGTGGCTCCGTCACTTTTGGAGACAATTCAAAAGGCTGTATCATCGGCAAAGGTGATGTGAGCAATTGCGGTACATCTAACTTACCTCTTATTACTAATGTCATGCTAGTTAGAAATTTAAAACACAATTTGCTTAGTATTAGTCAGTTATGTGACAAGGGTTTTATAATTTCATTTTCAAATAATAAGTGTAGTATTTTAGATAAAGACCATAATTTGGTTTTCGAAGGTTATAGAGACAGAAATATATATATTTTGAATATGAATATTAATCATAATTCAGATATGTGTCTTGTGGCTAATGACAATGATCCATGGCTATGGCACAAACGCTTCTGTCATATAAACTTCAGAACTATTGACAAGCTAGCCAAAAACAATCTAGTTAGAGGACTACCTAAAATGAGTTTTAAAGTTAACAACATTTGTGATGCATGTCAATTAGGAAAATTGACCAAATCATCTTTTAAATCCAAGAAAGTCATATCAACATTACAACCACTTGAGTTACTACACATGGATTTATTTGGACCTACTAGAGTTCAATCAATAAATCACAGTCAATATGTGCATGTAATTGTTGATGATTTCTCTCGTTATACATGGACAATTTTCTTAAAAAATAAAAGTGACACTTTCGATCATTTCAAATCTTTCGTCAAAAGAATTCAAAAATCAAAAGGGATTAAAGTTAAAAATATAAGAAGTGATCATGGCGGAGAGTTTGAAAATAATGAATTTGAACATTTTTGTACAAAGAAAGGTATATATCATAATTTTTCGTTTCTCAGAACTCCACAATAGAACGGAGTTGTAGAACGGAAAAACCGAACTTTACAAGAATGTGCAAGAACATTATTGAATGGAACCACCTTACCAAAACATTTTTGGGCAGAAGCTGTGGCAACTGCCTGTTATGTTTTAAATCGTGTATCCATAAGACCTCTTACCAAGAATACTCCTTATGAATTATTTAACAAAAGGAAGCCTAAAATCTCATACTTCAAAGTTTTTGGTTCCAAGTGCTTTATTTTAAATACGAAAGACCAGCTTGGCAAATTCGATCCAAAGGCCGATGAAGGAATATTTGTCGGTTATTCGGAAAGAAGTAAGGCCTATCGGATATTTAATAAACGAACCAAAACTATTGAAGAATCACTTCATGTCTCTTTTGATGAAATCTATCAGCACCCTCACACTATATCAGATGATGACGAATCAATAGTCACTGACAATCAAATCATCACAAATATTGATTCTGACTCGGAAATAATTATTGAGAATATTCCTCAAATATGTGAGTTACAATCACCACCAAGAATATTAAGAGACCATCCACCTCAAAATATAATCGGTGAAATAACATCACATGTCATAACAAGGAGTCAACTCAATCAAATGGGTCATGTCGTTTTTCTCTCTAATATCGAACCTAAGAATCCAAAAGAAGCTGCTACAGATGATTACTGGATCATTGCCGTGCAGGAAGAACTAAATCAGTTTGAACGCAATGACGTTTGGGAACTTGTTCCAAGACCAACTGATCAGTCAGTAATCGGTACTAAATGGGTTTATAAAAATAAGGCTGACGAACAAGGAAATATCACCAAAAATAAAGCAAGATTAGTTGCACAAGGATATAATCAGGAAGAAGGTATCGATTATGAAGATACTTTTGCACCAGTTGCTCGACTAGAAGCTATTAGAATCCTATTATCTTTTGCTTGTCACCATAATTTCAAACTTTATCAGATGGATGTCAAAAGTGCTTTTCTCAATGGATTTATCAAAGAGAATGTCTATGTCGAACAACCTCCTCTGTTCGTACATGAAAAATATCCTGACCATGTGTTCAAACTTAAGAAAGCTCTGTATGGTTTAAAACAAGCACCTCGTGCTTGGTATGAACGACTACGTAGCTATCTTATTAGCTCAGGATTTCAAATAGGCAAAGTCGATCAAACTTTGTTTATTAAACATTCTCGAAAAGATATTCTAGTTATCCAGATATATGTAGACGATATCATCTTTGGTTCAACAAACGATAAACTTTGCAAAGAATTTGCAAGTATTATGACCAAAGAATTCGAAATGTCTCATATGGGAGAACTATCTTATTTTCTTGGACTTCAAATAAAGCAACTTTCAAACGGCATTTTTTTCAATCAAGAAAAATACTGTGAAAACCTTATCAAACGCTTCGGATTAGAAAATACATCTGGTAAACCAACTCCTATGAGTACAACTACACATCTTGACAAAGATGAAAGTGGTAAGAATGTTGACCAGAAATTGTATCGAAGCATGATTGGTTCTCTTCTTTATCTTACAGCTAGTCGTCCAGATATAATAATGAGTGTTTGTTTGTGTGCTCGTTTTCAAGCCGATCCAAAGGAATCACATCTACGAGCAGTGAAACGTATAATTCGTTATCTTAATAATACCAAAGATTTCGGTCTTTTTTATCCAAAAGAATGTCCATTTGAATTAGTATCATATAGTGATGCTGATTTCGGTGGCTCAAGAACGGATAGAAAAAGTACAAGTGGTACGTGCCATTTTATTGGAAAATCACTTGTCTCTTGGTTCAGTAAGAAACAGAATTGTGTTTCACTATCAACATGTGAAGCTGAATATATATCAGCAGCTCTCGCTTGTACTCAAGTACTATATATGCAACAAACACTTCAAGATTTTGATATTCATTTATCAAATTCTATTATATACTGTGATAACACTAGTGCTATAAATCTCTCTAAAAATCCAGTAAATCACTCTAGAACCAAACACATTGATATCCGTCATCATTTCCTTCGAGATAATATTGACAAAGGAAATATATGTCTTGAATATGTTCATACTGACAATCAATTAGCAGACATTTTTACTAAGCCTCTGCTCGAATCTAATTTTATTAGATTACGAAGAGAGCTTGGTTTAATTTCAAGAAGAAATCTTGACTAAGTAATTTCTAAAGAACGTCTTCTTGTTAGTTATCCTTTAGTTTTTTTTTTGTTATCCTTTAACCATAACTTTTGCATAAACTATTTTTTTTTTACATTAAATATAAGCCACTGCTTTATTTAATGGTTAAATTCTCTTTACTCATTTTTTTCTCTTTTCTTTTAGTCATCGTCCTTTCCTTTCTTATTTTATAAATTCAGTTTTAAAAGGAAAGCTATTTTTAGAGTTACAATAAAATTTCTGCTTATGTTTTCTTGGTTAAAATGTTTCATTAACTCACATCCATAAATTTATACATAAGAAACTTGTATATAAGCTTGCAAAAATTTTATATTTTGTTCATCTTTTTATCTAACCATAATATTCTATACAACATACACTATGGCTCACATTTGTGATAAATGTGCTCAAGAATCATACATTTCAATTACGAGTTCTAAGTCGGAAGAATTTTATTCTCCTACAACTCCAAAACAAAAATCAAGTTGTCATCATCAATGCTCTTGTATGTCTGATAAAACTCCAAATTCAAAACGAGTGAAGAGGACATTATTCTATTCTCCTCGTACCAAAGCTCAAATCGATGAAATACACCACTACCAGAAACATCAGATAGACCTTCAGAGACAGCTCCATTACGGGCAAAGTCAACTTTATCACGAGCAACAACGGACATCGGCACGATTATCCGTTTTAGAAAAGTTGGCAACATTTTTCTGCGGTTCCAACAAGCATGACGTGCATGAACCAATGCCGTCTAGGCCATCAACATCTAAAAGTCCTAACTCGTGGGATCGGAACTATGAGAAGAATGAAGGAGCTCAGAAACAATGGAGTCCATGGTCAAAACGTATTGAAGGAAACAAAGATAATTCTAATGACGAACTTTCTCATTAGATTTATATCTAGTTATTATATCTTTATATATCTTTTGTGTAATGACGGTTATATTTTGTATTACAAATGAAATATAATATATATAGGTTGATATACTGTAAAAAACTTGCAAAATAATATGATTTACTCAGCAGACCAGTACCGGTCGACCGCCCCTATTATAGCCGGTCGACCGTTTGCTCTCTGGTTGAAAACGGTCGACCGGCCATATTTCATAGGTCGACCGGTTTACGTATTTTCAGTTTTTATATATACCTATGCGTCATTTTTTTCCTCTACCCTCTTTCACTTTTTACTCAAGCTGTTCTTTTACCCAAAATCACAAACCCTAGTTTCCTATTTTCAATTCCCAAATCTCAAATCCTCCAACAATGGCTCCTCCTCAAAAGAAATCCAAGAAAGGAGCAACCTCTGAAACTTCATCTCCTACCATCTCCGTCAAAAAATGGCTTCAAAGTCCAATTGTTGTAACAAGATGGAATCAGATGACAAATTACAAGTTTCATCCAGGCTCTTTCATCAAATTTGATGATTTCACGGCTTATGGAGTTCGGAGGTTAGCCAATAATTCCAACATTACTCCATTAATTGATTTTTCAGAAAATAGTGTGGAGATAAATCATTTGATGATCAAATTGTTTTACGCCAACATGAATCTTGATGAGTATCAACCTGATAATCCAAACGGCGTCATCTGGTCTGTGGTCTGTGGCAAGAAATTTTTTCTTACTCATGCTAGAATTGCCTCTATACTTGGTATACCAAATCGAGGCGAAGAGTTTTCATCTAACTTCTATGAAGTCTTCACTCGAAATAGTACCAGTCATCAGTTCATAGAAGACAATAGTGATGGCACTAAGTCTATTGGACTTCGACCGACAGCCAGACTACTTCATCGTGTTTTGATGCATTCTCTTTTTCCTAGACTTGGAAATTATGATGCAGTATATAAAGAAAACTTCAAAGCACTCTATGCTATTTATGGTGAAATCCAAATCAATTGGGTTCACATGCTTTTTGATGAAATTCTCAAGGTAAATAACTCAACACGGCCTCATTTCTTCTACAATGAATATATCATGCGACTTTTGTTAGCTTGTGGGGTCAATCCTCCTGATTCTGCAAACTCAAAACCAAAATGCATTGATTCCATAACCATCAAACGAATGAAGCTTCTCCACCTTATCTTGAGATTATGCCTTTTGAAGAATGACAACAAAGAGGACCAAGGAAACAACGAGCAACTTCCTCTCGTCCTCGTTCCGATGAAGCAAAACTATTAAAATCAAAGTCATCTACAAAAGAATCACTTGAAACAATTGCGCGTAACCAATTTTTGCTTGAATCACGTCTCAAGCGCATGGACTCTAAAATCGATAAGCGCTTCAATAAGGTCAAGTCATTCTTTGGTATGCTATGGGATGTTATATCATGTTCCACATCCACCTCTGTTCAAGCACAAGACCCAGGAAAACGTCCTGCTGCTCCAGTTTTCACCTGGACATCATCTGACGAGTCTACAGGTATGAGTGGTCATGGACATGGAGAATCATCTAGAGGGAACAATGATGACGAAGAAGAACAAGATGATGACGATGACGACGACGATGATGATGAAGAGGAGATACGATCTGCTTCATCCTAGATTCTATTATGGTTTAGCACTTTAAAAACATTCATCGACACTTGTACTAAATAGTGTCGTTATTCTTGTTTTTCATTTGACATTATGTTCTGTAGTATACTCTGTTATGTTTTGGATGTGTTAATGATTTATTTTGCTATGCATATCATATTCATTCTACTATTCTAGTATCTGTTACTCCTTTTTGTCGATGACAAAGGGGGAGAAAGGGCTAACAATTGCTTGCAGGAACATACATATAAGAATTCAAAGAGGGAGAGATCACATACTCAGGGGGAGATTCAGATTTGCAGATATATTGTCATCAATCAAAAAGGGGGAGAATGTTGAGTCACAAGTTTTATGAAAGTTTTGATTTCTGACAAATAACTAAAAGGCGATCGACAAAACAAGGTCATTAGAGCTACATATGTTACTCTACATTATAGATTGATTATTTGATATTATATTAGTGATAAACTTGTTAAAATCTATCCTCAAATAGTCATGCATTTTCAAGAAAATTAATATATATATACGATTAGAATGTACTTGCACATTCAGTGTGCAACTTTACAGGGACCGGTCGACCGGTCACAATATAGGCGGTCGACCGTTCCTGCATAATTTGCACACTGAACGTGCACACATACACATAACGTATATATATTTAAATTCCTGTCTACTGGTCACTTTTTAACCTGTCGACCGTTTTTAAACAGAAAGCAATTTTTTCAAAAGACACTTCTCTTCTCCAAAGGTTGCATCTCTTACCTTTCACCAAAGAGCATATCTCTTAATGGCAAAGAGTTACAACCATTCTTATCTATATAAACTCATCCAATTCGTTGATTAAATACATGATTTCATATTCTTTTTAATCTAATCTCTGATCTTACTTTATACATACTCCTGCATTCTAAAAACTCTCAATTATTTATTGAATCATTGAAACTATTTCATATCCTTTGATTCAATAAGTAATATACTTTCCTTAATCTTTTCAAAACAACATTTCGCATACTTTGAGGATAAGATTATAGGAAGGGTGTACTGCTAGTGACAAATCCGTGTTTTCAAGAACACAAGTTGTCAACAACAATTGTATTTGTTCTTTTGTTGAAGTCCTCTGTGTTGTAAGAGGCAAGTGTTGAAGTCCTCGGTGTATTAGAGGCGTGAAATCCCGTTCGGCTGTTCGGGTGTTGTAAACCTGTTCCTCCGGGTGAAGCGAGGAAGTTAATAGTGAAAATCCAGATAGAAGTCTGGGACTGGACGTAGGACGGTGCTCCGAACCAGTATAAAAATCTCTGGTGTGATTTTTCTATTTTTTTTATTTACTATGCTATTATCATCTATTTCCGCATTTGTATTGTAATCCATATTACACGATCCGTGTATACTATATTAGCACATATAATTGTATACACACCGCAACGAATGAAGCTCCCTCCACCTTATCTTGAGATTATGCCTTTTGAAGAATGGCAACAAAGAGGACCAAGGAAACAACGAGCAACTTCCTCTCGTCCTCGTTCCGATGAAGTAAAACTATTAAAATCAAAGTCATCTACAAAAGAATCACTTGAAACAATTGCGCGTAACCAATTTTTGCTTGAATCACGTCTCAAGCGCATGGACTCTAAAATCGATAAGCGCTTCAATAAGGTCAAGGCATTCTTTGGTATGCTATGGGATGCTATATCATGTTCCACATCCACCTCTGTTCAAGCACAAGACCCAGGAAAACGTCCTGCTGCTCCAGTTTTCACCTGGACATCTTCTGACGAGTCTACAGGTATGAGTGGTCATGGACATGGAGAATCATCTAGAGGGAACAATGATGACGAAGAAGAACAAGATGACGACGATGACGACGATGATGATGATGAAGAGGAGATACGATCTGCTTCATCCTAGATTCTATTATGGTTTAGCACTTTAAAAACATTCATCGACACTTGTACTAAATAGTGTCGTTATTCTTGTTTTTCATTTGACATTATGTTCTGTAGTATACTCTGTTATGTTTTGGATGTGTTAATGATTTATTTTGCTATGCATATCATATTCATTTTACTATTCTAGTATCTGTTACTCCTTTTTGTCGATGACAAAGGGGGAGAAAGGGCTAACAATTGCTTGCAGGAACATACATATAAGAATTCAAAGAGGGAGAGATCACATACTCAGGAGGAGATTCAGATTTGCAGATATATTGTCATCAATCAAAAAGGGGGAGAATGTTGAGTCACAAGTTTTATGAAAGTTTTGATTTCTGACAAATAACTAAAAGGCGATCGACAAAACAAGGTCATTAGAGCTACATATGTTACTCTACATTATAGATTGATTATTTGATATTATATTAGTGATAAACTTGTTAAAATCTATCCTCAAATAGTCATGCATTTTCAAGAAAATTAATATATATACGATTAGAATGTAGTTGCACATTCAGTGTGCAACTTTACAGGGACCGGTCGACCGGTCACAATATAGGCGGTCGACCGTTCCTGCATAATTTGCACACTGAACGTGCACACATACACATAATGTATATATATTTAAATTCCTGTCTGCTGGTCACTTTTTAACCTGTCGACCGTTTTTAAACAGAAAGCAATTTTTTCAAAAGACACTTCCCTTCTCCAAAGGTTGCATCTCTTACCTTTCACCAAAGAGCATATCTCTTAATGGCAAAGAGTTACAACCATTCTTATCTATATAAACTCATCCAATTCGTTGATTAAATACATGATTTCATATTCTTTTTAATCTAATCTCTGATCTTACTTTATACATACTCCTGCATTCTAAAAACTCTCAATTATTTATTGAATCATTAAAACTATTTCATATCCTTTGATTCAATAAGTGATATACTTTCCTTAATCTTTTCAAAACAACATTTCGCATACTTTGAGGATAAGATTATAGGAAGGGTGTACTGCTAGTGACAAATCCGTGTTTTCAAGAACACAAGTTGTCAACAACAATTGTATTTGTTCTTTTGTTGAAGTCCTCTGTGTTGTAAGAGGCAAGTGTTGAAGTCCTCAGTGTATTAGAGGCGTGAAATCCCGTTCGGCTGTTCGGGTGTTGTAAACCTATTCCTCCAGGTGAAGCGAGGAAGTTAATAGTGAAAATCCAGATAGAAGTCTGGGACTGGACGTAGGACGGTGCTCCGAACCAGTATAAAAATCTCTGGTGTGATTTTTCTATTTTTTTATTTACTATGCTATTATCATCTATTTCCGCATTTGTATTGTAATCCATATTACACGATCCGTGTATACTATATTAGCACATATAATTGTATACACACCGCACTTTCATAGACGGCCTTGGAACAATAATTTATCAATTCCGAGAGGAATTTGGTCGGATGTCTAGCGATTAGACGGCTTTGAAGGGATAATTCATCTAATCCAAGAAGAGTTTTGAATTGTCTGCCCGACGGTATTAAAGCGATGATTCATCGACCTTAGGAGGAATGTTTAGGATTCAGCTCGTAGTATCACTGTTTTACGGTTCCTGGAGACTAATAGGTTAGATCTGTTTGTTCGACGATCCTTTAGACAAGCCTTCTCGACAATACCATAGAAAAGTTCTCAAAAGGAGGGTCGATAAGACTTGTCGAGGGCATAGAAGCACTTTTTTGTCGTGCTGTCTACATTGCCCCTAATGTCCTAGTATGGCTCATTTGGTGATGGAAAGTAAACAAGGATGGATGAGAACGCATCGCTTTAGGTTGCTACCCCATTCCTTGGTAGCTAGTTAGCCAAAGTGTTATTTGATAATCATCATTTAGTTTGATTTCATTAGTTAGCCAAGTTGCTTTTCTACTGGGTCTTAGTGGCCTTGCTTGAGCAAAAGATCCTTCAGGTCCTATAGCTCATACACCATTTGGTATGTTCTTTGGCAAATTGTCGAGTTTGTCATTTGCCAATTGCACTATCTCTAGTCTCTAGAACTGATTTGCCTTCCCATGGAATTCTTTCAGTGTAGTAGGTTGTTTCATCCTTTAATGATTCTTGAGAGCCCTGCTGCAAACTACATATGTTGTCCTTGCTTTGTCAATATGCTAGTCATACCTGTAAAAAAGCAATTTTGAATCAGTTGTATAGCTGTAGGAAGATATAGTTGATAAGCTTTTTTGGGTATTCAGCATGTTGAATGGCTTCGGTGAATGGGTTTCGATTGGGGAAGATGCTCTAATCATTGTTAATTCGGTTTGTTTTCAAGTTACGGTTGTTTATAATGCTTAAGAATGATATATCCATGATTGTTCTATGCTTGAATGATTGGAAATGTCGATTGAATGACAAATCACTTAGGATGGGGTCATGGATTAGTGGCGATCCCTAAAAAATTTCAAACTAGGTGAGATCGGTTTGAGACGATAAGGAAGGCCCGATAAGGTTTCTTTCCAATTTTCAATGCATTTGGAGTTCACATGTTCGAGTTATGGGCAAAAGAAGATGAATCGGTGGTATTTTACATGGAGTGCGACCCAAGAAAGTTTGTCATTTGCTTGGAGTCAGCACGTGGTTCACTTGGAGTCATAGAATTTGAAGTGTTGGATTGGTGATGAATGGTGCTTGGAGTTATTTGCATGTTTGCTTGGAGAAAATCTTGGTTTTACTCGAGTCTGATTTCGAGCCAGAATTTCTAGGTTTGCTTCAAGTCAAATGGGTGATTACCCGAGTTCGACTTCGAGTCAACTCTAAAGTGAGTTTTTCAACAACAATTTTGATGATTTTTTATGATGATGACCATTCGTGATTCGACGATGGGAACTCCATGATGAGATTGAAGGCTGGTCAGTTGGAAGTGGTCACAATGTACCACGGGAGCTTAGCCTTGTAATCGATCTGGTTTGTGTCATATCTTCTTAGTTCTCCTACCTCTAGGAATACCGTTTGAGTAGCAGTTCCTCATCCATTGCTTGGCTCTGTGTTGTGACATAGGTTTTAGAGCTTCTTCTAGCATTTTGCATGTTAGCATTTTCATCCAATTTGCCTTCCTTAAATTGTTTGTCATCTTCACGGCCAGAGAGAGCCACCGTTATATCCTTCATGGGGTTTTCACCCCTAAGTTTGGGTTTGTAGCATGTGCTTTTGCAGTGGGTGGAATGTAATTTTATTATTCCATTATGATTCTTAGAGCTTCACCCATTGCTTCCTTTTTCTTTTTCCTTCTGTTTCTTCCGTTCAAGCTAGAAACAGAAGAATGCTCTTGCTCTGTAGCAGCCACGACTTCGAGCACCGCTCTAGGAGTAGATAGTGATTGGAGCGCTAAGAGAGCATCTGTCTTTTCCACAAGAGCCTTTTGACTGTTTGTCATTTTATGGTTAATTTCATCAACCGTCTTGTTCAATCTCCATTAGTCACAACTTCATGCTATGTGGAGAATCTTGGAACCTGAATTGAGTCCTAATAGTAGGTTGTTGTCTTCCGGAGGTAGTGCTTTTTCATCCTGGTGCCATTGATTCTCTACCGCAAATCTTCTAAGCATAGATTATGGATCCAACTTCTAAAGCTATCTAATCCAAAGTGATAGCTATATCTAAGGCTGAGTTGGGTTCTCAGTGAAAGCACCAAAATGTTAACCCAAAAATTGGATCAACGCCCTGGATTGAGTGTGAAAGTGCCACCCCTATTCTTACAGAGCAATAATATAGAGAATAAATGTAAAAAAAAGTAGAACTAGTAAAAAGACAAGAATTTTAATAGTGGTTCGGCTGTTAATAAAGCCTACATCCACTTTTTAACTTTCTATTAGTTGACTGCTATTACAAGTTGAATCAGATTATAATATGATTCAATCTTCTAAGTTAGATCAAGTCTTACAAGAGTTCACTGGAGAATCACAGCAAACCTCTATATAACTACTATATGGGAGGAGAAGAGTGAAGAATAATCTCCACCGAGTTCCAGTAGCCAGTCCAAAAGATTATGTTTATGTTGCAGATAGGATTGTATTTATAAGGGTTGGTAAGCACTTGGGCCAGAAGTTTAAGTGCAGAAGAGTTCGATTATTATGCCCAGTCATCACTGAAAATCTCAAATCAATCTAAGTCATTGCTATGGATCGGTAGCTGTCCATAGGGGTTGGATTGCTAGCTATCCATCAACTTAGCATATTTTTCTACCAGAAGCCTTTACATAGTGCTACGAAGAAGCTCAGAAATTTTGAGGGCGATCCGACCTATCTTGATGGATCGCTAGCTATCCATAGGGATGGATCACTAGCTATCTATCCACTTAGAATATTTTTGAGTGATCTTGGTTTGGCTGTCTTCTTATCTTCTATTTAAGTGCGCTTTTCAAATATCAAGTTGTTTGGAGTTCATTTGATCATCCGTCTTCATGGGTCATATGGTTTACAAGAATCATCCATAACTTGCCCAAAACTTTGACAAAATCAGAGGAAACTTTGTAGGTATACCCTAGAGGTTATCTAGGGCCTACCCTAAAAATATAAGGTGATGGGGCCCAATCTACATGAATCGCTAGCAATCCATATAGTTAGGTCGATCTAACCTTATCCAATCAAGCTCATTTTTTGTGAGTCCTTCTTTTATATCTTCCAAGTGTACTTTCAAAATTTTAAGTCAAACCGACTCTATGTGAGTTCTCTAGGCCCGTTTTAATTTTGCTGCTTTGGTCAAATGGCAGGTAAACAGCTTGAATCAGATAAGTCCTTGCTTCTTGAACTACGCCACTTGGAATGCTATGAAAGTTGGTATGTATTCTTAGAAGAGGTAGTAGATCATGATGCAAGAGGCTTTGACAACTCATGGTGCTTTCTTTTGGATCGCCAGTGATCCATGGATGGTGGATCACCAGCGATCAGTCTACTTAGTAGATTTTTGGCTTGTTTCTCTTATGTTCATTGGCTTTTTCTTTTAGATGCCTTGTTCAAGTTTCTGGCTTAGTCTGGATGTTCTAATTTTTGTTGAACTCTAATGGGTTAAAAACCCAATTAACACATTTGTAGTGAAATGCTATAAATGCGAGGGTTCGTCTCCTTAGTAATATAAGGTAAGTATTACGGTTAACTGAAGTCAAATCAAAGTCAAAGTCTCTGGCTAGAGCATTTTAATTAATAATAATTGTTATTATTGAACAAATGACTTTGTGTTTGGAATATAGAATTGAATATGGATAGTATTGAAATTTTGACCATTACCAAATTCCACAAGTCCAAAGCAATATAGTTTTGAAGAGAATTAGTATAAATAATAGTCACTGCTGGGAAAGTTATCTTCAGTGTGATAATTACCTTTCACTAAAGCTAAGAGATTATCTTTAAACCATGATAGATGCTCCTTGATTCCATTCGCAAATTAGATGGTGTTAGCTCCAAACTGCCGACCATCAATCAATCGAATTGAAGTGCTTTTGATATGATTTGAACTTGAAAAATATTTGGCGCTTGAATGTGTAATTCAACCTCCACCGTGGCTATAGCTAGAGTGATTCTCTAATTAAACTAAAATGAGGTGCTAGTGGAGTAAATAAAGGAATCATTAAAGGAGTAAAAAATGGATTGGATCCACTTTTCTCTATTTACTAATTCTTGCCTTTTCAAACTCAAAGTACTTAGCCATCAACTATACATGATCGGCCTCATCCTTGCATATTCATGACTAAAATTTGAACCTAATATATGGGCCTTGAAACCAATTCAAGCCCAAGCAATAATTGGAGCAATTAAATCTAACCTATATCGGTCAATATAGTTATAACTGTTATAGATACACTGTTTAAAATTTTCAACATGTCAAATAAAATTTTATAATTAATGTTTCATAAATATTAATTAATTTAACTTAATTTGTAACAACTATAAATTAGTTAAATCAATATCAAAGGTGTATTCAACATTTCGGGTGAGTGATTGTTAAGTGTAGTTTTGGCTAGTGATTAAAGTCGAACAATTCGAATATTAACCTTGACATGTCACTTAACAGGTGGTTTGATATTATAGCCAAATTTATCTACTTGGCTTCAGTAAAATCCAATTTTATTTATCATAGTTATTGCCCGTTAGTGATAATTTAACACTAATTATCTTCGTCAAAACTATATCACTTTGGACTTATGAAATTTGATAACAGTCAAAATTCCAATATCATCCACTATTCTATATTCTAAACACAAAGTCCTTGTTTTAATAATAGCAATTATTATTAACCAAAATACTATGGCTAGATATTTGACTTTGAGTTGATTTAGTTGACTGTGCTACTAACCTTATATAAATGAGGAGACAAATCCTCTCTTGAATAATACTTCACTTTCAATGCTTCCACTCGATCTGTAATGACCTGCTCATTGTAACACCCAAAATCAACGTTGAATGACAACATCTCACTCCTGAATACCATAAAAGACAATCCCTCTAGGTAAAATAAAAAAATGCTAAACATCATCCAGGCACAACGGTAGAATCTTATAGCAGAATGATGATATATAATATATTGAATAGATATGAGCAATGGGATAAACAATATATGAGAGACGGTACAAATGGAAGTAACCAATAAATGGATACCAATACAGAAAATCAAAATACGATATCTGATACAACAAGTCTTTTATATAAGTAGCTTATCTATCACGTATTACTACAACATCAAGTATATATCCAAAGTACCGTCTTTGCCTCCAAAGTACTCCAGCTATCCTAGAAGCATATTCCCAAAAGCACCCGACTCTCAAATTACTCAATCAAGTATCTAAGAGTTGTCATGACATATTCAGACAATGATAAAATGCAGGTCATACATAAAGCCTAGTGTGAGGGGAACAATCTGAAAGTATTGTACATTAAATCCATGTACAAGTATATAGGAAATTAGTGTAGTACAGCCGGTCCTCTCCATAAATGTGGCTCAGGGATGACCTGGACTGCTCTTGAACAAGTAAAGTAACCCCAATTCAAAAGTAGGGGTTCATACCATAACCAGCTCTTCTCCTGCATCAAAGAGTCAGGAAACCAATATAATGTAATTGAAACGTAATAACATTCTATGATAGAGTTAACCTAATGTATCACTGGATGAGTAATATATAAACATCCCTATATAAGTCTAACAACCAATGTTCAATAATGGTAATCAAACAACCAATAAAACATGCACAATCATAACAATAGCCAAGACCCAAAGAATAAGATGGTACATATCATTAATGATGGTTGGGGTTCGGTATGGAAACCAATTGATCAAACGATTCCCGTCAAACAAATGCATAACTTAATCACGGAACAATCAAAGAGGATTAAGGATCTTAAGCCTAATTTAACACCAGATGGAGGGGTGAATAGTGTTTAATGAATTCTACGACTTATATGAACTAAATTGAAATTATGACATAAATAAATGCAGAACTAAATCACAAAACAATCACAGAATCAAACACAGATGCAGAAAGTAAATAAATAGCAGTAAAGGGAAAGAACACACCGGATTTTATACTGGTTCGGAGTTACCCTACATCCATTCATGTACCAAGGCAAACCACCTCATACAGATTTTTATTAAACAAGTGTCGAGATTACACTCCTCAATTTATAAAGGCCTTGAGATACCCTCCTATCTCACGAGTTCAGGGAAAACTCTCTTGATTTACGGGTCACAAGATTACCCAATTGGTTTCCAAGGACAACCACACCTTATAGAGAGACTCGATAATGATTACAAATTGATCCTATAACTTTGAATAGCATTTTGATCTTCGATAGAGAACAGAGAATCAAACAAAAATGAAATTCTAATTTGATTCACTTGACAATTTGGTAGAATTTCGGCACGATCTTAAAAATATAATAATTATAGAACACGAATTTTGTGGAGAAGAAGAAGTGAAGAAAATATGAGAATTGTATATCAAAAATTTGTTTGAGAAGGCTATTTGCAGAGTACCAACTGTCATAACCATTCGTGAAGATATTTAAACGAAAAGAAACTTCTTTTGAAAATTGAAACCTTTGAAATCAACGGCCACCATGTCGACATAGGGTATCCCACGTTGTCGACATCCCCCTGTTAAAAATAATTTAAAATTTGTTTTGAAAATGGTATTTAAATGAAAACAAGATGAAATGATTCTGGAGTAAAATAAACTACTTTTACTGTGTTTTAAAACACAAAAACAAAGAATATTTTAAGGCTGAAACATCTTTTTGAAAATCATTTGAAAAGATAATTTTATGGCTAAAATATTTTGAAAAGCAGTTTTGAAAAACCATTTTGAAGTAGTTTTGCAAGCTTCTTCCTGCAGAATATCTCATCACATCAGGACTTGAGAACTTGTACAAATCGAGGATGTTCATGGGTTTGTAAGCCACTGTCATAGGTTTGTAAGCTACTGTCGTGGTTTTGTAAGCCACTAAGAACGTAGAAATGGGTTCCACACCAAATGAAATTCGGAATGAAGATTTCCATGCTATTATGAAGTTTTAACAAAAACTAGACACATATCTTAAAATCTTGATCTTACTCTAGAGTCTTCAATCCTGATTCTCGAGTCTTTATATTGATCAGTCTTCAGTAATCAATATCTACATATCTATATATCCTGCATATACATATCTATCTATATTATAGTGTTAGTATACATAGTGTTAGTATATATTTTATAATAATTTAGTTAAAAGGTTGCTGTCATCAAGACCAAAATCTCAATTCCTAACAATCTCCACCTTTTTTATGATGACAACCTATATTTATAAAATATATTTATTGTACCATAACTCCTCCTTTCTCCATGACTCCCCCTTACTCCAACCCAACTAATATTTTATAACTTCTCGCCCTTTGTCATCAACAAAAACTTCTAACTAATAAAATCCTTGAACTTGTTATAAGATAATCAACCATAACAAAATAGAGTAAACCATATATAAGTGTAATGAGTGCTAAGTGTGATCATAAGTGTAATCAAATAAAGCAATCATCAGCCAATCATATTTACAGTAATTATTCAATCCAAACATATATACAAACCATATCGAATAAGTTAAGTCAATCAAGTTTTAAAAACAAACCAATCAAATCAAACAAATAACATAAAGAATGACTAGACATTTCTTGGTACTTCCACCCATTCTTCTCCAAAGATAGGGTCTGCTTTAATGGCATCCCATTCTTCTTTATCTTTGTCGAGAGTGACTGGTAGAATTCCTCTGAGATCATCCTTGTTAAGGGCTGAGATCATCCAACGAAGGGTGTCGAAATGTTTCTCTTGCTTCTTGATCATCTGTATTTTACAAAATTCCAAGTGACGCTGATTACAAAGTATGAATGTAAGAATATTCTTGAAGGAAGTGAAAGTTTCTTCAAGATTATCACTTAGATTCTTAATCGGAGAAGCCATAATTCAAGAAATAGAAAGAACTATGAAAAAGAGTGGTTAAAGATGAAGTTTGACAATTTATTCTGGAAGAAACAGATATAAATATGGATAGAAAGTTGTTTGAAATGAATAGACATAAGTTAGTTACATGAATTTAAAATTTGAAAGTGTAACTAGTTTTTGCCCATTGGATGTCGACATGAGGGGATGGTGTATGTCGACATGCCTCTGCCTAAAGTGACATTTTGCTTTGTTTTGAATATTATTAACAAACCTATTAAGCCAAAATTTTATAACATAAAAACAAGCAATTAAATAGACAAGTGAACAAGAATAATAGGAAATGAATGATTTCATTAATAATTCTAGTTAACATTACATAAGATAATATAATATTAACTAAAATAAAGAAACTACAAAGATAGAACTTAAGATAACATGAACTAAAACTAGTTAGATGAAGATGAAGAAGATGATAGTCCAAGCTTTCTACTAATTTTCCCAAAGAACTTGTCGATTTTAGTGGAAATCTTATCCATTTTCTTACTTATTGATCTTTTAAGTGTATTTTGATTTTCCACTATAATTCTTTGATTATTGAGAATGGTCTTATTAGATGGATTGACGGGATTAGTTGGATATTCTATACTTTCTAAGGAGGTTTCTTGATCTTACTCTTCTACTTCTTCAATTTCCATTCCTTCCTCTTCCTCTTCTTCTTCCTCCTCCATTTCTTCCATTCCTTCATAAGCAAGTCTTTCTTCCTTTTTCGTAAGTGTATCATATGGTTGAACACTAATGGAATTTGCATAATGGAAATGTTTCCATGGTTGAACACTTTTTTAGTTATAAATTCTTCCCTTTTAAAATCAACTCCAAAGTAATTGAAAATCCGAGTAAGATAAATTTCATGGTAATATGTGTTTTCACCCATGGTAAAATTCTTGGGCCTTAGCTCATCCAAAATAACTCGAGCCCAATTGACATCATAATTTTCAAAGACTGCAAAAGGAGATTTGCAAACTTTCAAAGTCGGGTTGTTGTAGTTTCCCGATCTTGATATAAGAGTGTGTTGGATAAGAAGATTAATAATTCTTGCTTTGGGACGAAAATACCGATTTTTAAATTCAAAATCGTCATCCCCTTCAAAATGTGATGAAATGTCTCTCGATCATTTTCGTTGATTTGAAATTCGGAGAGATTCATTCTGGTATACTTGCATCCCAAAATATTTCCCTAAATTTCACAATCCAAAACAATTTGTGTTCCTTTAACACTACTCCAAATTTGTCCTTCTTCCCCATCATAAAAACCGCGATTCAAATGCGAATAAAACGACTTAACAAGGTCTAGAAACATACAAAATCATTTTGTTTATTATCAACTAAACTAAGAATACAACATTGTTGAAAAAGATTTTCAATTTCATAAGAAGGAAAATCTTCAAAAATAGAAAATTTTCCCATATGAATTTTACCAAAATTTGCATAGTTGATGTAAGCTTTGATAGCTTTTGGGTCATTAAAAAGAAAGTTTTTCACAGATTTTGGAAGCCTAATGGTGTTAGGAGTGCTTGAAGAGGCCATTGAAGAAGTTTGGGAGGAGTTGAAGATAATGAACATAAGTTTGACATTTGAAATGAAAGTGAAAAGTGATGATAAAGAGAGTGAGATGAATAGAGATTCTATGGTCATGTTCTATGGTCAAGAGGCATCTTTCTAGAGCATTAGAATTAGTCAAAAGGTGGAGGAAAATTCAAAAGTTTGAATTCAAATTTTGAAATCAAATTCTAAGGGGAACGTCGACATGGGGTATCCGGGTATGTCGACATGTGCCTATTTATTCAAAGGACAAGTGTCTAATCCTATTTTCTAATAACTATATATATTATATCATATATTCTAATTATATAATTCCTATGATAACATTAAAATATAATAATATTTAAATGTTAATAATTTAATATTTAAAATATTATTAAAATAATATTTTTTTTGAATTTGAAATTCAAATTTCAAGGGGTAAATTTGAACTTAAAATTCAAGGAATTTACTAAAATCAAGCAAATTAACAAGCATCCATTCAACCAAGAAAAAATTAAAAATAATGTAAATGCGTACCTATTTTTAGATCCATACTCCCATTGTCGTCGAATCCATGAATAGCAGTGAAATACAAAATTGAATTTTCCATCTTCTTTTCATCGTTACGGGATGATGAGTCTGAGTCATCAAGAATTGCCGTGTATGCTTTCTTTCTTTTCCTTGACGAATCATTGTTTGGAGGGAATAACTGTTTATCTAGATACAGATAGTCTTTTCTATAATGCCTGACTTGATTGTAATTGTAGCATCTATCATTGTTGATGTTCTCTGCATTATTTCTTGAATTCCTTTAATCATTTCTTTTGTAATTATTCATTTTTCTATATTTTAGGAATTTCTGACAGATTCTTGTCATGAAAGCAATCTCCTCATCACTATCTGGTTCTGAATTTTCAGTTGTTGCATAGAATGCTAATGGCTTCTTTCCTGTAGCCTTGTTTTCTCTTCTTCCTTGTAGTTGAACTTCATAAGACATCAGATTCCCAATCAATTCTTCTATTTTCATTAGGCTAATATCATTTGCTTCTTCGATTGCAAGTGTCTTTTGATCCTATTCTAGAGTGAGTGAGTTTAGAATTTTTCTGACTTGGTCTTCCTCCGAAAAGCTTTTTTCCAGTGCAATTAGTGAATGGACAATATCTTGAAATTGACAGTACACGTTGAAAATGGACTCGTTTGCAAGCATTTTAAATAATTGAAATTGATTAGTTAATATGGAAATTTTAGTCTATTTAACTTTGCTTGTTCCTTCATGAGTAACTTGCAAAGTTTTCCAGATTTCAAATGCAGACTTACAAACAAACACTCTATTAAACTCATTCCTATCTAATGAACAAAATAATATATTCATGGCCTTTGAGTTATTTTGTGCAACACCCTTTTGCTCATTAATCCACTGGACAAAATTGGTAGTTGGTTCAACATACCCAATTTATGTGATATTCCAAGTGTCTAATCCTACTGACTGTAAATAAATTTTCATTGTACAAGCCTGATATGCATAATTACTGCCACTAAAAAATGATGGTCTGACAATAGAAAACCATGAAAACCAATGCTCTGATACCAATTGAAAGGGACAGCGGATTACAGATCTTAAGGCTAATTTAACACTAGCGGGGGGGGGGTGAATAGTGTTTAATAAATTCTAAGACTTATATGAACTTAATTGAAATTATGACGCAAACAAATGCAGAACTTAGTCATAGAACAATCACAGAATCAAACACAGATGCAGAAAGTAAATAAAAAGCAGTGAAGGGAAAGAACACACTAGATTTTATACTGGTTCGGAGTTACCCTACATCCAGTCCTGTACTAAGGCAAACCACCTCATACAGATTTTTATTAAATCAGTGTCGAGATTACTCCTCAATTTATAAAGGCCTTGAAGTACCCTCCTGTCTCACGAGTCCGGGGCAAACTCTCTTGATTTATGGGCCACAAGATTACCCAATTGATTTCTAGGCACAACCACAGCTTATAGAGAGACTCAATGAAATTTTGATTAGAAATTGATCATATAACTCTGAATAGCACTTTGATCTTCGAGAGAGAACAGAGAATCAAATAAGAATGAAATTCTAATTTGATTCACTTGAGAATTTGGCAGGATTTTGGCACGATCTTTAAAATATAATAATTATAGAACATGGATTTGTGGAGAAGAAGTGAAGAAAATATGAGAATTGTATATTAAAAATTAGTTTGAGAAGGCTATTTATAGAGTACCAACTCTCATAACCATTCGTGAAGAAATTTAAACGAACAGACACTTTTTTTGAAAACTGAAACTTTCGAAATCAACGGCCACCATGTCGACATGGGGTATCCCATGATGTCGACATCCCCTTGTTAAAAATAATTTAAAATTTGTTTTGAAAATGGTATTGACATGAAAACAAGATAAAATGATTCTGGAGTAAAATAAACTAATTTTACTATGTTTTAAAACACAAAAACAAAGAATATTTTAAGGCTAAAACATCTTTTTGAAAATCATTTGAAAATATAATTTTAAGGCTAAAGTATTTTGAAAAGCAGTTTTGAAAATCATTTTGAAAAATCATTTTGAAGTAGTTTTGCAAGCTTCTTCCTGTAGAATATCTCATCACATCAAGACTCGAGAACTTGTACAAAACCAGGATGTTCGTGGGTTTGTAAACCACTTGTCGTAGTTTTGTAAGCTACTTGTCTTGGATTTATAAGCCACTAAGAATGTAGAAATGGGTTCCATCCCAAATGAAATTCGGAATGAAGATTTCCATTCTATTATGAAGATTTAACAAAAACTAGACACGTATCTTGAAATCTTGATCTTGATACTCTACAGTCTTCAATCTTGAGTCTTGAGTCTTTATACTAATCGGTCTTCAGTAGTCAATACCTGCACATCTATATATCCTGCATATACATATCTATCTAGATTATAATGTTAGTATATATAGTGCTAGTATATATTTTATAATAAGATAGTTAAAAAGGTTGTTATCATCAAAACCAACATCTCAGTTCCTAACACGTCTTAGCCTCCACGAGCGCTACGCAACAGTATATAACCTACTTTAGACTGGTGTTTCAGTCTCTCTCCGCCATAGCTCTAGGATCACGTCTGTAGGTTGTATCATCTCAATGGGATGGATTCCCTAGGTAGCATCTTTTACTCTCAGTTTCGATACTGACATACCAGAAACATATGTAAACACTAAATTTGCATACATCCTTTCCACATGGCTATACAATGCTAAAGTATTCTCGCTCCTGTGTGGGTTAATAAATAGTCCTAAATTTCCCTTAGCTGCCTTCATATAGTCAAATTAATCAACCAATTACATAATCTATTTATCTATCATTCAATTCTAATCTACAAGCAATTCAAGCAATTCAGCCAATTTAACTAATTAAAACAAGGACATGAAAAATTATACACTTCAATCATTAATCAACTTGTTATACCATACGGTAATTTGGGATATGATCCATCTATTAGCGTACTATATCCAAGCATAATATATTATTTATAAAATAACGGTAAGATTATAAATCATTTAAAAGCTTAATATTATTTAGTTATACAATTATAACTAAATATACTTTCACACTATTTTTATAAAATCATAACCATTTTTATAAAAATATCATTATATACTTAAAACTGATTTAAGTAATATATCTCACCCCATAATATTTTATAAATCCCTAAATCCTTTTATAAAATATTATATTTGCTTAAAAAACAATTTAAGCCACAATATACATAATTTATTAAATTAAATCAAGTAGGTCTCAATCATACTATTTTATAAAATCACATAAGCATTTTTTTTTAAATATCATATTTACTTAAAACTAATTCTTAAGTAACTACAACACTTAATTATCAAATTTAGTTAAGTGTAATTCCGTTTATCAAATTTATAAAATCATTCAATCATTTTTAAGTCTTTATGCTTATCTTAAATGTCATACTTCTAAATCCTAATTAGTGATAAAATATGTACTAATATTTCTATCACTAATTTAAACTACAAATTGGAGTTAAATTAATTTATAACCACGTTATAAATTAATATCAACCCTTCCAACTTTATTCAATATGAATATATATATATATATATATATATATATATTTGGAACCTAAATTAATCATTTACACTTTAACTAATCCAATCAAACAGGAAAATCGTTAAATAAATACCACAGCTGTCATCGACATTTACCTAGGATCTCGGTAACTATTCTATGTTGATAATAATCCATCCAAACATCATGTATCAATGAACTACATTAATCTACATCATTCTAATCATATAATGGTATACAAAAATACTAGGATTTTTACGATAATTAATTATAAAGTTATCGTTTCACTTACCTTGGCCATATTTTTCAATCGTCTAGATTGCAACAAAACCTGCTCATTGTGAATGTCACGACTCGAAATCCAATGTTCGAAAATTGGCATATAATACCTCACTTGTACTCGACTGTCGAAGATTCAAACATCGAATTCCTGTCGGATGGAGCTTATAACAACATTAGATGAGTATAAAACAGCGGAAACAAAATGAATATCATTCATTATATCACAGACAGAACATTATCATAATATCCACTGCAACATCAGAGTATCTTATACATATATCACAACTTCAAATAGAACATCATAATAGAACAACAAGTGATCATATACCAAAAAGTCTTCAAAGAAGTGAAGTGATAGCGAACTTCAAAAACTAAGCACCTTAAGGTCCAAAAGCTTTCAAAAATATCTCTAAGACAAAAGCCTCCAAAAACCGATAGCCTCTAACTCCAAAAAGACTTCAAAATCTAGCTAACACCAAAATACGGAAACCTACTCTAGGCTGACCGTGTGGAAATTATGGGCACCTAGAGTTTAGGAAGAAACAATAAACTTCGGGTCAGTCATGGGACTGGTATGAGTAAACAAAAACAATTGCTTTTAAATAAAACAAGATATATAAACGAAAATCCTGTATGATTTTGGAAAATGAAACTACCATAAGACCTTCTACCACACACACAATGCAATTGCAGAATTGGAGGAGATTTCTTCTTATGATAGTCAAATATGCTTGATACGAGAAAAATTCTTTAATAATATTACTAGTGCATAGTGTGAAAACATTTCGAAAATATAATATTAATCTTAGCCAGCATAGGTACCATTATACTACGCCTACTATAGCTGCCGCCTGTGGTGGCATGTTATACAAATTGTAATCGTAAAGGGCTCGTATTGTTTATTTGGATTTCAACCAAATGGTCAGGCTAAGGAACTTCCTACTGCCACATGGGTACGCCTCTGGAGGGACGTCCCGAGAACTTAACCAGTTCCCTGTCAACACAAGGCCGGGTTACCTCTGCAACTAGGTAACTACTACACGACTATGCCATTCCCCGGTCGTTTGCGACCTTTATCCAAGGTCCCTCTATCACAAAGCAACAACCACACAGTAAATGAGATTGTAGCAACCATATAGGTAAAGTATCTGGGCTCCATACCATGACACCACCTTTTTTCAGAAGGAAATGACATACCCTAAAGGGTGCGATCCTCATTACCTTGCCGCATCTTTCCTGTTTCGACCATTTCCGGGGTGTGAGGTCCGATGAGGTCTCGTCCACAAAGCTACGCTTTACACGAAAGCCATGCTTTGATTATAAATGATCAACAAATGATCATCAACAAACAGCGGCACTTAGCATGCCACACTACCAAATTGGGAGTATATCGCAGATAACCTTCAACTACATAACCTCTGAGCTCGTACGTATCAGAGAAAGGTTTTAAGCTAAGAGAATAAATTCTCCGCCACCAACAATATGTATTTGAAAGAAATCTGGTTTATATCCCAAAGCGTAGTGTCAGACACACAACCATACAAGTCTGTTCCGGGTTCGAACAGAACCGAAGGCACTTCGTCCAATAAAGGAAGAATCCCTCACAAGTTTGGGTATCCACAATTCCGATCGGACTCCCCATCACATGTGGAGATCTCTATACCGGAGCAACTCAGTGCAGAGACATTAGATAGGTTATCCTATCGTTTTCAAAGACACCCGGTCTTCATCACCGTCTTCAAATGCTATTAATTTTGTCGAATCACTATTCGAAATGGGTTATATGACACAAAGGTCCTCTCCCGGATAATCCGAATAGTGAGCGCTCAATTTTAAAACATGTGGATGTATCAATCACAAAGTTTCACATTCAGGATTCGGTGTGGGTTTCGGATAACTAACTGAAATCCAACTCCATGTCACATCGAAGTTTAAATGCCGTTTTATGACCAAAAGGGTTTTCACATACATATAGAAGCAAATCACGAATCATAGTTCAGCACAAAGCAATTCACATTGCACAGTATCACAATCACAAACAGAATATCAATCCAGTGCACAACATTTGGTAATGGTCAATCGTCTTCAATTAAGGTGAATGATTTAAGTTAATTAACCACATAATTATCTTTATTAATTATTTTAAATAAATGATTAATTATTCTTAACTAAGAATTAATTAAATCTTAATTAACTTTATTAACTAATTATTCTTTAATTAATTATTTTAATTTATTAATTCTTAATCGTTAATCAATTTAAATCTTAATTACTTTTATTAATTATTCTTTGATTAATTAATTATCAATTACAAGGTAATTACAAATCATTAGTTATTTAATCATTATAAATAAATTTTGTTTTTAAGTTGACACTTGAACATTGATTAACTTCTCAATTTTTATTAAGTTAAATGTAAAACAATTTTATTTAAAAATATAAATTTGAAATATCTTTGAACTTCATTAATTTCAAATAATCATTTCAATACCACATACTTCACCTTCCATTAACAAACTATCTTCGTTTTAAAAAGAATGGATCCAGAAAATTGTTTAAACTTATGTTTTCAAAAATTTCAAAATTAGAATTTGCTGTTTTCAATGTCCAACTCGAGGCCGTCTCGGGTCTGAAGAAATGCCCCCGCTTCGAGTTTTTACCCAGATCGACCCGAGTGTAATTTTTCCAACTAAAATTTTGTTTAAGTTTAGAATCGACCCGGGGCAACGCCAAATGACACGACCATGGCTTCGAGTATTCTCCCCCAAAACCCCGAGTAGTGCTTCGAGTCAAACATCACCTCCAAAAACGAACTACTGATACAAACGAAACCATGTGCAAGCTGCACACCATCCCTGTCGTCGCTGGTCGAAGCTACTACCGTCATCAGGTCGATGACTAAGTTCTCGACCCATCGAGCCACCGCAAAGCACGAACCATCGCCACGATCGAAAATGAGCTCCACGACCCGTTCTTCCTCGAAAACCATCACCAGAAAATGGCCTCGCCCTACCTCCTCTTACCATCAGCGGTCAACAAAACTCGACCGAAGCTTCGCCAGCATTAGACGCCACGATTGGCACTGGTGACATGAAGTCTGATCACCTAACGACGACGCAACACCTTATTTTTCAATTGCGAGCAGAAATGGGTTTTTAACCCTAATTCGATCTCGAATCAACAACGTAATGATTTATAAATTCAACCTATATTTTTCTGAGGATCTCAAACCCTCAAGCTAGCCATGACGACAAACTTGAGGCCCACAAACACTTAGTTCATTAGAATTCGACGAAACCTCACTTTTCTGATCAACTACAATTTCTCAGTAAAAACTTTATGAAAAATTTAGATTTTACTTTCAAAAGACATTATTTTTAGTGGTAATTCAGATAGCATTACTGAAATTAAAATTTATGATGTTCGAATTCCTGCATAATTTAAATTGTGAATGTGTTTTCACATTTTCCAGAAAAGAAACTAATTACTTTGCTTCGATTTATTATTGAAACATAATGCATGTTTAAACAACGCTCTAATTTGTTTAGATTCTAATTTCAGAAGGGAATAGAGAGAGATTTTGAATCTAGCATAAGTTTACTCTGTAAACCAGAGGCTAAGAAGAACAGGGATGAAACCCTGAGTATAAAACATTTCCAGGCAAAAACACAAGCACACAATTTATTCACATGCAAGGGCTTTTCAACATCAATTCAGGCATACATATAACAACAAATAATTGGGTTAAACAGAAGTTCACTAACCTGACACAGTTTGAACAAAAAGCTCCTGACTGTTTAAAAAAATAAGGATGAAAGCCTGGGTTTTCTATTTTAATCTTGAAGTTTAAATCTGCAACTTGTAAATATAAATCTTTGGTTATCCTTTGTTGTATTTGTTTTTTTAATTCATTAATAACAAACAATATTCAAGCTTACTTACAGTTTTGAATTTCTTATGTAACAGAATAGGGTCTGCGGCTTGAACCCAGAAATTTATTTAGCCTTTAAACTTGATTTTTTTCCTGCAACTGATTGATATAATTTGCTTAAATTCTTGCTTTATTACTAATTTACAAATTCAAATTCAAATTTTTTATAAAAGAAAAGTCCACTTGCCTTAATTTACTTCAGAGAATCCCTGCACTGTTTCTGGCCAAAACTGAAGCTGTGTTTATACTAGTCTGCAGTTTGAATTTGTTTGTGTTAAAACTTGATTTTGAAATTACAAATTCACTTAACTATGAAGTTTAAAGTTTACCTGAGAGATGGAATTTAAAAACTACTACTTGATGTTTAAGAAGATCTTCATATTTCTAACTTTGAATCCAAGAAAATGTTGCAGCTTTTTGATTTTCTTATTATCATTTTTCTTTGGGCGTTTGAGATTTGTGATGCTCAAATCTTTTTTTACTGTTCTTTCAGAAATCTGAGAGGCTAAATAATTGAAACAAGGAAGCTGAAATTTTATTAGATTTTAAATTTTATTATTATTTTCAATCAACTATATTGAATGCCACTTGTTAAAAACAATCATGAGATCTCAACACTTGTTAATTTTTACTCCATCCCCCATATGCATGTTTAAAACTTGTAATTTTACAAAGACAAAAGAATTTTTTTTAAAATGAAGTTCATATCATATTCGCTTTTATAAATAATTATCCCCCTTATTCATTTGTGTGTATAAATATATATACATTGTTAAAAGAAGAAATGTGTTAACCAACCTTTACATTATATAAATTACACCTTTATGATTTTAAATGCCAATTATTGTTCTAAAACATTTATTTTAAATTTAAATTCAAATTCCAATTCAAACTTGAAATAAAAATCCATTTATATACTCATACATATACTTGTACAATCTAAATTCAAATTCAATATATACATTCCAAACTACTCATATATGCATTATATACATATATACATATATATATATATATATATATAAAATCTAAATGCAAATTATTTTTAAAACATTCATTATTTCAAAATTTTAAACTTAAAAGAAATTGGAATTTTATTCGTACAAATTATCACTTATTTTATTTGTTTGAAATTTTTCAATTTATTTTCAAATTAAATTCCAAAAGTTTAAATATGTTACCAATTTAAAATGATAAATTTTGGGATGTTACAGATATCCCCCCTTAAGAAAATTTCTTCCTCGAAATTTGAAAGTGAGAGAAAAAACAAACAAAGAATATCGAATTCAGAAAAAGATAGAGAAATGGCTTACCAGTTTAAGCCAAGATATCCACTCTGCAATTGGGATATGATTTCTGCATATTATCTTATGTTTCCCAACTGCAGTCCTTTAAATCGCCACTCCACTGAACTTTAACTAGTTCCACAACTTTGTTCCTCAATTGCTTTTCATCTCGATCTACAATCTTTATCGGTTCTCTTTTAGCTATTAAATTGGGAGTGATGTCGAGATCCTGTTGAGCAGCTTCTTCAATAATACTATCTGGATCGTGCACATACTTCTGAAGGTTAGAAATGTGGAACACATCATACACGCCAGATAATCGGCTAGGCAACTGCACTCGATAGGCTAAAGAACTGATCCTCTCCAGAATAGGAAAAGGACCAATATACTATGGTGCCAGCATACCGGTCTTCCCAAACCTTAATACACCTCGCATTGGAGATAATTTGAGAAAGATAGAATCTCCAATCTGAAATTCCAAATCCCTTCTTCTGTGATCATAATAACTCTTTTGACGACTTTGAGCCATCCTCAATTTCTTCCTTATAATATCAACTTTCTCTGTGGCTTCTTTAATCATATCCGGTCCAAGAACGAGTCTATCACCTGCCTCACCAACATGCCGGTGATTGACACGGACGACCATATAGAGCTTCAAAAGGAGACATCTCTATATTGGCCTGTTAGCTATTGTTATAAGAGAACTGGACCAGATGCAAATGGTCCTGCCAAGAACCACCAAAATTAAGTATACAAGCGCGTAATAGGTCTTCTAAGATTCGGTTAATCCTCTCAGTCTGCCCATCAGACTGTGGGTGATAAGCAGTGATGAAATTCAGTTTTTTCCCAATGCATCTTGAAATGCCTCCCAAAATCTACTAGTGAAGATCGGATAACGATCACTCACTATGTTGTTAGGAATGCCATGGAGACGGACAATTTCTTTCACATATAACTCTGTTAAACTTGTTGTCGTGTGGGTAGATTTCACTGGCAAGAAGTGGGCTGTCTTGGTCAAACGGTCCACAATAACCTAAATTGCTTCATTGCCTTTCCGAGTACGAGGAAACCCGTCGATAAAATCCATCGATACTTGGTCCAATTTCCACTTGGGTACCTCAAAAGGCTGAAGTAAACCCGCTATTTTCTTTTGATCGCTTTTGATTTGTTGGCAAGTAGCACAGCGTCTCACATATATAGATATGTCCCTTTTCATCATCTTCCACCAGAAAGTTCTTTTGATATCACGATACATTTTATTGACTCCTGGATGTATGGAAAGCTTATATTTGTGACATTCATCTAAAACTTCACGTTTCAGATCAGGGATGTTTGGAACACATATTCTTTCTTTCAATCTTATAACTTTATTGTCGTCGACTTCAAAACTAGTATTTTCACCACGACGCATTTTCTTATAAATTTGATGAAGGAATTTATCTTCTTTTTGTTTGCTGGTGACTTTCTCAAGAAGAGTAGGAGCAATGACAAGGTGAGCAAGAATAGCATGCTTTCTACTCAAGACATCGGCAACTACATTGGCTTTTCCAAGCTTATATAGAATGTCTAAGTCATAAGATGCCAGAAATTCCAACCAACGTTGTTGTCACAAATTTAAATCTTTTTGGGTGAAGAGATATTTCAAAGATTTGTGGTCTGTGAATAATTAAAAATTTTCACCTAAAGAAAGAGAGTTCAATAAGTATATTGTTAAGTTAAATTAAATTCATAAATTGTTAGGAAAGCTAAAAAAGATTCTTACCCACAAGATAATCTTGCCATATTTTCAAAGCGAAGATAACAGCTAAAAGCTCCAAATCATGAGTTGGGTAATTTCTTTCATGTGGACGTAATTGTCTACTCGCGTAGGCAATTACCTTTCCATTATGCATTAATACTGCACTGAAACCATCACCACAAGCATCGGTATAAACAGATAAACCCTGGTTCCCGTTGATAATAGCGAGAACAGGAGCGGTGTTTAATCTCTTCTTCAACTCCTGAAAAGCTTCATCACATTTTGGAGTCCAATTGAATTTTGCATTCTTCATTGTTAGCTTTGTCAATGGACTAGCTTTCTTTGAAAAGTCCTGAACAAACTTCCGATAATAACTTGCTAAACCCAAAAAGCTTCGAACTTCTTTTGGTGTAGTGGGTTTCCTCTAATCAAGAATAGTGGAAATTTTGCTAGGATCAACAGAAAACCCTTCTTCATTAACAATATGGCCGAGAAGTTTAACTTCTTTAACCCAAAAATGGCACTTGAAAAACTTTGCAAATAGAATATTTCTCCTCAATATCTCCAAAACGATTCTAAGATGCTCGGCATGCTCCTCCTCAGTCATGGAATAGACCAAAATATCGTCAATAAACACGAGCACAAATTTTTCAATACTTCCCGAAGCACACGAGTTATAAGATCTACGAAGTATGCTGGAGCATTGGTTAGCCCGAAGGGCATGATTAACCATTCGTAGAACATATTAGGACCCCTGAAAGCGGTCAAATGAACACAATCTTCGGTGATTCGTAGTTGTTGGAATCCCTGGGCTAAATACATCTTCGAAAAGAAACAAGCGCCGTGCAATTGATCAAATAGATCATCAATTCTAGGTAGTGAAAATTTATTCTTGAGAGTCAGCTTATTGAGATAGCGGTAGTCCATACACAATCTCAAAGATCCGTCCGATTTAGCAACAAACACGACGGCTGAACCTCATTCAGAAACACTAGGACGAACTAACCCTTTCTCTAGCAAATAATTGGTTTGCTTGACTAATTCAAACCTTTCCCTGGGTGCCATCCTACGACTTGCGTGAATGACTAGACGAGCATTGGGTACTAGGTCAATTTTGGATTCTATTTCTCGATGTGGAGGTAAGGATTTCACTTCTTCAAACACATCTGAAAAATCTCTAACAATGGGTATAGACTCCATACCGGTTTCGGGATAACCCAAATTATACATCAACCCTTCCCTTTTAGGACTAGGGTCCTCATAAGAAATCTCAATAAAATCTCCGAATTCGGTTTTGATTGAAATCAATCGATTATTGCAATCCAATTTGGATTCATATTTTTCTAGCCAATCCATTCCGAGTAAGACTTCAAACTCGTTAAAATCAAGGATAAAGAGACCGATAGGGAATTGGTAACAAGAATATGAGATAGGAACGTCTCTACATCGAAGACAAAGGTTTGTGGGACCTCTAACCGGATTCTTTACGCATATTGGCTCATCAATAAAATCAAGTTCAAGATTGATTTCATTTATAGCTTGCTGAGAGATAAAACTGTATGTAGCGCCCTTGTCAAAAAAAAACTCTAACAATGCTATCATAAATAGTGAGATTACCTTCCAGAACTCCTTTCCCCTTTTCTGCTTTGGAAGATGCAGGTTGGTCTTTGATTGTGTACACCTTGGCTGTCTGAGCTTGCTTCATGACTGGGTAGTCTTTTACTTCGTGTCCCAATCTCTGACAATAATAACATTTCCTGGGCTTCGCTTGTACGGATTGATCTCTCTTTGCCTTCTTGCAGCTATTTGAGTAGTGGCCTTTTTCTAGACAATTGAAGCAAGTAACATTCCCTGCCGAGCTTCCCTGATTTCTCTTCTTCTTCTCCTTACCTTGCCATGGTTTCTTGCCTCTAAATTTCCTCTTCTTCCAATTTTGATTGCTCGAATTTCCTCTCTCTACCGGGGCTTCTTGTATATCAAGTGTAGCATATCTGTACCCCATATCAATCAAATCTGAAAAGGATTCTTTGACGTGGCCATTCATCCTTTCATGGAACTTCTTATTCATCCCATGAATGAACATTTCATTCTTCTTTAAAGGTGTATTCGCCAATTCTGGACCGAAACGAGACAATTCATTGAATTTGTTTAGATACTTCCCGAATGACAAACTCCCCTGCTTTAAGTCCATGAATTCCTGATACATTAGAGAAATCCCAGCTGATGGCATATAGCGCTTCTCAAATACTTCTTTAAATCTCTCCCAAGTAAATTCGTCTTCTGGCTCATCTACAGTGATTGTCTCTCACCAAGCTAAGGCTTCCTCTTGAGGTTGCCAAGAAGCTATGAGTCGCATCTGATCGTCTTGCAGTTTTAACCCTTTAAAGATTTTTTCACATGATCTGATCCATGCTTGGGCCTCAACAATCGACACCTTGCCGGTGAACAGCTTACCACCAAGCCTTAAGAAACTCCTATATAAATCAGCCAGATTCGGCTGATGCTGAGTAGATAAAGCCGCTTCTGCTGTTGGGGGAACTTGGCTAGGTGCTATGGCATTTCCTCGCCCCCCAGTTCTTCCTCTTCGTTCGCTCATCCTTACTATCTGTAATTAGTAAGAAAATTGATTTAGATATTCGGATGAGATATCTTAAGGAATATCAACGGTTAAAGGAAACGGACTAAGAAAATTTAGGGTTTCGGTCTCGGTTATACTCATTCTAGGGTATACTTTACCCTATCTCTAATGAGCCATCTAATGTGTCATACTATGTCGCTAAAGTTCTTACTCAACCTTTAGCTCTGATACCACATGTCACGACCCGAAATCCAATGTTCGAAAATTGGCATCAAATACCTCACTTGTACTCGACTGCCGAAGATTCAAACATCGAACTCCAGTCGGATGGAGCTTATAACAACATTAGATGAGTATAAAACAGCGGAAACAAAATGAATATCATGCATTACATCACAAATACAACATCATCATAATATCCATTACAACATCAGAGTATCTTATATATATATATATATATCATAACTTCAAATAGAACATCATAATAGAACAACAAGTGATCATATGCCAAAAAGTCTTCAAAGAAGTGAAGTGATGGCGAACTTCCAAAACTAAGCACCTTGAGGTCCAAAAGCTTTCAAAAATATCTCAAATACAAAAGCCTCCAAAAACCGATAGCCTCTAACTCCAAAAAGACTTCAAAATCCAGCTAACACCAAAACACGGAAACCTGCTACTAGGCTGCCCGTGTGGAAATTATGGGCACCCAGAGTTTAGGAAGAAACAATAAACTCCGGGTCATTCATGGGACTGGTATGAGTAAACAAAAAAAGTTGCTTTTAAATAAAGCTAGATTTATAAAAGAAAAACTGGTATGCTTTTGGAAAATGAAACTACCATAAGACCTCCCGCCACACACACAATGCAATCGCAGAATTGGAGGAGATTTCTTCTTATGATAGTCAAATATGCTTGATACGAGAAAAATTCTTTGACATTATTACTAGTGCATAGTGTCAAAACATTTCGAAAATATAATATTAATCTTAGCCAGCATAGGTACCATTATGCTATGCCTATTATAGCGGCCACCTGAGGTGGCAGGTTATACAAATTACAATCGTAAAGGGCTCGTATTGTTTCTTTGGATTTCCAACAAATGGTCAGGCTAAGGAACTTCCTACTGCCACATGGGTACGCCTCTGGAGGGACGTCCCAAGAACTTAACCAGTTCACTTCCAACACAAGGCCGGGTTATCTCTGTAACTAGGTAACTACTACACGACTATGCCATTCCCCGGTTGTTTGCGGCCTTTATTCGAGGGCACTCTATCACAAAGCAACAACCACACGGTAAATGAGATTGTGGCAACCTCATAGGTAAAGTATCTGGGCTCCATACCATGATATCACCTTTTTCCAGAAGAAAATGACATACCCTAAAGGGTGAGACCCTCATAATCTTGCCGCATCTTTCCTGTTTCGACCATTTCCGGGGTGTGAGGCCCGATGAGGTCTGTCCATAAAGCTACGCTTTACACGAAAGCCATGCTTTGATCATAAATGATCAACAAATGATCATCAACACACAGCAGCACTTAGCATGCCAAGCTACCAAATTGGGAGTATATCGCAGATAACCTTCAACTGCATAGCCTCTGAGCTCGTACATCTCAGAGAAGGGTGTTAAGCTAAGAGAATAAATTCTCCCCCACCAACAGATATGTATTTGAAAGAAATCTACTTTATATCTCAAAGTGTAGTGTCAGAACACAACCATACAAGTCTGTTCCGGGTTCGAACAGAACCGAAGGCACTTCATCCAATAAAGGAAGAAACCCTTGCAAGTCCGGGTATCCACAATTCCGATCGGACTTCCCATCACCTGTGGCGATCTCTCTACCGGAGCAACTCAGTGCAGAGACATTCGATAGGTTATCCTATCGTTTTCGAAAACATCCGGTAACCGTCTTCAAATGCTATTAATTTCGTCGAATCACTATTCGAAATGGGTTATATGACACAAAGGTCCTCTCCAGGCTAATCCGAATAGTGAGCGCTCAATTTTAAAATACGTGGATGTATCAATCACAAAGGTTCACATTCAGGGTTCGATGTGGGTTTTGGATAACTAACTGAAATCCGACTCCCTGTCGCATCGAAGTTTAAATGTCATTTTACGGGAAAAAGGGTTTTCACATACATACAGAAGAAAATCACGAATCACACTTCAGCACAAAGCAATTCACATTGCACCGTATCACAATCACAAACAGAATATCAATCTAGTGCACAACATTTGGTAATGGTCAATCATCTTCAATTAAGGTGAATGATTTAAGTGAATTAACCACATAATTATCTTTATTAATTATTTTAAATCAATGATTAATTATTCTTAACTATGAATTAATTATATCTTAATTAACTTTATTGATTTATTATTCTTTAATTAATTATTTTAATTTATTATTTCTTAATCGTTAATCAATTTAAATCTTAATTACTTTTATTAATTATTCATTGATTGATTAATTATCAATTACAAGGAAATTACAAATCATTAATTATTTAATCATTATAAATAAAATTTGTTTCTAAGTTAACACTTAAATATTTGATTACATCTCAATTTTTATTAAGATAAATGTAAAACAATTTTATTTAAAAATATAAATTTGAAATATCTTTGAACTTCATTAATTTCAAATAATCATTTCAATACCACATACTTTACCTTCCATTAATAAACTATCTTCATTTTAAAAAGAATGGATTCAGAAAATTGTTTAAACTTATGTTTTCAAAAATTTCAAAATTGGAATTTGCGGTTTTCAACGTCCAACCCGAGGCCGTCTCGAGTCGTCCCCGAGAAGTAATGCCCCCGCTTTGAGTTTTTACCCAGATCGACCCGAGTGTAATTTTTCCAACTAAAATTTTGTTTAAGTTTAGAATCGACCCGGTGCAACGCCAAATGACACGACCATGGCTTCGAGTCTTCACCCCCAAAACCCCGAGTAGTGCTACGAGTTAAACATCACCCCATCCCAAAAATGAACTACTGATACAAACGAAACCGTGTGCAAGCTGCACACCGTCCCGGTCGTCGCTGGTCAAAGCTACGACTGTCATCAGGTCGATGACTAAATTCTCGACCCATCGAACCACCCCAAAGCACGAACCATCGCCACGATCGAAATTGAGCTCCATGACCCATTCTTCCTCGAAAACCATCACCAGAAAATGGCATCGCCCTACCTCCTCTGGCCATCAGCGGTCACCAAAACTCGACCGAAGCTTTGCCAACGTTAGATGCCATGATTGGCACTGGTGACATGAAGTCCGATCACCTAACGATGACGCGGCACCTTCTTTTTCAATTGCGAGCAGAAATGGGTTTTTAACCCTAATTCGATCTCGAATCAACAATGTAATGATTTATAAATTCAACCTATGCTTTTCTAAGGATATCAAACTCTCAAGCTAGTTGTGATGACAAACTCGAGGCCCACAAACGCTTAGTTCATCAAAATTTGACGAAACCTCACTTTTCTAATCAACTACAATTTCTCAGTAAAAACTTTATGAAAAATTTAGATTTTACTTTCAAAAATCATTATTTTCAGTGGTAATTCAGATAGCATTACTGAAATTAAAATTTATTGCAGCGATCCTGACTCGGCCTTCGAAAATCAGCACCGAATATGTTACCTATATTCAAATATTGGAGATTCAAATGCCGAATCTGGCCCGCCGGAGCTTATAACACCTTTAAGTACAATACAGCGGAAGGAAAGAATATCAATATGTATAACATTGATACAATGACAGATATAATATCTGATATAATATGATACAACAAAGTGTTACAACAGATATCAATACTATCAGAGATACAAGACACAATGGAAAGAATAATGATAACACCAACAGCAGAAAGAATATCTTTAATAGAATGCATCTCCAAATCCAATACTCCAATCCAAAGCTATCTCGAACTAACATCACGTTTCACCTAGACAAGAAGGTCTCTTCGTGATCCAAGGACTGGACTAACTCCAGATAATCTACTAGACCCGACTATCTGAAAAACCCAACTCTAGACAGCCCGTGTGGAAAAATTATGGGCACCCAGAGTTCAGGAAAGGAACAATAAACTCCGAGTCAGTCATGGGACTGGTATGAGTAATAAAAACAGTTGGTCTTCAAAACAAACAAAAAGAGAATTTAAATTGAAATCCGCAATGCTTTGAGAAAAATGAAACTACCATAAGGCATCCCATCGCACACACCATGCAAAAGCAGAATTGGAGGAGATTTCTCCTTATGATAGTCAAACATGTTTGATACGAGAAAATTTCAGTTCAATATTATTATTAGTGCATAGTGTAGAAAATATTTCGAAAGTATAATATTAATCTTAGCCAGCATAGGCGTTTCACACTTATGCCTACTATAGCTACCATGTTCAATAGCAGGTTACCACCACATTTCGTGGCAGGTAATACAACTAAAACCGTACAGGGCGCGTATTGTTTTGATTGGATTTTCCAACAAATGGTCGGGCTGAGGAACTTCGCACTGTCCATGGGTACACCTCTGGCGGAACGTCCCGAGAACCTAACTGGATCTCTGCCAACACAAGGTCGGGTTACCTCTGTAACTAGGTAACTACTACTCGAGCATGCCATCCCTCGGTCCTTTGGGACCTTATCCTAGGCGCCTCTAAACCACAAAGCAACAACCATACAGAAATGAGATTGGAGCCCACCACATAGGTAAATATCAGGGCTCCATACCATGATACTACCCTTTACCAGAAGGGAATGACACACCCTAAAGGGCGTGATCCTCATAACATTGCCGCATCTTTCCTGTTTCGACCATTTTCGGGGTGTGAGGTCCTGATGCAGTCTTGTCCACAAAGCTACGCTTCATACAGAAGCCATGCTCTGATCACAAATGATCAACAAATGATCATCAACACATAGCAGCACTCAGCATGCGACACTACCAAATTGGGAATATATCGCTGGTAACCTTCAACTACGTAACCTCTGAGCTCATACGTCTCAGAGAAGGGTGAGAATAAATTCTCCGCCACCAACATATATGTATTTGAAAGAACTTTAAATCTCAAAGTGTAGTGTCAGACATACAACCATACAAGTCCGTCCCGGGTTCGAACAGAACCGAAGGCACTTCGTCCAATAAAGGAAGAAGCCCTTGCAAATCCGGGTATTCACAATCTCAATTGGACTTTCCATCACTAAGGGAATCTCTATACCGTAGCTACTCGGTGCAGAGACAATCGATAGGTTATCCTATCATTCTCCCAAAACACCTGGTCTTCAACACCGGTCTTCCAGTGCAATCCATAACGTCGTATCACTATTCGGAATGGGTTATATGACACAAGGTCCTCTCCTGGCCAAACCGAATAATGAGCGCAATATTTAAAAATATATAGTTATGGTATTTCAGTTAAGTCACAACTTCACCGAAAACCAAAACTTTTCTTCAAATGGTTTAACAAATTTACCATTTCAAATCTTTAAACAAAAAGATTTATTTCACGACGTTCATCTAGTTTCACAAAGATCCATTTATGGATTTCAAAAAAATTCCCTTTTCAATTGGGTTAACTCATTAAATCCTTAAATCAAAGATTTAACTTACAGCCTTCAAACCGTTTCCAAAGATCTATTCATAACTTTGAAAACCATTTACATTTTAGACTTGAAATCCTTTTAACACAATTTGGAAGTTCATTTCTTATATGAAAGCTTTTCTTATTTGAAAACAAACAGTTTTCGTTTCGAAAGAATCCAATTATATTTACACGAGTTAGAGCCTTTGAATTTAAATTCCAATTCCCAAATTAATACCTTTAAAATGGTTTAACCCATATAAACTTGTATAACATCTTTAATTTCTAGTTTCAAATCATAGAATTCAGTTTCAAATATTGAATTCAAATTTAAATCAAATTATTTAAATTTCAAAACTTTATCAAGTTATTCAAAAATAAATTTTATCTTGAAACTTCATTTCAAAAGCTTTTCATATTTAACCCGATTCCATTTCCAAACCGTTTGAATTCAAATTGTCTACTCATTTAAAAAATCTATAACTTAATCGATTTCTCGTGAAATCCATATTTGTGTGTGTATAGTGTGGTCTAGGGGTTCAACACAATAGTGCAACAACATCATCATCACAGACCAAAACACAGAATATAGTTGATAAGCGGTATAAACTATAACGCTTATCTTTCATTCACAGATTCACATATAATATACAAATGTATCACAAATAAATGAATAAAATACACAGCTCAATCCACAGAACAAAATATCACAGATCAGATAGGATAATCAATTTAAGGCATCTCATACACTACAATCATTCATAAGTAAGGTCAAGCATTCAATAATTGTTTATAAGCAGGATTAATTAATTGTTTGATCCTAATTAATTCAATTTATTTCCAATTAAATTAATTAGTTATGAATTAATTATCCAATCCTGATTTATTAATTACAAATCATTTGATATAAATTAATTAATCAATTACCTTAATTAATTAAATTATTCTTAATTAATCACATTAATGAAATTAACTTCTAAAACCGATTATATAATTAATTAACCCCTTAATTAATTATTTTAAGAAATTAGACCTTTAATTACTTACCATAAAGTAATTGCACTTACACAATTTCATAAATGATTATCATTATTTAATTAATCTAATTAGTTGCTAAAATTAATCACATTAATTAATTATTTAAATAATCTTAGTTAGTGACCTTTATTAACCAATAATAATTCTTTAATTACTTTCTTAATTAATCTCTAATTATAAATTAGTCTAAATCATTAATTTATAAATTAAATAAATAAGTCATTCCTTAATTATCTTATTCATTAAATCATTTTAATACCTTAATTATCTCTAAGGTAATCCGTTTCTTTATTAATGACTTCATTAACATTAAAGTGTATCTAAAACATTACACTTCTAAATTTAGATTCAAAATTCATTTTGAATTTAAGACTCAAAATGATTAAACGTTAACTAAATTTAAAATCAACTTATAAACCTATATAAGAAAATTTCTAACTAATTTACTTAAATTTTTATTTAAAAATTTAAGCTTTAAAATACATTACTTTTTAAACTTGCAAATTCAAGCTAAAACAAATTATTTAACTTTTCGTTGAACTTTTTTTTTATAAAAGAACTTAATCAAGTCCAATTCAAATATTTATTTAAAAACAAATAACTTTAAAAAGCTATTGATTTAAACTTGTTTAAAACATTAAGATTTAAAATCTGATTCAAATTCCCAGATCTGGATTCAAAGAGACTTGAATCCACTAATTTAAACATTTATTTTAAACCTTTGATTTAAATCTTGATTTTAAATTCTTGATTTAAAATCCAAATTTCATTTTAAAAACTTTAAGATTCAAAGTTTCATTTGAATCTAAACTTCATACTAGATTTAAACTTTGTGTACATCTAGCTTACAAATTTAAAATCATTTAAATTTGTTTTAAATTTAAATTTGCAGACAGGTTTACAAAAACCTTTACAAACCAAACTAACCCGAGGCAACTCATGTTTGCTTCGAGTTAAAACCTAATTTACTTAGAGTAAACTACTCGAATAGCTCGAGTAAATTTCGAGTTCAAACCTTCTGCACAAACCAAAGTTCATCAGAACTTTCAAACGCACGGTGCACATGCACCGTGACTCTGGACATCTCCGGCCACCTCCTACACTTGCTTCACATAGCCGATCATCATCACAAATGATCACGACCCCCAGAAATCATCACATTAGCTCGAATCAAAATCGAGTAGCTAAATCAAAACCTGGAACTCAGACAAAACCCCAAACCCAAAACCTGTCAACGCCACTTCCTCGAAACTCCGACCACCTGAGAGCCATCGCCATCGGCCATAGCTTCGACTACACCCAAGTTATCACCTCCCGAAAGTATGTGCAACTCGATGCACGAGAGGAGACGCGACGATCATTCTTTCGACCTCCTCAAAATTTAGGTTTAGAAATAAAAACTCCTCGCCGACACCACCACGTTCGTCTGACCACCACCACTGCATTTTTCCTACGAACCCCGTTCGTCCCTCCATCACCAGACAAAATCTCGACCACTACAAGTCAGTGGTTCGCCAGAAATCATCAGAACAATGAAACATACACAAACCCAAACTGCTCCTTTATCTTTGATCTAAAAATTATGATTTAAGCTTTAAAAATCGAGTTAAAGCATACGAATTCGATTTGCATACCTGAATTCGAGAATTGAGAAGTTTAAATTTTAACTCTTTAAAAGCTATGCTAAAGTTACTTGCTTTCCAGAGACTTCAACGGATTATTTTAACTTCAATATATTTATAAACTTTAGTTCATGATCAAACAAACAATATTTGTTTATATTGTACATTCTAACTGTTATTAGATCAAGAGAAATAGATTTGTTTGCATATTTGGGTTTGGAAAAACAAGAACAGAGCCATCTCAAATTTTGCACAGGTATACACACATTCACATATTCACACAGGAACAATTTCAACATATATGATTTCCAGATATAAACTTGCTACTGATTCATATATTTAGGTTTTTTAAAAATGAATGTTACCCACCTTGTTTTCAGGAGAAAGAACAAAGTACTTCTTCAATTTTTTTGACACAGGCTTGAAATTTGCCGGCTGAAAATTCCCTCTCTTGATCTCTGATTTAAATTGATCCAAATAGCTGTTTAAATTGAATTTTGTTTGTTTATGTTTGAGTTGTTGCTTTCCTCAGTTTTACTCAGCTCTGGATGAACGAACTAAAAATAAAGAAGTTGATTGATATTAAAGAAAGCTTTATAGGTTGATTTATTATTTGTGTTTGTACAACAGGGGGACATTGTTTTGTACAAATAAAAATCAGAGATTTTTTTTTCTTAATATGGTGGCTGATAGGTGATAGTTTGTGTGCCAAGCATTGATTATATTTGTCTTGTTTTATATTTGAGCATATATTGCTCTCCTTAGTTACAGCCTATCCTGTTGTATTCACAACTTGACATGTTTTACTTTAGTGTTTATGTTTTATTAGTATTATTATTTTCCTAACTATACTTGAATATACATCTTCCTTTGCAAGCTTCATGGATATTTTATATTTTCTTTATTCATACTTGAATATATTATTGTCTTCTTGCTTTGCAATATAAATGAATTTCTATAGTTATTAAATTTTTCTAATATATTCACTTTATATTTTAATTTACATTATATATATCTATTTCTATTTCTAATTTAAATATTTATTTTTAACTTAAATTCTTATTGTCCTGCTCCTCTATATACATATATTTTTATATTTAATTTATTTTACATTTTGCATTCATATATATATATATATATATATATAACTTTTAAAGAAATCGTTTTTAAATCTTAATTATACTTCAATAAAATAAACACACATATTTTTATTCGAATTTGAGGAAACCCAAATCAATTTACGAATTAATTTCACAATTTTTATTCAAAAATTAAATTAATTAGCAGTTTAAACTCAATAAAAATCTGGGATCGTTACAGATTCCCCCCTTAAAGAAATTTTGTCCCCGAAATTTGCAAGGACGAAAACAACAAAGATAGATACACAAAGACAGAGAAACAGTTTTCCAGGTTAAACTGAATATCTATTCTGTTTTGGCTTACCAAATTAGAATATCGACAATATGAGAACAAACTCATACAATACTACATAGGATACTCGGGTCATCAAATCTATGAAATATGTCAGGCATTGGTTAGTTCGAAGGAATAACTAACTATTCGTAGAATATATCGGACCCCAGAGAATAGATAGATAGATTCAATCTTCTACCATGTCTTAAACACTAAATATGGATTCCAACTTAGGTCAGAACACCCCAAAGTATATACCAACCTGTCCCTCTTCGGACTTCGGTCTGCACGAGAAATTACAACAGAATTTCAAATTTGGTTTTAAACGAAATTGTTTTATTGATACAATTCAAATTTAGCTTCATATCTGTTAATCAATTTATTTAGGATTTCAATTTTAAATTTCAAATTTCAAATTCATTAAAGTTTAAATCGAAAAGCTGATAAGAAACCGATAAAGATATGAAGTAAGGATTTTCTTACAACGATTCGTAGGGCCACCATCACACTGAAGCTCTTCTTGTAGCTGGTACGAAGCAATAAAAATAATTTGGAATCGAATCAAAGAAAATTGATAGAGAAAGTTGTTTCCACTGTTGCTGGATATTGACCATTTATAGTGGTACTCCCATGTCCCCTATCTCGTTCCCTTCTTGCACTCGTACTCACTATCAGTCGATAGTAAGAGAATTTACTGAGGCGTTCGAACAGAAATCTTAGGGATATACTCATTCTACAATATACTTCACCCTATCTCTAATGAACTACTTAATGTGTTATACTCCTGAGCTAAAGTTTCAACCTCAGCTCTGATACCAAATGTAGCGATCCTGACTCGGCCTTCGAAAATCGACATCGAATACGTCACCTATATTCAAATGTCGGAGATTCAAACGCCGAATCTGGCACGCCGCAGCTTATAACACCATTAAGTACAACACAGCGGAAGGAAAGAATATCAATATATATAACATTGATACAATGACAGATACAATATCTGATATAATATGATACAACAGAATGTTACAACAGATATCAATACTATCAGAGATACAAGACACAGCGAAAGAATAATGATAACACCAATAGCAGAAAGAATATCTTCAATAGAATGCATCTCCAAATTCAATACTCCAATCCAAAGCTAGCTCGAACCAACATCACGTTTCACCTAGACAAGCAAGTCTCGTCGTGATCCAAGGACTGGACTAGCTCCAGATAATCTACTAGACCTGACTATCTGAAAAACCCAACTCTAGACTGCCAGTGTGGAAAAATTATGGGCACTCGAAGTTTAGAAAAGGAACAATAAACTCCGAGTCATTCATGGGACTGGTATGAGTAACAAAAACAGTTGGTCTTCAAAACAAACAAAAAGAGAATTTAAATTGAAATCCACAATGCTTTTATAAAAATGAAACTACCATAAGGCCTCCCACCGCACACACCATACAAACGCAGAATTGGAGGAGATTTCTCCTTATGATAGTCAAACATGTTTGATACGAGAAAATTTCATTTCAATATTATTATTAGTGCATAGTACAGAAAATATTTCGAAGGTATAATATTAATCTTAGCCAGCATAGGAATTTTGCACTTATGCCTACTATAGCTACCATGTTCGATAGCAGGTTACCACCACATTCCATGGCAGGTAATACAACTAAAACCGTACAGGACGCGTATTGTTTTGATTGGATTTTCCAACAAATGGTCGGCCTAAGGAACTTCCCACTGTCCATGGGTACGCCTCTGGCGGGACATCTCGAGAACCTAACCGGATCTCTGCTAACACAAGGCCAGGTTACCTCTGTAATTAGGTAACTACTACTCGAGCATGCCACCCCCCGGTCCTTTGGGACCTTTATCCGAGGCGCCTCTAAACCACAAAGCAACAACCACACAGAAATGAGATTGAAGCCCACCACATAGGTAAATATCTGGGCTCCATACCATGATACCACCCTTTACCAGAAGGGAATGACACGCCCTAAAGGGCGCTACCCTCATAACCTTGCCGCATCTTTCCTGTTTCGACCATTTTCGGGGTGTGAGGTCCTGATGCAGTCTTGTCCACAAAGCTACGCTTCATACAGAAGCCATGCTATGATCACAAATGATCAAGAAATGATCATCAACACACAGCAGCACTCAGCATGCGACACTACCAAATTGGGAATATATCGCTGATAACCTTCAACTACGTAACCTCTGAGCTCATACATCTCAGAGAAGGGTGTTAAGCTAAGAGAATAAATTCTCCGCCACCAACAGATATGTATTTGAATGAAATTTGCTTTATATCTCAAAGTGTAGTGTCAGACATACAACCATACAAGTCTGTCCCGGGTTCGAACAGAACCGAAGGCACTTCGTCCAATAAAGGAAGAAGCCCTTGAAAATCCAAGTATTCACAATCCCGATCGGACTTCCCATCATTTAGGAAATCTCTATACTGTAGCTACTCGGTGCAGAGGCAATCGATAGGTTATCCTATCGTTCTCGCAAAACACCCGGTCTTCAAATGCAATCCATAACGTCGTATCACTATTCGGAATGGGTTATATGACACAAGGTCCTCTCCCGGCTAAACCGAATAATGAGCACAATATTTAAAAATATATGGATATGGGATTTCAGTTAAGTCACAACTTCACAGAAAACCAAAACCTTTCTTCAAATGGTTTAACAAATTTACCGTTTCAAATCTTTAAACAAAAAGATTTATTTCATGAAGTTCACCCAGTTTCACAAAGATCCATTTACGGATTTCAAAACAATTCCCATTTCAATTGGGTTAACTCGTTAAATCCTTAAATCAAAGATTTAACTTATAGCTTTCAAACCATTTCCAAAGATCTATTCATAACTTGGAAAACCATTTACATTTTAGACTTGAAATCCTTTTAACACAATTTGGAAGTTCATTTCTTATATGAAAGCTTTTCTTATTTGAAAACAAACAGTTTTCGTTTCGAAAGAATCCAATTATATTTACACGAGTTAGAGCCTTTGAATTTAAATTCCAATTCCCAAATTAATACCTTTAAAATGGTTTAACCCATATAAACTTGTATAACATCTTTAATTTCTAGTTTCAAATCATAGAATTCAGTTTCAAATATTGAATTCAAATTTAAATCAAATTATTTAAATTTCAAAACTTTATCAAGTTATTCAAAAATAAATTTTATCTTGAAACTTCATTTCAAAAGCTTTTCATATTTAACCCGATTCCATTTCCAAACCGTTTGAATTCAAATTGTCTATTTAAAAATCATTACAAAAATCTGTGACTTAATCGATTTCCTCATGAAATCCATATTTGTGTGTGTATAGTGTTGTCCAGGGGTTTAACACAATAGTGCAACAACATCATCATCACAGACCGAAACACAGAATATAGTTGATAAGCGGTATAAACTATAACGCTTATCGTTCATTCACAGATTCACAGATAATATACAAATGTATCACAAATAAATGAATAAAATATCACAGATTAGATAGGACAATCAATTTAAGGCATCTCATACAATACAATCATTCATAAGTAAGGTCAAGCATTCAATAATCGTTTATAAGCAGGATTAATTAATTGTTTGATCCTAATTAATTCAATTTACTTCCAAATAAATTAATTACTTATGGATTAATTATCCAATCCTGATTTATTAATTACAAATCATTTGATATAAATTAATTAATCAATTACCTTAATTAATTAAATTATTCTTAATTAATAACATTAATGAAATTAACTTCCAAAACCAATTACATAATTAATTAACCCCTTAATTAATTATTTTAAGAAATTAGACCTTTAATTACTTACCATAAAGTAATTGCACTTACACAATTTCATAAATGATTATCATTATTTAATTAATCTAATTAGTTGTTAAAATTAATCACATTAATTAATTATTTAAATAATCTTAGTTAATGACCTTCATTAACCAATAATAATTCTTTAATTACTTTCTTAATTAATCTCTAATTATAAATTAGTCTAAATCATTAATTTATAAATTAAATAAATAAGTCATTCCTTAATTATCTTATTCATTAAATCACTTTAATACCTTAATTATCTCTAAGGTAATCCGTTTCTTTATTAATGACTTCATTAACATTAAAGTGTATTTAAACATTACACTTCTAAATTTAGATTCAAATTTCATTTTGAATTTAAGATTCAAAATGATTAAACGTTAACTAAATTTAAAATCAACGTATAAACCTATATAAGAAAAGTTCTAACTAATTTACTTAAATTTTTATTTAAAAGTTTAAGCTTTAAAATACATTACTTTTTAAACTTGCAAATTCAAGTTGAAACAAATTATTTAACTTTTCATTGAATTTTTTTTTATAAAAGAACATAATCAAGTCCAATTCAAATATTTATTTGAAAACAAATAACTTTAAAAAGCTATTGATTTAAACTTGTTTAAAACATTAAGATTTAAAATCTGATTCAAATTCCCAGATCTGGATTCAAAGAGACTTGAATCCACTAATTTAAACATTTATTTTAAACCTTTGATTTAAATCTTGATTTTAAATTCTTAATTTAAAATCCAAATTTCATTTGAAAAACTTTAAGATTCAAAGTTTCATTTGGATCTAAACTTCATACTAGATTTAAACTTTGTTTACATCTAGCTTATAAATTTAAATTCATTTAATTTGTTTTAAATTTAAATTTGCAGACAGGTTTACAAAAACCTATACTAACCAAACTAACCCGAGGCAACTCATGTTTGCTTCGAGTTAAAACCTAATTTATTTCGAGTAAACTACTCGAATACTCGAGCAGATCCCGAGTTCAAAACTTCTGCACAAACCAAAGTTCATCAGAACTTTCAAATGCACGGTGCACATGCACCGTGACTCTGGCCATCTCCGGCCACCTCCTACACTTGCTTCACATCGCCGATCATCATCAGAAATCATCACATTAGCTCGAATCAAAATCGAGTAGCTAAATGAAAACCTGGAACTCAAACAGAACCCCAAACCCAAAACCTGTCAACGCCACTTCCTCGAAACCCCGACCACCTAAGAGCCATCGCCACCGGCCATAACTTCGACTACACCCAAGCTATCACCTCCCGGAAGTACGTGCAACTCGATGCACGAGAGGAGACACGACGATCATTCTTTCGACCTCCTCAAAATTTAGGTTTAGAAATAAAAACTCCTCTCCGACACCACCACGTTCGTCTGACCACCACCACTGCATTTTTCCTGCAAACACCGTTCGTCCCTCCATCACCAGACAAATTCTCGACCACTACAAGTCAGTGGTTCGCCAGAAATCATCAGAATAATGAAACATACACAAACCCAAACTGCTCCTTTATCTTTGATTTAAAAATTATGATTTAAGCTTTAAAAATCGAGTTAAAGCATACGAATTCGATCTGCATACCTGAATTCGAGAATTGAAAGTTTAAATTTTAACTATTTAAAAGCTATGCTAAAGTTACGTGCTTTGCAGAGACTTTAACAGGTTGTTTTAACTTAAATATATTTATAAACTTTATTTCATGATCAAACAAACAATATTTGTTTATATTGTACATTCTAAATGTTATTAGATCAAGAGAAATAGATTTGTTTGCATATTTGGGTCTGGAAAAACAAGAACAGAGCCATCTCAAATTTTGCACAGGTATACACACATTCGCATATTCACACAGGAACAATTTCAACATATATGATTTCCAGATATAAACTTGCTACTTATTTAGATATTTAAGTTTTTTAAAAATGAATGTTACTCACCTTATTTTCAGGAGAAAGAACAAAGTACTTCTTCAATTTTTTTGACACAGGCTTGAAATTTGCAAGCTGAAACTTCCCTCTCTTGATCTCTGATTTAAATTGATCTAAATAGCTGTTTAAATTGAATTTTGTTTGGTTATGTTTGAGTTGTTGCTTTCCTCAGTTTTACTCAGCTCTGGATGAACGAACTAAAAATGAAGAAGTTGATTGATATTAAAGAAAGCTTTACAGGTTGATTTATTATTTGTGTTTGTACAACAGGAGTCATTGTTTTGTACAAATAAAAATCAGAGATTTTTTTTCTTAATATGGTGGCTGATAGGTGATAGTTTGTGTGCTAAGCATTGATTATATTTGTCTTGTTTTATATTTGAGCATATATTGCTTTCCTTAGTTACAGCCTATCCTGTTGTATTCACAACTTGACATGTTTTACTTTAGTGTTTATGTTTTATTAGTATTATTATTTTCCTAACAATACTTGAATATACATCTTCCTTTGCAAGCTTCATAGATATTTTATATTTTCTTTGTTCATACTTGAATATATTATTGTCTTCTTGCTTTGCAATATAAATGAATTTCTATAGTTATTAAAATTTTCTAATATATTCACTTTATATTTTAATTTATCTTATATATTTATATATATTTCTATTTCTAATTTAAATATTTATTTTTAACTTAAATTCTTATTGTCCTGCTCCTCTATATACATATATTTTTATATTTAATTTATTTTACATTTTGCATTCATATATATATATATATATATATATATAGAGAGAGAGAGAGAGAGATTTAACTTTTAAAGAAATCGTTTTTAAACTTAATTATACTTCAGTAAAATAAACACACATATTTTTGTTCGAATTTGGAGAAACTCAAATCAATTTACGAATTAATTTCACAATTTTTATTCAAAAATTAAATTAATTAGCAATTTAAACTCAATAAAAATCCAGGATCGTTACATTTATGATGTTCGAATTCCTGCATAATTTAAATTGTGACTGTGATTTCACATTTTCCAGAAAAGAAACTATATTACTTTTCTTTGATTTATTACTGAAACATAATGCATGTTTAAATAACCATCTAATTTGTTTAGATTTTAATTTCAGAAGGGAATGGAGAGAGATTTTGAATCTAACATGAGCGTACTCTGTAAACCAGAGGCTAAGAAGAACAGGGATGAAACCCTGAATATAAAACTTTTCCAGGCAAAAACACAAGCACACAATTTATTCACATGCAAGGGTTTTTCAACATCAATTCAGGCATACATACAACAACCAATAATTGGGTTAAACAGAAGTTCACTCACCTGACACAGTTTGAACAAAAAGCTCCTGACTGTTTAAAAAAATAAGGATGGAAGCCTGGATTTTCTATTTTAATATTGAAGTTTAAATCTGCAACTTGTAAATATAAATCTTTGATTATCCTTTGTTGTATTTGTTCTCTTAATTCATCAATAGCAAACAATATTCAAGCTTACTTACAGTTTTGAATTTCTTATGCAACAGAACAGGGTCTGCGCTTGAACCCAGAAATTTATTTAGCCTTTAAACTTGATTTTTTTTCCTGCAACTGATTGACATAATTTTCTTAAATTCTTGCTTTATTACTGATTTACAAATTCAAATTCAATTTTTTTAAAAGAAAAGTTCACTTGCCTTAATTTACTTCAGAGAATCCCTGTACTGTTTTTGGCCAAAACTGAAGCTATGTTTATACTAATCTGCAGTTTGAATTTGTTTGTATTAAAACTTGATTTTGAAATTATAAATTCACTTAACTATGAAGTTTAAAGTTTACCTGAGAGATGGAATTTAAAAACTACTACTTGATGTTTAAGAAGATCTTTAGATTTCTAACTTTGAATCCAAGAAAATGTTGCAGCTTTCTGATTTTCTTATTTTTTTTCTTTGGGTGTTTGAGATTTGTGATGCTCAAATCTATTTTTACTGTTCTTTCAGAAATCTGAGAGGCTAAATAATTGAAACAAGAAAGCTGAAAAGTTTTTATGATTTTAAATTTTATTATTTTTTTCAATCAACTATATTGAATGCCACTTGTCAATCATGAGATCTCAACACTTGTTAATTTTTACTCCATCCCCCTTATACATGTTTAACGCTTGTAATTTTACAAAGACAAAAGAATTTTTTTTGAATAAATTTCATATCGTATTCATTTTATAAATAATTATCTCCCTTATTCATTTGTGTGTATGTATATATATATATACACACAATGTTAAAATAAGAAATGTTTTAACCAACCTTTACATTATAGAAATTACACCTTTATGATTTTAAATGCCAATTATTTTTCTAAAACAATTATTTTAAATTTAAATTCAAATTCTAATTCAAACTTGAAATATAAATCCATTTATGTCCATTTATATACTCATACATACAATTTAAATTCAAATTCAATGTATACATTCCAAACTACTCATATATGCATTATATATATAATTTAAATGCAAATGATTTTTAAGCATTCATTATTTCAAAATTTTAAACTCAAAAGAAATTGGAATTTTATTCATACAAATTATCACTTATTTTATTTGTTTGGAACTTTTCAATTTATTTTCAAATTAAATTCCAAAATTTTAAATATGTTACCAATTTAAAATGATAAATTTTTGAGATGTTAGAGTGAAGGTGACAGCTCCACAATTGCAATGTGATAAACCGCGTCCGAATCCGACCTTGTATGAATAAAATAGGAATTTTCATACATTAAAATGTTAATTAATTAATTAAATTTCTAATTAATTAACCTAACCCCTAATTACCTTTTACTGTAGCCGAGCCCCAAATCGCGAACCCAAATCGACATTCCATGATCGCTCCCTCACTGGCCCCGTTAAGGCGATGATATCACGCCGCTCCACCCCCATTCCAAAATCCTGCCTGTGTTGAATATGCGCTTATATGATATTTGTTTGATGATAATAAACATATATACATTCGTTTAAATGTATTTGATAATATACTATTTTATTTTTTCACAGATTAAATAAATATTTGCTGAATAAAATAAATAACACGGAATTTGAATTCAAATGAATATTTTATTCAAAAAAAATATTGAATAGTACAAATTCAAGCTCTCACTATACACTATACAAATTTGATTACATCACATTTTTTTCACATTTACATCAGCACCTCACTACAAATCACTCACACTCGTATTTATCTTCAACTGCATTCCAGTTTGAATCCAGCATCTGGGCAATCTGCAAAAATATAAACTAACGCAATAAAATTGAAAAAGAAATATTTTTGCAATTCAAAAATAAAAGATAATTTTGAAAATAATATTTGCCTCAGATATTTGGGTTGTTCGTCATCATTCATATTTGAATTCGTCATACACGAACAACTTGTGACATGCACGGTGTATCACTGTACATGCCACAAGGCCGTGCACACCGATATACACTTGATAATGCTACAGGGATAGGTGAGCACAGGTCAAACCCAAATGAAAAGCCGGGTTCAACTCACGTGCAATATATTCAAAATCACGACTCAAGCACAAGGTCAAACCCGAGTTTTTGAAACTGGATTCAACTCAAGTGAAATTTCAAAACTCAACATGAAGTGAACCAAGTTCAGGTCAGACCAATCAGTAGCATGCTAATGAATCAACTGCAATGCAACACATGAACCAAATGCAGATACAAAATGACCAAGTGCAACTGGACTACAGCTCGACCAAATGGCCAACATGATCAAGAAATATAACATGCAGTGTTGTGGTACGAGCTCAAGACAGTACAACTACAACTCAAATGAACATACTAAACAACCCATACATGCAAACTGCCTCAAAAATGAATCAGAAGCAATCAAGTAAATGACACAGTATACACAAGTGAAGCCAAAAGAAAGCAATCCAGTTCCAACACAACTGAATCAAGTAACCAACAGCTAGTGAACCAGTGACATGAACCATGCAACAATTCAAATCAACACAGCTCTAAACCAAGCTTAAGAGACAACAAGTGTACAACAGTGTCAAGATGACTACTCCATGAAAGTAAACATGAATGCACCAAGTAAATGCAAACAAGCATGCAACAGCAAGCATGTAACAGAAACCAAGAACAAGCCATACATGGAAGTGAGACAGGACAAACATGAAGTGAATCAAGTCAGTAAGGATGAATGCACATTGCAAGCTACATGAAGACAGAGCTCGAGACTACAACTCAAAGTTCAATGCAGACTGCATAATGATCCAAACAACAACAAGCAAATATGCCAACAACTAATGCATCAGTACAGGAAGCAAGCAAGATCAACACAGCTACAATGGATCAGTGAATCAAATTCAAAGCAAGTATCAAAACCAGGTCGAACTATACAGCACAGGTTACAGTGATTACCAAGTCGTAAATCAAGTTTGTATAAAAGCAATGGTGATGGCCGAAGCTGATACAGAATAGTGGATTCGCATACCCAAAATCAAGTTAGTCAATGCCAAAGTCAAAATGAAGTCAGAAAATAAAGTCAACAGTAAAATGATCGGAGCAGAAGCCGTGGCAATCAAGGAGTTGAACAAGCCGTGGATATGTTGAACAAGTAAAATTGATCACGAAATAAATCAAAGTCATAACCATCAAGCAACCAAAATATACGATAACGAATTAGTCAGAATCAATCTCAAACATTCAAGCATCATCAAGTGGCCGAGGTGAATCAGTTGACAAATTCAATTGGAGAATATACGACGCAAATCTAGGGTTACAAACCCTATAAAAATTGACATCATCATCGGCAATTTTAGTTATCAAGTTCAAGCAAGTCAAAACCAGAAAAAGCAAAAGCAAAAGTTAACATACCAATTATAATTCGAACTTGATCGAATTGAAGTAGCTGTCTGCAATTCAAAGTAACATCTGATCGAACAAGCTAGCATCGAAAATAATCATCTGTTTCGATCGAACATCTTGAAGCAGCGCTTCAATTAAAAACCCTAAATTGGAACGAAGAAGGGACAAAGCCCTAATTCAATTTCATGAAAAGCCGAAGCCCTAAGTCAAATCTCTCGAGAGCAATTTTACACAGCAGCCATTGATTTTATCAGAGAAGAGAAGGAGTCGAAAATAATAAAAGGATACGGGTTAAGGAAATCAAGCACTTGGGTCGGCCTTGTTTACATAAAGGGATAAGAATTTAAAAATAGGGTTTTTTATTTTTAATTTGTTCTTTTTTTGTTTTTTCATTTTTAAACCGTTTAAATTTCTAGTCGTGTGACTAGGGGGCAAGCTACGTGGCGTAGCTTGAGAATTCGCAACTCGGTGGTTGAGTTGTGGCAAGGTTTTGAGCGTAGAGTTAGATTAGTCAATAGCGGGTATAGCGAGTTTACGTGTGTAAGCGAGGGACTATCTAATTTCTAGTAGAAACCTTGGGGGCAACACGTAGGCAGAGTTTTGCCGAAGCTGGGTAAATTCTGTGTTGTTTTGTTTTTTCTGTTATTTATATTCTGCGATATCTGTGCTGCTATTCTGTGATCTGAATTGAATATTTTATAAGCTTCCGCGATTAATTTTAATAATTTACACTATCAGCCTATTCACCCCCCCTCTAGGGCGAAATCGATCCTACAAGTGGTATCAGAGCAAGGAACAAAAGCCGTTTTTGTTTTAAAAATTTGATTTTACAAAAACCAATTTTTGTTTTAAAAATTCGTGTTTCAAAAAAATCGGTTTTTGTTTTAAAAATTTGAATTTTTAAAATGGCTTCTTTTAATAATGCTTTTGTAGAGGGTCAGTCGATAGTTAGACCACCAATGTTCAATGGTGAATATGCTTTTTGGAAAAATAGGATGAAAATTTTTTTGAAAACCATTGACGCATGGGATATTGTTGAGACAGGTTATAAAACTCCAATTATAACTGTAGATAATCAGGAAATAGAGAAACCAAAGGAACAATGGACAGAACTAGAAAATAAATTACAAAATACTAATGCCAGAGCTATGAATTCTATTATCTGTTCATTAGATCAATTTGAATTTAATCGTGTCTCACATTGTCTAACTGCGCAGGAAATATGGCACATACTAGAAGTGACTCACGAAGGAACATTTCAAGTCAAAGAATCTCACCTTGCCATGCTAAGCAGCGAATACGAGAACTTTACAATGGTGAAGGAAGAAAATGTCAAAGAGATGTACGGACGACTTTCCAATATCGTATACAAATCAAAAGCTCTCGGGAAAACATACACCGAATTGGAAATAGTCCGGAAAATCCTCAAAGTCCTTCCACGAAGCTTTGAAGCAAAAGTAACTGCCATTCAAGAATCAAAAGATTTAAAACAACTTAAAGTTGAAGAACTCATCGGAAATCTCACCACTTATGAGCTAGAAATGAAATTCAAGGAAGAGCGTGAAGGAGGAGACACTCGAAAGAAATCAATAGCTCTCAAAGGAACAACTGAAAGTGATGACGATGACGATGATGATGCAGCAGCAGAATTGGAGCTATTAATAAAGAAATTCAAAAAGTGGAATTACAAATATGGAAATTCAGCTCAAATTCAAAAAGCGAAAAGCAGAATAGCCAAAGCACTAGACTACTCTGAAGAACAGAAGATCATCTGTCACAAGTGCAACCAACCCGGACACATCAAGCCCAATTATCCTCAAAATCAACACGACTTTAAAAAGAAATCAAAAAGGAAAAGTTTTGCAGCCACGTGAAATACAAGTGATGAAGATAATCAAAGTTCTAGCAGTGAGAGTGAGAAAGCAGATATGTGTCTTCAAGGGAATATAACTGATAGCGACGATGACGAGCCAAGCGAGGTATCAAAACTCACTCACTCTGAATTGCTTATATATTTTCATGAAGTAAACGGCTGTTTTGAACGATTTAGGAAAAAATACGCAAAACTTGAATCTCAAAAGGATACTTTGATAGAATGCAATGAACAACTTGATCAATTAGTTAAGAACTATCAACGTAGGATCCCTAAGTGTGATAAGTGTCCAACATTCGAAGAGGAAATTAAAAAATCAGAAATCAATATAAAATCACTTGAAAATGAAATTCTGATTTTAAAGGAAAATGAAAATATTAGGAGCGAGAATTCTATTAAAAAGTGCACACAATTGTTAAACGAAAATGAATCTCTCAAATCACAAGTCCAATAACTGTCTACTACTTTAGATAAATTTTCCAAAAGTGAAAAATCGTTGAATATGCTACTAGGAAAGCAAACTGTTAATACGGTTAGACAAGGACTTGGATATAATAAATTGAAAATTGTTGAAAGCAATAATAATCAATTTAATTCTATGTGCACAATTTGTAGAAAATATGGACATAATCACAATAATTGTTGGTATAGACCCAAACATGTGAAAACTATACCGATTTGGGTTCCAGAAGGCACAAATATAAAATCTCTCAAAGTTAAACGAATTTGGGTGCCAAAGGGAACAATTATAAATAGTTTTGGGTCTTTACAAAATTGTTTTTCAAAATTTTCTGCCACTAACAACCATGGACCTATAAAAAAAAATAGGTCACATAAATCTTTCATCGTGTAGGTGTGGTGGCAGGCTAAGGAACAACAATAGTGTCCTCTGGTTTTTTTTTGGCTGTTCCAGAATCACAACGGGCGACAGAGCAAAGTTCCTTAGCCTAGTAAAAAGGTGACAGAATCACAATGGACAACGACGAAAAGTATCGTAAAGGTAAAACAGGTAATGGTATGTTTTAAACGATATATTAAATGTGATAATCTACACCGTATTTTGAATTAAATCAGCCAATATTGAGATGATGAAAAGATGATGATTCTGACTTATTCAAAATAGTTGGCCGATTATATTCTTATGCCAAAAGCACTATAAAATTCTCTAGATTCTTTGAATTACTTCATATATATCAGTTTGGATTAAAAATAGTGTTTTGTTGGATAATACAATTGGTTATAATACGACTAAATTTATATTCACGGTTTTCTGATTATTTACACTACTTCAATTCAGATTCAAAAGAATGTCATTTAAATTGTTGTTAAAATTGAATTTGAAATTTTTGGTGCACACTTCATGTTTTTTTTTGGTCTATAAAATTCAATTGATGATAATTTTTGAGTGAAAGAGAAATTCAGATGCAGATTACACTGGTAATCTAGTTGATAGAAAAATTACTAGTGAAACGTGATTTTTTGTTGAGACATTTAGTAACTGCATCGTTTTTTCAAAGAAAATATCTGCATATTCTTCATTTCAAATAATTTTTCAAATTGCAGAAAATTTTCTATTAAAACCCCCTGGAGAAAATCATTTTTGACCATATTTTCAGATTATCATTTTGACAAATTAATTTCATAATTATTTTTGAGTTTGATTTTAAATGACTATTTTGACTAATCTGACACCCTAATGTTTATCGAAAAGAAAAATAGTGATTGAAAAAGTGATGAGTGTTAATATTGATCAAATATTATGACTCGAGACGGTATAATTAATAAATTTCTTTTGAAATTTAAACAAGAGTTATAAAACTGTTTGTTGGCAAAAATTCCATGACCATCTCTATATCTATCATATTTCTAACGACCATCACTCATCAAAATTCTATATAGTTTGTCCATATGTGGTACTTTAAACAGGAATCGTTCGTTTTTCGTTTTTCACACTTTTTTTGAATAATAATAATAATAATAATAATAATAATAATAAATACCAAAGTATTCACTCTCATTTAAAAGTCCTCACGGTTATGCATGGGTGAATTACTTGGAATTTGTTATGTGCTTCCATGCTCATTTAAAAGTCCTCACGGTTATGCATGTATGCAACGCATATCAAAAGTTTTTTTTAAAAATAAACAAGTTGATTCTAATCCCATTTAAAAGTCCTCACGGTTATGCATGGTTAAAAGATACTTGAATTCATTTTTTTTAAAATAAAATTGGAATACTACTAATCTCATTTAAAAGTCCTAACGGTTATGCATGGTTAGTAGATATTCAAATTCCTGATATAAATATACCACAAATAGACACAACTGTATGGTTTTATATGATGACATCATTTCCATCATTCTGAAAGTGGAATATGCGCCTAACAAAATATTTATGATTTTTTTTTGATTTTTTATTGAAATTTAATATGTATATTCAATTGAGTTTTAATGTTGAATTAATATCGATTACTTTATCTCTATTTTCTCTAACACTATTATTCTTTTGCTGATAACAAAAGGGGAAGAGAAAGGTTAAGATTTTGTCAAATAAAATCAAGCAAAGGTCAAATAATTTTTTATTTGCATCTAGGATCATTTGCATATTTTTATTTGTATGCATATATGTAGGGGGAGCATCGTATAGAGAGGAAGCATTTAAATAGGGGGAGCAATTAGGATATATCCATGATCAAATACATTTAATATATTCAAAATCTTAAATATATGTTTGTTATCATCAAAAGGGGGAGATTGTTGAATATGCGCTTATATGATTTTTGTTTGATGATAATAAACATATATACATTCGTTTAAATGTATTCGATAATATACTATTTTATTTTTTCACAGATTAAATAAATATTTGCTGAATAAAATAAATAACGCGGAATTTGAATTCAAACGAATATTTTATCCAAACAAATATTTATTACAATTTTGAATAGTACAAATTCAAGCTCTCACTATACACTATACAACTTTGATTACATCACATTTTTTTTCACATTTACATCAGCACATCACTACATATCACTCACACTCGTATTTATCTTCAACTGCATTCCAGTTTGAATCCAGCATCTGGGCAATCTGCAAAAATATAAACTAACGCAGTAAAATTGAAAAAGAAATATTTTTGCAATTCAAAAATAAAAGATAATTTTGAAAATAATATTTTCCTCAGATATTTGGGTTGTTCGTCATCATTCATATTTGAATTCGTCATACACGAACAACTTGTGACATGCACAGTGTATCACTATACATGCCACAAGGCCGTGTACACCGATATACACTTGATAATGCTACAGGGACAGGTGAGCACATGTCAAACCCAAATGAAAAGTCGGGTTCAACTCACGTGCAATATATTCAAAATCACGACTCGAGCACAAGGTCAAACCCGAGTTTTTGAAACTGGATTCAACTCAAGTGAAATTTCAAAAATCAACATGAAGTGAACCAAGTTCAGGTCAGACCAATCAGTAGCATGCTAATGAATCAACTGCAATGCAACACATGAACCAAATGCAGATTCCAAATGACCAAGTGCAACTGGACTACAGCTCGACTAAATGGCCAACATGATCAAGAAATATAACATGCAGTGCTGTGGTACGAGCTCAAGACAGTACAACTACAACTCAAATGAAACAACTCCACTGACTCAAATGAACATACTAAACAACCCATACATGCAAACTGCCTCAAAAATGAATCAGAAGCAGTCAAGTAAATGACACAGTATACACAAGTGAAGCCAAAAGAAATCAATCCAGTTCCAACACAACTGAATCAAGTAACCAACAGCTAGTGAACCAGTGACATGAACCATGCAACAATTCAAATCAACACAGCTCTAAACCAAGCTTAAGAGACAACAAGTGTACAACAGTGTCAAGATGACTACTCCATGAAAGTAAACATGAATGCACCAAGTAAATGCAAACAAGCATGCAACAACAAACATGTAACAGAGACCAAGAACAAGCCATACATGGAAGTGAGACAGGACAAACATGAAGTGAATCAAGTCAGTAAGGATGAATGCACATTGCAAGCTACATGAAGACAGAGCTCGAGACTACAACTCAAAGTTCAATGCAGACTGCATAATGATCCAAACAACAACAAGCAAATATGCCAACAACTAATGCATCAGTACAGGAAGCAAGCAAGATCAACACAGCTACAATGGATCAGTGAATCAAATTCAAAGCAAGTATCAAAACCAGGTCGAACTATGCAGTACAGGTTACAGTGATTACCAAGTCGTAAATCAAGTTTGTATAAAAGCAATGGTGATGGCTGAAGCTAATACAGAGTAGTGGATTCGCATACCCAAAATCAAGTTAGTCAATGCCAAAGTCAAAATGAAGTCAGAAAATAAAGTCAACAGTAAAATGATCGGAGCAGAAGCCGTGGCAATCAAGGAGTTGAACAAGCCGTGGATATGTTGAACAAGTAAAATTGATCACGAAATAAATCAAAGCCGTAACCATCAAGCAACCAAAATATACGATAACGAATTAGTCAGAATCAATCTCAAACATTCAAGCATCATCAAGTGGCCGAGGTGAATCAGTTGACAAATTCAATTGGAGAATATACGACGCAAATCTAGGGTTACAAACCCTATAAAAATTGACATCATCATCGGCAATTTTAGGTATCAAGTTCAAGCAAGTCAAAACCAGAAAAAGCAAAAGCAAAAGTTAACATACCAATTATAATTCGAACTTGATCGAATTGAAGTAGCTGTCTGCAATTCAAAGTAACATCTGATCGAACAAGCTAGCATCGAAAATAATCATCTGTTTCGATCGAACATCTTGAAGCAGCGCTTCAATTAAAAACCCTAAATTGGAACAAAGAAGGACAAAGCCCTAATTCAGTTTCATGAAAAGCCGAAGCCCTAAGTCAAATCTCTCGAGAGCAATTTTACACAACAGCCATTGATTTTATCAGAGAAGAGAAGGAGTCGAAAATAATAAAAGGATACGGGTTAAGGAAATCAAGCACTTGGGCCGGCCTTGTTTACATAAAGGGATAAGAATTTAAAAATAGGGTTTTTTATTTTTAATTTGTTTTTTGTTTTGTATTTTCATTTTTAAACCGTTTAAATTTCTAGTCGTGTGAATAGGGGACAAGCTACGTGGCGTAGCTTGAGAATTCGCAACTCGGTGGTTGAGTTGTGGCAAGGTTTTGAGTGTAGAGTTAGATTAGTCAATAGCGGGTATAGCGAGTTTACGTGTGTAAGCGAGGGACTATCTAATTTCTAGTAGAAACCTTGGGGGCAGCACGTAGGCAGGGTTTTGCCGAAGCTGGGTAAATTCTGTGTTGTTTTGTTTTTTCTGTTATTTATATTCTGCGATATCTGTGCTGCTATTCTGTGATCTGAATTGAATATTTTATAAGCTTCCGCGATTAATTTTAATAATTTACACTATCACCCTATTCACCTTCCCCCCCCCCCCTTTAGGGTGAAATCGATCCTACAGCCTGGAGCGTCCATTTCCTTTTCAGAGCCGCCACCGCTGGTCAACCCCGGCGCCACCAAGAGCCAACCCTAGGTCGTCGACGTCGCCTCCAATTCTCCACCACTACACTCCACTATTCGATGATCGACCGATGCCGATGGGTTTGCCTTTCCCACGCCTAACTTTTTCCTTCAGATCACAATGGCAATCGAGGCCTCTAGCTCCTCGATTAATCACGGTCATTAGATTCGGCTTATTTCGGTTTTGTCTTTCTTCAAAGTAAAGAGAGCAAGGTTCCTTTATACATAATATAAATGAATTAATTAATTCATTTATACATTTAAATCTTGTACGAGTTGTAGAAAACTCTGATCCAGATGATGCATGCTTGTGAAAATTGACTTTCGATTAAAATTAGAAATTAAATATTTTAATAAACCATTTATTTAAGTATCCGGTGTATAAAAATACGGGTTGTTACATGACCTAACTATAGTCATTCGATGGATATCATGTCACGATTTAACTATAATCAAAACATTTCTTCCACATTGAAGATCGATGTATTCTCAAATCAAGAGAACTATGTAATTTTGTCATATTGATATTTTCTATTTGAACATAGTCATATTAACCAACAGAAAACTATCAAGTGAATTTATTCCACATTTATCTACTAACTATGTACATAACCCCCGGTACTCCTTGAAATCATGTGTAATAAACTGTCCAACATTTGGAGAGTGTCATGTACTTTAGCCTCAATGGATGTATCGATATTCAGTCTCGATATATCTTGACTAGAGATACTTAAAATGGTATATTTATTTTTATTGTGATAAATCACTCTTGGTTACAACACATTGTAACTACCATCACAAAACATACCACTTATGGATTTCCTATATACTTTTTTTTTTTTGAAAATGGGTTCCATTTATTGCTATAACTTAACTTAAATTACAAAATACAATAAAGCATAGTAGCCCAAGCAATAATAAGGCTACAAATCTACTAAAACCTAAATAACACAACCTACATTACAAATTCCACCCGAACCGAACAAGCCCAATAGCATACACAAGTTCATGTTCTGTCGTTGTAGCAAATCTAAAAGAGCGTTTGGATCCAGCCCAATATATGCCCAAAACGCCATATCCTGGATGATAAAAGTCCATTACCAATTACCTTGTCCAGATAAGGATGACATGTAACCGCTCTAACTAGCGAACGTACGCCAACCACGTGAGTGCATTGTAACCGCACCGTCGTCACGTCTTTCTTCTCCACTGTACTCGCAAATCCAATGGTGTTTTCTCCATCATCCCTTGCAGCAAAGTCTCATGTCCTCTTCGCCATTGCCTGTAAACCACCCTGTCTCGATCTTTGACTTCCTAATGAATGAAACGGATACTACCAAAAAAACCAATATACAAGCAAATCTCACTTAGCCAATGATATTCCTCATTTTGAATCTACCAACAATTTAGGTAGAATCAAAAACCCATGTCAACAGTAGTCGAGTTTCTTTGAGAATTGGATTAGTAGTATCAGGTTTATTTCCAAAGGCAGCCATTGATATTTGGAGATGCGTAATCTAGGTTTGGTTCGCGCTTCCTGGAAGACATGGGCGGTACGAAGAGAATGATAATCAACCAACACCATCACAAATATCACCAAACGAACTAAGATTCCAGATCACAAAACAACCACAAAATATAAAAAAAAAGGCATCAAATGATTGAGCGTTATTGTGCCTACCAATATCTCATACGCCCAAAGTATTTTTGCCCTGACTCTTTATGCGCTTCAAACCGAATAATCAGATTCACTAAATCCATAAAAACGAAAATCGTCTAAGTACCCGAATCAGTTATTAGGCAGTCGGATCGCCAGTAACATACTCCAATCCTGTTTTCTCAAATCCCCAAATTGAATTGGATGCCATAAAATTGTATAAATTTGAAAAAAAAATGGAAGCATTTCCCTATTGAAATAGGATTTTCAATATTATGTATTAGAAACCTCGAAATCGCCAACACTCTCTAGAGCATGCTTGCCTAATTCCCCAAATTGAAAACATCAACTTAAAATTGTGGAAATTAGAACCTCGAAATGTGGATGCATCTCCTCTCTGAGATTTGGGTTATCAGCATGGGATTTGGTATCATAAAACGGTTTCAGGAAGATCTCACAGTGGAAGTAAACATCGCCTGTCTGTCCCCTTCCCATGCGAGAGAATTATAATTTTAATTAAATTAATTAATTAATATAACATATCGTTTAATTTGAATAAGACTGGTTTTCGAGTTAGATATATGTAACAAATTACATACTCGTCCTTCGGACATACCCCTAACTCTATAATATTCCACTTTCACTTAGGGTTAATTATGAAATCTTATCCTAACTTCTCCAATTGGTTTTCTCAAAAGGCAATTGGGTCGGTCCCTTGGTGAATGGTATGCTATTATGTTTCAATCATCTACTATGTCCATCAACTTTCTCCGACGTTGAAAAACTGCCAATATCATGTGGAATAATTCAAAAACATGTCTCTTGGCTTCTAATAAGCTTCAAGTTATATTATGAACTACATCACAACATTTATACCATATAAAAATGTAAAAATGTCATGGGATTCTCAACATTTGCATTCACCCTCGGCTTAATTATAAAAATTTTGCATTTTTATTATATATACATTGCTTTTATCATGGCACAATTCAAGAAGAGGTACTAAGCCTTTTTTATTGAATCAGTCATATTCTTTCATTTCGAACATTTTCAGCTTAAAGATTCTTAATTTGAATTTATTATTGACATGTTGTACTTAATATTACTTATGATGTTTAAGTCCCAACATTCCTTCATAAGGAGTTTATTGTTTTTGTAAGAAAAATTCCAGTATTTCATAATTACACGAGAACACCTTAAACAACCATTTAGTGATATCAACTTGGATTTGATATTTGTTTTATGTATCAAATACATAAACAATAATAGATAACATAACATGTATGATATTTTTCATTGCCAAAGCATAAGGAATCATCTTACATGTTTCAAACATGTTAATAAGGTGTCTTTGCATATCGTTTAGGACATTCCTAATATTTTTCTACTTATTATAAATGACATCATTTACAAATCTAATGTCGAGTATTAAAGTAACAAAAGCTTATTTTAACACAAGTACATCATTAACAATCAGCGGTGTGAAATCTACATTTGGAGCTCTTTCTTAACAAATGCTTCGTCTACATTTTGATTGATAATCAACTATTTGATATTTCCATTAAAACATTTTTTCAATTTTGATGCTTTTCTGAATTATACTTTCATATTCGTTCTCAAATCACATCCGAACAACCCGCAAACTCAATATCACTCGCACCGACTTCGAGACACTTTGGTTGTTATGTGCAAACAATCTAGACTAAATTTATATTTAGAACTTTCTACTTCAGCACATATATACCAAAACATAAAGTCACACTAGGCGATAATTTTGTAAGTAAAATCTAAACGAATTTGATCATATGGAATGGTGAATCTGTCACAATATTTCAACGATTTGAAAGTCACTGTATTATTCGTATCAATATGGCACATTTGCTTTTCTCTTAAAGGCATATTTGCCGCCAATAGATCATATTCCTTTAGGTAGAACTATCAAAATCATATTTTGATAATGTCTTAGAATCTGTTTTGGATTTTTAGATTGTACCGTATCATAGAGTCAATACTTCTAAAATTTAAATTAAACAATCGAGGATTATTTATTCTAAACATTTACAAGAAACTCAATGTTTATCTTTAATGACAAGAATATTGGTTATACATTCTAATGTATAGTGTTCAATTAGGTTTGGTTAATATCATTTCATCCCTCATAATCAGCCTCATTTTTGGATCGTATCCAAATCCATTTCACTACCAATAATTTCTCAAGGAAATTCCTTTGGTATGAGTTGGTGTTATGAAAAATTATTTGTTTCTCAGTGTAATGGAACAAGTATTCATAAACATTTTATGAATTGCCTAATATATAAAACTGATTTGTTTTTAGTTTATAAGACTTATGTTAAAAACATAAATAAGTCATCCAACGACAATCGTTCCTAAAATCCTTTTAGGGAGAAGGTCCCTTACGAGCAATTATTATGTGCGGTCTTTTGACTTGCACAACCTGCCAACTTCTTGGCCTAGGATATGATGGGGGTTTGTTATAAAACCCTTATCTTGTATGGTATTGTAAACTATTCTTTGGATGATATTAATTGTAACTTATGTACTACTCTTATGTACACACCTTATGTAACGATCCCGATTTTTAAGTTAAATTTAAATTGGTAATTAATTTAATTTTTGAAATTAAATTGTGAATTAATTTGGTATATTCCAAATTAAATAGATATTTATTTGTTTATTAATTTAAATGAATATAAATATGATTTTAAAATAGAATTTCTAATTGAAAATTCAGAAATAAATGGAAAATATTTATAGATTGTGAACGAATAAAATATATATTTATAAAAAGATATTGTTTTCATTTACAAATACAAATTGATTGTATATTAATTTTTGAATTTGAAATTTAAAAGTAAATGTTTTGATATAATATATTGGATTTGAAAACTCTATACTAATAGAAAAACTTGTTTTGTATTTATAATATGGTGATTTGAAAGTTTTATTTTAAATTTGATATAATAAACTTCAAAAGGTTGGTTTAAGTTAAATCTTTGTGTATAAAATATATGTGGTTTCTTATTAGTGTATAAATTGATTTCAAAATTTATTTGTATACTTATCTCATAATATTTAGTTAATAAAAAGATAAAGACATAATACTTAAGATTTATATAAACATGTCAAAACATAGGATAAAAGGGTTTAAAACAAAATTCTAAAATTTATTTGAAGCAAGAATATAAACATAAAAGTTATTGTCTTGACAATTGTAAATTTGTAATATCATGAACATAGCAAGTGTCAAAATAATATACAAGTGGAAAAATGGTTTTATAAAATTTTAAATAACATACTAAAAGAAAAGAAAAATCAAGTTATTCTCAGTTCATAATTCTCAAACCTGAAACCAGATAATAGATCAAAAGAAAAAGATCTGAAACCTGGAAAAGATAAAAAAAAATCAAAACAATTTTCTCAAAAGCTTGGAAACAAATCTGGAAAACCAGATTTCAAATCTTCAATCTGATTAAAGTCTTCAACTTGAAGATCATCTAAGGCAATCCAAAACTAGAGAATTAAGACCAAAAGCAAACATGTAGAAGGTTAATTCAAACAAAAAGCAAAAAAAAAATTATCTCAGACTCTGAAACCAAACAGAGCAAGGTATAGAAATCAAAACTGGAATCAATTCAACTTCAAACCTGGAAAAACCAAAATCAAAAGCAATAAGCAGTTCAAAAAAAAAAATCAACTCAGCAATCAATCTGGAAGCAATCAAATAAGTCCAATGGTAGTCCAATTCCAAATGGATTCAAGTCAAAACACTTCCAGAATTTTTTTTCCAGGCTCTGTTTCTTTTGGAAGACAGGTGAGCAAACTGCCCCCTTTAAATTTTAACCATGTTTATGTTTTGATTGTGTGATGAATATTCTGATGCTTGTGTTTGAAATTAACATTGCATGTTTGTATTGATGAAAATATCAGAGTGTATATATATACATAAATATACATATCTCTGTTGTATTCAGGTTCCATCACACTTAAAATAAATCCAATTTCTTGATATACCATCAATTTGAGGCTTTGATTTTCAAATAAATGATGATGGTAAGAATGTAAACTAAATTTTAAAATTAAATATAAGTATAGTTAGTTAAAGAATTGTTGGAAAAGTTGAAAACATAGTAGAATAAAAAAAAATTCAAAATTTAATTGATTTATATCTGAGTTTCGATCACATAATCTTGTTAATAATCCTAAATCATGAATTTTAAAGGGAGAATTATGATTTTTAATATAGCATCGTTCGAGAAATTGAAAGTTGAACGGTAAATGGGAATTAGCCGATTTCCGACAATCTATGACGAATTAGTTGTCGTGATTCTTGGTGAAGATAGCTCGAGCATCGGTGATCATCAGAAAAATTCTAACTCGCCGTGGTGGCCTTCGTTCGGTGAACTAGGGTTTGAGTATAGTCTTTTATCAGGTGGTTGTCGAAGTGATATAGGCTACTATGGCGCATCGGACTAAATCGCGATAGGGGGAAATCATTGCTGGGGATGAGATGTCACTCTGATTGGATCGGCGCGAGTTCAGTTGGTTGGAGGCAATCACTAGGGTTGGATTTCTGATGGGTTGTGTTTTTCAGTTTTCGATAAAGGGGTTCCTTTCTGAATGGTTGTCTGTATCATTCATTTGCGAGGTCGGAAAGGACGACATGGTGATCGTCGACTTGTTGGATGCCTCAGCGATGATCTGAAGTGGTCCGGTGATTGGTGCACTTGCACGGTGCACGCTGGGGGGTCTGGTGAAGTTTAAGTCTTTGGGGATGAAGTATCGGCTCGGAAATTTCCTCGAGGTTGTCTCGTGTTCGTCTCGAAGCTGTAGTGTTTTTGCATATGTCTCGTGTGTGTAGTTTTGTTACCCGGGGTTTGTTCGGGGAGTGATTGTGTATGGTTCGGGAATTTTAAGTTGCCTGGTTAAATTAAAAGGTGAATAGTTTTTGAAGTTTTAAAGCTTAAAATGTCCTTGTTTTCAAAAGTAATGTATCTAAGTTTCTAAAAGCAATGGGTTTTAAATTTTTTAAATGAATTTGATTTCCAGTTTTCTGAATATAAGTTCTTTTTCCCTATCTAATGTTCTCTAACATATGATTAAGAATTATATGACTTGTTTAACTTAATTTTTGTTAAGTTAATCTTTAAGCCATTTAAAACTTAATTTTTAAAATATAATCAAGTGTTAATTAAAGTTAAATGTTTTTAAATAATGTGTTTAGGTAATTTATAAAGGAAATGTTTTATCTTAAAGTTAATTAGGATTTAATGATTTAAGATTAATTTATTAATAAGGTAATTAATGAGTAATTAATGAATTAATAAATTGAGGATTAATAACTTATAATTAGAATTATGATTAATTAAAGATTTATTTAATTTATAATTAAGGACTAATTAATTACGTAATTAAAGATTAATTAAGGATGATTAATCTAAAATTAAGGATAATTAATCAAGGTGATTAATTTATTAATTAAAGGTTAGTTACTTAATAATTAAGATTAATTAATGATTGAGGAATCAATTCAGGTTAATTACTTAATTAAGGATTATTAATTACATGATTAAGAGTAATTATTTTTTGAATAAAGGATAATTAATTAAGAAAAGTTGAATTAAGGATAATTTATTAATTAAGGTTAATTATTTAATAATTAAAGGTTAATTGATTTATTAATTAAGGTTAATTAATTAATAATTAAAGGTTAATTAACTTATTATTAAAAGATAAATAATTAAAATAGTTTATAATTAATTAATGATAAATAACCTGGATAATTAATTAATATGATTTAATCAGATGCTTAATTGATCCTACTTATGAATGTTTGGATTTTATTGAATGCTGAATTGTTTGATATCTCTGCTGTGTGATGCTTTGTGATATGAATTGAGCTGTGATGAACGTAATTTATTTATTTATTTGTGATGAATATATATTATTTATCTGTGAATCTGTAAATGAAGATAAGCGTTATAGGAATATATCGCTTATCGATATTGATATGATTGAATATGTGATGATTGTTGATGTTGCACTATTGCGTAAAACCCCAGGACTACACCTTACACACACAAATATGGACTGCATGAGGAAATCGGTTAAGTCACAGATATTTTGAAATCTAAATATATTTTTTTGAATTTCTGAATCCAAATGATTTTGGAAATGGAATTGGATTAAATATGAAAAGCTTTTGAAAAGGAGTTTTGAAGATAAAAATTATTTTGAATAACATGATAAAGTTTTGAAAATTTAAATAATTTGATTTGAATTTGAATGCAAGATTTGAAATTGAATTCTATGTTTGGAAATCATGGCTTAAAAATGTTATACAAGTTATAAATGTGTTTATATGGGTTTAAACCATTTTAAAGGTATTGTTTTGGGAATTTGAATTTAACCCAAGGGCTTTAACTTGTGCAAATCTAATTGGATTTTCCTAGAAATGAAAACTATTTGTTTTCAAATAATAATAGCTTTCATATAAATATAAGATTTCCAATTTGTGTTGAAAAAATTTCAAGAATGAAAATTGTTTTGAAAGCGATTAATGAATCTTGGTTAAAGATTAGTGAACTTTATTTGTAAAATAAGAGGATCTCAAGGGTGTATCTTTTGTTTAAAAGATTTGAACTGTGAATTGTTTTGAAGGCTATAATTGAATCTTTGTGGAAGATTGTTAAACTTTGTTTTGAAATTGAAAAAGGTATCTTTTGTAGAAAAGATTTGAGAATTGAAATAGTTTTGAAAACTGTTGATCTTTGTGAAAGATTGGTGAACTTTGTGAAGTGAATCTTTTTGTTTAAAAAGATTTAAAATGGTAATTTGTTTAAACCATTTGTTTTGGGTAATAAGTGTGACTTAACTAAGATCCCAATATCCATATGTTTTTAAATATTGCGCTCACTGTTCGGTTTAGCTAAGAGAGGAACTTGTGTCATATAACTCATTTCGAATAATGATACGACGATATTGATAGCATTTGTAGACCAGTGGTGAAGGCCGGGTATTTTCGAGAACGAAAGGATAACCCGTCGAATGTCTCTACACTGAGTCACACCGGTATAGAGATCTCCAAATGTGATGGGGAGTTCGATTGGATTGGGAGTTCTCGGATTGCAAGGGCTTCTTTGGAAGTGCCTTCGGTTCTGTCCGAACCCAGAACAAACTAGTATGGATGTGTGTCTGACATTACACTTTGAGATGTAAAGCTGGTTTCTATCAAATACATTTCTGTTTAATGGCGGAGATTTATTCTCTTAGCTTAACACCCTTCTCTGAGACGTACGAGCTCAGAGGTTATGTAGTTGATGGTAACCAGTGATACATTCCCAATTTGGTAATGTGGCATACGAAGTGATGCTGATCATTTGTTGATCGAAGCATGCGTTTTGTGAAGAGCGTAGCTTTGTGGACGAGACTACATCAGGACCTCACTCTTCGGAAATGGTCGAAACAGGAAAGATGCGGCAAGTTTGCAGGGGTCGCTCCCCTAGGGTATGTCCATTTCTTCTGGAAAAGGGTGGTATCATGGTATGGAGCCTAAATACTTAACTCATGTGAACATTGTAAATTTGTTACTGTATGATTATTGCTTTGTGGTTGAAGATACTTGGATAAAGGCCGCAAACGACCGAGGACGCCATATCTATAGGTGTTACTCCCGGGAAGGGGGTAAACCGGCCTTGTGTTGGCGGAGAGCTAGGTAAGTTCTTGAGGCGTCCCTCAAGAGGCATACCCATGTGGCAATAGGAAGTTCCTTAGCCTGACCATTTGTTGGAAATCCAAAAAAACAATACGAGCCCTTTACGATTGCAATTGTATAACCTGCCACCTCAGGTGGTAGCTATAACAGGCATTGGTAGCTATAACAGGCATAATATAATGGTACCTATACTGGCTAAGATTAACATTATATTTTCAAAAGATTTTCTGCACTATGCACTAATAATAATATCAAAATGATTTTGCGTATCAAGCATGTTTGACTGTCATAAGGAGAAATCTCCTCCAACTATGCGTTTGCATTGTGTGTGTGCAGAGAGGCCTTATGATAGTTTCATTTTCCAAAAAGCATTGCGGATTTCATTTTATTTCTTATTGATTGTTTTATTCAAAGAAAACTATTTTTGTTTGCTCATACCAGTCCCATGACTGACCTAGAGTTTATTGTTCCCTTCCTAAACTCTGGATGCCTACAATTTTCCACACGGGCAGTCTAGAGTTGGGTTTTTCAGATAGTCGAATAATAGGTGTAGATTTGATAGTATTCAATCTCTGGATATTGGCAATCGCATTTAGATCTAGTTGCTTCTCTTCAGTGTTGATGACGGTTCGAGCTTTCAATTTAGAGCTTGGAGTATTCGGACTTTGGTTTTAGTGATGGAGTTGTTGGGATTTCTATCCTTCTTCCTTTTGAAAATAATATTGGTGTTCCTCCGTCGAAGATTAACTTTCCGCTGTTATATCTTAGCTCTGATTTGTATTGATGTGCAGTTGCAACAAATGTTGTATATCAATAATGTTATTCATTTTCTTCCACTGTGTTGTTGTAGTTAATGTGTTATAAGCTCCGACGAACCAGATTCGATGTTTGGATCTATGGCTTTTGAATACGGGTGATGTATTCGATGCCGATTTACGAAGGTCGAGTCAAGGTCGTTTATCAGAGCTGAAGGTTGAAACTTTAGCTCAGGAGTATAATACATTAGGTAACTCATTAGAGATAGGGTGAAGTATACCTTAGAATGAGTATCCTTAAGATATCCGTCTGTATGCCTCAGTAAATTCTCTTGCTATCCACTGATAGTGAGTATGAGTGCAAGAAGAGGATGAGACAGGAGACAGGGAAATACGACTACAAATGGTCGATATCCTGTAACAACAACGGAAACCACTTTTCACATCAATCTCCTTTGATGGCTTCGTGGCAGCTACAAGGAGAAGCTTCGGTGTTGTGGTGGCCCTACGAATCGTGTAGATAAGTTCCTAATTCGTATTCTCTTCATCGGTTTCTTATCAGTTTTTCATTTTTAACTCTAATGAATTTGAAATTTTATTGGAATAAATTGGAAAATAAAATATGAAGTTAAATTAATTTGTATCAATAAAACAATTTTGATTGAAACCAAATTTGAAATTCTATTGTAATTTCTTGCATAAATACAAGTCCGAAGAGGGACAAGTTGGTGTATACTTTAGGATATTCCAACTTGGATTTAGTATCCATTATTTGTTCTACTGGGTCCAGATATATTCTATGAGTGGTTAGTTATCCTTCGAACTAACCAGTGCCGCTGCATATTTCGTAAACCGGATGGCCCGAGCATCTTGTGAAATATGGTATGAGTTTGTTCTCATAATTATTGGTGATATTCTTATTTGGTAAGCCAAATGCAGAATGAATATTCAGTTTGGTTTGGTGAAATTTTCTTCATCTATTCTTTGTTGTCTCCCTAGCAAATTTCGAGGACGAAATTTTCTTAAGGGGGGAATCTGTAACGATCCCGATTTTTAAGCTAAATTTAAATTGGTAATTAATTCAATTTTTGAAATTAAATTGTGGATTAATTTGGTATTTTCAAAATTAAATAGATATTTACTTTTTATTAATATAAATGAATATAAATATGATTTTAAAATAGAATTTTTAATTGGAAATTTAGAAATAAATATTTCGAAAATATTTATAGATTATGAATGAATAAAATATATATTTATAAAAAGATATTGTTTGTTTATTCATTTACAAATACAAATTGATTGTATATTAATTTTTGAATTTGAAATTTAAAAGTAAACGTTTTGAATAATATATTGGATTTGGAAACTCTATACTAATAGAAAAACTTGTTTTGTATTTATAATAGGTGATTTGAAAGTTTTATTTCAAAATTGATATAATAAACTTCAAAAGGTTAGTTTAAGTTAAATCCTTATGTATAAAATATATGTGGTTTCATATTAATGTATAAATTGATTTCAAAATTTATTTCTATACTTATCTCATAATATTTAGTTAATAAAAAGATAAAGACATAATACTTAAGATTTAAATAAAAAAGTAAAAACATAAGATAAAAGGGTCTAAAACAAAATTTTAAAATTTATTTGAATCAAGGTTATAAACATAAAAGTTATTGTTTTGACAATTGTAAATTTATAATATCATGAACATAGCAAGTGTCAACATAATATACAAGTGGCAAAATGGTTTTATAAAATTTTAAATAACATACTAAAAGAAAAGAAAATCAAGTTATTCTCAGTTCATAATTCTCAAACCTAAAACTAGATAATAGATCAAAAGAAAAAGATCTAAAACCTGGAAAAGAGAAAAAAAATCAAAACAATTTTCTCAAAAGCCTGGAAACAAATCTGGAAAACCAATTTTCAAATCTTTAATCTGATTAGAGTCTTCAACTTAAATATCATCTAAGGCAATCCAAAACTAGAGAATTAAAACCAAAAGCAAACTTGTAGAAGGTTAATTCAAACAAAAAGCAAGAAAAAATTTATCTCAAACTCTGAAATCAAACAGAGCAAGGTTCAGAAATCAAAACTGGAATCAATTCAACTTCAAACCTGGAAAAAACAAAATCAAAAGCAATAAGCAGTTCAAAAACAAAAAATCAACTCAACGGTCAATCTGGAAGCAATCAAGCAAGTCCAATAGCAGTTCAATTTCAAATGGATTCAACTCCAAACACTTCCAGAATTTTTTTTTCGAGGCTCTGTTTCTTTTGGAAGACGGGTGAGCAAACTACCCCCTTTAAATTTTAACTCTGTTTATGTTATTAGTGTGTGATGAATATTCTGATGCTTATATTTGAAATTATCATTGCATGTTTGTATTGATGAAAATATCAGAGTGTATATGTCTGTATATACATAAATATACATATATCTGTTGTGTTCAGGTTCAATCACACTTAAATTAAATCCAATTTCTTGATATACCAATTTGAGGCTTTGATTTTCAAATAAATGATGATGGTAAGAATGTAAACTAAAATTTAAAATTAATTATATGTATAATTAGTTAAAGAATTACTGGAAAAGTTGAGAACATGATAGAATAAAAAAAATTCAAAATTTAATTAATTTAAATCTGAGTTCCGATCACATAATCTTGTTAGTCATCCTAAATCATGAATTTTAAAGGAAGAATCGTGATTTTTAATACAGCATCGTTCGAGAAATTTAAAGTTGAACGGTAAATGGGAATTAGCCTATTTTCGGCAATCTATGACGAATGAGTTGTCGTGATTCTTGGTGAAGATAACTCGAGCATTGGTGATCCTCAGAAAAATGATCAGAAAAATTCTAACTAGCCACGGTGGCCTGAGTTCGGTAAACTAGGGTTTGAGTATAGTCTTTTGCCAGGTGGGTTGTCGAAGTGATATCAGCGACTATGGCGCATTGGACTAAATCGTGATATGGGGAAAATCGTTGCTGGGGACGAGACGTCACTCTGATTGGGTCGGCGCGAGTTCAGGTGGTCAGAGGCGATCGCTAGGGTTGGATTTCCGATGGGTTGTGTTTTCCAGTTTTCGATCTAGGGGTTCATTTTTGATTGGTTATGGGATTCGTGGATTTGCGAGGTCGGAAAGGACGACATGGTGATTGTCGACTTATTGGACACCTCGGCGATGGTCTGAAGTGGTCCGGTGATTGGTGCACGTGCGCAGTGCACGTTGGGGGTCTGGTGAAGTTTAAGTCTTTGGGGATGAAGTATCGGCTAGAAAATTTCCTTGAGGTTGTCTCGTGTTCGTCGCGAAGCTGTAGTGTTTTTACATGTGTCTCGTGTGTGTCGTTTTGTTACCCGGGGTTTATACAGGGAGTGATTATGCATGGTTTGGGAATTTTAAGTTGCCTGGTTAAATTAAAAGGTGAACAATTTTTAAAGTTTTAAAGCTTAAAATGTCCTTGTTTTCAGAAGTAATGTTTTTAAGTTTTTAAAAGCAAAGGGTTTTAAAAAATTAAATGAATTTGATTTCAACTTTTCTGAATATAAGTTCTTTTTCCTTATCTAATATTCTTTACCATATGATTAAGAATTATATGATTTGTTTAACTTAATTTTTGTTAAGTTAATCTTTGAGTCATTTAAAACTTAATTTTTAAAATATAATTAAGTGTTAATTAAAGCTAAATGTTTTTAAACAATGTGTTTAGGTAATTTATAAAGGAAATGTTTTATCTTAAAGTTAATTAGGATTTAATGATTTAAGATTAATCTATTAATAAGGTAATTAATGAGTAATTAATGAATTAATAAATTAAGGATTATGAATAAATTAACTTATAATTAGAATTGTGACTAATTAAAGATTTATTTATTTGATAATTAATGACTAAGTAATTAAGTAATTAAAGATTAATTAAGGATGATTAATCTAAAATTAAGGATAATTAATCAAGTGATCAAATTATTAATTAAAGGTTAGTTACTTAATAATTAAGATTAACTAATGATTGGGGAATGAATTCAGGTTAATTACTTAATTAAGGATTATTAATTACACGATTAAAAGTAATTAATTTTTGAATAAAGGATAATTAATTAAGAAAATTTGAATCAAGGATAATTTATTAATTAAGGTTAATTATTTAATAATTAAAGGTTGATTGATTTATTAATTAAGGTTAATTAATTAATAATTAAAGGTTAATTAACTTATTATTAAAAGATAATTAATTAAAATAGTTTTTAATTAATTAACGATAATTAACCTGGATAAGTAATTAATCTGATTTAATAAGATGCTTAATTGATCCTGTTTATGAATGTTTGGATTTCATTTAATGCTGAATTTTTTGATATCCCCCCTGTGTGATGCTTTGTGATATGAATTGAGCTGTGATGAATGTAATTTATTTATTTATTTGTGATGAATGTATATTACTTATCTGTGAATCTGTAAATGAAGATAAGCGTTGTAGGAATATACCGCTTATCGATATTGATATGATTGAATCTGTGATGATTGTTGATGTTGCACTACTGTGTAAAACCCCTTAACTATACCTTACACACACAAATATGGATTGCACGAGGAAATCAGTTAAGTCGTAGATATTTTGAAACCTAAATATATATTTTTTTGAATTTTAGAATCCAAATGGTTTTGGAAATGGAATTGGATTAAATATGAAAAGCTTTTGAAAAGGAGTTTTGAAGATAAAAGTTATTTTGAATAACTTGATAAAGTTTTGAAATTTTAAATAATTTGTTTTGAATTTGAATTCAAGATTTAAAATTGAATTCTATGTTTGGAAATTATGGTTAAAAATTTTATACAAGTTATAAATGTGTTTATATGGGTTTAAACCATTTTAAAGGTATTGTTTTGGGAATTGAATTTAACCCAAGGGCTTTAACTTGTGCAAATCTAATTGGATTTTCCCGCAAAACGAAAACTATTTGTTTTCAAATAATAATAGCATTCATATAAAGAAAATATTTCCAATTTGTGTTGAAAATATTTCAAGTTTGAAATGAAAAGCCATTAATGAACCTTGGTTAAAGATTAGTGAACTTTGTTTCTAAAATAAGAGGATCTCAACGGTGTATCTTTTGTTTAAAAGATTTGAATTGTGAATTTTTTTGAAGGCTATAATTAAATCTTTGTGGAAGATGTTAAACTTTGTTTTGAAATTGAAAAAGGTATCTTTTGTATAAATGATTTGGGAATTAAAATAGTTTTGAAAACTGTTAATCTTTATGAAAGATTGGTGAACTTTGTGAAGCGAATCTTTTTGTTTAAAAAGATTTAAAATGGTAATTTGTTTAAACTATTTGTTTTGGGTACTAAGTGTGACTTAACTAAGATCCCATTATCCATATGTTTTAAAATCTTGTGCTCATTATTCGGTTTAGCCGAGAGAGGACCTTGTGTCATATAACCCATTCCGAATAATGATACGACGATATGGATTGCATTTGAAGACCAGGTATTTTCGTGAATGAAAGGATAACCCGTCGAATGTCTCTACACTTAGTCGCGCCGGTGTAGAGATCTCCATATGTGATGGGGAGTCCGATCGGGATTGGGAATTCCCGGATTGCAAGGGCTTCTTTGGAAGTGCCTTCGGTTCTGTTCGAACCCGGAACAGACTTGTATGGATGTGTATCTGACATTACACTTTGAGATGTAAAGCTGGTTTCTATCAAATACCTTTCCATTTGGTGGCGGAGATTTATTCTCTTAGCTTAACACTCTTCTCTAAGACATACGAGCTCAGAGGTTATGTAGTTGATGGTTACTAGTGATACATTCCCAATTTGGTAATGTGGCATACAAAGTGCTGCTGATCATTTGTTGATCGAAGCATAGCTTTTGTGAAAACGTAGCTATGTGGATGAGACTGCATCAAGACCTTACACCCCAAAAATGGTCGAAACATGGAAGATGCGGCAAGTTTGCAGGGGTCACTCCCCTAGGGTATGTCCATTTCTTTTGGAAAAGGGTGGTACCATGGTATGGAGCCCAGATACTAAACTCATGTGGACATTGTAAATTTATTACTGTGTGCTTGTTGCTTTGTGGTTGAGGATCCTCGGATAAAGGTCGCAAACGACCGGGGATGGCATATCTTTAGGCGTTACTCCCGGGAAGGGGGTTAAACCGGCCTTGTGTTGGTAGAGAGCTGGGTAAGTTCTCGGGGTATCCCTCCAGAGGCAAACCCATGTGGCAATAGGAAGTTCCTTAGCCTGACCATTTGTTGGAAATCCAAAGAAATAATACGATCCCTTTACGATTGCAATTGTATAACCTACCGCCTCAGGTGGTAGCTATAGCAATCATAATATAATGGTACCTATGCTGGCTATGATAAATATTATATTTTCAAAAGATATTATGCACTATGTACTAATAATAATATCAAAATGATTTTGCGTATCAAGCATGTTTGACTATCATAAGGAGAAATCTCCTCCAACTGTGCGCTTTCATTGTGTGTGTGCGGGTAGGCCTTATGGTAGTTTCATTTTCCAAAAAGCATTGCGGATTTGCTTTTTATTTCTTGTTTATTGTCTTATTCAAAGAAAACTGTTTTTTTCTGTTCATACCAGTCTCATGACTGACCTGGAGTTTATTGTTCCCTTCCTAAACTCTAGGTGCCCGCAATTTTCTACACGGGCAGTCTAAAGTTGGGTTTTTAAGATAGTTGAATAGTAGGTGTAGATTTGATAGTATTCAATCTCTTGATATTGGCAATCACATTTGGATCGAGTTGCTTCACTTCAGTGTTGATGATGGTTCGAGCTTTCAATTTAGAGCTTGGAGTCTTTGGAGCTTTGGTTTTAGTGATGGAGTCGTTGGGATTTCTATCCTGCTACCTTTTGAAAATAATATTGGTGTTCCTCTGTTGAAGATTATCTTTCCGCTGTTATATTTTAGCTCTGATTTGTATTGATATTCAGTTGTAACAAATGTTGTATATCAATAATATTATTCATTTTCTTCCGCTGTGTTGTTGTACATAATGTGCTATAAGCTCCGACGAACCAGATTCGATGTTTGGATCTGTGGCTTTTGAATACGGGTGATGTATTCGACGCCGAGTTACGAAGGTCGAGTAAGGGTCGTCACACCTTATAGCAAGAATTCAACTCAAGTTCACTCATCACTAATCGTATTTTATTCAACAAAGTTCGATTACTCTTTATCAGTATATCATTATGTATTATAGGAGGAAATGATCTTTGAGACTGAATATTTATTCATATTTGGTACATACAGAACTATCTCTAACATACTCACTTGTTCGATCAAATCAAATCGATTTTGTCGCATGTTATATTATTTACTTCCATTTTATATTCGACATGTGTATCGAATACATTTGTCCATGTCTTTGATAAATCATTCGGTGAAGTATGTATGACCGTATTGGTATTAATAGACTTACGATTGCATACATTTATATGTATCAACCCAAAGAGTTCATCAACTCTTATGACGCTTCCACTACATGGGTGCATAACCCATAATTGCTTGAGATATAATTGTACAGTATCATATGATTCATAATCATATAATGAAAATTATTTTTCAAAACTATGGCTTAGTCTATAATTCCAAAGAAATGTAAATAATTTTAGATACTTCAGTATTTTTCAATGTATCACTTTTGTTGTGAAATCAAATACCACATTATAGTTTTATTTCATAACAAATATTCATAATATTTTTACTGAAATATAATTATGTCTATATTCCAATCGGAACCGAAAAATAGTTGTTATTTCATAATAGTGTATGGTATGTTTTATGAGAATATTTTTTGTAACTTGATGCAATCAATAAATGTTATATGGCATATTCCCACTACTTCCGCCATTACTATAATAGCATATAAAATACTAAGATTCATTCTACCACTTAGTATAGGCTATTTATTTCATTTACTGTAACTCGTTGAGAATTTTCAGATCAATTATCTTAAATTTAAAGAAATAAATCTCATAGAAAACAACTTTCTGTTTGAAAATACATTAAGGAACAAAAATCATATTTCTTATTCCAATATTAAATATCAACTATTATTTTACAATTCTCGTTTTCAATGTTTCTTCATGAAGCTGAAGTACCATTTGCTCTCTTCATCCCAACTATATCTTGAACCACCTCTACTCATATACAATATTTGTTTTCTTTTAAAATAGTCAAACCATTCAAAAGAAAGCTCTTACTCTAATATCGTAATGAACTTTTTACAAAAGCACACTTGATCATCCCTAACATTGAAGGACATTAAATATATTGCACTTCGTGTAGGATGATCAAATTGATATTTTAGCAATCAAGTTCTTGGATTTATCTTGTATTTTTGTTATTATCTTACATTTAACACAATATGATCTTTACTATAATCAATCAAATTGAATACTCGATATCACAGTACGATTTACCTATTTACTTTGAATGAACTAATTTCATTGAAGCATTATACATTATGAACTATAATCATTCACTATATAACACTTATATGTGACAGTATATGGATCATACATCTATAGTCTTGTATTGCTTTTGAGTTCGAAACTCATAATATGTAATACACGGTCTTGACCGAGTAAATACACAAGTGATCAAATTATGAATGCATTTAGCGGTTGTAAAATCGGGTATTTGCGTGAGTATAGAAAACATTTACATGCATGAAGTATTTAATAGTAAGTATATATATTATATTTCTGTTTGTCAATTTTTAACTCGATTCATTTGTATCTCTAAATTGATGAATATTTTATCAATCGTATTAAATGAACAAATTTATCAACGTGGATTATTATAATATTAGCATATATTCTTACAATATTAGAAAGGTTAAATGTTATCATTTTATTTTTTTAGTAAGGCTCCTACAAGTCTTTTAATTTCACCAAACCCTAAGTGAAACGTAGAAGTTAATCGACTTCATTGGTGGATGTTAGGGTTTGTATGTATTGGGATTACAACCATGATGAAAGCTCAACAAATCATAGGCCCACATATGATTGAAAAGACTTTATCAGTTGTATCGCATACAACTCCTAACTCGTGGTTCCTTGTCATAATCCTGCCTTTACCCTGAGGAAAGCTCAGCAGGTAAAGTTGCATTGTTCAGTTTAACTATCATTTCACGGTGGCCTAAGTATAATGCATATACCTTAAGGAAAGCTCAACAAATAGATGCAACTATCTTGTCTTGTCTATTCAATATATTAATAGTACTACATATAACATCCCTTACTTGAGGAAAGCTAAAAAACTAAGGAGTATGCAAGCAATTTTTTGATATATGAATGATAAAGGACAACATTATCTTAAAGATTCATAATCTTCAATATATTATATCGAGTGATATCGACTTATGGAATAATGTATTTCTTATGAAATGCCCTTGTGATTCAAGTGTCGTACACATCAGAAATCACAGTACATGTACATATACGTTTGTATTTATTCCTTAAGTATATTTAGGTTTCCTTAATGTTCCATATTTATATGACATATTCATATCATAAAAGTTTTATTATAATATAACTTTTATATTTCATTTAAAAAAAATCCTATTCCGGAGAGTAGAGCTGGGAAATTCGGTATGCCTGCCTCAACCGACCCCTCGCTTTAGCCGAGCTCTCACAATGGAATTTTTGATTAATTGTATATTGTACTAGCCCAAGGCCCAATTCAAATTGGGTTTTTCTATTAAGAGCAACTTTTGAGCTTACTTCACTTTTTAGGTCATGCTGATAACCAAGTAGAATAGGGTATTTATTATCCAATTCAAATCCTAGACATTACCTTTCTAAATGCTATACTAATTGGACAAGCTTAATTTGTTAATTATAACATGAATAATTTAGATTGCATTGGCTTTTGGGCTCTTATACCATTGATGGACTTGGGCCAACCTACCATGTAAGAAATGGGTAAATTTAAAAAATTCTATTGGATCTTTATTAGGCCTATGTAGTCTAAATTCAGTTAAGAAATTTCTAAATTTTCCTTTTAAAATTTACCACGTGTTAGTATAATTGTTTAAAAACTAGTTTAGTTTAATTTTAATTAATTGTATATTATGATGAGCACATCAAATGTACCCATATCTATAGTGTAAGTGCAATCTATGAAAAGTGTGCATAGTCAATATGAACGTTGTTTCGGTGTTGGGATTTACACCACAACGGATGCATTTCCCCTCTGCATATATCTTTGTCATATAAACATGATTATTTTTCCAAATATACATACATACATATATATATCTGTGTGTGCGCATTATTATATACATGTTTACAAATATAAATGTTTATATAGATGCACGATAAACATTTTGCATATCGGTTCAAATTGAAATATACTTTATTCATATTACATGCAATAAATCAAAGAATACAAAGTCTAATTAAAGTAGTTTAAAAGTTTTCTATTATATCTTATACAAAATGTAACGACCCAACTTTTTGACCCTCGAATGTCGATACTAAATACATTCACGGTATTCATGTGCCTAACACCTAAGTACCCGAAAGACCGAAAGTTAGGATAAAATTAAAAAATAGAATATAACAAGAAAGAAAGAATAGGACATCAGAATCTCATAGAAAAACGGTAATTTACAATAACAAAAGAACAGTATAAAGAGTTACCCTAAATATAGGATTTTCAGAGTTACAAAATCTAAGTACTATCATCAGCCTGGACAGTTATAACTGCCTACCCTTACAACCCTGAGATATGGACATAGCTAAAACGAACAAATGAAATAGAAATAGATAGATAATGGAAGCCTCCGGCTTATCTTTTGAACTCTTTGAAGCATCCAATGTAAAACCTAGAACTCAGCCTACTCGATAGAGTGCGTGAGGATTTTGTGGAAACAAAAACCAAGCTCCAAACATAAATCTGGTATGATAAAAGTCGAGATACATATAACAATAACTATTGAGACCGTATGGAATTCCGTAACAGTTTTCCCCTTAAAAGAAACCAACCATTTGTTAAGTTTAATATAGTGATATGATAGATAATGTCTAAGGTATAGAATATAAATCATATTAAATAGTCATGATGCTTACATTGGTCACACTACAACATATTTAGGTTACACTCAAAACCGCTAAGGTACATTTGCTTAATGGATTTTCCACGAAGATCTATTCACGGAAATTGAGTCTGAACTCCATGCACAAGGATTTGAAGTTACCTACAGAGCGTCTTATATCTCTACATAAAATATACCATATAAGAAAAGACAAAGGCCCATGCCGGTACATAAACATGAACAACGTGAACCAAATACCATCAACTCCCTGTACCAATATATCGATAATCATACTCTAGATTTGGGGTTGATAATATCCTATTGTGGGTTAGCCAAACCCCGGATTTATGCAACCTACTCTATCTTTACCCATTTTCGAGGTTGAGGTCATGTTCGACATCTTTTCCATGAGTCTTTATCACTCGAATAGAACTAACACGAACCCCAAATTGGATCCTCACATCTCGAATAGATATCGAAACCACACATGGATCCCAATAATTCAACAGATCTCGGAATCACATGTGGATTCCCAAATATCAAAGAGATCACCAACAACTACATATGTTCGAGCATCTTAACCGATCTATAATCATCACATAGATTCCCTTCTTCAACCGCTTTCGAAACATAGAACTCATATACTAGTTTTGAAATGGTATTCGTTAAGTAGAACACTTACCGATCTAGGACTCTTTAAAACCAATCAATGAATTTTCAGTAAACTCAATTTTGGTTCTTTCAGAAGTAAGTAAAAGCTAGAGACGTTTCGTATCAATAGTCCTCCCGGGGGTTCTTGTTGGTAGAAATCGTGAAGACTTTCAATTATTACCTAAGTTACTATTAAGTCAAGTTCGATAGTCGGCTAATCGACTATCCAGTCAAAACACTTGTTTATACAAGTCAATATTCGTACGCTTAACTCATTTTCGGCATTCCAACTTAACCATTCCTCATCCAAGAGTGAAGCCGGGTAAGTTGGGGCACTGGTTGCTCCAAGGATTGCCTATAAACCTCATTCTTGAATCTCATAAATAGATAAGTCTACCTCATTGACTTTTAGTGTTAAGAATAGTATTAATGATTTCCATAAACCATAAGAAATCAACTTGATTAACACATTTTCGACATTTTTCGCTTACCTATTTGTTTGTACCAAAAATGGGCACAACACTCTTCGAAAGTGTTTGAAGTGATAAAAATGAAGAATAGAAATGTAAAATGTGGATTATCTGACATACACTCCAAAAACAAGTATGAAACACACAGAAAAATAGCAATTTAGAGTGGTTCAGCATATTGCCTACGTCCACTATGAAGTTTGATGACTTTATTGATATTCTCTTGATGATTACAATTGATTACAGTGGATTATAACGAAATTATAGTTCTGAAATTCGAGTACAACAGTAGAAATGGAGTGTAAAGTTGAATTCGACAGAGTCTGGACGTCGGAGAGCAAAAAGATCCTTCTTCTATAGGCCCTGGGGTTCTATTTATAGGCGTAGGAGGATGATATCTCGCTCAGATATCGGGAGACTTCTTTTGGCACGTAGGTGGGACCATGCGATCGATCCCATGAAGTTTCGCCTCGATCCGTGATCGATATGAATGAATTTCGTATGATCAGAATTTTACCCAATCAAGTCAAAACTTGGCATGAACCTTCCTTAGGTCGTATGTAAGCTCCTATGAAAATTTCATAGCATTTGGACTTGGGGATTGTGAGATATAATCGATACGAATTGGAGTTCTTTGGTAAGCTGTTTGGTGCGAATCGATGACTTCTTATCGTTTATTTTGAATCGATCAATGCACGTGCCCAAGAGATGACGTGGCATGCGATTTCTGGATCGATCCACTTTTTATGCCAAGTCGACCTAGTCTCCCTTGAATTTGGGCAGCGTTCGTATCAACATAGTACTATTCTTTGTATCGGTCTAGGCAACGCCTTCGTATTGATACTCTTGGTTAGCTTCATATCGATCAAAATGATAACGTTCGTATCGATGCTTTACATGTATTTCGCATCGATCCTTCATGCGCACTTTGTATCGATCCTTCATGTGCACTTCGCATCAATCATTGACCGAATGATATGAAAATAGGTAGATAGGTGGATCGATACGAAATGGAAAGCTTCCATGAATACGAGGCGTATGAGGAAGGATGGATACGAAGAACGTTGCTCTCAATGGATACGAACTTGTGCTCTCCTGATCGATACAAAATCATGCACATCTGATGGAGTCGAATCAGATCGATACGAAGAGGTTCCCTTCCTGTTTTTTGATGGATACGAACAATAGTTGCCCGATGGATACGAAGTGATGTTAATTGTTGATAATGTGAATTTTATGGATATGAATAAATGAGTATTGGATGGATACGAACTCATCGATATGAATGATGGATACGAATTGATGGGTACGAACGAATTGACCTCCCTAGCTTGCATCGATCATATCTTGAGCATACGAACTCAGATTGGCTTGAAACTTGGAACGTAGGCTTTCATAGATTTGCATGTCATGTCACATCAGTTGTACATTGGTCCGGACTCAACAAAATTTATTGATATCCATAGTGAACCTGTGCATACTCGATATTCAGGACGAGCGATCTTTGATTTTCAGTCAATTCCTTGATATCTCAGCCTTGCCAAAAGGAGAGATAACATTTATTCATTGGTTAAGAGGGAAGCTCGGTAAGTTAGAGCTCTATTAACCCGTCCCTACTTGGCATCGCTCACAAAGATATAAGATTACTTCGTCGGCTTATTAGTATTAAGCATAGTTAATTACTTTTCTAATAAGCAATTAAACAATTTAACCATAAGCAATTATTAACCCTTTTCTAAACCTTTTGTTTTATAATCTAAAATAAGATACTTATATAAGATATTTTAGAGATATTTATATAAGATATTTCGAAGATATTTGTATCAGATATTTATACTTCAAAATATTTATAATATGTTTTACAACATTCCTTTAAAATATCACTTGAAAATAAAAAGTTTGAAAAATCATTAGAAACTTTAAAACAACATGTTTATAACAAAATATCTCTCCTTTGAAAATTCACAACTAGTTCTTAAAAATTCATATAAATCTCAAAAAAAAAAATTGTAATAAGGGTTAGGCAATACTTTTAGAAATAACGAAACATATCACTCAAACTTAAAGTCCTTTTTGAAACATTTGAAGTGCAAAAATCAAAATTAAATGGGGCAATTTGCACCAGTGATGTTTTGGCCATTTTTCAAGATGTTACTTATTTTTTTACTATTCAAGATTTTGACAGAAACAAACATACATATGTAAAAATATAAATATGATGATAAATCCCTGTGGATCTCTCTACGAAGTTTCATAACAATTGTCAAAAACAGGACATCCGAACTTCGTCTATAGCGACTATCGCTATAACTGCGCTTTCAAATACGTGTTATATCTCTTAGTATGTACTTTGTTAAAGGCCTAGTCGTATATCGTATAAGTCCATTCAATTTCATAGATGAATCCTATGTGCCACTTGTTTTCAAAACAAGAATCCAAATCATTGTTTTCAACATACATCGTTTAATAATTCAAACAACTTTTACACAATAAAATATAATCATATATGAATTATATTATGAATCCAAGTGGTGAGTTAGCTCAACTTAATCCCATCAAACGACTAAGCTTATGCACACAATTTCAAACCTAAACTAGCAACCACCTTTCCTTCCTCGCTTTCTTGCTTTTTGCCTTGCTTTTGCTCCCCGCCCCTCACTATAGCTCACAGCCTCTACGGTTTGTGGGAATTAGGCTTTGCCTCTTCCACTTTTGACTTAATAGAAGGTTATTTAATATATTACTAAGCCTTATGGAAAAGTTTGAAGTGATTTGGATATGGTTTGCAAATAATTTTCTTTAGGAATTTAGAGATGAAGAAAAGGAGAAGCCATTGAAATTTTAACTCAAAGCTTAGGAATTGTTGTGATATATTTCCTAAGGTATGCCTCTCCTTATATAGGCACAAGAATGGTGTTCTTTAAGCTTGCCTTCACCCTCCCACCATGCCATGGAAGGCTCACCTCCAATCATGTCTCCTTTATGTCTCTTCTTCTTTATGGCTAACTACTCTTATACCCTTCTTATAATAATATCACTTATCCTAATAGTAATTTCTAGAATATTTCATGCATTATGAAGTGGAGAGCGCATTAATTATTTGCTAATGTGTTCATTTTATCATTAGTTAAGTGCATGATAGTTCGAACAACTTATATCAATCAAATAACTATTTATCGATAAACGATTTCTGGTTACAATACCGATTTTTCTTCGAAGAATATTTGTGAACACTTTTATTAATTAAATGATGTTAAACAAGGTTATAAAATCATATTTATAACACTTAAACATTACGATATTCGAAGATGAAGTGTTCGAATTTCTAGGTCGCTACATTCTCCCCCACTTAAAATATTCCATCCTCGAAATTCAATAAGAACGATAATCAAAGAAGATAGAAGAACAAGATATATAGCACTGTTGAAATTATATACAAACTAAACTACAACTCAAATACAAACTAAGATAAGAAAACTCTAGTCTGAGAACAAATCTGAATAGGACTCCTTCTAACTATCCTCGGTCTCCCACGTACAATCTTGTGCATCCTAGCTCAATTGTACCTTGACTAATTTTACAACCTTAATCCTCAATTGCTTCATATCTTTGTCAACAATACAGACAAGCTGTCTCAACATGGTTAAACTTGGTTTAATCTCCAAGCCTTCTTGCTGCGGTGCTTCCACTATCATCGAAGGATCATGCACAAACTTACGCAAATGTGGTACATAAAATACATTGTTCACACCCGACAACCTAATTAGTGACTCGACTCTATTCGCAAGTGTACTCACTACAAGAAATTTGATTTTTAGTGGCGGTCAAAAAACGCTACAAAAAGTTTTGGTGGCGTTTTGATAAACGCTGCTAGAAAATATGCGACTAAATATCCATGATTTTTTGTTGCATTTATTTTAACGCCACGATAAATGAATTTTTGGCAGCGTTTTTTAAACGTTACTAAAGATCTTTTTTACAGCGTTTAAAAAACGCCACCGAAAGGTGCCATTTACTATCTTATTTTTTTGTTGCACTTATTATTATTTTTTGCAGCGTTTTTTGAACGCCACGGAGATTATCTGAGTTACTATAATTGCTGATTCTGTAGCGCTTTTTAAACGCTACAAAAAAATATTTTTGGTGGCGTTTTTTCTCCGCCGCCGTATGTTTCGATTTTATTGCCTGCTGTTCCACGACTACATCTGGCCTCCAATTCAAGTACTTCAAAACTTATACAATAACGTAATATTAAACACATACACATTCAAAAATAACACATTCAATGAGCTACAATAACACAAACACAGGCAATTACATAATCACCACTATATCATAACATTAGTGTCAAGACAAAAGGTTAACCATACGTTACACAACCAAACTACCATAAACAGTTTCATAATAGTACATGCAGCTAAAGTAGTGCTGCTACCATACATACTAGTTTCATAATAGTTTCATAACAGTTTTTATCGACCTAACTACATACATGTGCTGCTACCATACCAAAAACCAGTGTTGCTGCTTGAATTCTTCACAAACGTTTATCTACCTGTAAACAATAATAATCATGTTACTAAATATTTGTGAGGTGAAGGTATCAAAGATCAAAAATGGACAAATATTGAAGTCCTTAGACTATAATACTTCAAACAAATATGCCTCTGCGTATTAACCACTGATGTGAGCATATTGTAATCGTCCAACAACTTTTACATCATAATTGTGAAGTCAGTGCACTAGACTTGCCATACGACAATCATCCTCTTCAACCATGCACTCCATTCAAAACAGCAAGTTCACCTGATAACATCCCCATTTCCTTCCTTCATTCCCTATGCATGTACACTACTTGTTCACACCAACTTCTAACACAACACAGTCAACTTCTCCACCAAAACTTCCTCACAATCATATTTGATGCAAACTTTCGATCATATCCACAACTCGTCCCACAACACAACCAAAAAAGTTCGAACCTGCCAAACAACTCATCCATCTTCCCTGTTCTTCATCACCGGTACAATCGAACCACCGTGCTTCTGAAGCCTAACCGCAACTCCTCTGATCACTCAACAGACCTACTGCAACCTAACCTTTCATGCATTGCATATCTCTATAGTTCAATACAAATGCACTTCGACCACACTTCAATCATCTCCACACTTTGACCACTCAGCAATGTAAAACAGAAAACGAAACGCAAAAGCCAGGAAATGAAATGTAATAGCAAACTAGTTGAAAATTCCAATGCAAGATGACAACAAATCCAACAATTTTTTTAATGCAAGATAACACAATGCAAAACCAAACACACAGCACTAAACTGAACTAAATTCAAGTGAACAAGAAATGTGTACATAATGAATAAAGTTAAAATGGAAAGTGTTGAGTTGACATGCACATAAGAACAAAGAACAAAACTGCACATTGAACATAAATGCAAAAAAAATGAAACGCAAAATGTTTTCTTTTTTTTGAGACTAAAACAAAACCATATGTGTTATTGGATAATAAAATTGTTCTTTTGAAAATGATAATCAACTCTGCTACATATGTGTTATTGGATCTCAATCATTAACTTTTAAAGTGTTCTAGCAAATAAAATAGTGAATAGTGTTACCTTAAACTCTGGACTTGTTTTTGCCTTCACAAACCTTCTCCATTCGTTCATGCTTTTGATGTTGGTAGGTTTCAGTTTTAGTCTTTCCTCTTCGTTCTCCGCTTTATTTAATTTTCGAACCAATTTACTTTTTAACGATCTCCAAATTACTCACATTTGTTGAAATATAGCTTTTCTTTGCCAATCCTCTTCCAGTTTTAATCTAATCTGAAACAATGCATGAAAACATGATATTAAAATCAAACAATAGCCATATGTATGCATCAAATAATTTTTTCAACCATAACTATAATACATGATGTAACAATGTAGCAATGTAGCAACTTGCAAACAGATGTATAAACAACAAAAATAATTTTTAACTCATACCTGAATCGATTGCCACAAAACAACTTTTAACTCATCATTTAGATTCCTCCAATCATCAAGTGTGTATGGAACCAGCTCCCGCACAAGCGGTCCAAGAAAAGAGGATAAATGTACTGACCCTTTCCCTGTTGGTATACCTATATCGTTGAACTCAACTTCAATTCGATCCTGACTTCTTAACGGGAGTCTTTTTGTTTTTGCTGGACCTCTACCACCTCTTTTTCGAGATGTAATTCTGGATTTAGCTTCACTTGCTCTCCCAATTTCTCCCTCAGCATCATCAGTTTGTTCAGGAAGGATTTCATTTTCTGAGCGAAGTCCTTCCTTATTTGGGTCGGAGGGGTAACAGGTGGCTCTTATTCTTTGTCTTCATTGCAAACAATGTGTTGCTTCTTAGCGTTGACTGTTGGTTCTTCTCTGTCGGTGCAAGCACCAGCTGGAATCTTAACCTTTTTCTTTGGATTATACTTCCGCTTTGACTTATACTTCTGAGATTCCTCATCAGCCTTTCTCTGGTTGCGAGTACGTACAAAGCTTGAATGCATCTTTTTTCTGCAAATGAAACAAAAAACAGTAATTTATTTTGAGAATACTTCATATAAAGGACAGTTAACAGTATCTATTATGTAACCTTGAATACAATAGTTATTAATACATGTATATGAACTCTGTAATGTAAACTCTATAAATAATCACATTAATACTTAATAATGGAATAATCAAAAAATATAATTTTTGTAAATGTATATTAATATGTTTTCTATGCTTGCATTTACAAATGAAGGCACCTAACATCTAATAAAAAAAGCACAACACACTCAACAAAATTTGCAACCTCTCACAAACACAAAACATAGCAATGCTAACTCACACACGACTCACACAAGCACATAGTACACAACATATTCACAAACCCAACTCACCCTACAGACAGTCAGACAACCCTCACAAACACAGTAAACACAAACACATATGTAGACTAACTACCCACTTACCTTATCAGTCACTATCCTCTGGTTATCACTCACTGTCTTTTGAGTTTCGATTCTTTAATATTATTTATCTGTTAATATAGAGCAAACACTTGGTACTTTAAGCAATACCATGCTCAAGTATTTGTTTTATATAGTATATCAATGTTGTGTAAAAAAAAGATAGTATTAATATGCACCTTATGTAAATGAAAATATTCCAAAATTGAAAAATTGTATTACATAAACAGTTTTACAGTGCCTTGTGATCTGAGTCTGGGAGAGGACATGCCCAAATCATAATTTGATATCATATAACTCATAAAGCAATATGAATACACTGTTGTAGTTACATACTAAATCTATCAAAAAACAACAAAATATGCCCAACTTCCAATTATGGACAACATATGTCAAGGGAAGATTATCAAACAAACATTAGCTTGAATCGCTATTAGACTAGAAAAAATATGCTAATGATTATGTAAAGAAAAAGAAAAAGGGGAGGAAATATTTACTTAAACTAAGAGAAATATGCAATACTTATAACCGAAAAATATCACTGAATGCTAGAAAATAAATGTGTCCACTTCATAATTTAATTTGTTCTTATATCAGTAAAAAGATAACTATAGATTATTTCCAAGCTAAAGTACAAATCCTTTAGACACATCTTCCCAAGCTATCTAACCCTATTGACATCCATGAAACCATTTGGCACATCTTCCTAAGCTAAAGTAGAAATCCTTTGGAAGTTAAGATAAACATAAAATTACTTCTTTCCTTTTGAGAAAACAAAATATTTTTCACCAAAATAAAGTAAGGTGTAATTAAGATGTTATTACAAGGGGAAAAGGTATCTTTTGACAATTATGCAACAGGGAACAAACTTGGCATAGGAATGGAATTAAATTCAACATAAACATAATATTAAATTTGATTTGACGTATCAAATCCAAATAGAGTCAAAAAAAAGATATATATTACAAAATTAAAATAGAAAAAAAGTGAGTTATATGTAGAAATGATGCATGCTAGAGTAGAAATGAAGATCCTCAATCATAAGCTGACCATACATCTTCAAATGACATATATGTAAGGTTTAATGCTAGGTTTTGATTCTTGAGTAGTAGACGGAACAAAGGTGGTAAATGTCAAAGCTGTCATGAAACAAGGAAAAGAAACTACTTGATTGTAATACATTTTTAAAATGATAGTACAACAAATTTTATAATCTACTCAAGTAGAACATATAATCTACTCAAGTATGCCTTCGCAATCCTCTCTAACATAACTAACATCTTCATCATCCATTTCGGTTATTTCACTACCTTCCACGACTTAGATATCTTCCTCGATGTAATCGTGATCCTCTAAATCATTAAAACTTCTTGATGGTGCTTTCATTACAACATACCAATTAGAAACATCATTCTCTCTTGAATAAAATACTTGTCTTGCTTGAGATGCAAGTATGTATGGATCTCGTGAAAACGATGCTTGCTGTAAATTAACAAGAGTGAACCCATCATCATCAACTTTTACTCCATTTCCTTTATACGCCTAACGACACTTAAAAACTGGAATATAAAACATATGATAATCTAATAAAATTATATCTGTCAATATTCCATAGTAAGTGACCACATCAACCACTTGGGACATATCTTTTGCACTTGCTCTACACATAATAGTCGCATCAAAAGTCACCCCACAATTCTGAGTTTCTCTCCCTACATCTTGTATATGAAAACGTTGCTCATTGATGATATATCTGTTGTAAGACATGGCATCATCCTTCTGACCAAAAGCAATCCATCTTAACATGTCATCATGATCCTTGGAGGTAACAGGTATCTACAACAAATTTTATTTAGCATGTATATTTTACAGTAAGATTAATAGTCAAAAGATAATATATTTGAAATCTAACTAACCTTTCTTTTAATCCAATCGGCAATTTTTTTTTGTATGTGTTTCCCAAAGTAAGGTCGCATTTTTTGTCATGCGTGGGTCTGACTTTTCTAATACCTCCAAATGCAAACTAGTATTGGATAATTGATTATAAGTTATATATAGCATTACGAACACATCAAAATAATTAAAACAATATAACATACACTCTATAAATGGTTCCACCACAGCCATATTCATCAACACGGCTAAAAGAGCACTTTCTTTGTCATTAACTGACAGTTTAACTATCTTGGATATTGAAATCGGACGTCCCTCGAGTATTACACTGCTTTCATAATCTTCATTTCGAGCTTCTTTCTCCTCTATATATCCTGATTTTTTCAAAAATTCATCAAAAAAAATCATGGATTCTTTTGCAAGATAGGATTCTGCAATACATCCCTCTGGTCGTGCATAGTTTCTGACATAGTCTTTAAGTGTCTTCATGTATCTTTCGAATGGGTACATCCAACGAAAATGAACCGGTCTACACATTAGTGCTTCTTTTCCAAGATGAATGGATAAATGTACCATTATATCAAAAAAAGATGGTGGGAAATATTTTTTAAGCTCACATAAAACTTCAATAATCTCAACATTGATTTGTTCTACCTTCTCTCTATCAAGAACACGTTGACATAATTTGTTGAAAAAAGAACATAAGCGAATTATTGTTTTTCTTGCCTTCTTTGCCATTAATCCTCTCGATGCTACTGGCAATAACTGTTGCATTAATACATGGTAATCATGTGACTTCAATCCGCTAATTTTTCAATCCTGCAACGAAATCCGATTTTTCAAATTTGAATAGTAGCCATCTGGTCCTTTGAAATCGTACAATCTTTTGCAAAATATTTTTCTCTTGGATTTTGACAACATGTATGGAGCCGGTGGAAGATATGTTTTATTCCCACGAGGTTGTCCATGAAGCTCACTTCGAATTCCCCAATCCTCTAAATCCTTTCTACAGTTGGTTCCATCTTTTGATTTATTACCATGCAACATCATGCCCAATAGGCTTTCACCAATGTTTTTCTCCACGTGCATCACATCTATATTGTGACATAATGGAAGCTCCTACGAAAACCAAAACTATAACGCATTATTGGGTTTTTCTTCTATTAAAACAATGAAAAATAAATAAACTAACCACTAACCTTCCAATAAGGAAAATCAAAGAAAGTTGATCTTTTTTTCCACCTCGGTAGCTCCATTTTTGTAGAATCGTTAGTATTATCATCTTCATCTTCTGTATCATAAACACACTTTCTCTTCTTACTTTTCTCTTCTTTTTCTTTTCCAAAATCATTTGGATAATCCTTCAACAATGCATAAATGTTTCTCCCAGTTAATATTCTAGGAGCACTACCTTTTTCTATGGTATTATCAAACAATGCCTTTTGTTTCCTCCGTGAATCTGAAGCAAGTAGAAATCTTCTATGACCCATGTAGACGCTCTTTCGACTATGATTCAACCAACGAGAATGGGTATTGACACCACATAATGGGCAAGTTTTTCCCCCATTCACACGACATCCAGCAAGATTTCCATAAGCTGGAAAACCGTTAATCGTCCATAGCAAAATTGCATTCAGTTTAGACAAATTTTTACTAAATGCATCATAAGCATCAACTCCATTACACCACAAATGATGCAAGTCTTCCACCAAAGGCGCCAAATATACATCAATATCATTCCCGGGTTGCTTTGAGCCTGGAATAAGTAAAGTTAACATAATATTTTCCTTCTTCATACACAACATAGGCGAGAGATTGTATGTCACAAGCATCACCGGCCAGCAACTACAACATGGAAAATGGATTGAATCCATCTGTAGTAAGACCAAGCCTAAGATTGCGTGGATCATATGAAAAAGATTTATACTTTTCATCCACCATTTTCCATGTCGTAGAATCCACGGGATGATGCATTTTTCCATCGTTGCTTGTATTATTAAAATGCCATCTTAAATCTTCTGCCATCTTTTGAGATCTATACATTCTTCTAAATCTCAGAATTATTGGAAAGTATCTCAATACTTTAACTGGAATACCTTGTATAACCTCTTCAGTATCTTGATTTTTCTTCCATCTTGAAGAACCACATTTTGGACAACTTTCTAAATCTTTGTATTCTTTTCTGTAAAGTCAACAGTCATTCTCACAAGCATGTATCTTTTCAAAACCCATGTCGAATGCTCTAAGAAAGTTCTTTACTTCATATAAGTTTTTGGGAAGCACGTTATCCTTCGGCAGAAATAAATGTTGCACAGTTAAAAGCTGATCAAACCCACTATCAGACAAGCCATTCTCACATTTAAGATTATACAAGACTGTGATAGCAGATAATTTTGTGTGATTTATGCAACCGGGATATAATGGAGTTTCTGCATCCTCCAAGTTCTTGAGTAACTCATCCTCTTTTCTTTGAGAATTAACATTATCTTTATCATCATCAAAAAAATCTCGATTCAAAAAATCTTCATCTTCATAGTGAATCATCTTTGCACCCATGTATTTAGGATCCATTCCTTTTATAATTAAATGTTCAACGATGATTTGTTCATCATGACGACTAAGATTCCAACAATCCTTGCAAGGGCATAAACAAATTTATACACTTCTTGCATTCCTCTTTGCACCATTCACAAAATTCATTGCACCTTGTCGGTACTCTATACTAGTTCTATGAAAAAAGTAAAACAAATATAAAAAATTGAGCTTTAATATTAGATTATATGTTATAATTCTCAAAATACATATTAAGTTAATCATGGTTTTATCACCTGCTTAAAAAACCCAGTCTTTTTCCATTTTCGACACATGAAGGCAAATAAGTTTTCAATCTTTGACGTATAAATTGGTTATCTGTTGTAATCAAAAAAATAACTAGACGTTGAAGTTATTACTCAAAAAAACATCCAAGCATCTTATAAATAATGCACTATCCGGAACATTGGTAACACGCCCATAGTAAGGATAATAAACTACAATAAACCACATAAAATGAATAATAACGGAGATAGCATATGCTGCAGTGAATGAAATAACAGAGATAGTTTTTATTTTTAGGATACTGCACACATGAATCAAACCCCGTTCACAAGGTTACATAGATTTGTTTTTCTTCGTTTGGTGACTGAAATTATGACGCATTTGCTGAAAATATAACGCATATAGATATGTATCAATGAGATAACTCCATGTGACCATGTAAACGCATCTGCCGAAAAATTATTTATAGAAAAATAACACATATATTTTTCTTATTTAAAATCATTCTTATCTATAATTTGTATATTTTATACAGATAAATATACATGCTTCATTTCAACATTCAGTGACATGCTTCTAAAATTATAATCAAGTATAGAGATTATATCTGAGTTTTACTTACAGTTTCTTTCGCAATGGCACAAGTAAAGCATGGGAATATGATTAATCCTCATATTGGTGATGAAGAAGAAAACAATGGTTATGATGGATATTTGAGCTCTTTATCAGAAGAAGAAGAAGATGATGATGATAGCTGCAATTCAGTTGGCGAAAATTCATCTGAAGATGAAGATTTTATAGACGATTTGAATCATCTTCATGTTCTTTGAATTCTTCCTTATCATCATCGAATTCATCACTTTATGATATGTCATCTCTCATTTCACATCTTCCTTTGAAGTAAGTTTTTGTTCAATTGTGTTCTGATTTTGCTTCTTTTCATATTTAGAACATTTTTTTGTTCAGATTTCTTTTTCTTAATTTCTTTCTTTTGTTTTTCATTTTTTATGTCTAAAACATTAATCATACGTAAATAATTTATGGTATCATAACATTCATAACACATATACATAAGTTTCCATATACAAGTTGTCTAACAAATCATTTGAATTTCAGGAGAGGTTTATCAAAACACTACGAAGGAAAATCACAGTCGTTTACATCACTATCGAGAGTGAAGAGTTTGGAGGATCTAATCAAAACTGAAAACCCATCAAATAAGAAGATCAAAGCATTGAAAAATAATAGTTGAAGTATGATGAATTCATCCAGAATTATAAAGAAGAAAAGCTCTAAAGGACCAGTAAGCTCTTCGTTACGAAACTTGAAGAGGAATAATAGTTTTTGTTGAATATGCGCTTATATGTTTTTGTTTGATGATAATAAACATATATATTCATTTAAATGTATTTGGTAATGTACTATTTTGTTTCTCATAGATTAAATAAATATTTGTTGAATAAAATAAATTACACAGAATTTGAATTTGAATTCAAACAGAACAAGTTACACAGATTTTGAATTCAAACAGAAATTTTATTCAAACAAATATTTATTACAATCTTGAATAGTACAAATTCATGCTCTCACTATACATATACATTTCTGATTACATCATGATTACATCACAAATATTTTTACATTGATAACCTCACTACATATCACTCACACTCGTATTTTGTCTTCAACTGCATTTCAGTTTGAATCCAGCATCTGAGAAATCTGCAAAAATATTCACTAATGCAGTAAAATTGAAAAAGAAATATTTTTGCAATATAAAATGAAATACGATTTTTGAAAATATGATTTGCCTCAGTTATTTGGGTTGTTCGTCATCATTCACACTTGATTTCATCACAAAGTAGTGCACATAGATATTACAGAGACAGGTAGCCATAAGTGGCTGCAATACACACGTGTACATTCATACACGTGTGCACTGCCTCGCCAACTCGTGTGCGCAGCCAACAAGAGCAAGTGTACAATAGTGTCAAGTTGCAACCAGTTCAAAGCTTCGACAAATCACAACAGACCAATTCCAAATGACTCAGTGAAGTCAAAGTATGCAACTACGTGACATAAATGCAACTACAACGATGCAAGCGAAGAACCAAAGTCAGTGGCAAGCTTCAAACTGCATCAATGCAAAATGGAATGAATGCAACATGGACTGCGCAAAATCAAGACAGCATCAAACAGCAACAGTGAAGACTGCATAAGTGATACAAGTCAGAGCAACAAAATCATCACAATGAACACCACTGACCAGTGAATACAACGTCAAGTTCAGACCAAACAGTCGAAGACATGAATGCAACAAAGTTCACAAGTGCAGACAACATAGAGCAGTCATAATGAAACTGCAGTGCAACTACAATGAACAACACCGCACCAGAATGCATCAAAAGCAAACCGAGTACAAGCCATAACATGTCAATACAAGCACTGAAGCTCTGCATCAAAAATGAAGACACCAAGTAAACAAACTCAAGATTACAGGGCAGTGGACAGTACAAGCCTGCAGAATGCAAATGGACTCGACCAAGTATACAAGTGCTACAAGCAGCAATGTGCAACTGCAGCATAAATTAATATATATGCACAGAAGCAACTACTATAATGCAATAGTGTAGCAGTGCAAATCACCAAATGAAGACCACAAATATGTCAACTACATGAAGCAACAGTCAGACCAAAAGGCGACATGAAGTATGCAAGTTCAACCTCTTCATTAAACAACTCAAGACCAAGCTGCAAACATTCAAAAGTGCCAACAAAGAATGCAAGCTCGACCAACATAATGAATATTGCAGTGCAGTCCAAAGAAATGCCACCAAGAACATATGAACAGAGTACATGCATGAAGCATGAAATCACAAGTTACAAACATCAAGTCAGGTATGAAGACAATGCCAACAACAAAGACCACAAAAGAAATGCCATCAGATATGACCAAAGAGAAGTAGTGCAAGCATATGAAATGAGAACTCAGTGATATATGCAACAAGTTCAGATAAACAAGCCAGAGCCACCAAAGTGCAGAGCAACTACAAAGTGGCAGCAGTGAAGATAACATAGCAGAAACGACCAATGTACAACAATGCATCAGTAACCAAACTGCAAGACCTCAAGTGACATGGTGAAGCAGTATTAAACCATAGTTACTAGCATACAAAATCATCAATACAATGCAGACACAAGTCAGTTGCAACATGAAACAAGACATGAAGACAGTTCGAAGAAGACTACAATATCAAGTACATGAAGACCAACGTCACAGTAAACATGCAGGTGAACAGAAGATAGTGAGCATATACTTTTGTATAAAATGCAAGGTTCAGGTCTACAGAATGGGGATGAACTCGACCGAGTACAATATGCACAGAATACAATTCGAAGCAAGTTGTTGCCGAATGAAAAAGACAGCAATAAAATACCAGAGATTACAAGTAGACCAAGTCCAATTCGAATTCATGAAAGTATCAAATTCGTATCATTATTCTTTGAAATAGTCAGCAAAATTAAAAAGGGAAAGTTTCTGTTTTCTTTATACAAAAAGAATCGAACGTGCAAAAGTTAAAGCTGTGTGACTCAAGGCAATCGAACGCTACAGAATAGAAGCAGTGCGTATCAAAGTTGCAACAAATCAGGAAAGTGATGAAGTCACAAGTGAATACGAACGAATCAATTGATTCGAATTCATATAAATACAAACCCCATACTATCATCATCGGCATGGAAAAAGAGCAAGCAATCAAACAAGCAACAAAAGAAACAACATACCAAAGAGTCGATTGCTGAAGTAAGACAGAGAAGAACCAAATAGTCATCAACGAATAAAAGAAGCCGAAGCCCTAGCCAAGCAAAAAAATTCCTCAATCCCAAGTCAGCAAGCAGAGCGCCTGAGAATATCAATAAGGAAATCGAGCTTCAGATCTCTCAAGCCTTAATTTGACAGAGAAATTGAAGAACAAAATATCGCCGCCATTTTTATTCTCAAGAGAGAATTGAAGATCGGGTGAAACAAGGATAAGGGGCCGGCCTTATTATTAAAAGGGGGTTTAGTTTTAATTTTATAATAGGGTTTCTAGTTTTTAATTTGAGCAAAAATTAGGGATTCTAGTTTATATTTTAATTTTTGCTCCTGCGTGTATTTTTGAAGTTTGTTTTTCTTTTCGAGTCGAAGAATTTGTAAATCACCACCTAGGGATTAGGTAGTGTCAGATTGTCTATTTAGAATTAGTTCAGTGAGCAGGGAGTGCGAGTTTGCAAAGCTCTATAGGCGGGAGCAGTGTTTGCGAGTGAGCGAAACTCTATAGGCGGGAGCAGGGTGTGCGAGTCTAGTAGAGTGTTTGTGAGCGGGAGCAAAAGGGTCTGCGAGTCTAGTAGAGTGTTTGTAAGCGCGATACTGTTTAATTCTAATAGAAATCAGGGAATGCAGCAATAGGCAGGGGTTGCCGAAGCTGGGTAAATTTTGTGTGTGATTTACTTTTCAGCATATTTATTTCTGCAATTATATTTCTGTGTTTAATTTGAGAAAATTTGCTATAACCCTATTCACCCCCCCCCCCTCTAGGGTTAATCTAGATCCTACAAGTGGTATCAGAGCCTGGTATTTTTTATTTAACTCTAGAGTCGTGAATCCGTCAAATAATGCTTTTTCTGAGGGGCAATCTATCGTTAGGCCACCCATGTTTAACGGGAACGATTATGCTTATTGGAAAGTTAGGATGAGTATTTATCTTAGTTCCGTTGATTATGATGTTTGGGATATTATTGAAACTGGCTATAAACCTCCCACTATAATCGTTGGTGATACTGAGATTCCTAAACCTAAGGATAGGTGGGATGCTAACGATAAGAGATTGAAAACGACAAATGCTAAAGCCATGAATGCTTTGATATGTGCTCTTGATAAAAATGAATTTAATAGAATTTCTCATTGTACAACAGCACAGGAAATATGGCATACTTTGGAGGTGACACACGAAGGAACTTCTCAAGTCAAGGAGTCTCGGCTAGCCCTATTCAGCAACGAATACGAAAACTTTGTGATGGACAAAGGCGAGAGCATAAAGGATATGTTTGGACGTTTTTCAACCTTGGTATACAATGCTAGAGCGCTTGGGAAGGTATTCACTGAGGTAGAGCTTGTGCGGAAGATACTACGAGTTTTACCAATGAACTTTGAGGCAAAAGTCACAGCAATCCAAGAATCAAAAGATCTGAGCAAACTAAGCATGGAGGAGTTGATTGGCAACTTGATGACATATGAGCTTGAGTTAAAAGCAAAGGAAGAACGCAACAACTCCGAACCAAAGAAGAAGACGATTGCCTTAAAGAGCAAAGAAGAAAGCGATGAAGAAGATCCAATTGAAGAGCTTGCAATGGCTGTCAATAATCTTAGAAGATGGTCTAGATTCAAGCCACGCAAGAAGAAAACAAAGGGCAATAGGTCAAAAGATTCCGAAAATTCCGATAGTGAACTGACATGTTATAACTGCAACAAGCCTGGCCACATCAAACCAAAATGTCCACTTCTCAAAAACAACAAAGGAAAGAAAAAGACGAAGAAGGTATTTGCAGCGACTTGGGATGATGAAGAAGGAGAAGAAGCTTCGGATAGCAGCTCAGAGGAGGCTAACTTGTGTCTTATGGCGAAATCAAATTCAGATTCAAGCTCAGAGGAATCTAGTGAGGAAGGTGAGTATTCCTATAGAGATCTTGTTTTTATGTGTTCTGATCTTACTAAAGTAGTTGATGCTCTTGAATCTAAAATTGAAAAACTGAAAACTGATAGGAAAGAACTTGCTCGTAAAAATTTTAGGTTAGAAACTGAACTTGAAAATATTCAAAACCTAGAATGTAAAAGATGTAAAGTTTTAGATTCAGAATTGACAAAACTTAAGAATATCTCTGAGAATCTTGAAAAAGAAAACTTGAATCTTAAGGAAACCATCGACACTAGGAAAAAGGATTTTATAAATCGATGCACCTCACTTGTCACTGAAAATACAACACTAAAAACCAAAGTCCAAAATCTTGAGAAATCTTTGAATAACTTTTCAAGAGGCGAAAAATCTTTCAACATGCTATTGGGAAATCAAATTTTTGCTAACAACAGAAAAGGACTTGGTTTTGGGAAAACACAAGCTGAGGATAATGCAAAAGGGAAAAGTGTCTTTGATAAATGTGAAATGATTGGACATCATGTTGAAAATTGTAGTCATAGGAACAAGAACACAAAATTTATACAAGTTTGGGTTCCTAAGAATTCTACAAACAAATTTCATGTCTATTGGAACAAGAATAAAAGGACTAAACAAGTTTGGGTTCCAAAGGGTTTGTTTATTCATAATGCTTCTGCCACTAACAATCATGGACCTAGAAATAGGTCACAAAAATCTTTCATCGTGTAGGTGTGGTGGCAGGCTAAGGAACAACAACGGTGTTCTCTGGATTTTGGCTGTTCCAGAAACACAACGGGCAACAAAGCAAAGTTCCTTAGCCTAATATAAAGGTGACAGAATCACAATGGGCAATCACGAGAAATTATCGTAAAGGTAAAACAGGTGAAGGTATATTAAATGTGATAATCTGCACCATATTCTGAATTAAATCAGCCAAAATTGCGATAATGATGTGATGTCTTTAATTCTGACTTACTGATATGATTTTTCCTTTGACTTGTTCTTACTTTGATTTGTGCTTAAAAGTAGACCAACCATCCTTTCATCATTGAACTTAATATGTTTGGTCAAATGATGGTATTTTATTGATCCTTGATTACTCATGCTATACTTAGATATATGTTGACATTTTGGTCACTGCTTGTAAATTTGCATGATTTCAAACTCATGTGAAAAAGGATTTTAAGAAATTGTTGAAACTTCAAGAAATTGGTTTTGAAATAATTATGATGTTGATTGACTGTTGATTACTCATGAATATAATTGTTTATCTTATGGTTTTCTGAAATTAACACCATGATATTTGTTTGAGTGTGAACATGGCTTCAATTCAAAATCCAAAGAATGTCATTTAAATTGTTGCTAAAATTGGGTTTGAAATTTTTGATGCACACTTCATGTCTGGTTTACCAAATCCAGTTAGTGATATTTTGGATTGAAAAAGAAATTCAGATGCAATTCATACTAGTAATCTAGTTGATAGAAAACTTACGAGTTGAACGTGATTTATTGTGAAACATTCATTTGCTGCATCGTTTTTTTTCAAAGAAAATATCTGCATATTTTTCACTTGAAATAATTCTTCATTTAGCAGAATTTTTTTTCTCTCATATAACCCCTTCGAGAAAATAATTATTTGACCATATTTTCAGATTAGTTAATTTTATTTGATTTTAAATGACAAATTTTGACTAATCCGACTCCCTACTAATTATAAAAAAGATAAATAGTGATTGAAAAAGTGATAAGTGTTGATATTTAACATACATTACTCAAGAGAGTATATTTTAAAAAACTTTCTTTAGGAATTAAAACAAGAATTATAAAACTTTTTGTTGGGTAAAGATTCCATGACCATTTCTATATCTATCATTATTTCTATCGACCATGTTTTATCAAATATTCAATATAGTTTGTCGATATGTGGTACTATAATCAGGAATCATTTGTTTTTCATGTCATATTTTTTAAAAAATAAATAAATATCCAAAGTATTCACTCTCATTTAAAAGTCCTCACGGTTATGCATGGGTGTATTACTTGGATTTTTAATCATGTGCTTCCATGCTCATTTAAAAGTCCTTACGGTTATGCATGTATGGAACGCATATCAAAATTAAATTGCTTAAATAGACAAGTTGATTCTAATCCCATTTAAAAGTCCTCACGGTCATGCGTGGTTAGAAGATGCTTGATTTCATTTTTTAAAATTAAATTCGAATACTACTAATCTCATTTAAAAGTCCTAACGGTTATGCATGATTAGTAGATATTCAAATTCCTGATAGAAATGTGCCACAAGAAGATTCAACTGTATGATTTTACATATCCATCATTTCTAGAAGTGGAATATGCGCCTAACAAGGGTAATTATGGTTTTTGTTTGATTCTTATTGAAGTTTAATATTTATATTCAATTTGAGTTTAATGTTGGATTAATATTGATCACTTAATCTCTATTTTTCTCTAACACTATCATTCTTTTGCCGATAACAAAAGGGGGAGAGAAAAGTTAAGATTTTGTCAAATAGAATCAAGCAAAGGTCAAATAATTTTTCCATATGCATCTAGGCTCATTTGAATATATTTCTATTTGTATGCATATATGTAGGGGGAGCATCATGTAGAGAGGAAGCATTTAAATGGGGGGAGCAAATTAGAGTATATAATTGGTCAAATACATTTAACACGGTCAAAATCTTAAATATATGTTTGTTATCATCAAAAGGGGGAGATTGTTGAATATGCGCTTATATGTTTTTGTTTGATGATAATAAACATATATATTCATTTAAATGTATTTGGTAATGTACTATTTTGTTTTTCATAGATTAAATAAATATTTGTTGAATAAAATAAATTACACAGAATTGAATTTGAATTCAAACAGAACAAGTTACACAGATTTTGAATTCAAACAGAAATTTTATTCAAACAAATATTTATTACAATCTTGAATAGTACAAATTCATGCTCTCACTATACATATACATTTCTGATTACATCACGATTACATCACAAATATTTTTACATTGATAACCTCACTACATATCACTCACACTCATATTTTGTCTTCAACTGCATTTCAGTTTGAATCCAGCATCTGAGAAATCTGCAAAAATATTCACTAACGCAGTAAAATTGAAAAAGAAATATTTTTGCAATATAAAATGAATTGCCTCAGTTATTTGGGTTGTTCGTCATCATTCACACTTGATTTCATCACAAAGTAGTGCACATAGATATTACAGGGACAGGTAGCCATAAGTGGCTGCAATACACACGTGTACATTCATACACGTGTGCACTGCCTCGCCAACTCGTGTGCGCAGCCAACAAGAGCAAGTGTACAATAGTGTCAAGTTGCAACCAGTTCAAAGCTTCGACAAATCACAACAGACCAATTCCAAATGACTCAGTGAAGTCAAAGTATGCAACTACGTGACATAAATGCAACTACAACGATGCAAGCGAAGAACCAAAGTCAGTGGCAAGCTTCAAACTGCATCAATGCAAAATGGAATGAATGCAACATGGACTGCGCAAAATCAAGACAGCATCAAACAGCAACAGTGAAGACTGCATAAGTGATACAAGTCAGAGCAACAAAATCATCACAATGAACACCACTGACCAGTGAATACAACGTCAAGTTCAGACCAAACAGTCGAAGACATGAATGCAACAAAGTTCACAAGTGCAGACAACATAGAGCAGTCATAATGAAACTGCAGTGCAACTACAATGAACAACACCGCACCAGAATGCATCAAAAGCAAACCGAGTACAAGCCATAACATGTCAATACAAGCACTGAAGTTCTGCATCAAAAATGAAGACACCAAGTAAACAAACTCAAGATTACAGGGCAGTGGACAGTACAAGCCTGCCGAATGCAAATGGACTCGACCAAGTATACAAGTGCTACAAGCAGCAATGTGCAACTGCAGCATAAATTAATATATATGCACAGAAGCAACTACTATAATGCAATAGTGTAGCAGTGCAAATCACCAAATGAAGACCACAAATATGTCAACTACATGAAGCAACAGTCAGACCAAAAGGCGACATGAAGTATGCAAGTTCAACCTCTTCATTAAACAACTCAAGACCAAGCTGCAAACATTCAAAAGTGCCAACAAAGAATGCAAGCTCGACCAACATAATGAATACTGCAGTGCAGTCCAAAGAAATGCCACCAAGAACATATGAACAGAGTACATGCATGAAGCATGAAATCACAAGTTACAAACATCAAGTCAGGTATGAAGACAATGCCAACAACAAAGACCACAAAAGAAATGCCATCAGACATGACCAAAGAGAAGTAGTGCAAGCATATGAAATGAGAACTCAGTGATATATGCAACAAGTTCAGATAAACAAGCCAGAGCCATCAAAGTGCAGAGCAACTACAAAGTGGCAGCAGTGAAGATAACATAGCAGAAACGACCAATGTACAACAATGCATCAGCAACCAAACTGCAAGACCTCAAGTGACATGGTGAAGCAGTATTAAACCATAGTTACTAGCATACAAAATCATCAATACAATGCAGACACAAGTCAGTTGCAACATGAAACAAGACATGAAGACAGTTCGAAGAAGACTACAATATCAAGTACATGAAGACCAACGTCACAGTAAACATGCAGGTGAACAGAAGATAGTGAGCATATACTTTTGTATAAAATGCAAGGTTCAGGTCTACAGAATGGGGATGAACTCGACCGAGTACAGTATGCACAGAATACAATTCGAAGCAAGTTGTTGCCGAATGAAAAAGACAGCAATAAAATACCAGAGATTACAAGTAGACCAAGTCCAATTCGAATTCATGAAAGTATCAAATTCGTATCATTATTCTTTGAAATAGTCAGCAAAATTAAAAAGGGAAAGTTTCTGTTTTCTTTATACAAAAAGAATCGAACGTGCAAAAGTTAAAGCCGTGTGACTCAAGGCAATCGAACGCTACAGAATAGAAGCCGTGCGTATCAAAGTTGCAACAAATCAGGAAAGTGATGAAGTCGCAAGTGAATACGAACGAATCAACTGATTCGAATTCATATAAATACAAACCCCATACTATCATCATCGGCATGGAAAAAGAGCAAGCAATCAAACAAGCAACAAAAGAAACAACATACCAAAGAGTCGATTGCTGAAGTAAGACAGAGAAGAACCAAATAGTCATCAACGAATAAAAGAAGCCGAAGCCCTAGCCAAGCAGAAAAATTCCTCAATCCCAAGTCAGCAAGCAGAGCGCCTGAGAATATCAATAAGGAAATCGAGCTTCAGATCTCTCAAGCCTTAATTTGACAGAGAAATTGAAGAACAAAATATCGCCGCCATTTTTATTCTCAAGAGAGAATTGAAGATCGGGTGAAACAAGGATAAGGGGCCGGCCTTATTATTAAAAGGGGGTTTAGTTTTAATTTTATAATAGGGTTTCTAGTTTTTAATTTGAGCAAAAATTAGGGATTCTAGTTTATATTTTAATTTTTGCTCCTGCGTGTATTTTTGAAGTTTGTTTTTCTTTTCGAGTCGAAGAATTTGTAAATCACCACCTAGGGATTAGGTAGTGTCAGATTGTCTATTTAGAATTAGTTCAGTGAGCAGGGAGTGCGAGTTTGCAAAGCTCTATAGGCGGGAGCAGTGTTTGCGAGTGAGCGAAACTCTATAGGCGGGAGCAGGGTGTGCGAGTCTAGTAGAGTGTTTGTGAGCGGGAGCAAAAGGGTCTGCGAGTCTAGTAGAGTGTTTGTAAGCGCGATACTGTTTAATTCTAATAGAAATCAGGGAATGCAGCAATAGGCAGGGGTTGCCGAAGCTGGGTAAATTTTGTGTGTGATTTACTTTTCAGCATATTTATTTCTGCAATTATATTTCTGTGTTTAATTTGAGAAAATTTGCTATAACCCTATTCACCCCCCCCCCCTCTAGGGTTAATCTAGATCCTACAAGTGGTATCAGAGCCTGGTATTTTTTATTTAACTCTAGAGTCGTGAATCCGTCAAATAATGCTTTTTCTGAGGGGCAATCTATCGTTAGGCCACCCATGTTTAACGGGAACGATTATGCTTATTGGAAAGTTAGGATGAGTATTTATCTTAGTTCCGTTGATTATGATGTTTGGGATATTATTGAAACTGGCTATAAACCTCCCACTATAATCGTTGGTGATACTGAGATTCCTAAACCTAAGGATAGGTGGGATGCTAACGATAAGAGATTGAAAACGACAAATGCTAAAGCCATGAATGCTTTGATATGTGCTCTTGATAAAAATGAATTTAATAGAATTTCTCATTGTACAACAGCACAGGAAATATGGCATACTTTGGAGGTGACACACGAAGGAACTTCTCAAGTCAAGGAGTCTCGGCTAGCCCTATTCAGCAACGAATACGAAAACTTTGTGATGGACAAAGGCGAGAGCATAAAGGATATGTTTGGACGTTTTTCAACCTTGGTATACAATGCTAGAGCGCTTGGGAAGGTATTCGCTGAGGTAGAGCTTGTGCGGAAGATACTACGAGTTTTACCAATGAACTTTGAGGCAAAAGTCACAGCAATCCAAGAATCAAAAGATCTGAGCAAACTAAGCATGGAGGAGTTGATTGGCAACTTGATGACATATGAGCTTGAGTTAAAAGCAAAGGAAGAACGCAACAACTCCGAACCAAAGAAGAAGACGATTGCCTTAAAGAGCAAAGAAGAAAGCGATGAAGAAGATCCAATTGAAGAGCTTGCAATGGCTGTCAATAATCTTAGAAGATGGTCTAGATTCAAGCCACGCAAGAAGAAAACAAAGGGCAATAGGTCAAAAGATTCCGAAAATTCCGATAGTGAACTGACATGTTATAACTGCAACAAGCCTGGCCACATCAAACCAAAATGTCCACTTCTCAAAAACAACAAAGGAAAGAAAAAGACGAAGAAGGTATTTGCAGCGACTTGGGATGATGAAGAAGGAGAAGAAGCTTCGGATAGCAGCTCAGAGGAGGCTAACTTGTGTCTTATGGCGAAATCAAATTCAGATTCAAGCTCAGAGGAATCTAGTGAGGAAGGTGAGTATTCCTATAGAGATCTTGTTTTTATGTGTTCTGATCTTACTAAAGTAGTTGATGCTCTTGAATCTAAAATTGAAAAACTGAAAACTGATAGGAAAGAACTTGCTCGTAAAAATTTTAGGTTAGAAACTGAACTTGAAAATATTCAAAACCTAGAATGTAAAAGATGTAAAGTTTTAGATTCAGAATTGACAAAACTTAAGAATATCTCTGAGAATCTTGAAAAAGAAAACTTGAATCTTAAGGAAACCATCGACACTAGGAAAAAGGATTTTATAAATCGATGCACCTCACTTGTCACTGAAAATACAACACTAAAAACCAAAGTCCAAAATCTTGAGAAATCTTTGAATAACTTTTCAAGAGGCGAAAAATCTTTCAACATGCTATTGGGAAATCAAATTTTTGCTAACAACAGAAAAGGACTTGGTTTTGGGAAAACACAAGCTGAGGATAATGCAAAAGGGAAAAGTGTCTTTGATAAATGTGAAATGATTGGACATCATGTTGAAAATTGTAGTCATAGGAACAAGAACACAAAATTTATACAAGTTTGGGTTCCTAAGAATTCTACAAACAAATTTCATGTCTATTGGAACAAGAATAAAAGGACTAAACAAGTTTGGGTTCCAAAGGGTTTGTTTATTCATAATGCTTCTGCCACTAACAATCATGGACCTAGAAATAGGTCACAAAAATCTTTCATCGTGTAGGTGTGGTGGCAGGCTAAGGAACAACAACGGTGTTCTCTGGATTTTGGCTGTTCCAGAAACACAACGGGCAACAAAGCAAAGTTCCTTAGCCTAATATAAAGGTGACAGAATCACAATGGGCAATCACGAGAAATTATCGTAAAGGTAAAACAGGTGAAGGTATATTAAATGTGATAATCTGCACCATATTCTGAATTAAATCAGCCAAAATTGCGATAATGATGTGATGTCTTTAATTCTGACTTACTGATATGATTTTTCCTTTGACTTGTTCTTACTTTGATTTGTGCTTAAAAGTAGACCAACCATCCTTTCATCATTGAACTTAATATGTTTGGTCAAATGATGGTATTTTATTGATCCTTGATTACTCATGCTATACTTAGATATATGTTGACATTTTGGTCACTGCTTGTAAATTTGCATGATTTCAAACTCATGTGAAAAAGGATTTTAAGAAATTGTTGAAACTTCAAGAAATTGGTTTTGAAATAATTATGATGTTGATTGACTGTTGATTACTCATGAATATAATTGTTTATCTTATGGTTTTCTGAAATTAACACCATGATATTTGTTTGAGTGTGAACATGGCTTCAATTCAAAATCCAAAGAATGTCATTTAAATTGTTGCTAAAATTGGGTTTGAAATTTTTGATGCACACTTCATGTCTGGTTTACCAAATCCAGTTAGTGATATTTTGGATTGAAAAAGAAATTCAGATGCAATTCATACTAGTAATCTAGTTGATAGAAAACTTACGAGTTGAACGTGATTTATTGTGAAACATTCATTTGCTGCATCGTTTTTTTTCAAAGAAAATATCTGCATATTTTTCACTTGAAATAATTCTTCATTTAGCAGAATTTTTTTTCTCTCATATAACCCCTTCGAGAAAATAATTATTTGACCATATTTTCAGATTAGTTAATTTTATTTGATTTTAAATGACAAATTTTGACTAATCCGACTCCCTACTAATTATAAAAAAGATAAATAGTGATTGAAAAAGTGATAAGTGTTGATATTTAACATACATTACTCAAGAGAGTATATTTTAAAAAACTTTCTTTAGGAATTAAAACAAGAATTATAAAACTTTTTGTTGGGTAAAGATTCCATGACCATTTCTATATCTATCATTATTTCTATCGACCATGTTTTATCAAATATTCAATATAGTTTGTCGATATGTGGTACTATAATCAGGAATCATTTGTTTTTCATGTCATATTTTTTAAAAAATAAATAAATATCCAAAGTATTCACTCTCATTTAAAAGTCCTCACGGTTGTGCATGGGTGTATTACTTGGATTTTTAATCATGTGCTTCCATGCTCATTTAAAAGTCCTTACGGTTATGCATGTATGGAACGCATATCAAAATTAAATTGCTTAAATAGACAAGTTGATTCTAATCCCATTTAAAAGTCCTCACGGTCATGCGTGGTTAGAAGATGCTTGATTTCATTTTTTAAAATTAAATTCGAATACTACTAATCTCATTTAAAAGTCCTAACGGTTATGCATGATTAGTAGATATTCAAATTCCTGATAGAAATGTGCCACAAGAAGATTCAACTGTATGATTTTACATATCCATCATTTCTAGAAGTGGAATATGCGCCTAACAAGGGTAATTATGGTTTTTGTTTGATTCTTATTGAAGTTTAATATTTATATTCAATTTGAGTTTAATGTTGGATTAATATTGATCACTTAATCTCTATTTTTCTCTAACACTATCATTCTTTTGCCGATAACAAAAGGGGGAGAGAAAAGTTAAGATTTTGTCAAATAGAATCAAGCAAAGGTCAAATAATTTTTCCATATGCATCTAGGCTCATTTGAATATATTTCTATTTGTATGCATATATGTAGGGGGAGCATCATGTAGAGAGGAAGCATTTAAATGGGGGGAGCAAATTAGAGTATATAATTGGTCAAATACATTTAACACGGTCAAAATCTTAAATATATGTTTGTTATCATCAAAAGGGGGAGATTGTTGAATATGCGCTTATATGTTTTTGTTTGATGATAATAAACATATATATTCATTTAAATGTATTTGGTAATGTACTATTTTGTTTTTCATAGATTAAATAAATATTTGTTGAATAAAATAAATTACACAGAATTGAATTTGAATTCAAACAGAACAAGTTACACAGATTTTGAATTCAAACAGAAATTTTATTCAAACAAATATTTATTACAATCTTGAATAGTACAAATTCATGCTCTCACTATACATATACATTTCTGATTACATCACGATTACATCACAAATATTTTTACATTGATAACCTCACTACATATCACTCACACTCATATTTTGTCTTCAACTGCATTTCAGTTTGAATCCAGCATCTGAGAAATCTGCAAAAATATTCACTAACGCAGTAAAATTGAAAAAGAAATATTTTTGCAATATAAAATGAATTGCCTCAGTTATTTGGGTTGTTCGTCATCATTCACACTTGATTTCATCACAAAGTAGTGCACATAGATATTACAGGGACAGGTAGCCATAAGTGGCTGCAATACACACGTGTACATTCATACACGTGTGCACTGCCTCGCCAACTCGTGTGCGCAGCCAACAAGAGCAAGTGTACAATAGTGTCAAGTTGCAACCAGTTCAAAGCTTCGACAAATCACAACAGACCAATTCCAAATGACTCAGTGAAGTCAAAGTATGCAACTACGTGACATAAATGCAACTACAACGATGCAAGCGAAGAACCAAAGTCAGTGGCAAGCTTCAAACTGCATCAATGCAAAATGGAATGAATGCAACATGGACTGCGCAAAATCAAGACAGCATCAAACAGCAACAGTGAAGACTGCATAAGTGATACAAGTCAGAGCAACAAAATCATCACAATGAACACCACTGACCAGTGAATACAACGTCAAGTTCAGACCAAACAGTCGAAGACATGAATGCAACAAAGTTCACAAGTGCAGACAACATAGAGCAGTCATAATGAAACTGCAGTGCAACTACAATGAACAACACCGCACCAGAATGCATCAAAAGCAAACCGAGTACAAGCCATAACATGTCAATACAAGCACTGAAGTTCTGCATCAAAAATGAAGACACCAAGTAAACAAACTCAAGATTACAGGGCAGTGGACAGTACAAGCCTGCCGAATGCAAATGGACTCGACCAAGTATACAAGTGCTACAAGCAGCAATGTGCAACTGCAGCATAAATTAATATATATGCACAGAAGCAACTACTATAATGCAATAGTGTAGCAGTGCAAATCACCAAATGAAGACCACAAATATGTCAACTACATGAAGCAACAGTCAGACCAAAAGGCGACATGAAGTATGCAAGTTCAACCTCTTCATTAAACAACTCAAGACCAAGCTGCAAACATTCAAAAGTGCCAACAAAGAATGCAAGCTCGACCAACATAATGAATACTGCAGTGCAGTCCAAAGAAATGCCACCAAGAACATATGAACAGAGTACATGCATGAAGCATGAAATCACAAGTTACAAACATCAAGTCAGGTATGAAGACAATGCCAACAACAAAGACCACAAAAGAAATGCCATCAGACATGACCAAAGAGAAGTAGTGCAAGCATATGAAATGAGAACTCAGTGATATATGCAACAAGTTCAGATAAACAAGCCAGAGCCATCAAAGTGCAGAGCAACTACAAAGTGGCAGCAGTGAAGATAACATAGCAGAAACGACCAATGTACAACAATGCATCAGCAACCAAACTGCAAGACCTCAAGTGACATGGTGAAGCAGTATTAAACCATAGTTACTAGCATACAAAATCATCAATACAATGCAGACACAAGTCAGTTGCAACATGAAACAAGACATGAAGACAGTTCGAAGAAGACTACAATATCAAGTACATGAAGACCAACGTCACAGTAAACATGCAGGTGAACAGAAGATAGTGAGCATATACTTTTGTATAAAATGCAAGGTTCAGGTCTACAGAATGGGGATGAACTCGACCGAGTACAGTATGCACAGAATACAATTCGAAGCAAGTTGTTGCCGAATGAAAAAGACAGCAATAAAATACCAGAGATTACAAGTAGACCAAGTCCAATTCGAATTCATGAAAGTATCAAATTCGTATCATTATTCTTTGAAATAGTCAGCAAAATTAAAAAGGGAAAGTTTCTGTTTTCTTTATACAAAAAGAATCGAACGTGCAAAAGTTAAAGCCGTGTGACTCAAGGCAATCGAACGCTACAGAATAGAAGCCGTGCGTATCAAAGTTGCAACAAATCAGGAAAGTGATGAAGTCGCAAGTGAATACGAACGAATCAACTGATTCGAATTCATATAAATACAAACCCCATACTATCATCATCGGCATGGAAAAAGAGCAAGCAATCAAACAAGCAACAAAAGAAACAACATACCAAAGAGTCGATTGCTGAAGTAAGACAGAGAAGAACCAAATAGTCATCAACGAATAAAAGAAGCCGAAGCCCTAGCCAAGCAAAAAAATTCCTCAATCCCAAGTCAGCAAGCAGAGCGCCTGAGAATATCAATAAGGAAATCGAGCTTCAGATCTCTCAAGCCTTAATTTGACAGAGAAATTGAAGAACAAAATATCGCCGCCATTTTTATTCTCAAGAGAGAATTGAAGATCGGGTGAAACAAGGATAAGGGGCCGGCCTTATTATTAAAAGGGGGTTTAGTTTTAATTTTATAATAGGGTTTCTAGTTTTTAATTTGAGCAAAAATTAGGGATTCTAGTTTATATTTTAATTTTTGCTCCTGCGTGTATTTTTGAAGTTTGTTTTTCTTTTCGAGTCGAAGAATTTGTAAATCACCACCTAGGGATTAGGTAGTGTCAGATTGTCTATTTAGAATTAGTTCAGTGAGCAGGGAGTGCGAGTTTGCAAAGCTCTATAGGCGGGAGCAGTGTTTGCGAGTGAGCGAAACTCTATAGGCGGGAGCAGGGTGTGCGAGTCTAGTAGAGTGTTTGTGAGCGGGAGCAAAAGGGTCTGCGAGTCTAGTAGAGTGTTTGTAAGCGCGATACTGTTTAATTCTAATAGAAATCAGGGAATGCAGCAATAGGCAGGGGTTGCCGAAGCTGGGTAAATTTTGTGTGTGATTTACTTTTCAGCATATTTATTTCTGCAATTATATTTCTGTGTTTAATTTGAGAAAATTTGCTATAACCCTATTCACCCCCCCTCTAGGGTTAATCTAGATCCTACAGTTTTTTCAGAGGCAAACCATGTAAATGCAAATAAAAAAATAGCATAAATTGGATACAATTAAAGCAAGCACATCGCACTAACATAATAGGAAATGATTAGAATATCAGTAAAATTTATAAAAAAAATAGCTCGAACATAGTCATATAAAATCAATTATTCCAATCAGGATTTATTCTAATTAGGGTTAAATCGACTATTCCAATTAGGGTTTACGTAGAAATTCGTATAGAGTATCCATACATAATCATATAAAATCCAGTAGACTCATAAAATCGGTTTATAAAATTTCATACCTAATCCGCGAGGAGAGATCTGTGAAAGGCTACCGCGACGATGTGGAGAGGAGTAGAATGAAGGACGTCTACCGCAACAATGATAACGAAGCAAGGTGGATTTTGTTGGAGGGTGAGGTAGATTTTGCTGGAGCGAAAAGGAAAGCGTGAGGAGAAAAGTTTCTAAATAATGAAGAGGAAGGGAAACGTGACAGCAAATAAAAAAAATTCGTGAAATATTTTTTACTTTACGCGGGTGCAAAGCGGGAACGTGAAATCTTTTTAGCCGCATTTATATTTTTTAGGGAAATACTTTTTGGTTGCATTTAGAGAGAAACGCCACCAATTTTTGCAACTATAAATGGTTTTTCTTGTAGTGACTAATCCTCTCAAGAATCGTAAACAATCCTATATAATAAGGACCAACTCCTAGCCCTTCTAAATCGAACTACACTTCTTATCAGAGAAACCTTTACAAAAACAAAGTTTCCAACTGAGAACTCCAAGTCTCTGTGCCTCTCATGTACATAAATTTTCTGTCAATTCTACGCTTCCTTGATTCACTTTAGAATCTCTATACCCTTATTCAATTCCTCTAGGATCATATTAGGCCCAAGTATAAGACGATCTCTAGGTTCTACCCAACACGATGGAGATTTGCGATGCCTTCCATACAACGCTTCAAATGTGCCATTTTGATACTGGCCTGATAACTCTTGTTGTATGAAAACTCAACAAGTGGTAAGCGCTCTTCCCACAAACCTCCAAAATATAAAATGCATGCTCGAAGCAAGTCCTCCAACACTCGATTCACCGTTTCTGTTTTCCCATCTGTCTACGGGTTGTAAAGGGTGCTTAAACTAAGCAAAGTCCCTAATGCTTCATGCAAACCCTTCTAGAACTGGCTTGTGAATATCGGATCTCTATCCCTTACAATATCACATGGAACAATGTACAACCTGAAGATCTCCTTAATATATAACTTAGCCAAACTTGAAGTTATCTTCGTAGTCTTAATAGGTAAGAAGTGTGCACTCTTGATAAATTGATCCACAATAACCCATATGCCTTCATTACTCCTTCTCGACCTAGGAAAACCGTCGATGAAATCCATAGAAATATGCTCCCCTTCCACTTTGGAATCTCATGTGACTGAAGCGGTCTGACATTGTTCTGATGACTACCTTTTTCCTGTTGGCAGTTAGCATACCTGCTCACGAAGGTAAAAACATCTCTCTTCATTCCCTCCCACCAGAAAGTCCTCTTCATATATTAATACATCTTAGTGACCCTAGGATGTATCATCAACCTAAAATGGTGACTCTATACTAGAACTTCCTGCTTAATTCCATCAAAATTCGAGACACACAACCTATCGTTCATTCTTAAAAAGCCATAACAATCCACCTCGAATCCCTGCCACCTCTCTCGTGCCTCATTCTAACTTACATTCTTAGAAAAATGAATATCTCTATGTTGATTCCCCTCGATACGGATAATCGAAGTTGGATGAACCTCAATACTCGCCATAACTGCGTACCATGAGTGCATCAGCTACGACATTAGCTTTTTCCGAAGTATACAAAATATCCAGAACATAGGCGGCAAGAAACTCCAACCACCTTTGCTACCTTATGTTCAAGTCCTTTTGCATAAAAAGATACTTCAAAGACTTATGGTCTATGTATAACTTAACCCTCTCACCTAGCAAATAATGCCTCCACATTTTTAATGCAAATAACACCGCTAACAACTCCAAGTCGTATATTACATACCTCGCTTTATAAGGTTTGAGCTACCGACTCACATATGCGATAACCCTCCTACGTTGCATCAACATAGCACCTAGACCAATTCCATACACATTAATGTAAACATTCAAACCCTGACCTCCGTCTGGTATAGTATAACAGGAGCACTAGTCAACTTTTCCTTTAGCTCTAAGAATGCTTGCTCGCATTTATCTGTCCACACAAATTTGACATATTTCTTCATCAAATTCATTAAACGAGATGCAATCTTTTATAAATCCTATATGAATCTTCTGTAATAACCTACTAGACCCAAAAAGCTTCTAATATCAATCGTGATTTTCGGCCTCTTCCAGTCCTGAACATCCATAATCTTAGCAGGATTAATAGAAATACCCTCTTCTGAAGCAACATGACCTAAGAACCTAACTTCTAAACGCCATAAATGACACTTTGAGAACTTAGCCTTCAACATATGCTCTCTTAGTGTTCCTAGAACAATCCTTATACGACGCGAATGTTCCTCCTCGGTCTCGGAATAGACTAGAATATCATCAATAAAAACAAGGATAAACTTATTTAACATATCTTCGAAAACTCGATTTATTGAGTCTACGAAATATGCTGGAACATTAGTTAGGTCGAATGACATAACTAAGCACTCATAAAACTAGTCAGATCTAAAAACGATTAAGGGTACACTCTCCTCTATCACCCTCAACTGATGAAACCCTGTAGCAAGGTCAAGTTGAGAAAATACTTGAGCTGCATGGAGTTGATTGAACGAGTCATCTATACTAGGAAAAGGATACTCATCCCTAAAAGTTTGTTTGTTAAGCTCATGATAATTCACACATAGTTTTAAAAGCAAAGACGACAGGCACTCCCCAACTGAAACGACTTGGTCAGATCAAACCCTTCTGTAATGAATCACCAACTTGATTTGTTAGATCGATCCTCTCCTTTGTTGCAAGTCGACGAACCAGCAATAAAATAGGCTTCGCATCCTTCACTAAATCATGTAAAAATTTATCTCCCTATGAGGTGGTAAATCTGACACCTCTTCAAAGATATCCACAAATTCCTAAACATTAGGGACCGAATCCAACTTCTCTTCTGCCACATCAAGAAAATAAAGAAAACTAGTCATAAGCAAGCTAGGTCCCTCACAATCTACAGTCAAAGCTTTCCTCCTCTGCTTTAGTACCACAGTTCGCTTACCATAATCCTAGACTGCGTTATTCCACGATAACCAATTCATCCCAAGTAGAATATAAAAACCCAAGACATACATATCGCAAAGAAAGAGTTCGTTAAAACAAGAGAGCGGAACTCCTAAGCAAACCATACTAAGATTGTCCGAGCTCCCAATAGGGTTCGACACACAAATTGAATCCAAAATATAGTTGGTTTAAGTTTCTGTTTGTCCACAGGAGTATGAGAAATGAAACTTAAAGAAGCACCAGTATGAAATAAGACATGAACAGGAATGCCAAAAATAGATAGAATACCTTTCAAAACTCACTTCCCCTTTGTTGCGGCAGAAGTAGAAGGTGCTGAAGCTAGTACAAAAGCTTAAGGTTGCTCTCCTTTACGAAACATCAAACACTCCCTAGTAAAATATTCTAGAAGATGGCAGTTGTAGTTGCTCTTGGGCGCAAACTATCTCTTGGCTATAGTGGCTCTATTTTCATTACTTAGTAATAGGTGCCTTAACCAACAGTGCCTTCGCCACTTGTTTCTCCCCAATTGATGGACAATTCTGCACAAGATGCCCCTTCTTCCCATAGTTATAACAAGCAAGACCATAAATATCCCAAGACGGAGGAAACTTTCGTTTGTTGTTTCCTATTGGTGCAGCAATGGATGGCTTCAAAGCCAAGCTCAACTGCTTGTTCACCAGTTTCATATAAGACCTCAAGATATGATTACTCATTTTTCCCTTGAACTTCGAACGCATCCCTACGATGAACATCTTGTTCCTCTTTAAAGGCATGTCCACTAAATCGAGCCTGAACCAAGATGAAGCAGCGGATCGGTTATCATACTCTACCATTTTCATGGCCCCAACTTCAAATCGAGGAAGATCCTAAACAAATAAGTCTTCCCGGCTTTTGGGACAAACTTTATCTCAAACCCCTCCTTAAATTGAGTATAAGAGAATTCATTCTCTTAGACATCTGTAGTGATAGTCCTCCACCAATCCAGGGTCGCATCCATCAGATGTCGTGACGCCAACCGACGCTTCGTTGCATTATCTAACTCCATGTCCCCAAAATACGGTCACATAATTTAATCCAAGTCTGGACTTCTATGACCATATCTGTAACATCAAACCTCTTATAATCGCAGTAGAGCAAAGTGAAGTTGACCTGTGGCCTGACCTGCATGACCTCATCTGCAATATCCGCCCATTATTCTTTGACTGGAGCAATAGTTCATGGTGCTTGATCTCCACCATTTGTGATGGTACTACCCCGACCACCTCTACCTCCTCGAGCATTTGCAGCTCTAGTAATCATGACGTACAACTTGAACATAGCAGACAGTATTTAGGATATGAATGGCTAGAGTTATTTAAAGAAAGAGATTGTTTCTAAGGAAAGCTGAAAATTGGAATAAGTTCATAGAAAATACAAATAAGATCTCTCGTATACACTCAACTCATTCTAGGGTGTTGCTTACCCTATCTCTAATGAGTCATACCCAACCAAAGCCAAGGTGTTAGCTCAACTTTATGATCTGATACCAAATGTAATGACCCAACTTTTCGACCCTCGAATGTCAACACTAAATACATCTACGGTATTCATGTGCCTAGCACCCAAGTTCTGAAAAGACAAAAATTTAGGGTAAAATTTAAAAAGTAGAATAGAATACGAAAGAAAGAACACATGATAGAATCTCATAGCAGAACATTAATTCATAATATCAAAAGATTAGTACAAAGGGTTACTTTGAATATAGGATTTTCAGAGTTATAAAACCTAAGTACTATCATCAGCCTAAATAGTTATAACTGCATATCCTCACAACGTTGACATGGCTAAAATGGAACAATTGAAGTAGAAATAGATAGATAACAGAAGCCTCTAGCTCGTCTTTTGAGCTCTGAAGTGTCTAAGGTAAAACCTAAAACTCGGCCTACTCGAAGAGTATGCAAGGATTTTAGGGAAACAAAAAACGAGCATCAAACATAAGTCTGGTATGAGAAAATTCAAGATACATGAATACATGTAATAATACTATTGAGACCACACGGATTCCTCTAACAGTTTTCCCCTTAAAAGAAACCAACCATTTATTAAGTTTAGTATAGTGATATGATAGATAATATCTGGGGTGTAGAATATAAATCATATCAAATAGTTGCGATGCATACATTGGTCACACCATAACATATTTAGTATACACACAAAATCGCTAAGGTACGTTCGCTTAATGGATTTTCCACGAAGATCTCTTTGAGGAAGCCGAATCCGAACTCCATGCATAAGGATCAGAAGTTACCTACCGAGTGTCGTATATCTCTAGATAAAATATACTATAAGGAAAACACAAAGGCCCATGCCTGAACGTAAACATGAACAACATGAGCCAAATACCATCAACTTAGGGTACCAATATATTGATAAGCATACTCTAGATTAAGAGTTGATAAAATCCCATCGTGGGTCAGCCAAACTCCAGATTGTGCAGCCTACTCTATCCTTAGCTATTTTCGATGTCAAGATTATGTTCGGCAACTTTCACACGAGTCTTTAGCACTCGAACGGAACATGAATCCTAAATTGGATCCTCAAATCTCAAATAGATGTCGAAACCACACATGGATTACCATATCTTAATAGATCTCGAAATCACATATGGATTCCTACATACTAAATAGATCACAAGCAACTGCATATGTTCGAACATCTTAAACGGATCTCGAATCTCCACATAGATTCCCTTCTTCATCCGCTTCTAAAACATAGAACCATATGCTAGTTTTGAAGTGGTATTTGATAAGTAGAACACTTACCGATCCCGGACTCTTCAAAGCCAATTGATGAATTTTCGATAAACTCAATTCCAGTTCTTTCAGAAGTAAGTGAAAGCTAGAGACGTTTTGTATCAATACCCCTTCCGTGGGGTTCTTATTAGTATAAAATCGTGAAACCTTTTGATTACTCCCTAAGTTACTATTAGGGCATTAGTCGACTAATTGACTATCCAGTCAAAACACTTATTTATACAAATCAACATGCATATGCTTAACTCATTTCCGACATTCAAACTTAACTATTCATCGCCCAAGAGTGAATCCAAGTAAGCTTCGGCATTGGTCACTCCAAGCCTTGCCTAAACACTTCGTTATTGAATCTCACAAATATACAAGTCTACCTCGTCGGCTTTTACTATTAAGTATAGTATTAATGATTTACATAAACAATAAGAAATCAACTCGATTAAAACATTTTTGACATTTTCCACTTACCTATTCCTTGGTTAAGAGGGAAGCGCGAAAGGTTAGAGCTCTATTGCTCCGTCCCTACTCGATATTAATCTTTACTCTTACAAACAGATAAGAAAACTTCGTTGACTTTTTAGTATTAAGTATGGTTAATTACTTTTATAATAAGCAATTAAATAATTTAAAGGCCATTAAGCTAATACTAACCCTTTTATAAACCTTTTATTTTATAATCTAAAATAAGATACTCATATAAAATATTTTCTATGATATTTATATAAGATATTTCCAAAATATTTGTATAAGATATTTCCAAGATATTTGTATAAAATATTTCCAAGGTATTTTTATAAGATATTTATACCCTAAAATACTTATAAATATGTTTTAAAACATTCCTTTAAAATATCACTTGAAAATGACAGGTTTAAAAAATCATTAGAAACTCGAAAATGACATGTTTTTAACAAAATATCTCTTCTTTGAAATTTTCACACCTAGTTCTTAAAAATTCATATAAATCTCAAACTAATTTTAAAATGCTTTAATACGAGTTAGACAATCTCTCAAACTTAAAACCCTCTTTGAAACATTTGAAGTTCAAAAATCAAGATTAAACAGAGCAGTTTTGCAATAGTGATGTTTTGGTCGGTTTTCGAGATGTTACTTAACTTTTTACTATTCAAGCTTTTGATAGAAACAATCATACATATGCAATAATATAAATATAGCGAGAAGTCCTTATGAATCTCTCTACAAAGTTCAATAATAATTGTCGAAAACAAGATAATTCTGAACTGCGACTATCGTTATAAGTGCACTTTCAAATCCGACTCATACTTCAACTTATGTTCAACTATAACCTATTTACTTCGTTCAAGGCCTAGCCATATGTCATATAAGTCCATTCAACTCAACATATGGATCCTACGTGCCACTTGTCTTCAAAACAAGAATCCAAATCAATATTTTCAACACATGTCACTTAACAATTCAAACAACTATAACACAACAAATATAATCATATGTGAGCTATATTATCAATCCAAGTGGTGAGTTAGCTCACCTTAAACCCAACAAATAACCAAGCTTAAGCACTCAAGTTCAAACCCAAGCTAGCAACCACCTTTCCTTCCTCGCTTTCTTACTTTGCCTCGCTTTTGCTCCCTCCTTACTATAGCTCATGGCCTCTAGGGTTTATGGGAGTTTGGCTTTGCTTCTTCCACTTTTGACTTGGTAGAAGGTTATCTAATATATTACTAAGCCTTGTGGCAAAGTTTAAATGATTTGGAGATGATTTGCAAATAATTTTCTTTGAAAATTTAGAGATGAAGAAGAAGAGAAGCCATTGAAATTTTAACTCAAAGCTTAAGAATATTTGTGAAATACTTCCTAAGCTATGCCTCTCCTTATATAGGCACAAGAATGGTGCACTTTAAGCTGTCCTTCACCCCCCCCCCCCCCCCCGAAGATCATGACATAGGAGGATCACCTACCATTACTTCACCTTTATATCTTTTTTCTTTATGGATAATTACTCTTATACCATTCTCATAATAATATCTCTTACCCTAATAGAACTTTCTAGAACATTCCACGCTTTATGAAGAGGAGAGTGTATTAATTTGTTGCTAATGTGTTCTTTTGATCATTAATTAAGTGCATGATAGTTTGAATAACTTATATCAATCGAAAACCTGTTTATCGATAAACTGATTTCCGGTCACTAGCGATTTTTTCTCAAAGAATATATTTTTGTGAGCACTTTTAAAAAACAATTTTTTATCATTATTTATTAATTAAATGATGTTAAACAAATCTATAAAATCATATTTATAACTTAAAAATTATTCAAAATGTATCAATATTCGAAGACGAAGTGTTTGAATTTTTAGGTCGCTACACAAAATTACTTTTGAAAATTTTGAGTTAAATGCAAGTACACACATAAATGATATTATATCAATTCATGTACACATACAAAAAAACAAAATTTTGACGTAAAATAAGACAATATACAAGTATTTTGTGAAATAGAACGTTTCCTTTTAAACAAAGATCTAGTACAATACTGGATGCAATTGTAAAACTAAGAATAAATCATTAATTTGATGTTTCCATTCTCAAAGCTTGTTTTAGAATGATTTAAAATATAGCACAATTAAGTTATCCTTTCATGTTGACAACAAATATTGATTAATGCAATTATTTCAAAGTATTATTCACATTGTAATTTATGTGTAAATATTAAAGTCTAAATCTTCTAATATGAAAACTAACTTAATTCAATTTGGTTCTTTTAATAAAAATGAACAAATTAGACGATATAGGCATGTACAGATTCATGATAAAAAGGTCTAGCTCTAGGTTATACATGGATGAATCAACATGCAGAATAAAGAAAATGAAATTAAAAGGATCTAGATCTAGGTTAAACAAACTAGATAAACAAATATATAGAACAGAAAAAAATTATTATCATTGTTCATAACAAAATAGCTATGAGCATGGCAAGGGTTTTTTTCTCTTGGAAAGAATATACAATTGATTCAAACATGAGGTCTGAGACATCCAAATCAAATCCAAGTTCATATATATGAATAGATGGGAGAGGCAGAGAATTGAGGGGATGTAAACAAAATTAAGTGGTGTATAAATATATAGAATCACCTTAGGATGAAGCCTAAATAATACACCTTGAATGAAGAAGAATCTGATGTCCTCTAAATCGATCTCTAGATCTGCAACAATCTAGAGACAACAATTTTTTCCCTTTTGTTTTGAATTTTTTGGAGACTTGCTGATAGATTAGGGGTATGCCATAGGGGCAGTTTTGTAATTTATTATAAATTAATTAACACTATAATCAATTCTTGTTCGTGATAAAGGAGTTCTTCTTTCTACTATATATTTATTATAATGTGTTATAAATGATTAAAAACTTAAATAAAATATATTTAACAAAAAATCTATAAATGGTGTGTTTGTGATAGTAAATAAAAATATCTGTAATCATGAGTATTGTATCACAATATTATAAAATACATCATTTTAAATATTCCTTGCCAAGATGCAATGAGATAGGATATCGATGTATCCACTGAGATTAAAGTACGTAACGCTCTCCAAATATTGGGCAGTGTATTACTCATGACTGTTGGAGGCATCTAGTTACTGATAGTATTGGATACCAATAAAACGACCCACTTGATAGTTTTCTATTGATTAATATAACTAAGGTCGAACAGAGAAAATCGATGTGACTGATTTACATAGTTCTCTCAACTTGAGAATACTATGGATCTTTAATAAGAAATATCCACTTTAATTATAGCCAAATCTTGGAACGACGTCCATTGAGCGACTACAGTTGGGTCGTGGGGAAGTATTGGAAGTGAAACACTAATAAGATAGGACTCGTCTCCTCGATTATATAGGAATAGTATCACAGTCAACTCAAAAAGACTCAAAGATAAAATCTCTGGCCAAAGTAGTATGCTTAATAATAACTGTTATCATTGAACCAAGAACTTTGTGTTTAGATTATAGAGTTAAATATGGATGATATTGTAATTTGGACAATTACCAAATTCCATAAGTCCAAAGTGATATTTGACGAAGAGAATTGGTGTAAATAATAGTCACAACTAGCTAATGCTTAATAAAGTAAAATTATATTTTATCGAAACTAAACAATAAATTTTTCCTTAATGTCACACTAATTGCTAAGCAAAGTGTGAACGTTAATGTTCGAATGGTTTGGTATCAGTCATCGGCCAAATTTACACTTCATGAGTCATACAATGGAAACGTTGAATTCTCATTTGACCAAATGATTTAAATTAATATAGTTATTATAAGTTAATTAAATTAATTAATATATACTAAATATTAATTTTAAAATTAGATTATGATTTGATGAATAAATATTATTAAATGTATTTATAATAGTTATAAGTATATCAATCGATATATGGTAATCAATAGGCAATTAAACTGGATTTGATTGCATAATATTTTATGTGTGAGATTAAATGGGTTTAAGGCCTATCATTAGGCTTGTTATTTTCGGCAGCAACAATGTGTAGAGGGCGGTAGCAACAATGTGTAGAGGGCGGCTAAAATTAGGTTAGAAACGGCTTGATTTTGGATGGCTTAGATTAAAGGAGAAGTGGTATAAGATGAGATCTGTACTTTTCTTCTTTCTATCCACTATATAAGAATCTCTAACTTGATTTGATTTAAATATTTGGCTACCTCCTCCTCTGTTCCTTATTGCCAAAAATCATTTCTAGTCCCTCCATCTCATTAAGCTCTAATCAAGTCAAATTCGATTTATCCAATAGTTGGTGGTTAATACTTCAAGGACTAGCTCTCTATTAAATTGGAAATTACTTCAAGAGGTAGAAATCATCTTGTCATGGTGGATTTCAAGGCTCAGTAATTAAGGTATGGTTTTTATCCAAATACAATTATTGATACACAATTATAATATTTTATTATATATGTATATTACATAGTTAGCTAGTTGACGATACTAATATGCAATTATTTTTGTCATAAAGTTGTTTGGATTTATGTATGTATATAAATTAAAAAAAATTAATCAAATATAAATTAGGTCAGTATAGCTCAGAACAAAAAATATAACTTTTTATTTTATTAAATTAATATATGCATTATTTAATTGATATATTGTTTATCATTAAATACAACATCATATTTTAATTAAAATAGTCATATAATTATATATATAAAGAACTAAAGCAATAATAATTTTCGACGGTGAAAAAATATTTATATAAATTTATTCTTGTTATTTAATATTATTTCAATCAATTAATTACATAAATGTGAAGCCCCGCCTCTATGCTCACAATAACAAAGAGTATTAAAGGAAATACTGTCTGTTATTACGAAGAATAAGGCTGGATAGGAGCGGCCATCCGTAGTTAGGTCTTACACTAGTATTGGTTACCTCGATAGGAGTGGTATATATTTTTATTTTTCATCTTTTATTTATTTACTCCCATCGACATACCCAATTTCAGTATACAACGAACTACGATGGTTCATAATAGTTTAGGACAATATATATATATAATAATAACACAGATAAGCTAAATGCGGAACACAAATAACAAAAGTCTCATTTATATATAACTGATGTCAGTTATAATACATGTGATACAATTACAACTATCGACTCAGGAAGTTACATATACAAGTACATTATAGACAATAATATACATGAATACATATCATCCTATAATATGACAACGACTACTCCAAAAGATATGAAAAGAATTTATAGCTCAATCAGCAACCCAAAGCAAACATATCTACAACCTGTAATAACTCGGTCTGACCCGAGTATTAAATTCAAAAGAAAATAATACATGGGTCAGTCTAATTCAAACTCAGTTATTAATGCATGGAAGCAATAATAATTAAATAATAATTAGACGACGGTCAAAATAAATTCACCTATTCGATTCTTAAATAAGGAAATCGGATAACGGTAAATATAACACGTAATAATGTTAAAAAACAAATCAACAATTTCAAATTATAGACAAAGATAAATAAAAGAATTATCAATGAAGATAATTAAGAAAACAATAGAATTGCCTAAACGGCAATTAACGACAAAATCTAATTATTAAATAAATAATTAGAAACTCATAATCTGATTACTAAAAAGATAATTAGATATCAAGAAAACCATCAAATTAAGCCAAATCAAAATACGATTCAAAATATTGAATTGGACGCACGAAACAATTCAAACAATTGAAATATCAACTAAAATGTCAATTCGGGTAGGGCTGCAGTACACGCACGCGTGCACTGCCTCGCCACTACAGTGATTAATTACACAAAAGAACAATAAATCAAAAGTGCCACGCACGCGTGCACTGCCTCGCCACTACAGTGATTAATTACACAAAAGAACAATAAATCAAAAGCAAATAGAATATCAATAAAAGCAATACCGTGTGGCTGTAGTACACGTTCGCGTGCACTGCCTCGCCACTACAGTATATGGTGTCACCACAACTCCAAATATCAACAGCAAGTTGAAACTGCAGAAGTCAAATCAATAACAAAATGCAAAGGTTAAGGCACTGCTGCCATGACTCAACCTACACAGGAATGTAACAGTGATGATGAAAAGATAACACATGAATGAACCAGCTCACAAAGTCAAGTACCGTTACAACAAAAATATGGCAACACAACACCAAATCATAAAGGCCCGAATGCCCAAGTGCACAAAGGCATTGGTACAACATGAAGATAGCAAGATGATGGTGAAAGCACAGAAGATATGGCAAACAGAATAGTACAAGTGCAAGCTCAATTGAATCGAACATCACATGTAACCAGACAAAGATTGTACAAGAATCAAATGAAACCTGAACAAGTCGAAATGCTCAACTCAATTAGAGTATAGATTAATGCAACTGTCTCGAACAAATAACCAAGTCAAGGCCGCACGTAATCAAGTGCCCAATGATGTCGAAGTCATGTGACTTCAACACAAAATACAAATCAAAGCAGTAACTGACAATTTAACAAACTGCAGTTCAATGCCAACACACTGGTGATGACCAAAGATGGCAAGTCGGGTAATAATACAGACAAATTCAGATGACCGAAGAAAATGCAAATGAGTACAAGGCATCAATGCAATGTATCAGTTTCTAACAAATGACCAAGTGTAAATGCAATATGGACCAAACGGTACACAAGTGAAACTGTCTCGAGGTAAATAGCTTCAAAACAACTCAATAAAGCATGGTAAAGACCAAACTAAAATAAACAAGCTTACAAACTGTCTCAATTGGCCGAGACAACTACATTGAATGATTAAACTCGAAGTCTACTTCTGCTACAAATGCAACAACAATATATATATATGCAACAGACCCAAAGTCAACAGCAATGCAAACGAAATTCAAATGAATAGATCCAGTAATATAAAGATGGAGCAGTGCGCATGTATACAAGATAACACAAATGCACCAGGGATGTAACTCACGAGCTACAGGATCACTGATCACACATAAAAACCAGGCCAGTGGAAGAAGTACTCAACGAAATCTAGACAGTACAGAGTATAGAACACAACAAAATCAAGCTTACAAACCAAGTCCAAAAACACTGCAGACCCAAATCGAAGCATAAACAAGTTACAGCAATTTACATACGGTCGAGCTATTTTTTTATCACAGTGTAACATGTACACAATGACAACCATAGCATAGCACAAAAGTGGAATGAAGTCCAGATGTCAAAATAGCTTTAATTGGCCAAATTCAAACAAAATCAACATCGGCTAAATCAATTCAAAGGCAAAAACCCAAGACAAAATCCTCATCAGCAATAAACCCCATTTGAGTTCGCAAATCAATCGATGGCTGAAGCCAAAATACTTTCAAAATCAAAATCGAAGTTGAACAAGTCATAAGTCGACGCCGTGGTGGCCAGCAAAGCCAAAATCGAAGCAATGTTAAATTAAAACAAAATCAAATGGGTACAACATAATGCAAGGGCATCAAATTATATACAAGCAGGAGAGTGAATTAGAAGTGATTGAAAAACACTCACCTCGGTTTCGAAGAACCCAAATCAAACGGCGAAACATCTCAGAGACGAGCAACAATCGAAGCCGTAGACAACGAAAATAAACTCGACACCTTGGCAATCGAATTAAAAATGTCAGAGAAACCCAATAACCAAGTTACAAGTTTTAACAAAATCAAGCGGTCGAAGGATGACCAAAGTCGAGCAACCAAAAATTATCACAACAAAATCATCAAGCCATGGAAAACAAGAAGACGAACCAAGTCAGAAAACATCAACCTCCAACATAGTCGAATGGTCGAAAATCAAGTGACAAATTCAAACAACTTTATACGAACGAAAATCACAAAAATTCAAACCCTAAAAACTTGAGATTGACTAGATGTGAGTAATTAAAATTACTCACCTTTCATCGAAGAGCATGACAATCGATCGGCAAGCAAACCAGATCGAACCACGGAAATCAATTTGACTCGAGCAATTGAAATCGGCATCACGAATTATCGAAACCCTAGTTTTTGCTGAACGAACGAGCCGCCATTTTCTACTCTTTCGGTATGCTTTGATTTAGGTTTTGAATCAATGAAAATGAAAGGGGGGACGGGTCTGTGCTTTTTGATAATTATCACGGCCCAAAAAAAGAAAAAGAAAATGTGGGCCATAAATTCAATTTTAAAGCCCGCTTACCCTTACTCAATTTATCAAAAGAATTTCAACCCAATAAAATTCCAATCAATTATTAAAGAATCACAAACCGATTTTAAAAACTCCAAACAGCAATTAACCAACTCATTAATCGTTAAATGACAAAAATTAATTAATGCGAAATCCCGGGTTGTAACAATAAATAAATTATATTAATTCAAATATGTAATGAAAATATATTTTTATTTTATAAAATAATAACTGTAGTAAAGAAGCACTCGGTTAAAAATAAATAAATATTTTATTTATTAATTTTCTAATTTATGGAAAAATAAAAATCGTTTTAAAATTACATTTAAACCGAAAAAATAATGATAGATTTTTCCAAAAGATAATATATCAGTTAGAATTTTCCAGAAATTTAAAATTCAAAATGAAAATTAGAAATTAATTTTTAACTAATATGTTAACATTTTTTTCATAAATATTTTAATTAAATATATATCAAAATAGAAAATTATCTATATTTATAAAGTCATGCGCATGGCCTAGTAAATTATATTTATCGAAATATTTTGAAATTTTTATTTATATACATAAATTATTTTATTATACAAATATACATACATACATACATATATATATATATATATATTAAAAAATCTTTTTCAATGTACTTGTGTGTGTGTGTATCTATGTATGTATCTACGTATTGCTAACATTTAAAAAAATAAAGAACAAAAATATCTCAAAACATTTATACATGATTTCTTTATATTTATACAATCCATTATATAATATGTATATTTAAAATTAATATTTTGCACATATAATTGTATGTCTGTGTGCATTTATATACCTATATAAAATTATTTACATAAAACTATAATATACATAGGTATGTATGTATGTATATGTATGTATGTTTGTTTGTATGTATGCATGCATGCATATATAAATATTTATAAAATTTACATAGAAATAAGGTGTATTTGTGCGTATATACATTCTGACAATATATTTTGCATATTGGATGAGCTAACGTGTCTGTTGCAAAATAAATCCCAACATTTATACATGGGTATATTATACCTTGCATGGATTGATATTTTACACATGCAGACTCATATATATGAGTACATCATATACGTATATAAATATATCGTAACATAAATCAAATAAACAATATATAATTTATAAATTTAAATAAAATAAAAGATTTTATTTAAATGCAATTTAGAAATGCTCCGAATAAATTAGACTTCATAGGCCCAATAAAGATCCATTAAGAGAATATATTTTTTTTTGAAATTTATCCATAACTTCCACTGCGAGTTGGTTTGGTTCTTTTAGTGGTATTAGAGCCTATTAGCTTATGTTGTCTAATTAGTCATGTTAGGGTTAACTAATTACACAAACAGCCCACTTAGTATGGTGTCTAGAAAGGTAATATCTGGGTTTGAAATTGAGTAATTAGTCATGTTAGGGTTAACTAATTAAGCAAACAGCTCACTTAGTACGGTGTCTAGAAAGATAATATCTAAGATTGGAATTGGGCAATCAAGTACCATGTCTTACCTGCTTACCAGCCTAGCCTGAAAGATGAAGTGAGTCCAAAGGTTGTCTCTTATAGAAGAGGCCCATTTTGAATTAGGTCTTGGGCTAATTTTTAAAATTGTTTGAAATAGAAATATAATATTTCAAATTTAAAACTTAAATATAAAACAAGATTACATATATTATAAAATTCATAATATAATAATGTTTTTTAAAACATTTGAAAATAATATAAATTAATTTTGAAAATTAAAATTTTATTAATAAGATTAAAAAAAATTATTAATTAAATAATTTAATTAACAAATAAATACATGTATTATATATAACGATGTTATTTTAAAATGTTTGAAATGACATAAGTATGCATACATATATATCGAATAAATTTTGAAATTAATAAAATTTACATAAATAAATTAACTAAATAATATACATATATATAGGATATATGTGTTATGCTATAAAGGTTATAACATATAATAAAAAATTAAATAAACATGTTATGTATTAATATAAAATTAATTAAAAGTTAATTAATTAAATAAGATTTAATTAATATAATATTATACGTAAGACTATCATATAAGTAATATGAAATTTAAAGTTATATAATAATAAAATTTATATAATATGTATGTATAAACTAAAGGTGGAACATTAAAGAAACCTAAATAAACTTAAGGAATAAATACATGTGTAAATGCACATATACCGGGGTTTCTGATGTGCCCAACACATAGATCACGTGAGTAATTCATAAGAATTATATTAGTCCATAAGTTGATATCAACCAATATATCATATTAAAGACTATGAATCTTTAATATAATGTTGTCCTTTACCGTATATATGTTAATAAATTACTTACATACTCCTTAGCTGTTGAGCAAATTCAAGCTAGGTATGTTATGTGTAGTATTAATAATATATTGAATAGACAAGGTAAGATAACTATAAGTATTTTTTAAGCAAACTCAAGATGCATATACTACACGTAGGTCGTCGCGATATGGTAGGTATGAGTGAATAATTTCATTTTGATTTGTTAAGCAAACTCAATGTGGAAGTTAAATTAGGACAACGTACCAAAGAGTTAGGAGTTTTATATGATATAACTAATAAGGAGTTATCCATCGTCTGTGGAGCTATGACTTGTTGAGTAAACTTAAGGTCGAAATTCCGAGATGGACAAGTCCTAACACCTACTAGTGAAGTCCAAAGACTTCTATGTTTCGATTTAGGGTTAGGCGAAACATAAAAGACTAGTGGGAGCTTATTAGTAAAATGAAACATAAATTTTAAGCTTGCTAATATTATAAGAGCATCCACTATGATTTGTCCTAATAATCTACCACTTCAATTTGCAGAAAATGACAACTCCAAAACTATTTTTTGATAATGACAAGCTTACTTAATCAAACTATACCGACTGGCTAAGAGTAATTAAAATAGGTTAACTTATGAGCGCCTATGGTCAAATATTACATATGAACCCAAAAAAAACCTACCGATGATGCCGACCACAAACTATGACTTGCTTATGAAAAATGGGTGTCAGACCTAGAGTCACCTAAGTTTTTGTGTTGCTACATCGGAAACCGTTCCAGAGGAAGCACGAAAATATGTTCATCCATGAGATATTTGATAGTCTCGAAGCTCTTTTTAGGGAACAATCATGTTCCATAAGGTATAAGCTTACGAAGAAGCTATTCAATACCAAGATAACTGAAGGACAAACAGTGGGCGATTGCGTTTTAATGATGAAGGGCTATATTGATAGGCTTTTGCAATTGGACGTATAAATAAGCAATGAATTACAAGTAGATTTGATCCTTGGTTCATTTACTCCTCGGTATGAACCGTTCATACTAAATTATAACATTAACCAATTGAACGTGAATCACATGGAGCTCCTCAATATTTTGAGATTGGCTGAGTCACAATCTACGGATCAAGGAACAATACTTGTAGTAAAGGGTAGTGCATAATTTTCGAAGAGTTCGAAGAAGGGAAAAAGTGAAGGTAAGAAAAGGAAAAGTAAGAAGACCAATGATAAAGTTGAATGTCACTACTGCCATAAGAAAGGTCACTGGAAAAGGAATTTTCATGGCTACTTAAAGATTGTTAGAGAAAGAAGCAGAGTGCTTCTGCAGCTCCATCGGGCATATTTATGATTCAAAATTATATTGTAATCAATAAAATGTCTTGGGTTTTATGTGCTGAATCTGGTACTCATAAATAATTTGTTGTAGGGCTTAAGAACTAGAATCGCATGGCAAAAGGACTGACGAGGCTCCAAGTTGTTGATGAATCTATTATAGATGCAATGGTAATAGGAGATTATCATTTAGTTTTGCCTAATGGAGTGGTATTAGTATTAAATAGTTACTATTTTGTAAATGATTTTATTTTGGGATTATTTATGTGTCTAGATTGTTTGAGACAAGGTATATATTTCATCGTGCAAATAATGCTATGAACATTAGTCTGGATGGAAATATCTGCGATGGTATTCTTGAAAATGGTATTTATGTGATTAATAGTAATTATGTATGTTCTATGAATAATGCTTCTAACAATATAAATGATAATTATCTTAGGCATTATAAGCTAGGTCATATTAATGAGAAATGACTAGAAATTGAAAACCAAAGGTTTCCTACCATTAATTGATTCTAAATCATTTGACATGTGTGAGTCGTGTCTCAAAGTTAAAATGACTGAGCAACCTTTTAGTGGGAGCAATGAAAGATTTGATAAATTCTTACGGATAGTACATAGTGATGTATGTAGATTTATCCTTATAATTACCAAAGATAATAGTTCTTACTTTGTTACCTTTACTGATGATTTCTTGAGACTAGCATATGTGTATCTTATGAAGAATAAATTCAACGTCTATGAGTGATTTGTTGAACCTAAAAATGTAGTAGAAAACTAAACGGGCCAATAGATTAAGATTCGTCGATCAGATCGAGGAGGTGAGTCTGTTGGACAGAATTTCCAATAATATTTAAAAGATAATGGGATTATCTCTCAGGTTACTCCACCCTATACTCCATAACACAATGGTGTGTCGGAAAGAAGGAACCATACCCTATTAGATATGGTTCGTTCCATAATGAGTAAGGCTGAGTTACCTCATTCCTATTGGAGATATGCGCTAGAAACCGCAGTGTATATGTGGAATTTGTCACGAACTAAATCTGTGCCTAAAACTCATACGAGATGTGGTATGGTGAGACACCCTAATTCAAATATTTTAAGGTATAGGGTTGTTCCACATATGTTAAGAACATTGGTCCAAATAAACTAGAGGCAAGATCGACACTGTATAAATTATAGGATATCCCAAAAACTCGATAGGATATATCCTGCAATACCAAGGAACAAAAGGTCACTATTTCTCGACATGTTGTCTTTTTAGAAAAGGAATTTCTATCTAAGGAAATTAACAGCGAGGTTATAGACTTGGTGAGATCCTAGAAATTAACACTGAGCCGGAACCAGTAGGAGAGCCAAGTTCACTCGTATATGAAAACACGCAACCTATTAGAAGGTCGGGTTGGGAATCTCTCAGACCATAGTGATACTATGGTTTTCTCATGGATGGTGAGAAGGAGAACCGCGTCTTAAATAATGACACTCCTCTGTCTTTCCAACAAGCATTACAGAGTAAAGACTCTGCACCCTAGCTTGGAATATGATATCCAAATGGATTCCACGTACAAAAACAGAGACCTTGTTGGACGTACCCAAACAGATAAAACCCATCGGCAACAAACGAATTTTTAAGAAAAAGCTAAATGTAGATGGAGAAGAATAACCCATCGGCTGCAAATAGATATTTAAATTAAAATATGTATGAATATTAAAAAATTATATATATTCACAGATCCAAGAGCAAGACCTAGTAAATTATATTTATTAAAATATTTTGAGAATTTTATTTATGTATATACACCTTATTATTATTATTATATTTTTTCTTTTTCAATGTATTGATGTGTGTGTATGTATTTCTTACGTTTAAAAGAAATGAAAATAATTAAATAACATTTATAAATGATTACTTTTTATTTATATAAATCTATTAGGAATATGTGTACTTGAAATTAGTATTTTATACATAAAATCATATATGTATGTATGTATGCATATGCATTTATATACTTACATCAAATTATATAAACAAAACTAATATGTATGTATGTATGTATGTATGTATGTATGTATGTATGCATGCATGTATATGTATATATAAATATTTATAAAATTTACATGCAAATAATAGTGTGTTTGTACGTATATACATTTGAAAAATATATATTTGCATATTGAATGAGAAAATGTGTCCGTTGAGATGTAAATTTCAGCATTTGTACACAAGCATGTTATACCTTGCGTGGATTGATATGTTATACATGCATACACATATATATGTGTATATGGTACACATATATAAATATATATAACATAAATTAAATAAACTATATATAATTTATATTTTTAAATAAAATAAAAGATTTTTACTAAAATGAAATTTAGAAATGTTTAAAATAAATTAGACTTCATATGCCCTATAAAGATTCAATAAGAGATTTTTTTCAAATTCATCCTTAACTTCCACTATGGGCTGGCCTAGTTCCAATACTTATGTGACGCCCCACCTCAATACCCACGCTAGCCAAGAACACTCCGGAGTAGTGCTGTCAACTAGCACGGAGAATAAGGCTGTTGAGGAGCGACCATCCATGTAATTGCTTATCACACGGTGGCTATAAATAATCTTCGGAAACAAACATAGAAATAATCATATCACAAATCAGTCACAGGTATCCATATCACAAATGCGGAAGAAGATATGAATATATAACTAACACATGAAAGTGTACATCAGAGTAGTGGTCAGTAAGATCCACGATAATACAAAAGAATAGCAACACGTGCTATACAAAAGAATGCAACTATGAGTCTATATCTCAAGTGTATACAACAAAAACTGCTAATCTAAACAGTTAGCCAAAAGTCAGAGTGATGAATCCCTGGGAAGAAGTCAAGCAGAAGCACCTGTAACATCTCGGTCTGACCCGAGTATTATTTAAGAAAGTAATAAACGGGTCAGTCTAGCTATAAATATCAGATGACATGATATAACATAAAAGATATGGCATAAACATAAACATCCATAATGACATACCACTATAAGTATGTAAATAATGATCAACAGAAGATCAATCAATAAGAGATAATCAATATCACAAGAATCTTCTCAAAGATTCGGAAAGGGCATCATACCCCAAACTTGTACTCATAACAAGTCAATGACATAAATTCTAGAAATCAATGCAAGAAGTCCAGAAATCATAGAAAAGAGAAAGAGGCCTATCACATGACGGTCCGAAGACCAAGGGGAGCTACCCCACATGTGTGAATGGAATCACACAGATTAAGGTCCAGACTAACCAAAAAGCAAAAAGGTATGTGTGAGTGGAATCACACAAGTGGTGTCTAGTCTAACCTCGCAACAAGAGACATCGCACAGTTGCTAGTCTAAATCATCAGAATGATCGTCATGATCAACGAGAAGTGTCAATTACACTAAGCTAGTAAATATAGAAGTTTAGCTTCATGCCCCATAACCACTTGCTTAACTTAAATATTTACGAACAAACTGTAAATCTTCACTAATAAAATTGTCACAAGAGGTTCAATCGAACAAGTCCAAGAATTAACCGACGAAGTGAACGCAAGCGTTTCATACCACTTGTTTTACTAAGTCGTTTAATTAGATTTCTCATCCGAGTGAGGTAAAGGTTTGTATATACTAATAGATTGGAAAACGGTTTAAAAAAAGAGCTTTGTTATTAAAAATAGAGTTGAAATTGTTTGTTAAAAGAGTTTTGATATTTACTACTAGTATTGAAACCTTTATATTATAAAGTGACAAAACACAGAAGCAATTGTAGAAACAATCAGTCACAAAAATCGCATACGGAGATGTGAATAAAATCCAAGGAAATCAGCTCAATGTTTTACAGATAAGATCCCCTACGGAGGGGGGGTCCAGGGGGGGTGGCAACCCCCCAAGGTGGGGGTGCGGGGGCAACGCCACCGCTTACGGGGTTCGACCTAAGTGAAGACAAGCGGCCTACGACCTAAAGCAAAGTGAGGTCTAACGACCTAAGGGTTCACGCGGCCTAACACAATGGCCGAGCGACCTAACTGGAGTTAAGGGAGGCAAGCGACTTAAGGTCCAACGACCTACGACTCAAGCAAGCCGAGCGACCTAGTGTGGAGGGGTCGAGCGACTTAAGGAAGGCGAACGACCTAAGGTCTAACGACCTACGACTTAACAGAGTCGAGCGACCTAAGGTCTAACGACCTACGACTTAACAGAGTCGAGCGACCTAAGGTAAATGGTCCAATGACCTAACTCGAACGACTTATCAGGAGCTTAGGTCGGAGACGACCTACGAGATAAACCAGGCCGACTTAGTGGACGAGCGACCTAAGGTAAATGGTCCAACGACCTAACTCGAACGACTTATCAGGAGCTTAGGTCGGAGACGACCTACGAGATAAACCAGGGCGAGCGACTTAACGTTTGCCTAGAGATTATAGGTCGGAAACGACCTAAGACTTAAAGCTTAACTCGCGAGCGACCTACGGCTTAAGGCCTAACTCGTGAGCGACCTACGACTTAAGGCTTAACTCGTGAGCGACCTAATTCCGAAGTGCCAATTCTTCCAGAACGACCTAAAGTTAACTCGTGAACGACTCACGACCCATGGACGAACGACTTAACTCCGAACGACCTAAAAATGGCCAGAACGACCTAAGTGCAGAAAATTCACCAAAACGCTAAAAATTGGAGTTTTTCGCCAATCCAATCCAAACCAAATGCTAACATGCATGCAAAAATGATAGGGAATCATTCCCAACAGTCCAATATAGTTATAGGCTAGAATTGTGAGATAAAAATCTCACCTTTGCACCAAATATCAATGAAAATGAAGTTTTAAGCAAGCAAGAATCAATCCTTCTTCTATCTAAGCACAAGAAGCTTGAATCCAATGTCTTCTTCTTGAATTTGGAGTAGAAAGATGGATTGCAATTGAATTTGAGTTTTTGGAATTTTAATTTCCCATTCCCTCCACCATTAATGCCAAAGCTTGATTAGTTAGGAAATTTATGAAGAGTGAGGAGAAGAGGGTTGGAACTTGGGCTTAATAGGCTAAACTAACCCAAAGTCCAAAGCGGGAAAAGTTAGTGAAATTTCACTAACTCCAAACCTATCGATGTTTATACTTAAAAAAGTTGTAAACGACATTTCGAACTCAATGGAAGTGGTCTCGAGTCCTAATTTGACCGTTTGCAAAAAGTAGCTTTTCGGACCAAAATCCGATTAACGAGTTAATATTTAAATAAAATATTTAAATACAAACTCGATAAATATGCGGGTTGTTACAACTTACCACCATGGAAATTTTGAAAAAATTTAAAGGAGAAGATGGGAATCGAAGAGGCAAATGATTGAGAGAAAAATTTATTAAAGGAGGATATAATTATAGCACCCAATATATGCTAATTGCCCTCTTTTTTAATAATATTAACTTCTCATTCAAAAAAAAGACCCTCTTATTCCTCAAAGTAAGTCCAACTATAACATGAGTTATTTGGGCTCCAAATCATTTCAAAAACCAATTGATATTATTCCCAACTTAAATCCAATTTAAATTTCCTATCGATATTTTATACCGATACACACACTCATAACTGTTCTATATGTTTTTTGTTAAATACTAATGGAAATCAACAAATCAAATAAGAACCATTTTAGCAATTATATTTCACAAATATTAATTAATTTAATTTATTTAGAGTCCTTTTTAGTATTTATTCTGTTTAAATCAAATTTAAACATTCTACCGATATCATATATCGATACACACACGTTTACAAATTTCATATATGCACTTTACAAAATACTAATGATATTTAAGTAAATTAGATAAAATTAAATAATTAATATTTCATAAATATTAATTAATTTAATTAATTTTCAACTACTAAAAATCGACGAAGTCGTGTGGTTCATTCAGAATCTTCATCGTTTTGGTTGAGTAACTCACGGCTGTAAGTTCAATCGGCGGTTAATATTGAACAATTCAGATGTTAACATTTACACATCACCTTAGTTAGTGTATGATATTTTAGCTAAATTATCACTTACGTGTCTTCTGGTAAAATCTAGTTTTATTTATTATAAGCGTTACCCAATTGCGACAATTATTTACACTAATTTTCTTCGTCAAAACCATATTACTTTGGACTTATAGAATTTGGCAATAGTCGAAATTCTAATATCATCCGTATTTAACTTTATAATCCAAATGAAAAAAAATTGGTTCAATAATAACAATTATTATTAACCAAAATGCTCTAACCGGAGACTTAATTTTGAGTTAATTTTAGTTGATCGTGATACCAACCTCATATAACTAAAGAGACAAATTTTCTTTGAATAGATTTTCACTTCCAGTGCTTCCATTCGACCCAACTGTAGTCATTAGATGGACCTTTTGCTATGATTTAACTATAATCAAAGCACAGTTCCACATTGAGGATCGATAGCATTCTCAAGTTAAGAGAGCTGTGTAATTTTATCACATTGATATTTTCTGCTTGACCTTAGTAATATTTATTGGAATTGGACCAGCCCGCAATGGAGGTTATGGGTGATTTCATAAAAACTGCCCTATTGGATCTTTATTGGACGTATGAAGTCAAGTTTATTTAGAACATTTCAAAATTTTATTTAAATAAAATCTTTTATTTTATTTAAATTTATTGATTATTATAGTTTTATTTAATTTATGTTATGTTATATATATAAACAGATACATGTTTATCAAATACACATACATATGTGTGTGCATGTGAAACATATCAAACCATGCAAGGTATAATACGTTAGTGTATAGATGTTAGGATTTACATCGCAACAGACACATTAGCTCATCTAATATTCAAATATATTGTCTGAACGTGTATATATACATTTTTATTTACGTAAATAAAATATTTTAAATATATATATATGTAAACTTTAATAAAAAATTAAATAAAAATATAAGAATAAATATTTGTAAATATAAATGTGAAATGTTAGCATTGCACACACACAGATATATATATATATATATATATATATATATAATTATGTGAATATATTTAAATCAATTATATATCAAAAAAATTAACAAAAGAATTTCTTATAAAACCAAGAACAATATATACATATGTAAATAAAATAAATTACATATATAATTAATTACTCATTTATAAATGTATGCTATATTAAAAATATAAATTAATACTTTTAAATACATAATTTTTTTTAATAAAATACATATACCTGGCCTTGAGCACGAGTCAAAAGAATTATTTTAATTTTAAATAATATTTTTATTTAATTTTATACATTTTTGACTTAAAAATAATATAAAATAATTTCAATATAAAATTTTGAAATTTAATTTTTCATTAATTTATGAATGGTATTTTGTACTAAGAAAATTTATTTCATAAATTTATGATTTAAAAGTAATTTTGTAATTAATTATTGACTTTTGGCATAAATTTAAAAATTAAAAAAAATGTTTTTTAATTTTTTCTAAGCATTTATTTAACGTTAGTGTAATTTTATAAAATGTAAAAAATAATTTTATATATAATTTATTTTATATTTAATTTATGTAATTAAATGATTTAAATAATAAATAAAAAATAAAAAAATTTATTTTATTACTATCGAATATAATATATGCATTATACACCATATATAAAATTTATATAACGTGTTTATATGAATTATGATGATTATATTGCTAACTGTATATATGTGCATGTATTTACTATATATATAGTATTAAGTAAAAAAATTGATCCATGGCATAATACGTATGAGCAAAATTTATTATAAAATATTTACAAACATAACCAAAACAATTTTGTGACAATATCATTTGCATATTAGTATCGCCACATAACTACAATATGAAATATATGTATATAATAAAACTTTAATTTTGAGCATCAATGATAGTATTTTGGTTAGAAACATACTTCACTTCCAATGCCTTGAAGTACATCTTGAACTGATTATATATGCCCCTTAAAACAACTTCCAATTCAAAAGAGATCTAGTCCTTGAAATGTTAACTACCGGATATCGAATAGAAATCGATTTGATTTGTTTTTTACTTTAGAAATTAAGGAGATGGTAGAGGAAGATTAACCAGCAATAGATCAGGTTGGGGCTTCAAAAAGTCCATATCAAATGGATGAAGAGATGCACAAATAGAGAAAGGAAAGGATTTCGAATCTCATCTTTTAATCGGTCTCCTTTAATCTGACCATCCAAAATCAAGCCGTCTCTCTCCATATTAAAGCATCCTATACTTCCTATTGTGGCCGACATACCAGCCCCTCTAATAGGCTAAGAACCCATTTATGTTCCAAATAAATTTTTTGCATTTTAAACCTAATTTGAAACGCCTATCGATATTGTATATCAATTAATATATTTATAACTTTTATAAATACGTTTAATATTTGTTTGTCAAAGAAAAATCAATTTTATAAATCATATTTCATAAAAATTAAATAATTTATTTAGTTTACAATAATTAAAAATTAATTAAATCAATTGGTCAAGAAGAATTCATCGTTTCGGTTGTGTTACTGTTAGGTGCAAATTTGGTCAGCTATTAATATCGAGTTATTCGAATATTAACACTCACATGTCACTTAGTAGGTGGTGCGACATTTTGGTCAAATTTGTTGATTACTTGTTTCGATAAAATCCAATTTTACTTTGTTAAGCCTTACCGAGTTGTAACTTTTATTTACACTAATTCTCATCGTGAAAACTATATCACTCATCATGGGCTTATGGAATTTAGTAATAGTCAAAATTCCAATATCGTCCACATTCAACTCTAAAGCCCAAATACAAAGTCCTTGGTTCAACAATAATGATTATTATTAACCGAAATGATCTGCTAAAAGACTTTCACTTTGATTTGACTTCAGTTGACTATGATACTAACCTCATATAACTAATGAGATGAATTCTCTCTTTAATAGTGCTTCACTTTCAATACTTCCACTTGACCTAACAATAATCAATCAATGGATGTTGATTTGACTATAATCAAAGCGAAGCTTTCATATCAAAAATCGACAATATTCTCAAGTCGAGAGAATTATGTAAATGAGCTACATCAATATTTTCTATTTGACCTTAGTTGTATTAATGTGACGACCCATCTTTTTGGACAATTCAAGTCGATAATAAACCACACATGTCAAACTCAAACATTTCAAAAGGGAGGATTGTATATGGGTTTGATAAGAAAATAAGAGAAAAGAAGTAAAACAAAACACAGAATCTCGTAGGGAAATGATAAAATATAACAATCAAATAAACAGTTCATGAAGTTGTTTAACAAAATACATTTGATTCCACTTTATGACATAAATCAAAGTAATACATACAATCGTTATGATAGAATAATGCAACAGAACAAATAATGAAGTGAAACAATACTAGTAATATAGTATACCAAATATTTTTCTTTGTCCTTCAGAAATAATGATCTTCAGTATACTGGAATACTTAGGCTGACCTGAGCATAATGAAAAGACAAAAAACTCGAGTCATAACTAAAATAGTCTTATGTAAGTCAAATCTATATCACGAAATATGAGTGTAATAGCGTCAAGAGATGTTTATGGGATTTACATCTCCTATTATAACGTGCATGCAATAACTTAAGAGATCTTACAGGATTTTATATCTCTTAAGGATCCGTTAAAAATATCTATATATAGTGGAATACGCTACATATGTAATGTCTAATCAATAAAAGAACATTAAAATAGTGTTAAGGCTTTATATTGGTCCACTTTAACACATTTTTATAGCATGTAGTCTATGCAGGTCCTGCAACACAACCAATAACGTCGGTAACCAGTGAGTTTACTATAGGTACAATACTAAACCAAAGTCGTAATGGGCTCGTATAAGGATAAGTATGACAAGGCACATGAGGCAATGCCTAAGGTAGGATTCTACCAGCTTACCCTTTTTGGCTGGTTGTAACACATACGTGGCCAACCGCGACCATCAATCCAAACAAAAGGGTGCACTCATCGAGTACAAAATCATGATAGTAATACGAGTGAATAACCCGCTATAACCCTGCTATATCTCATAGCGGATTTCTACCGCTACGACTTTTCCATATAGCCCCGAATATAGCCTTTCCGCTTTAATCCCTGCTATTTCTGCTATATCCCGTTATTCCCGCTATATTCCACTATTTTCGATATATCTTCTTTAAAAGAAACGAATTGAAAAATGACATCTATACATTATAAAAATTATGAAATTAATTTAATTGAATTTTTGATATATTTTCAGAAATAAAAATAATCTAATATTCTACTAAATTCAATTATGTTATATAACAGTTTTATGTTTATTTACAATATATTCACACATGTTTTTATTTAAAATTATTTATGTATTAATTATAATTCAATTGAATGTTAATTTTTCATTTAATTATCATTTATATATTTGTAAAAATATTAAGTATGAGTTTTATATGCTATTTTAAACTCATCCGCTATATCCTTTTATATCCTCGCTGTATCCCCACTATTACTTTTTGCACCTCCACCGCATTGAATCTACCGAGCGCTTTAACTGCACAGGATCAATGTCGCTAGAGGTAGCTAACCTCATTGGCTAGACATAGGCTCATGTTTTTGTTATTTTAATTATGACACAAAGGCTATCCATCATCGTTCTCTTACTTCATTCCAGTAAACATTCACCAAATCCAACCACTACCTTCTGGATATCGTTCATCGCGTATAAGGTTGTTAAAGTGGTTCCAATATTAACAGAGAATATGCCAATAAGAGGTCTCAGTGTCTTTAACAACCAAATGTCATTTTTTGCATCAGTTGGTTATTTTACGTTTCGAAAACGATTCATGTTTGATATTAAAATATCACACTCATTCCAAAATATCACATCGTTTCAAAATATCATATCTACTCAAAATATGTCATTTTCACTTGAAAATATCTTTCAAATTCCCACGTAGGTTTATAATCTTATTTAATTACATTCGCATTTAAATCAACGATTTAAATATAAACATCCCTACTTGCACCATTTGAAATCTTTAGAAATAGTTTGAATAGTTATAAAAACTTAAAATAGTTTACATAGTTTTTAGTAGAAAATAGTTTGAGTATTGAAATGGTTTATCTACTAAATAGATCGGAAAATCAGTTTAATTTGAATATTTAAAAAGATAGATTTTATATTGTTTATAATAAAATAATTTATTTGAAAATAGTTCCAAAGTCAAACTGATTCAATTCCAAATTTTCCAATTCAAATCACTTTCAATTTCCATTAAAATCGATACACTTTCGATTTCAATTCGAATTAACTTCAATCCCAATTCTTGTAATATCCCGGAATTTTTAACAATATCAATTTAATAATCTGTATTAAAAATTAAATTAATATTGATATTTGTTAATAATAATTCAAATAAATTTAATAATCATCTTCAATAAATATTTAATTGGTTATTTTATCTTTTAATAATAAATGAATTTCTATTTATAATATAAATATATAGTTTATGTTGTAAATAGAATAGCATTGTTTAAAATTTAATAAATAAAACATATTTTTCTAATTATAATATTTTTAGTAATTTGAGAATTAGTTTTTATTTAATAATAGCTTTTCAAAGTTATAAAATAAATGATTTTGGTTTAAATTGATAAATGAATCATGATTTAAAATTATAATATACATCAATAATTTGGAAATTTTAATTTTTATTAAATATAAAGTTTTCAAAGCTATTAAATAAATAAATATATGATTTTTAAATTGTTAAGAAAATGTTTAAATTTTTAAAAATAATTTGGCTTGAGTTTTAAATTTGAAATGAATTAACAAAAGTTTTATGGATTAATAAAATGGATATTTTATTAATAAAAATATAATTTCTTTTGAAATGATTTTAATAAGATAATTATAAAAACAATATTAATAGTGTATTGTCTTTATAAATAAATTTTGAGCTAAATTTGCAATTTTTATTTCAAATTAAATTTGTAGTCATAACTTGATTTTAAAATAATTAACTTTGAATTTAATTTGAATTTAAAATTCCAGAGTATAAATATTAATTGTTTTAATTTCTATGTGTATAAGTTTTATTTTATAAACATGATTTGTTTTTATTTCTTTTATAAATTTATATACATATTCATATTTCATATTAAACAACAAATTAAAATTAGGCTTAATACACACATTAATATGTAAATTAAGTACTAATTGTTTTAAAAGGACAAGTGTTGCAACTGTCACGACCCGACTTTCCACTCCCGGAAAATCGCATCATGAATTAAGAAAGAAAGGGATAGAAAAGAGAATAGAAAGAAGAGAAGGAAGAAACAACACAAGAATCTCAACAGCGGAACGAATAAATTATATTTATAACAAAATATTACATAGTTTACATCAAATATCAGAGTACACAGACATATACAACACATACTAGACAGTTATAGACACCTGTCTAGTTATACAACTCAAATCAAACACAACACTCAGAGATACCAAACAGAACAGCTCATGATAACTTAGCCAACTAACCAGAGAAAAGGTCCACTCTGCTGCTTCTGAACTCCACTTCAGAAAAACTACTCAGCCAGAAGACTCCCTACTAACTCAAAACACTCAACTAAACTCAGCCACAATAGCGGCAGACTCACTTCTTATTCTTGTTCCAAAGAAACATCTTTGGAAATATCCATAGTCACTGCATCTCATCACGCAGCTACAACTTCCTAAGATATCAAGATATCACCACTTGCTTGCTTCTGCTCTACCGACAGATCAAAACTCAATTATGTACTTCAAAATGAACTCCGAACCTTAACAGGTTACCTTCAGAGATCGATGAAGTTCTTCATCACAATAGAACTCACTCGAGACGGTATTAGGTCTACAGTCTCGACAATACACTTCCAACCAATGGTAGTCGTGTTACACACACTTCTACCTTATTTACCTTTATAACTTACATTGGAAAAACCTGAACGGGTAATCCAACAAATAGGTAGAACCAATATATATATATATATATATTATATATCAAAAATACAAATACGCTCTCTCAAGATAGACACCATTCCAGAGCCTAGGTATTCACTCAACCTAACGCTCTGATACCAACTGTGACGACCCGACTTTTTCTCCCTAGAAAAAGTCGCATCATCAATTAAGAAAGAAATGGATAGAAGAAGGAAGAAAGAAAAGAAAGAAGAAAACAACACTAAGCCGAAATTGTTACATCTATTAAATTCCAGCTACTAGCCACAAAAGTGGGTAATACAAACAAAACCGTAGGGTCTCGTAGGGAAAATGGGTTTCCATCAATGGCAGGGCTACTGGGGTACCGCCCGTCACAGTACGTGGCCTAGATCACCGTACCGAGGAGCCACCCTAACTCCCCTGCAACACAAGGCCGGCACCGTTCCTTACTGAACAGTCCCGAACAAGACCACCCCGGCGACTTTCATATTTACTTGAAAACCCTAGACACTATTATAATATCACTGGATTTCCTATCAAATGTTTTGGTTAGCGTAAGGTAAAAACTTTTCCATGTTTATGTGTGGGAAGTCTTACGTGATACCTTTTGTTTTCAAAGGATTTTCTAAAGTTAAGCAACTTTTAAACTATTTACTCACACCAGACCCCTGTCTGACCCGAGTGTTTATTTTCTGTTTTATTAAACTCTTGGGTACTCATATTATGTATGAGTAGTCAAGTGATTCAGGATTGCTTTGACGAGTTCTGGAGGAGCAAATGGAGCAGGAGGCTTCTGCGTTGTAGTTATCTATTTTCCGCTGTGTTGGTATCTCTGAGTCGTCTCTCTGAGTTGTTTCTTGTACTGTTTAGAGTTGTATAACTAGACAGGTGTTTATAACTGTCTAGTATGTGTTGTATTGGCTGTAAAACTCTGATGTATATGATACTATGTAAAGTAATTATGTGATATATTATATTTGATTCGTTCCGCTGTGAGATTCTGATGTTGTTTGTGTTCTTCTTTCTCTTTCTTTTCTTCTTCTATCCCTTTCTTTCTTATTAGCGATGCAATTTCCTGGAGTCTGGAAGTTGGGTCGTCAAAGTGGTATCACTGTAACGACCCAACTTCCATACTCCAGGAAGTTGCATCGCTAAGAAGAAAGAAAGGGATAGAAGAAGAAAAGAAAGAGAAAGAAGAACACAAACAACATCAGAATCTCACAGCGGAACGAATAAAATATAATATATCACATAATACTTTACATAGTATCATATACATCAGAGTTTTACAGCCAATACAACACATACTAGACAGTTATAAACACCTGTCTAGTTATACAACTCTAAACAGTACAAGATACAACTCAGAGAGACGACTCAGAGATACCAACACAGCGGAAAATAGATAACTACAACGCAGAAGCCTCCTGCTCCATTTGCTCCTCCATAACTCGTCAAAGCAATCTTGAATCACTTGACTACTCATAATTATCTTTTTAATAATTTAATTTCAAAACATTATTTCTTCACTTAACTTTAAAATAAAACTTTTCTAAATTATGTTTCAAACAAATTTTATTTTAAAACAAAGTGCTTTAAAACTTGTTTCCAAATTTCATTTCAAATATAAGTTTTGAAATGTAAATAGTTTGAACTTAACAAAGTTTAAAACTTTAACATCTCAATAACTCAATTAAAACTTAGTTTAAATCTTGCAACTTCAAATTTTCTTTCAGTTTCAAAAACTGAATACACATTCAACTTTGATTCCAAATTTAAACTTAAGATTCATATTTGCTTTGAATTCAGATTTAAATTTAAATTTTAAAACTCCTTTTAAACCTTAAACTTCAGGTTTTAAAACATTTTATAAAAACACTTTAACAAAATCAAAGTTGTTAAAAACCTTATATTTTTATGAAACTTAAATATTCCTGGAACTATAATTCAAACTCATTTGAATTAAGATTTTAAGCTGGTTTTAAAACCTTGATTTAAAACTTGCTCTATACTCTTTTTTTTAAATTCAGTTTAATTTTTTTTTAAAAATAATTAAACAAGTGTTAGAATGTTAAATATTCAATGTGACAAATTTTGAATAATTTGTACAAGTGTAAGATTTTTGTTTTAATTTTCTCTTATTTCATTAAATCTAAAAATTCATTTATACAAGCTTGCAATTCATTCATATTTGTTTTTTTTCATTTCCTCAATCAAAAAAGAAAAGGGAAAACTCATTTTCATATTTATTATAAAGGCCTGCACATTCAAATCCTTCGTCTGCATACACAAATTAACCAAAACCCTGTTCAAATCTGCCATTAATTCCTTTTTATCATGAGGGTCTGCATAAATCTCTGTATACCAAATCCTGTAAACAATTCTGCAGACCATTCTGCAACTTCAAAATCTTTAGCATAAATCTTCAAAAATCATGCATTTACCATTTTCAAAACCCAAGTCTATTACAAAACCCTCATATCAATTCTGAAGCAATCAACGTACCTGCATTTTTGAATCTGGAGGTCAAGTTCACCTACAAATTGCAAATTTGCACATCTTCAAACCAAAAGATTGGTTTCTGCATATCTTTAGCAAGTTCCAAAAGCAACAATCATGCATGCAGTTTCTAAACCAAAAGCATATCAAGTTATCTACGGATGTTTTCAGCAAATTCAACTCAAAGCTTTTCAAATATAAAGCTCTGTCTTCATTTTTCCAATAAGGTGAGTAACTTTTTAAATCTAAAAAAAGTTTAAAATAGGTTGCATAGTAATAAACTGAAATAAATAAGTACTGCATGTGTGGATGTTGCTGTGAAATTGTATTTGTATGAATGATTCTTAAATGACCTCTGTTTATGTTTCCAGTATACCCTGTTTGTTTTAAATACATATTCTTTTGATCCAATTTTTGTTAGGATCTAGATTACAAGACATTCATTGTTTGTTTAAGTTTTAGAGTGAGTTTAAAATTGAATTAAGCAAAAAATAAACTGATATTGACTCGGGAAAACCAATTAAGTGAGAAGAGTTCAAGATAACTGAAAATTTAATTTTCATGTTTACTGGATTTTTGAATGTAGGTTGAATACTAAAATCATAATGTGATTTTTAAAACAAATACTATAGTTTTTAGTGAAGGGGTTTAGGAGCAGTTAAGGGAATGACTGCATATGATCTTTTGGGTTTCTCAGGTGATTCTTACATCTGGAGTGAATGAGGTTCATCCTGGTGATGGAGGGGAGGTAGGAGAAGATGGGAAAAATGCTTTTTGGTGGTGGAATTCACCAGAGAAGGTGCGGCAGTGGAAATTCAGTTGGAACCCTAGTTTGTAGGATGTTTTGATGAATCGAACTTTTCGATATGTTCAAGCGACCGAGTGCTTTGATATTTTGGATATAGGTAGTATGATTGTAGTTGAAGCCATGGTCGAAGTCGTTGACCTGCTGATGGTCGGAGGGTCGCGTTCTCGTCATTGACAGGTTTTGAAGAAAACCCGACTTTTGTTGTTTCCAGGTTGGGTTATTAGCTCGTTTTGATTTATGCTGCTGTAGTGGTTTTCTGGTGTTTGTGTTCGAGTGTGGAGGTGGTCATTGATGGGTGGGGCTATGGTGGATGGCCGGTGATGGCTGGAGCCACGGTGCACGTGCACCGTGCAGTTGAGTTCAGGGGAAATTATTTTGTAGGGTGCAGTTTTGAACTCGGAATTTAACTCGAGTTACTCGAGTTTCTAACTCGAAGCAAGTGTGGGTTTTACTCGAGTAATTTGGGGGGGTGACTCGGGTAAAATAATTTTTACAGGTTTTGATAAACCTGAACCTGTTTTGTCAAAATATTGTCTTAAAAATCTGAACCATTCAAATGTAAAGTAAATTTAAACTTAGTTCTAATTCAAGTTTAAATAATAGAGTTCGTATCTAGTTTTAAGTCACTAAATTAACTTGTTAAATTACTTTATAAAAAAATAAGTAGTTGAAATTTGAATTGAAGCTTCTAAAATTGTGTAAGCAAGATTTTAAGTTAAAGTTAAAGTGAAATTCAAAGATTTAAAATAATTATTTCAGTTTTGAAATAAAGAAGTTTTAAATTTGAAGGTCTTAAAACAGATTTGTATGTAAAGTTTAAATTTAAATTAGTAAGTTAAAAAAAATGAAAATGAAATTAGTTTCAAACCTTATGAATTTCTTATATCTAACAAACACTTGTTTGTCTTGCAATTTAAAAAGTTTTTAAATTTGTTTAAACTTTGGTTAAGTTTAAAATTTATTCCTTTTAAATTTTGTATTTGAATGAAATTTAAAAAGTAATTTCTAAAGTACTTGTTTTAAATAAATTGTTTTTAAAACCTAATTAAAGAATGTTTTAACTTAAAATCAAGTTAAGAATTAATGTTTGAATTAATTTATTAAAAGGGTAATTAAGAAATAATTAATTTAATTAATTATTAAGGTTTAATGCATATTGATTTAGGGGTTAATCAATTTAAAGTTAAGATCATTAATTAGAATTTTAGTTAATGATTAATGAGTTATTAATTATGTAATTAAGCTTTAAATCAAGGTTTATTAATTAAATATTTAGATTTAATTAATGGATAATTAAAGATAATTTAATTTGTGATTAATCTAAGTTAATTACTTAATAAAAATAATTAAAGAATGGTTAATGAAGATCATTAACTAAAATTATTTAACAATTAATTAATGTGATTAATTTTTATAATTAATTAGATTAATTAATTTAATAATAATCAATTGATAATTGTAGAGAATAATTACTTAATGAAGTAATTAAGAAATTAATTACTTAATGTAATTAATTTAGTTTAATATGATTGTTTATTTTAATTAATTAAGTTTAATTAATTTTAAACACTTGGGTTTTACAGATAATTATTTAGGAAATTACTTGTTGAAGTAATTGATTGATAATTACAAATTTTAATTATTTGAAGATGTTTAAGAATAAAGTAATTTGGATTTAAATTACTTAATAATTAATCAAGGGATTAATTAAGAAATTAATTAAGAGATAATTAATTTGGTTTAAATAAACTAATTAAGTTAGTTAATTACTAAATGTAATTAATCTGGGATGATTAATAATTATGAGTTATTTACTTAAGGTAATTAATTTAAGGAATAATTAAAGATCATTAATTATTTTAATTAATGATGTAATTAAAGTTGATTAATTAAGATTGATTAATCAATAATAAGTAATTAAAGGTAATTAATCATTATAATTAATTAAGGATAAATGTAATTAATTTTGATTAATTAATTAATTGAGTAATTAAAGGTTAATTACTGTTTGGTTGAGAATAATTAATTTGAGAAATTAATTAAGGATAATTACATGAATGTAATTAAGGGTAATTAATCAAGAGTGATTAATTAAGATGATTTTTTTTAAATAATTAATTAATTGATTGTAATCAGTTAAATGATTGGATAAGCAAGATTATATTGGTGAAGTAATTAATTTAATTTATTTTAAATTTATTATAGATAAAGTAATTAATTTAATTCACTTTAAATTAATTAGAGATAGAGATAGTTAATTTAATTCATTTTAAATTAATTATATGGTGATGAATAAATCATTATTTATGTGTGAATGGATGACATTGATTTGTCTTGGATGCTTTGTGATCTCAGAAATGAGGTAAGTATTGTTGTGTGGTATGAATGCTTAGCTGTATTGTGATGATAACATAGATTATCTATTGTGATGGTGATATATGGAATATCTATTTGATTTTGATAATGTGGATTACCTGTTATTTGATAATGCTGATTTTCAATTATTGATCTGAGAGTTATCTATCTGTGTGTATATAGATACTATATTGAATTGTTTTAAACCTTTAAAACAACTTGGACCTAAAAGACACGCTTTGGATTTCGATGAGACCGGGATCGGGTTTCCATATTTGGATATCTGAAAACCACATCGATTCCAAATAACGTTAGGTCGTGAATCAAAGTGGAGCTTTGTGAAGACTCGAGGTGTAAGGACTACACGTCAGTATAACTCTGTGGGTGATTCCGTAATGAGTTGACGGAATAGTACTTATAGGTTCGAGATAGAGATTCAGAGTGCAAGGTTTATCATCGTTAACTCTGAGGGTGATTCCAAAATGAGTGTAACGAGATAATGCCTTCGGTTTCATTCGAACCCGGAACGAACTTGTATGGATTGAATGCTTCCAGAACATCGTCAGGTGGACGATGAGCATTCTAAGATTGATATGTCCTATAAAGGTAATCTTAGCCTCAAGCCTCATCAACCGGGAATGGCTAAAACATGGGAGGTGCAGTAAGGCTTCGTGGGTACCCCCCACTTGAGAGTGAGATTTACCCCTGTCTAGAGGTCCCTTTTTATTTCGGCTGTGTGGACGGTTGTGAGCTCCAACCGTCGGGGTTATCTTGTTCGGAACTGTTCAGTAAGGAATGGGTCCGGCCTTGTGTTGCAAGGGAGTTAGGGTGGCTCCTCGGGACGGTGATCTAGGCCACGTACTGTGACGGGCGGTACCCCAATAGCCCTGCCATTGTATGGAATCCAAAATCCAATAAGTGCCAATGGTTTTGATTGTATTACCCACTTTTGTGGCTAGTAGCTGGAATTTAATCATGTAACAATTTTGGCTATTTCTTATTTATTTGAAAACCCTAGACCTATTAAATATCATCGGATTTCCTATCAAATGTTTTGGTTAGCGTAAGGCAAAAACTTTTCCATGTTTATGTGCGGGAAGTCTTACGTGATACCTATCTTTTCAAATGGTTTTTGAAAGTTAAGCAACTTTAACCTGTTACTCACACCAGACCCATGTCTGACCCGGAGTTTATTCTGTTTTTCTTAAACTCTTGGGTACTCAAATTTTTATGAGTAGCCAAGGCATTCAGGTTAGCTTTGACGAATATTGGAGGAGAAATGGAGCAGGAGGCTTCTGCGTTAGATATATAGTATTCCGTTGTGTATTCTGTGTTGCCTCTGAGTTGTATTGAGTTGTAATAACTAGACAGGTGTTTATAACTGTCTAGTATGTGATGTATATCTGTGCAACTCTGATAATGATTGTAAACTATGTAATGTTTATGTTATAAATATAATTTATTGGTTCCGCTGTTTAGATTCTAATGTTGTTTCTTTCTTCTCTTCTTTCTTTTCTCTTTCTATCCCTTTCTTTCTTAAAAATGATGCGTCATTCTATGGAGACGGATGGCGGGTCGTTTCAATTCTAATTCAAATCAATTTAAATTTCAATTCCAAATTAATTCAATTACGATTTCAATTCCAATTAATTTCAGCTCTATCCCAATTTGAGTCAATTTCTATTAAATTCTCAATTTTAACCATTTAGGTTTTCATAAAATCGAGTTCAATTTTAGAATATCGATTTAAATTACCGAATTCAAATGAAACTTCAATCTTTAAATTTAGATTCAAATCTTAAAATAAATTTCATTCTCGAGTCCAAACCTATATATCCAATTATATTACTTTTGCATAGCAATAATTCAAAGTTTGAATGAAAGTTCAAATCTTTTTAAAACAAATCAATTTTCGAAATTCAAATCATATTTCGATTTTAACTTCAAAATCTCAAATTTCCTTTTTAAACAATTTTGTTAACAAAATTTGATTCCAACATTCAAGCTCAATTTCGTAAATAATTCGATTTCCATAAATTCAATTTCTACCAAATCAAACTCATTTAAATAATTTCAGATCAAAATTTTTGAAATCATTTAATTTAACCAACTCGATGTCCGTATATAATTTCCTATCCTATGGCTAAGTGAACCAATTATTTCAATTTAATTCAGGGATGGATATATATCATTTCGATCCAAAATAAATGTCATAGGTATATATCATTTCAACCTATTTCTTACTTTATTCAAAATAATCTGATTTACAGTTTTATACACTATAAATATATACAGGATGATAACAGGATATATAGAAAATAAATAAACATCCAATCATTCAAATATCAATCAATTTTCGTCCATCACAAACAACATTCAAACAGTCAATAATCACAACAATTAACCAATTATCAATAATGGAGAATTTTACTAGCAGCTTAATTCTAATTTTAACTTAAATGTTAACTCAAATTCTTACATATAAATTTCTATATTGATTTCCTTGATAGTTAAATTTACCAAACAACAATCAATAATTTAAATCACTTCAGAATTTCAATTTAACTAACGTAAAAATATTTTAGTCAATCGTGAGTGTATAAAACACTCACCTTTCTATTTGAACTGAAAATATTTCAGCTTCAAAAAAAATTTCAATTTGACTCCATGTTGTAGACGATGTCGCTACGGTTGCAACACACCTTGTTTCGTCCAAATTGGGCATCTAGCATTCTATTTTGATTAAAGTTTAATTAGTAAATTTAATTAGAAAATTAATTAACCTAAACAAATATACCTTCCTCTCCTGGCCAACTTTCTCAGGCAAAACACGCGACTCTACCTCTCGATTTCGTTCGCACACAGCCAAAGCTCGACTGAATGTCAATCGCCGACCATCCCCAGACCTCCCTGTGCCTCCACGGCGTCTCTAGTAGACGCGCCTCCAATCGCCACTCGATCCCTGGCCACACGTGCGAACAATAACCCCCAAAACCCTAGATCACGAACTGCACCACCACCTCGCGTCGCCTCGTGCGCTTCTAATTGTTGCACCTCCGCTCTCGTGCTCGCACCTCCTACGGCATCGGATTTGATTCGATCGTGATTCCATCGATTTTTTTTTCGATTTCTTCTTTTTTTTTATCATTGTAACGAGAATAAGATGGGAAAAAGAAGTTCAGGGGAAGATAAAAGGAACGTGGGTTGTATGAGTATTGGGATAAGGGAAGGAAAAAATATATTATTATATTAGAAAATATCCAACTTACGACGTCCAAAATTCTCAAACTCCAAACGAAACGTCTGCCTAGCATTTCTAAAGTTTTCCCCTATTCCGAACACAATGAAACTAGTCTCAAGGCCTAATTCGATCGTATACAGAAGGTAGCTTTTCACAATCATTTTATTCCAATTAAATTTTGAAATTAATTTCTACGTATTTCCAGCTCGCACGACCAAACGATAAATCTGACTGCTACGAAACTTGAAATCCTATAATAATTCACTATTATGGATCAGATGAAACTGGTTTCATCAAAACCTGAGACAGTGGTCAAAATGGCTGTTTTTACTCGTTAATTAAAATATAAAATTTCGATTTCTAATTATTCACTTTTAAATCCAATTTTAAATGTTAACAATCTCCATTCTTTTTTTAAATAAAATTTAGATCATTATCCGATACCATTTTCATTCACATTAATTCAAGAATTATTCGATTAAATAATTCCAATATTAGACTTAAATAATTTAATTATCCCCAAATCACCATATTTTAAAATAAGTTATTTAGCTTATAAATTAAATTTTAAAACAAATTCAAATAATAAAACAAATGCATTCATTTTGCAATAATTCAGTATTCATTTTTCAATTCCAACTATTGATTATAACCCATTCAATAAATAGAATTCCACTCTAATAATTGTTATCGCTAAAATCTTCGTAATTGGTTATTTCAAATTTTTATTCGAGCTAATATTCAATAACTACACTAATGATTCATTAAATTTATATTTAACCATTTTTATTCAATAATTACATTAAATTTATCAATTTAAAATCGCTAAAATACGGGTCGTTACAATTAACCAACAAAAAACTATCGAATGAGTCATTCCATGGTTAACCAATACGTATCAGTACATAACCCCATGGTTCCCCCAACAGCTGTGAGTAATACATTATCTGAAGTTTGAATAGCATTACATACTGTAGTCTCAACGGATGTATCAATATCCAATATTAATACAACTTGACTTTGAATATTTAAAATGATATATTGGTCTCCATTGTGATAAATTACTCATGGTTACAACACTTTGTAACTACTATCTAAATCATACCATTTATGGATTTTTCATTAAATATACTTTGAATTAAATTAGTAAATTAATATAACACATTCTATCAAGTATATAATAGAGAGAAAACACCTTATATTTTGAACTAAGATCAGTTATCGAGTTAGATATTATAATAAATTACATAATTTTCCCTAGGGCATATCCCTGACTCTATCAATCCCCCACTTTCACTAGGGTCTGTTATGGAATCTTATTCCAACTTCTTCAATTAATTTCCTCAAAACCAAAGGGTCCTTCCTTTGTGAATGGGTATACTATTGTGTTTCAATTATCTACTATGTTAATGAAGTCTCTCTGATGCTGATAAACCACATTTATCATGTGGAACAATTCAGAGTATGTCACTCGACTTTCAATAAGCTCTAAATTTTGTTATGAACTATATCATGACATTGTTATCATTTAACAGCATTATGAGATTATCAACATTTGGAATCACCCTCGGCTCAGTTATAAATTTATGCTTTCATATCTATATACATTGCTTTTATTACAGTGCTATTTGAGGCGATGTACTTAGCCATTTTCATTGAATTTTTCACAGTCTTTCATCTGGATAATTTCCAACTTAAAGATTATTAACTTGAATTTATTATTGATATATTATACTCAATATCACTTATGAAAGTCTGAATCAGAACACTCCTTCCTAAGGAGTTTGTTGTTTCTATGAACAATTATATAGTATATGAGAACACCTTATACAACCACTTAGTGATATCAATTTGGATTTGATATTTGCTTCATGTATCAAATACAGAAACAAATCACGATACCATATACAACATAACATGTATGATAATTCCTATTTCTAGTGCACAAATAACCAGTCTTACATGTTCCGTACTACATATTTTAGTAAGTTGTTCTTGCATATCGTTTAAAGCATTCTTAATATATTTTATACTTATTATAAAAGATATCATTCACAAATCCAATGTCAAGTATTAAAATAATCAAAACTAATTTTAACATAAGTACAACATTAACAATCAGCGGTGTGTTATTTACTTATGATTTAGAAATATCTATGTACCTTTAACATTCTTTCTTATGAACACATGCTTCTTCTGCATTTTGGTTGATAATTAAACTATTTGATATTTCTATCAAAACACTTGATCAATTTTGATGCTTTTCTGAATGATACATTTGTAAATTTTCTTGGATCGTATCCGAAAAAACCTATAAACTCAATATCGCTTTCATTGACTTCAAGACGCTTTGGTTGTTGTATGCAATTAGTCTAGTCTAAATCTATATTTAGAACTTTTTGCTTCAACATGTTATACCAAAACAAAATACCATACTAGATGATAGCACTGTGAGTAAGATTTGAACCAACTTGAGCACGTCGAATAGTGAATCTGTTACGTTAATTTCAACAATTGAAATTCGGGCTAATATTTTTATCAATGTGACCCATTATATTCCAATTGCATTTGTCTTTCTCTTAAAAACATATTTGTCGCCAATGGTTCATATCTCTTTGAGTATAACCATCAAAATCATATTTTGATAATATACTTGGAATCTATTTCAGATTTGTGCATTATACCGTATCATAGAGTCATTACTCTTAAGGGTTTAATTAAATAACCGAGGATGTTCTAATGTATTTGTGTTCATTTATGTTCGACCAATTTCATTTCCATCCTTTATAATCAGTTTTATCATTGGATCGTATCTAAATTCATTTTATACTAATAATTTCTTAAAGAAATTTCTTCGCTACAAAGTTAGAATTTCTTCAAACAACAGTTGTTTCTTAGTGTAACGGAATGGGCATCCATAAGCGTTTTATGAATTGCCTTATATAAAACTAATTTTGCATTGGATCATAATTTATTTATGTTCACAATAGAAATTAGTCGTCTAATGACTATTGTTCCCAATATTCTCTAGAGATGATTCATACAAGATCTTTTACGTATAATTATTACGTGCAGTCTTTTGACCCACACAACCTGCCAACTCCTTGGTCTAGGATACGTAGAGTTTCTTATAAACCATTATCTTGTATGGTTTTTGTAAACTATACTTTGGATGATATTAATATTAGCCTTGTATACTACTTAGGTACATGAAATTACAGATAGAAGCTCATTCAACATCACTTACGATTAAGTGTACTTCGTTCAATAAAGTTTGATTAATCCTTATTGATATGTGTCATAGGGAGAAGTAACTTTTAAGGTTGAATCTTTATTCATTTTTAGGTACGTTCAAAACTCTTTCCAATATACTCACACATTCGATCAAATCGAATCAATTTTATTTTATGTTGTATGTCATTTTATTTAGTTTCATTTTATACTCTTGAGCTTATCATAGACGTACTACATGTCAATGAAAATACACGTTTCCAAGCCGATGATAACTCATTCGGTGAATATAACAAAGTACATGGAAACATTTTGGTATTAATAGACTTATGATTGCATACATCAAGGTGTAGTAATCGTAAGAGTTCATAGACTCTTATGACGCTCCCACTTAATGGGTTCACTTCCCTTTATTGTCTTAAACATAATTAACCAGTATCATATGATTCATAACCATATAATCGAAATTATTTCTCAAAATTATGGCTTAGTCTATAACTCCAAAATAATTGTAAATAATTTTAGATACTTTAGTATTTTTCCAATGCATCACTTTTTTTATGAAGAAAAATACCCCATTAAAATTTTATTTCATACCAAATATTCATAATATTTAAAATATAACTATGTCCATTTTTCAGTCAATATTGAAAAATAGTCATTATTTCAAAAATAATATATGATGCATTTTATGAAATAATTTTCCTAACTTGAATGTAATCAGTAAGTGCTACATAACACTCTCTAATTATATGTACTACTACTATAATAGCACATTGAATTTGGAGGTCCATGATTCACTTAATATAGATTATTTATCTCATATACTCCAACTAGTTTATACAAATATCTTAAACTCAAAAAAAAAAAATTCATGGAAAACAATTTTCTATATGAAAGTACATTTTGAAATAAAAATCTTATTTCTTATTCCAATGTTAAGCACTAATTAATATTATTACAATTCTCATTTTTGATGTTTCTTTATGAAGCAGAAGTGATTATGCACTCTTTTCATCTTAATTGAACCTTAAATCACATCAACTCTTGTACACTCATTTTTCTTTCTAATTGATCAAACCATTCAAAAGAACACCCTTACTACAGCATCATAATGAACTCTTTACAAAAGCACATTAGATCATCCTTAACATTTAAGGACATCAAAATGTTGCACTTTGCGTAAACTTATCAAACTAATATTTCAATGATTAAGTTCTTAGATCTATATTGTAATTTTAGTCTTGTATTGCATTTAACACAATATAATTTTTTCTTTTAATCAATCAAATTGAATACTCAGTCTTACACTATAGTTTATTTTCTTATTTCAGATAAACTGATTTCATCGAAATATTGTATATTAAAAAGTTTGACCATCAACCATATAACATTTATATGCAATTTTATATGGATTATATATCCATAGATTTCTATTACTTTGAGTTCATAGAATGCAACACATGATCTTGTGCAATTAAATATGTAAGTAACCAAATTATGAATGTATTTAATAGTTGTAGATGTGGGAAATAGTGTAGTACTATTGTGAATGAATCTTAAGGCCACTTTAACACTATAAAGGATGAACAGTGCTTTATAACTTATATAAAAATTACCTAAATTACTAAAACATAAATAACCAATTAAAGATTTATATATTAATAGATGGTCATACAAATATAATCAAGTAAAAGTAAGAGAGATGACACCAGAAGTTTTTATACTGGTTTGGATTAACCATTTGTCCAGTCCTATACAGTGTATGTATAAAAAAAAATTCGAACGCCTACTTTGAACGGGTAGCAAGAAAACCAGAATATAGTCTCGATTTCAAGGCAACAAGATACACCCTCCTGATTACGAGTTCAAGTTAGACTTTCTTGATTTAATCGGGCAACAAGATCCCTACTTGATTTGACCAAGCAATAAGTTGTAACAACCTGCATTCTACATTGTATAAACAAATATATTTAATTAAAATAAGAGTGTTCGAATTTGATATATTTAACAAACGACTTAGATTTAATAATTTTAATTTAATAAATTCTTTTTGAACAATTTGTTGTAGTTGAATAAAATGTTTTAACTGAATGTAAAATATCTCGAAGAGTAGATAATTTTGGTATAATTGAAATAGTTGAAATAAATTTACTTTACACTAATGAAATGAATAAATAAAAATAAACAAATATTGAACTGAAGAAAATCATGCAATTGTAGACATATTCTGAAAAATGAAGTGTAAATCAAACTATATTAGATTGAAATTCTATTTATAAATAAAAATAATAATTTTTTAAAATTAAAATGAAGTAGACGTAATTAATTGAATTATAGAGCCCAAATTCTTTTGGCTCGAGCCTATTCCTTTTCTCCCTGTTTCTAGAATTCTCACTACATTATTCAAACCCGAACCCCATTTTCTTTATTTGGCCCTAATTCTCTCAAATCCAAAACTGCATCTAGAGAAGGAAAATATTACATACATATTTGTGAGTGATAGAATGCCAACAATCGCTGAAGAGGGAGGATGGAAGCAGTGACCTAGAGTCATGCGACGTGGTAGGCAAATGCATTTTAGAGGGATCGCAACATCGAGGAAGGTAGGTGTGTGTGGTGTATTCATGGCATGGATTGGTGGTTTGTTGCATGCGTGGCAAGATCTTCGGATCAAAGGGGAGGTAGGCGGAGCATGTTAGATCGGAGGAGAGCGACGTGGGGATTGATACTTGATGACGTGGGGAGATCAAAGGCATCGAATAAGTTTCATTTTGGGCAGATGCGTTAATTTCAGGTGAGCATTTTAGGGTAGCAGGCTGTAGCAGTTGTTGGCTCGTGCATCTGCATTTGTATGGGCTGGCGACAACGGAAGTGGCTGTTGGCAACAAAGTCGATGTCATGATGATGTGCTTGGCAGCGATGTTTTAGTATGGTTACTTGGAAATTGAGGTGAGTTATTTTCTTAACTCACAACTATCGTCTTGAAGCATCGATTGATAATGAATGCTTGGTTGACATGGATTAATCAAATGAAATTGATTGTTGTTGGATTATGTTGATCGAAAGAGGTTGTCTACTTTGGATGAGTTATGTTGTGTGTGTATAATGGTTGAATTAGATGATGGTATTAATTAAGCACAACACTTGATTCTAATCGTAATGGGGTAAGTTAAAAGATGAAGATTTAAGACAAATAAATTATTTAGGAAATAAATAGTGAATTTTAGGAATGATTTTCTAATTTGATATCGAAGGTATTGCAATTAACGGAAAATTTGAAAGTGAAATAATTTTGAGGATTATTTGAATAGAAATTAATTGGAAACGATAAATTTTGGAATTCTATCAAATAAATGAATTATTGAATATTCATAATTTTAATCAGTTATCGTTTGTAACGACCCTGGATTTTGGCCCTATTTATTTTAATAAATATTTGATTTAATTAAATAAAATGTGAACTGATCATCTTAAAATGAATATGATTTTGGAAATATTTACCATTTGTTTATATAAATTTGTATTTTAAAAAGGAAATTGATTTGGAACATTTAAAATTAAATCTCTTAATTATATTTATAATAAAATTTGTCTTATATAAGTAAATTAAAATACTTTACTTTGCTTTCATTTGATAAATATACATATGAAAAATAATGTTTGAAATTTAAAATAAATCTCTTTATAATATTTATCTTATACCATAAAGTTAAAATGCTTTCTCTTGTTATCAAGTGATAAAAATATATTTGGATGATAACATTTAAATAAAATCTAATTTTTTTACAAATTTAAAATATAAACATTGAACATAAGTCAAACACATGAATATAACTTAATAATTGATAACTAAAATACAAATGGAAATGAATTATAAATAAAAAATAAGTATAAATGTAAGTAAATCATATTAAACATAATTTAAATATGTATAGCTAAATACAAATACAAACAAATGTATAAAGCTAATATAAATCACCATATTGGATATAACTCAGTCATAGTCAAAATACAAGTGTGTTATAAATCAAAATGCTTGAAAAATCTGAAGTACAAGTAGAATACAATTAATATAGTCAAAATAATAACCTGTAAAATTCATTTGTACAACACAAAACTTTTAATAGAAGCTATTTTCATTACTGAATAACATATGAACATGTTCAGTGCATAGGTTAAAAAGAATAACCTGAAACATATTACTATACAACACAAATTTTAACAAATTTTTATATTCATGAAGTTGTAAAACTTTATATGCAGAAGAAGACAATGTTTACAGCATATTTAAGTTTATCTTTATTCTCAAAACAAATATCTGTATACAAATTACAAATATCAGGGGACATTAATTATATGTTAACATAATTGAAGACATGTTCATTAATGCTAAGTACACAATTTGTCATTTCAGGTTACAAAATAATCTTTCAGCCGAAATCTCAATATCTTTTCATATTGCAGTAATTTAATTCAAGTCATATTGGGTCAAACAAATAAAACTTGTCCAGTAAATACCTATATTGTTCAAAGCCTTTCTATATATATACCCTTCATATTAGTATGTTCGTTTATAAACTTAACTAAAACCTAAGAGCAAACCTGAAAAGAACAAGGGAAGATAAACATTTATTGTCTGCAACTCAAATATATTCAAACAGCAAATTCAAGGAAAGTTGTTCAGGAAATTCACCTGCAGTGCTCTTCATCAACATCTTGCTTTCTATTCAAAGTTATATTTGGTGAGTAAACTTACTGTTTTCAAATCTAAACTTGTATATTTAACTTACAAATGGTATGTGCTCTGATGTCTGTTTTAAACAAGTAGTTCTGAGTACTTTCTGTTGCTCTGGAAATTTATATGGCTGTTCTTCAATATTTCAAGTTTCTAACAAAATAAAGCAGAGGAAATTTTAAATACTTCTTCATATAAATATTTTAAACTTAGGTATTGATGCTAATTTAAGTTGTTTATCCAAAATCAAAGGTCTGGAAAACTTGATTGAAGTTTAACAGTATGATATATATACTGTTTAATCGAGTTACGGGTAAAATGAAATCAAAAGGGCTAAAATTCGAATGTGATAATTTAGAAATTTAATCACATGTCTTGAATTAACATACAAAGTTAGGATTTTTAGAATGAAAACGATGATTTTTAGTTCAATATTTAAAGTGCAGTTCGAAAATAAACAAATGTTACATTTTTTTCGATTTTGATTGATTCAATAAATTTTAATTAATGAAATTTGTTATAAAGTAAGCTTGTAGATGTAATGACATAGGAAAAATGTTAAATATATTTTTTAATGCAAGAATTTGTGGAGTGAAGCAATAGTAGGGTTTCGTACACATGTTTTTGGTGCTTTGTAAATTCTGGTTTTTGTCGTCGTGCCTTTGATCGAGTGGCTAGGGTTTGGGGTGAAGGCCGAGGAAGGTCTGGCCATGGCGTGGGTGAAGAGGCTTGGCTTCCAGTGATGGGAGATGGCAGGGACGTGGTGGTTTTTGATGGGTGTACGTGTCGCGAGTACGAGCTATAGGCTGTTTTTTTGTTTTGAACTTTTCATGCAAAATTGAATTTTGTTTTCGATTCTTGGGACGAATCGTGGTTTGTTGGAGTGGTCGTGGGTCGCCGGAGGTGAGGCAAACCACCGTGCACGTGCACAGTGGCGTTGGGGTGACCGATGGGATGGGCGTGGTTGTCGCGTGTTTTGCTCGAGTGCTGGAGGGGGTCGCTTCGAGTTTTTTTCTTGGGGTTGCACGTGAGTGTTTTGTTTCAGCTGTTTAAATTTTTTTAAACTTAACTCAAAAAGAAGAAGAAAAAAAGAAACAGGCAAAAGAATAAGATGGGAAGAAGAGAGAGACGCGGGGAAGAACGTGGGGGAAACTCGAGACTTTCTCGAGTAGAAGTGGTGCCTGCCTAGGGTCCACTTCCTGTTGATTTTCCAAATTCCTTTTAGTATTTTTATTAACGGAGTTTAACAGTAAATAATAAGTAAATAATTGATATAAAGTTATTAAAAGTAAGGTTTATAAAGGGTAATTAATTAGTATAAAGTAATTAGAATGTAAATTATTTTATACTTGTAATTAATTAGTAACTTTAAATTAAATTTGTAGTTAGAAATTAATCATGTGTTTAATCAATTTAACTTAAGAACGTTAGTTAATTACTTAAAGTTAATTAATAAATGGTAACTAACTTAAGTGATTAATTAAGGATTATATGATTAATAAATTGATAATAAATGATTAATTAAAATAATTTGTGATAATTAAATAAGCAATTAAATTTTATTAATTAATAAGTAAGTTATTAATTAATAATTAAGAATCGATTAATTAACTGAGTAATTAAGTAATAATCAATAAAGTTAATAAGTTAATTAATCAGTAATTCATAAGGAATAAACTAGCTTATCATTAAGTAATTAATTAAGTGTTAAGTTAATCGAACCAGTTTGATATGAATTGATAATTCTGTTTAATTGGCTCTAATATCTGTTTGATGATAAATAATGGATAAATTTGTAATTAACTACTTACGTTAATTTATGAATTATTAATAGTTAATAAATCAAGTGATATAATTATGAATTAGTAGTTATTTAATTAAGAATTAAGGATTTATAATTGATTAATTAAGTAATTAGTAGTTAATAAATAAGTAATTAAGTTTTATTAATTAATAATTAAGGTTATTAATTAATGAATAAGGGAATAGTTAATTAAGTAATTTGATTAAGAAAGTAATTAATTAAATTAAGTGAAATTAAATAATTAACTAATTAAGTAGTTAAGACTTAATAATTGATAAAGAAATGATTTATTAATTTTGAATAAATTGGAATGGAATAAGAAATTAACTGTTAATTAATGATTAATTAACAGGGTTAAATGATTAATTCTCCAGTAATTGATTTAAATTGGATTAATTACAAATGAGAATTTAAGATGATTGCTTATGGATTGTGTATGTAGAATATCCGGTTGTGATATTTATTTGATGATATTCTGTGATGCTTGGTGATATGCTGTGTTATATCTATAATGCTTGTATATGTTTTATCTGGGATAAATGCTATGTTAATTCAATTATTGAATCTAAATTATTCAAACTGTTTAAGTTAATTAGACAACTTGGCCTTTAAAATGGCGTTTGGATTTCGATGAGACTGGGATCGGGTATCAATTTGGTATTCCGAAAACCACATCGATCCAATTTAAACGATAGGTCGTGAATTTTCGAATGAAGGCCGAGATGGTGTTTCCAGAATGCAAGGGTTATCGTCATTGACTTTGAGGGTGATTCCAAAATGAGTGTGATGAGATAATGCCTTCGGTTTCATTCGAACCCGAAACGAACTTGTATGGATTGAATGCTTTCAGCACATCGTCAGGCGGATGATGAGCATTCTAAGTGATATGTCCTGTAAAGGTAATCGCAGCCTCAAGCCTCATCAACCGGGAATGGCTAAAAAAGGGGAGATGCAGCAAGGTTAGGTGGGTCATGCCCAAGCAGGACAAGATATTCCCCTGTCTAGATGTCCCTTTTTATTTCGGCTGTGTGGGCGGTTGCTAGCTACAACCACGGGGTTTATCTTGTTCGAGACTGTTCAGTAAGGAATGGTTTCGGCCTTGTGTTGTAGGGGGTCGGGAGTGATCCTCGGTACGGTGATCTAGGCCTTGTACTATGACGGGCAGTACCCCAGTAGCCCTGCCATTGTTGGAAATCCATTTTCCCTACGAGACCCTACGGTTTTGATTTGTATTACCCACTTTTGTGGCTAGTAGCTGGAATTTAATGAATGTAACAATTTCGGTTATTTTCTATTTACTTGAAAACCTTAGACACTATTATAATATCACTGGATTTCCTATGAAATGTTTTGGTTAGCGTAAGGTAAAAACTTACCCGTATTTATTTGTGGGGAGTCTTACATTATACCTTTATTTTCAAATGTTTTCAAAGTTAAACCGTTTACTCATACCAGACCCACGTCAGACCCGAAGTTTAAATTTTGTTTTTCATAAACTCTTGGGTACTCAAATTTTTATGAGTAGCCAAGTGATAAGTTTTGGACCTTGATTTCTGGAGGAGCTTGGAGCAGGAGTTTCCAGACGTATGTAGCTATCTATCTAGTTCCGCTGTGTTTGTTGATATGTACTGTATCTCTGATGTATATAGTGATAGATGTATGTATGACTGTCATGTGTATTGATATTGTATAACTCTCATATATGTAAAACTATGTAATAGTTATGTGATATATTATATTTTGTTCCGTTCCGCTATGAGATTCTGATATTGTTGTCCTTTCTTTTCTTTTCTTCTCTATTTCTACCTCTTTCTTTCTTAATGATGATACGTCTTTCTGGTAGTAGAAGGGCGGGTCGTCACATCGTTGATTAGAAAAATAATTAAATGATTTTTCTAAAAAAATATTTAAAATTTACATTTTTAAAGTGATTGGTTATTTTTATATGAATTTAATAGATCAAAAATTTGAGAAATAATATTTCGTAACTAATACGCTTAGCATTTGCTTATCATTGTTTATAATAAAAAGCACATCATGAATTATAAAACTTATTTAATATTATTATTTCCAATTATTTGAGAAGAATTTTAAAACGTATCAATTGCTTTTAAAAGGAATTTAATGGATTTGGCAATTTAGTGAAGTTTAATTTATAAATCTCCTTGTAATTGAATAAGGGATTCGTAAATATTTATTTTGAAATGGAGAATATATTTTTAGGAAAGGATATGAAATTTATAAAATAATTTTCTTTCAATCAAAATTTAATATTTTAAATTGTTTTGAAGATTTTGAAAAAAACGTATTTTGAAACCCTTCCAAATCAATAAATAATAGAATTGTGTATTTTGATGGATTCATATTTCTGTGTAAGGAGGAATTAGAATAAACAGATTTATAGTATTATCTGGTATGGGACTTTTGATAATATTTCTTTGGTTATTATTAAACTTGCTATATAGAATAATTATGTGATGATGAGTGCAAGTTATGAGCATTGAGTAAACGGTGAGTAACACCAGGTGATATGGGGATGCCTGAGTTGATAGTTGTACGAATTTCAATAAGTAGAATCACTTTAACATGGTTGAGTATACGGGATATTATATTTATGGTGATGTGCACAGAGAATGTGTTGGTTGAGAGCCATAAGTATGTCTATCTATTGTGTGAATACTCCTATTATAAGTGTGTCTATCTATTGTGTGACACAACTTTTCATGTTTATAGCTAAGAGCTATGGCTAAGAGCCACTAGCCATGTGTCACATAGGCCAACAGTCTGTTACCATTAGGGGCACCTATAGAGTAGTGACCCACGCATTGCATAGTCTTTCACTTAATAGATAGTGGGTCATGATGCTACCGAAGTAACTAAGACTATGGGAGTAGCACTGAGAGCGTGGAAGGAAGGCTCCTATAGCAGGTTAAGAGCTGCTAATCTCTCGTTTGATTATTATTAATGAGATAACATGAGATGCTATAGAAACCTACTTATGCACCTATATGAGATCATTATATTTACGGTTGAGAGATGATCTGATCATTAGTCTAGACCAATGCTGAAATACATATTTATGATGTTGAGAGCACATTGGACTGAGAGTCCTAATTATTGTATATGATACTGAGAGTTGAATGGATTAGCAAAGATCTAAAAGAACATATGATTATTTCTTTGGTTGAGAGCCAAGTTGGATTTTATGAGGTTGAAGATCTAGATGATTATTATGTGGTTGTCGGAGAGCATATGATTATTTCTTTGGCTTAGAGCCAAGTTGGATTTTATGAGGTTTAAGATCTAGATGATTATTATGTGGTTATCGATCTCTTGGATTATTTATGAGACCAAGATTCTATCAGTTGTATCCAGTATACATCGATGATATCACTATCAAGTATACCTAAAAATGCTAAGAGAATGGAGTTGGACCCAGTACCTATCTTTTACATGGTTATCTGAGAGATGACCCTAGATACTGCGGGTGTGCCCTATTTATATCCCATGTTTGTTTGACTTGGGTGATTACTATGCAGTATTTATATTGTATACATGTGTATGTGTGTGTATAGTGAGACGGACCCCGAATATGTCTAATTTGCAATTATCTAAGAGATAATCTAGAACATTACTGGGATCATGCTCTATATTGTTGATCAGTTTTACACTTGATGATAGTTCGTTTATGGTTATTCCACCCACTTGATTATATGTCCGTTTGATGTGTTGATCAACTTTACTTAGAGATGGATTATCTTTTACATGCATGGTTTGAGATTTGTTGACACTTAAGGTATACATGTGCCACTTGTGTTTCACGTGGGATGTACACATGTTAGTTGTATGTACATTGACATCTTCATTCTAGACACAGTCTGACCACGTGTTATTTGTATAATACTCAGGTCAATCCGAGATATTTTAGGTTCAGGGATGAGTTGACCAGTTTGTGGATGTTGGGCATAGATGGAGGATATAGTATTTGCATATAGTTTGTACATTTGCACCTACATATGTTCATATATTGTCAAGATTTATATGTTGGGCATATTGTGTATATTTTTATTGATAGTGGGCATTTGACTATTTTGTAGACCCACTTGTACTCATGTATATTTTATATTATATCTTATTGTTGTGTTGATGACTTAGTGATATTTGAGATTGATTTTATATTATGTATTATTCTATCTCGGAGAAACATTATTTTATTGCTTTGTGCCGATACAATGTATGTATAAGTGAGTTGTTTGTGATTGTTGAAATACGTAATAGTGTTAGCCGGGTATAATCATGTGTGTGAGCCTAATATCATCTCATCCTCCATATTATCAAACAATATTACATTGTCATACTCTTGGTAGTATGGGTATAGAGGTGGGGTGTTACAAAAGCACATCTACTTGATTTGAACGGGCAACAGTTATAACCACTTGATATGAATGGGAAACAAGCACACCCAAATAAATAACAGTAGAGAGTTGTTGATTTCAAATATAAACAGTTGTACTTTGGATACAGAATATCCTATAGCCCTTTTGATAACACTTTTATCTTTGAATTGATAAGAGAATACTTGCAGATAAATGGGTAGATTCAGAGAGTGAATATAATAAAGTATTGAAAGAGCTTGAGAGAATTTTTGTGAAATATGTAGTAAGAATTAAAAGTAAGAAGAAGATAGAAAAAGTTGGTCGAAAAATAGTTTTTATCCCTTTATATAGTGTTTGAAAGTATGTGTCTAGTCATGAAAAGGTATAATAAACAATCATAACTTGTTAAAAATTACATGGCCTCTTTTCAGTGGCTTATTCTATGTTTCAAAGGATGTATCTATTCATGAAAAGATGTAATTAAAAGTCATAACTTTTCAAAATTTTAAAAATATCTCTCGAACGGTCTATATGCCGACATATATATGTAGCATATGTCGACATACGTATATATGTTTTGAAAAATAAAAACACTTTTAAGATGTTTTAAAATTCTAAATCGTTGTAAAAAGCACAATTTCTAAAATACTTTAATATAAAAACCTTTATAAAAAATTTGTTAAAATATATCTTGAAAATAAAATAAATGTTTTGATAATTAAGTAATAATAAGTATTTTGATAAGAGAGTATTCAAAGAATCAAGTGGTCGCTATCCTAGAACTTTGACAAATTATTATAGTGTTTATTTACTATAAACTATTGCTTTGAACTCTTCTTGTCTCTATCTCTAAACTCACGAGTCTTCAAATATCTTGATCAACTCTGAATCTTGATCTGTAGTCTTTTTACCGATCAATCTTCAAACTCGATTATCCTGTATTTGTACAAACCTTCATAATATCATGAAAAATACTATATACAATTTGGGAAAATATTGGTACCTATGTTTATATAGTGGTTGTCAACAAAATCAATACTATGGCATTAACAATCTCTCCCTTTATCATAATGACAACCATGTAAATATATTTAATATATAATATAATGTAATCCCCTTAAATTGGTTAACTCCTCCATAGTATATGTATATATTAAATTTATATTTTTCTTCCCCTTTGTTATCAATAAAAATGGGTAAAAAGAGAAACTCTTCCTAAATATGACATATATGATAATGTCGAATATGCAATCAAAATCAACGATACTAAATAGCAATATTTCACACAAATAACTATGTATATATACAATAATAACGTCTGTCTTAACCATACATCATAAATTCTATATCTATTAATTACATGAAAAAGTGTAAATACAACTAGAGTTGATTATAAATATGACCAATATGTATAGAAAATACATACAATAAGTAGATATTATTATAAATACAGATATAAACTAAAACATACAAATCCAAGCCTAGATTTTCTTGAAAACATCGGCCCATCTTTCGTCCAAAGATAGGATTGGTGTTGATAACTTTCCAATCTTTGTCATCCACTTTCGCTTTAGAGTTCGATCATTCAGGAGTGTTGATTTGAAATTGTTTGTCAAAACTGGAAATGAAATATTGAAGAGAACAAAATTCTTTTTCCCATTATTTGATCATTTGCATTTGACTCAACTCCAAATGTCATTGATTGTGTAGAATGAAACAAAGAGCATTTTTGAACGATCGAAGTTTTCTTTAGATTTTCACAAAGTTTTTACTTGAAAATTTTATAGTGAATCCACTTTTATAAAAAGAAATGAAGGGAGTGGAATAGAATAAGAAGTTGAATTAATTTCTAAGTTCTTCTAGAAGAACTGGGCTTTTATATAGGTGAAATGTCAGAGTAGTAACTGTGAGAATTAATACTGAAAAAGAGAAATTATGTAATTATCAGACGCCATTAGCATTGCTTCAACTATCTCATTTTTCCAGTTCCTTACAAAAGAGGGAAATACACGATTTAAATAGATATGGCCTGTATAGCACGTTTGGGCCGAATACATTAGTGGGCCTACAAACTAGTCCAAGCTCAACAAAATATAGAGGATAATAATACATGGATACTCTCAATAACACTCCCCCTCAAGTTGGAGAATACAGATTTGCCATTCCAAACTTGTTGCATAAATATTCCATTTGTGCGCCGTTCAAAGCTTTGGTAAACACATCTGCAATTTGTTCTCCAGTTCGAATATACTTTGTTTCAATGATTCCTTCTTCAAGTTTCTCTCTGATAAAATGACAATCAACTTCTATATGCTTCGTCCATTCATGAAATACTGGATTTGCAGCAATATGCATTGCTGCCTGGTTATCACACCACAACTTCGCTGGTTGTTCTATCTGTAACTGAACTTCTTCCATCAAATGTACTATCCACATAATCTCACAAACAGCATTTGCCATTGCACGATATTCTGATTCTGCACTCGATCGTGACGCTACATTTTGCTTCTTACTTTTCCAGGTGACTAGATTACCCCCAACAAACACACAAAAACCAGAAGTGGATCGTCTATCAATCTTCGATCCAGCCCAATCCGTGTCACTAAAGCTCTCGATACTTATATGACCATTATCAGTATATACAATCCCTTTTCCAGCAGTTCCTTTAAGATAGCTTAATATTTGATTCAACAGTGCCTAGTGGTGACTATTCGGCTTGGCCATAAACTGACTAACTATGCTAACAGAATATGCTATATCAGGTCGAGTAACACATAAATAGTTTAACTTACCTACTAACCTCCTGTATTGCTCTGGATTTTCAATTGGTTTACCTTCCTCAGTCACGTTGTAGTTCGGCATTAATGGAGTACTGCTTGGTTTAACGCCCAACTTTCCAGTCAGCCAAGAGATCCAGCGTGTACTTTCTTTGAGTCAAGTATATATCTCCATTGCTTCTCAATATTTCAACACCCAAGAAATAACTAAGCTCTCCAAGATCCTTCGTTGGAAACTGAGTATGAATAAACTGTTTAAGTGCATGTATACCAGTTTCATCACCTCCTGTAATAATGATGTCATCTACATAAACTACCACTAGAACCATGCGTTTATCCGAATAGCTATAGAAAACAGAGTGATCAACCTTGCCTCTTTTAATTCCAAATATCTCCATTGCAAGACTAAATTTGGCAAACCAAGCATGTGGACTTTGCTTAAGTCCATATAATGATTTATTAAGCTTGCACACTAAACCTGACTCCCCCTGAGCAACAAATCCAGGGGGTTGCTTCATATACACCTCTTCCAAGAGCTCCCCATGTAGAAATGCATTTTTAATATCGAGTTGATGTAATTTCCATTTGTACCGCGCAGCCATAGATATAAATAATTGTATAGTAGTCATTTTTGCAACTGGTGAGAATGTTTCTGAGTAATCGACACCATACGTTTGTGCGTACCCTTTGGCAACTAAGTGAGCTTTGAGTCTTGCAACTGTGCCATCAGCATTCATCTTCACGGAGAAAATCCATTTGCATCCTATTACTTTCTTGTTTGGAGGTAGCTTTACTAAGCTCCACATTTTGTTTGACTCTAAAGCATCCATTTCTTCTAACATTGTTGTACGCCATCCGGATGAAGCAGCGGCTTCTCCAATAATTTTGGGTAATGTTACAGAATCTAATGTGGAAATAAAGACATATGATAATTGAGATACCTTGTTGTAAGACACGTATGAAGCAATAAGATATGTGCATTTTCGTTTTTCTTTCCTTAAAGCAATAGGCAACTCCAACCTGGGATCACCACTAGATTGAGAAGTGTCTTCATCTTGCAGACCACTTGAATTACCATCATCAGTAGAATTCTTGCTGGGTATTTCACTTGGTATGGTTGTGTACACAAGAAATTCCTCTTCAGTACTTGCCCCTTGCGGAGTGTGTTTCTAATAGAATGGTATGTCCTCTATAAACGACACATCTATTGAAAACAATGTATTTTTGCAAGCTCGGACAGTAGCACCTATATCCCTTTTGATGCCTTGCATATCCAACAAATATGCATTTCAAAAATTTTCGATCAAGTTTACCCAGCTGCTAATTTACATCCCTTACAAAACAAGTACATCCAAACATACGTGGTTTAATTGGGTACATATCCTTCTTTGGTTGCAAAACTTGGTATGGAACATCATTATTAAGAACTGAAGATGGCATTCGGTTAATCAGGAAACAAGTAGTTGACACGGCATCAGCCCAAAAAACTTTGGGTACATTCATTTGAAATAACAGAGTTCTAGCTGTTTCTAACAGGTGACGGTTTTTTCTTTCAGCTACCCCGTTTTGCAAGGGTGTATCCACACATGAAGTCTCGTGTACAATGCCATGTTGCGTTAAATAATTATCGAATTCAGCAGATGTATATTCTTTAGCATTATCACTGCAAAGAATCTTTATAAAAGTGCTAAACTGATTGTAGTTCAGTATGAAATTTGCAGAATATATGAAATAATTCACTTCGAGATTTCATCAAAAACAACCATGTAAAACGAGTATAATCGTCAACAAAAGTTACAAAGTACCTATATCCTGGTTTAGATACAATAGATGGAGGTCCCCAAATATCTGAGTGTATTAATGCAAATGGACAGTCAGCACGTTTATTAATCCTAGGTTGTAAACTAGTTCTATGATGTTTTGCATATTGACAAGCTTCACAATTTAATGCAGAGATATTGCTAAACTGAGGACATAATTTCTTGAATAAAGAGAGAGAGGGATGACCAAGTTGACAATGCAGTTTGAGAGCTGGATTCATAACTGTGCATGCTACAGATCCAGAGAATGTATCAAGCGAATATAAACCACCAGTTTGACTTCCTTTACCAATAATCTTCTTTGTCACACAATCTTGAAATACGCAATGATCATGATAGAAGATAATGCTACAGTTGAGATTCCTCGTAATTTGACTTACAGAGAGTAAGTTGAATGATAAGGATGGTAAGTATAGAACAGAATTCATGGAGATAGCCGAATTAGGTGTTACTTTACCTATTCCTTTTACTAAAGATTGAGAACCATCAGCTAATGTTACCTTATGTAGTGCATTAGATTCTCGTAAACTTTCAAACAGATATGGATTACCTGTCATATGATCAGAAGCCCCTGAATCAATAATCCATTTTGAAGTAGCCGAGCCAGTACTGATATTAGCAATAGAAGTCGTTGCTGAAGTAGCGGATGAATCCGATGGCAAGCTATGAAATGAGATCTGTAGTTTTGAATACTTGTCATATTCATCAGCAGTCATCAACACTGTTTTGATGTTAGAAGGATTTGTGTATCGTTGATTCCACTGAAGGCTCCTGCATTCAGAGGTTACGTGGCCAATACGTTTGCAGTAATTGCACATCTTGTTTTGGTTCACTGATGGTCTCCATTGTGATCTTTGTCCTCTTCCAGATGCACGAGGCGATCTCCAAGCTTGTGTACGTTGCTGTGCACCTCCTCTATTAGCATCAGTTGGATCATGAGATACCACATTTGCACTTCCAACGAATGCACTGTCCACATTATTTCCACTCGAGTCACTCCCATGTGATCTAGTTTCAGATCTCAACACTCGACTATACACATCACTAAGGGTAGTTATCTCAGTACTTGCAAGGATCTGTGATTTAACCCCTTCGAATTCAGATGGCAATCCAGCTAGGAAACTCATTATAGCCATTTGTTCGCGCTGATTCCGCTACACTTTGATATCTGAGCTCATTGGCAACAAGAGATTAAGTTCTTCGTAAGTTTGTTTAAATGCCATAAAATAACTCATGAGACTCATGTCTTTCTTCTCAGCTCTATAGAATGATCGGCATACATCATACATCCTTGTCAAATTACCCTTACCTGAATATAAAAACTCCCAATACTCCATTAATTCCTTCACCGTTTTGCAATGATTAACTAATCCAATCACCTCGTTTTCAATTGAATTTCGAATTTGCATAAATAAGCGAGCATCATCGCGAAGCCAATCCAGATCTACTTTGGCTTTCGAATCTGGTCGAGGTGAATCATTAATCAGATGATCGATTTTATCGATACTCCTTATGTAAAGCCAAATCTTTTTACTCCACTCATTATAATTCGAGCTACTCAATTTCCGATTAGTAATTTTAGGCATTAACGCCATTACATCTACTCCCTTGGATTCAGACATAATCTGCTAGCTTGATACAGAAGAAGACACACACGAGTAAATGAGATCGCACAGCCTTATCTTGAAAATCTCAGATCTGAACGCTCTGATACCATGTGAGAATTAATACTAAAAAGAGAAATTATGTAATTATCAGACGCCATTAGCATTGCTTCAACTATCTCATTTTTCCAGTTCCTTACAAAAGAGGGAAATACACGATTTAAATAGATATGGCCTGTATAGCACGTTTGGGTCGAATACATTAGTGGGCCTATAAACTAGTCCAAGCTCAACAAAATATAGAGGATAATAATACATGGATACTCTCAATAACAGTAACTAATGCCTCCAAAAATAAACTAACCTTTGAATTTCAAAAATTGAAAAAACTGTTGGTATGTCAACATATATGTAGAAGTTTGCATATTTCTTGTTATTGTTTTAGTTTTTGTTTATATTTGTACTATCTTAAATTTTGAATTCCAGAGAATATAAGAGTACTATTGAACAACAAAATTAAATTTCTAAGTGTGTTTCGTTAATATAAAAGAGAAATACATGGACATAATAGAAAAATACATCAGAATAACATGGATAAAACTAGAAAAAACATATGACTAAGACATATAAAGGTAGATAAAAGATCTACGAAGACGATGATGATGAAGAAGAGTTTCCACCAAGTTTCCTAATGATCTTCCCAAAATATTTGTCTACTTTTTTCGAGATACAAGTGAACTTTTTATTAAACGAATGTTTAAGCTTATTTTGGTTGTTGAGAAGCTTTCTAGGTTCTTGAGAATCTCTTTGTTGGAACAGCGAGATGGTTCGTCAAAGCGTTCTAAAGAAGTTTCTATTTCCTCCACTTCAACTTCTTGCTCTTCCTCCTCTTCAATTTATATTCTGTCACTTTCTTCCTTCTTCTCCTAGAATCTCTTGCTCTTCATCCCTTGCCATTCTCTCTTTCTTTTTGGAAAGATATTCATGAAGTTCGAAATGGAAATGAATGTGTATAAGAGAGAGGCTGGTTTTGTCAAAAACTTAATGGGGTAAAATGTTTTCTCCTCTTATATTAAAACCAAAATAATTGAAAATTTTAGTAAGATACATATCATGGTAAAGTGTGTTCTCATGCCTAGAGAATTTCTTTTAAACAAAGTCATCTAAAATCACTTAAGCCTAATTTATATCTATTTTTCAAAAATAGTAAAAAGAGCTTTGAAAACCTTTTGAGTGAGGTTGTTGTAATTCCCCATCCTAAATGTAATACTATATTGTAAAATAAGACTTATTGGTCTTGCTTTAGGCTTAAGATTTTTGCCTTTGAAACCATACTCTTCATCGTTGGAACACTTCTCTATTATTTTAATCGATTTCAAAAGTGGAGAGGTCATTTCTACTACATTTACAATCAAGAATTTGATCAAGAATTTCGCAATCTAAAATAATAGCAGTGTCTTTTATAATACTCCAAATTTGTCCATCTTCTTCTTGAAAGAACTTTTCATTCGAATTAGCATAAAACATTATAACCAAATCGGGATAACAACCCGTTTTGAGATAAATCGGTTAAACCAAAAATACCATTTTCTAAAGTAAGATCTTGTAGAACATAAGAAGAAAATTCTTTAAAATTTGCAAATCTTCCCAAAAATACTTTTCCATAAGTAGCATCTCAATATAAATTTCAATGGACTCTTGCTCATTATGAAGTTGACTTTTGACCATTTTGGTAAGCCTAATGGCTTTGGATGAGAAATGTTGGTTTGAGGAAGACATTTTTAATTTGTTTTGGAGGAAAGAGAGCGAAGAACAAGTTTGAATTTTGAAATAAAGTGTGGTTAGAAAGTGAGATAAGAAAGAGTGAATAAATACGAATTGAATTGTCATTTGACAAGTGAAAGGTGGCTTTTTAAATTTTGAATTTAATGCAAAAGAGAGGGAATGCAAAAAGTTTAAAATTTGAAAAGATTCTCAAAATCCACTGGGTATGTCGACAGACTCATGTGACATAAGTCGACATATGGGCCGAAATTTCAAAATTCAAAATAGAGATATATGTATGTGTGTGTGTTCATACATATTTAATCATATATATTTATATTTATGTATATTTAATATTTGTATTCATAAACACTTATTATTATTATTTTCCTACATAGTTTCCGATAAAATAAGAAATAAAAACAATAAAAGATGAAACGTAAGGTACCTTGTCGATAAATTTGTCTCTTCTAATTAATCTTCTATCACCATGAAACACAAATTAATATTTTCTATATCTGTAGTTCGTTGTCACTTGATGCTGTATTAGAATCGTCCAAAGTTATGTTATAAGTTCTTTTTCTGTTTTTGAATGAACAGTGTTTGGTATGTTTTTTTCCATGGGCAGTCTCTCCATAGATGGCCAAATTCACTACAATCGTAATACTTGAAAAAAATTCCATTTCTGGAATTTTTGTTTCAGTTTTACGAAGTTGTTCATCTTTATATACTTTAGGAATTTTCTAAAATTTCGAGTCATAAAAGCAATATCCTCATCATTATCGTCATTAACTTAATCCTGATCATTAGTAGTAGCATTGAATGCAATTGATTTCTTTTCGGTTGCCTTGTTATCCTTTCTACCCTACAACTATGCATCATATGATATCAGATTAGCAATTTACACTTCAATTTTCAATATATCATTAGCTTCCTTTATTGTTAATGTCTTTTGATACCATTCTAAAAATAGTAAATTAAGAATTTTTCTTGCTTGATCCTCTTTTGAGAAATTTTTACCTAATGATGCTAATGAACGAACTATATCTTGAAATCTGGAATACATTTTAGAACTAGACTCCTTTGATTTCATTTTAAACAGTTGAAACTGGTTGGTTAGCATAGAAATCTAAGTTTGTTTTACTTTACTAGTACCCTCATGTGTAACTTGCAATATTCTTCAAATAATAAGCAAACTTACAAATAAAAACTCGACTAATTTATTTTATCTAATGAACAAAATAAAATATTCATGGTCTTAGAATTATTAAGTTCTGTGACTTTTGGTCTGGTGTACATGTTGAGTATTCAGTTTGGGGTTCAGTGTACTCATTTTATGCAATATTCCAAATATATAAACCATTGGATTGTAAATAAATTTTCATCCTACGTGACTAGTAAGTATAATTACTGCTAGTAAATGGTGGGAGTCTAGCAGTTGATTGATCTTTTACAAAAATATTAAAAAGTGTATTACATATGTTACTAACCATTTACACTTTTCAAAAAAAAATCAAATAATGAATTCTTGAAAACCTAATGCTCCGATACCAAATGTCGAAAACAGTGTAGTACTATTGTGAATGGATCTTAATGCTTTGTTAACACTAGATGGCGACGAATAATGTTTTATAACTTATATGAATTTTTATAAATTACCTCTAGATTTAAATACAGATGCAGATAATCAATCTTAGATATATATATATATATATATTAATAAACAGTCATAGATATATAAATATAGTAAAAGCAAGGGCGATAACACTCCGAGCCTTTATACTGGTTCAGATCAACCAATCCTACTTCCAGTCCTATACAATGTATGTGCAGATTTCTTTTCCAACACCTACTTTAAATAGATGGCAAGCAAACCAGAATACAATATCAATTTCAAGGTAATGATATTCACCCTCTTGATTCACGAGTTCAAGGTATACTCACTTGATTTTATTCGATAAAAAAATCACCCACTTGATTTAACTGGGCAACAAGCACACCTACTTGATTTGAATGGGCAACAAGCGCACTCATTGATTTGAATGAACAACAAGCACACCCAAACAAATAATAGTAGAGAGTTATTGATTCAAAATAAAAACAATTGTACTCTGGATACATTATATCCTGGAGTCCTTTTGATAGCGCTTTGATTTTTGAATTGATGAGAGTATACTTGCAGATGGGTGGGTAGTTTTAGAGAGTGATTATAGAACAATATAGAATGTGATTGAGAGAATATTTTTATGAAATACATAATGAGAATTCAGAGTAACAAGAAGATAGAAAATTTTGGTTGAAAATTAATTTTCTAACCCACTATTTAGTGTTTGAAAGGATATGTTTATTCATGAAAAGATGCAATAAACAATCACAAGTTTTAAAAATTAAAAGGCATATTTTCAACGTTTTATTCTACGTTTAAATGATGTGTCTATTCGTGAAGAGATGTAACTAAAAATCATAACTTTTCAAAATTTAAAAATCATCCCACCAATGGTCGATATGTCGACATATCATAAATCGATATACATATATATGTTTTGAAAAATAAAAACACTTTCAAGATGTTCCACAAGTTTGCATTCTTGTAAATTTATTTAAGTATAGTCTTTAAAATACTTTAATATACATACCTTTATAATTTTTTTGTAAAAATATATTTTTAAAATAAAATAAATATTTTGATGATTAAGTAATGGGAAGTATTTGATGAGAGAGTATTCAAAGAATCAAATGGTTGCAATCAAAGGATTTTGACAAATTATTCTAATGTTTATTTACTATAAATTATAGTCTTGAACTCTTCTTGTCTCTATCTCTCAACTCATAAGTCTTCAAATACCTTGATCATCTCTAAATCTTGATCTCTAGTCTTTTTACCGATCAGTTTTCAAGCTCGATTATCTTGTACTTGTATAAACCTGGATAATATCCAGCAAAACACTTTATACAACTTGGGAGTACATTAGTACCTATATTTAGTTGTTGTCATCAAAATCAATATTTATTGTATTAACGGTAGAATCAGTGCTTGCGGTGTCGAAACGTTAACATGCAATGAACATTTATTAGTAAGTATGTGTTATATTCTATTTATCGATGTTTAATTCGTTTTATATATATATATATATATATATATATATATATATAACTTAATTGATAAACATTTTATCAATCATATTAAATGCATAAATTTATCAATATAGATTATTATAACATTATATAGCATATTTTCTTACAATATTAGAAAGATTAAATGTTATCATTTTATTTTTCTAATAAGGCTCCCACTAGTTTTTTATGTTTCTCCAAACCTTAAGTCAAAACATAGAAGTCTTTTGATTTCAATTATGGGGGTTAGGACTCGTATACCTTGGGATTATAACTTTGAGGAAAGCTCAACAAATCGTAGACCCACATACGATGGACAATACGTGTAATTACTTACCTCCTCTATTCAATATATTAATAGTACTACACATAACGTCCCTAGCTTGAGGAAAGCTCAACAGCTAAAGAGTATGCTATTAGTCATTAATATACAAATAATTAAGGACAGCTTTATATAAAGAATCATAATCTGTGATATATTATATTGAGTGATATTGACTTATAAAATAATGTATTTCCTATGAAATACCCTCGCGAATCAAGTGTCGGACATGTTAGAAATCACAGTATACGTACATATACGTATGTATTTATTCTTTTAGTCTTTTTATGGTTTCTTTGATGTTCCACCTTTAACTTATACATTTATATCATATAAGTTTTATTATTATATAACTTTTATATTTCACATCGCTTACACAATAGTCTTATATATAATATTATATTAATTAAATCTTATTTAATTAACATTTTAATTAATTTTGCTAATGTAACATTTATATTAAATATTTATTATAGTTTATAGTATATCACATATATCATATGTATATATTATTTAATTAATTAACCTTTTAACTTATTTATTTAATTAATTAATTTAATTTAATAATTTTAATTAAGTTATATTAATTTTGAAAAATCATATTATATCATATATGTATACTTATGATATTTTAAATATTTTAAAATGTTGTAATATATTTCAGTATATAATACATGTACATATTTTTCATTAATTAACTTATTTAATTAATTATTTTATTTTATTAATCTCATAAACAAATTTAAATTTTCAAAATTAATTTATATTAATTTTCAAACATTTTGTAAATTTTTATTGTATTATCAATTTTATAATATATGTACATCTTATTTTAAATTTAACTTCTAAATTTAAAATCTTATATTTTCAATTTTTCAAACAATTTTGAAATTAGCCCAATACCTGGTTTAAATTGGCATTTTCTATTACGGACAACCTTTGGGCTGTAAGCTTAATAATTAACCTTGACATGACTAATTTAGACCGCACGCGCCGTTGTGCTCTGATACCATTGTTGAATTAGACAAACCTACTGTGGAAGATATGTGTGAATTTTAAACAATTTTACCATTTGGATCTTTATTGACTTGGAAATCTAGTTTATTTAGAATATTTCGAAATTTTATTTGAATAAAACCTTTTAATTTATAAATTTATAAATTAATGTAGTTTTATTCAATTTATGCTATGATACACACATACATATGTGTGTGTGTCGTGTACACATACATATGTGTGTGTGTATAACATACCAATCCGTGCAAGATATAACATGTCGGTATAAATGTTGGAATTTACATTGCAACAGACACATTAGCTCATTCAATATGTAAATATATTATTCGAATGTGTGTATATATATAATATTTTATTTACATAAAGAAAATATTTTCAATATAAATATATGTATGTAAACTTCAATTAATTAATTTAAAATATAAATGTAAACATTAATATTTATAAATATAATTATGAAATGTTAGCATTATATATATACATACATACATATATATATATATATATAATTATGTGAATATATTTATCAATTACATATTAAATAAAGTAAATAATAATTTTTAAAAAAATAAAGAACAATACATAATATGTAAATAAAATGAATTATATATATATATTAAATTAATTACTTATTTATAAATGTGTAATGATATATTAAAAATATAAATTGATGCTCATAAATACATAAAAAATATTTTTAATAAAGTACATATACTTGGTCTTGCGCATGACCCAAAAGATTTTTTACATTATAAATAATATTTTAATTAATTTTATACGGTTTTGACTTAAAATAATAATATCAGACAATTTTGATATAAAATTTTGAAATTTAAAGTTTTAGTAAATTTCCAAATGATATTTTTGTACTTAGAAGGTTTATATCATGGTTTTATGATTTTAAAATAATTTTATAATTAATATTGGCTTTCGACCTATATTTAAAATATTTTAAATAATAAAAAAGTTATTTTTGAGCATTAATTTTGTGTTAATGAAATTTTATAAAATGTAAAACCTGATTTTATATAATATATATATATATATATATATTCTAAATTTAATTATGTAATTAAACTATTTAAATAATAATAAATGTTATTTTGCTATTTTATTACAGTTGAATATAATATATGAATTATACACTATATATAAAATTTATATAACATGTTTATATAAAATTTATATAACATGTTTATATAAATTATGATGAAGTAATTATATGATTAACTACGTATATGCACATACTTTATATATATATATATATATATATATATATATATATTAAATAAACAAAAATGTTTTATTTATTTATTTCAGAGCCACGACATTATATGTATGAGCATAATTTTTTTTTTAAATATATGCATACGTATAACCAAAATAATTTTATTACAATATCATATGCATATCTGAATCGCAACTTAACTAATAATATAAAATATATGATACTCTAAAATATATATTTGATCATTAATAATGGTAATTTAATCAGAAATATACCTAACTTCCAATGCATTGAAGCACGCCTTAAATTAATGATATATGATCCTTGAAACGATTTCCATTTTAAAAAAGAACTATTCCTTGAACAATCGATCTGATTTGATTTGTTTTGCACTTCAGAAATCAAGGAGATGATAGTCGAAGATCGGCAAACAATAGATCGAGTTGGAGATATAACGACCCAACTTTTTGACTCTCGAATGTCGACACTAAATACATAGATGGTATTCATGTACCGAGCACCCAACGCTAGAAAGGTAGAAAGTTAGGAAAAAATAAAAAAATAGAGTAGAACAAGAAAGAGAGAACACGGCATCAGAATCTCACAACAGAAACGTTTATTTATAATATCAAAAGATTAGTACAAAGGGTTACTCTAAATACAGAAATTTCAGAGTTACTAAAACCTAAGAACTGTTATTAGCCTGGACAGTTATAGCTACATATCCTCACAATGCTGATATATACAATACAGAAATGCAACGGAAGTAAGAATACTATGGAAGATAAACACCAGCTCCGCTCCATAAGTTTCAAAGTGTCCATAGTTAAATCTGAAAATGTACACGGAGCTGACATAAGCATTATAAGAAAACAACACTTGGACGGTAAGTCAGCATGAGAAACTCAAGAAATAAGAGTAATATATAAAAGCACCCTTTTGGGACCGTATGAATTACCATAATAGTTTTCCCCATAAATGAAACCAACCATTCATTAAGTTTAACGTATAATAATATTATAGATCATGCCTAGTGTGTAGCATATTAATCATATCAAATAGCTTTTGTCCGAATGCCACAACAATAATAGGTATATAATCAAGACTAATAAGTCATGTACGCATAGGTGTAAGGATTTGTGTGGAGCTCTCCTCGGATCAAGCCTAATCTGAACTCCATGATCAGGATCAGAAACTTCCTTCCGAGCATCATATATCTGTAGATATGATATACTCTAAGTTAAACACAATTGGCCCAATGATGAATCGCTTGGCACCAACTATCAACGGCTCCTGCGTGCAACATATCGATAAGCATACTATAAATATAGTGTTGATATACCCTCGTGGGTAAGCTAAACCTCTGGTTTTAGTCGCTTCCAATGCTGAGGCTATGTTTGACATCTTTCACACTAGTCTTCATCACTCCAGCAGCACACAAATCCCCTGTTGGATTACCTCATCTCGAGCAGAATACAAATCACTACATGAATTCAAGCATCTCAAACCGATCTCGAACCTCTATATAGGTTCCTTGCATAAGTCCTTCGACGAGTGCTAATGTTGTACGCTCTCTTGAAATACTCCTCAAGATAGACAATCCCACATGATAGCATCGTTCAAAATTTTAACGCTAACCTCTCCCTTAGACTTAACCTTAGGATAGATAGTTCAGCTCTATAACATTTCACTTCATAACTGCTTCTAGAACATAGATCGTGTATATTGTGATAACCCAGATTTTTGGGCATCAGATAATTGGATAATTATCTGACTTAACTATTGAAGAATACTGATTTATAAATTGAACAAATAATTCTAATGATAAACATTTATACCAGAATAAATATTTATTTGATAATCTCCTAATATAATTTAAAATTGGCAAAAAAATGTTATTTTCAAAAAATAAAAAATAATGTGTAACGACCCGAAATTTTCGAACCCGAAAATTCCAGATAGTTAGGAAAAAGAAGAAAGAGATAGAAGAAGAAGAAGAAAATCAGAAACAACATCTCACATTCGCAGCGGATAAAATATAATAATAAATAATAACAGTTTACAAAAGAATACTATATCTGTCGATTATATTTAAATACATCGGAGTTACACATATATTCAACACTGGACATATACAAATCAACATGTCTCAGATTTACAATATTGTAATACAGCGGAAATACTCTACACGTTCCTGCCATCCAGCTCGACTCCTGTGCTCCAGAACGTCCCTACCTGAAAATCTGTAATACTTGGTCTGACCCGAGCGTTACACCAAAGTAACACCCGGGTCAGGTTGGAAACCAGCGTGAGTAAACCCATCTAACATGGAATACAAAGCATACAACTTATATAAAACCCGGGATACTCATTTCAATCACAAAGCCACAATTTATTATAGACCTCACTTATTCCTCACATCCATTTTCTAAATACCAAGATTTAGATTTAAATAGTCCAGTTCCTTTAAAAACCACTTCACTCCAGCCTATAGATTTCACATGTCAATCTATAAAATTCAAAGTGGTTTCGGTATTCCCTAACACCCGAGCCCGGTCTCTTCGAGTCTCATGTCATCCTAACCCAAGTTATTTAAATGAAAATACACAACATTTCATATCAGAATATCAACTCATTCAAAGCATCCAATGCCATTCAATCATCCATAAGCAAATTTGATCACTTCCAAATTAATTCAATTGATTCAAATTAAATTTCTAACTTCAATCACTTTGATCCCTTCATTTAACAATAATTAATTCCAAATAAATTAATTAGTCAACCCTTCATTATTCATCTTAATTAATCTCCCTGGATTAATTATCCTTCAATTTCATTCAAGAAATTATCATTAATTAACTTCACAATATTTATTATTCTTAACCAAAATCAATAAGTAATCTTAATTACTTCATAAATTAATTATCTATATTAATTACATTAATTCTTAATTACTTATAGTAATTAATTTCTCATAAGTCATAATTTATTGAATTGATTTAATCTTAATTAATCAATTTTTGATTACATCAATGATTATATAAATTAATGATTTCCAATTATATTTTAATTTGTTCTAATCTAAATCAATTACTTTAATTCAACCACAATACTAATCATTCTCGATCAATCTCAACCTGTAATTATTTACCTTTTTATTTACTTCATTAAATAAATTAATTATTCCTTAATTAACTATTTTAATTAATATCTTGATTAATTTCACAAAGTAATTATATTTTATTAATTTCATCAAGTAATTATTTATTAAACCATTCAAGGATTATTCTGAATTACTTACACTTAATTAATTAACTTAAACTTAATTAATTAATTCAAACCTTTCACCAATAAATTAATTAACCCAAATCATTAATTAATTGAATTAATTAATTATTCATTTTAATCACCCTACTAATTTAATGAACCACAAAACATCAAGACCTTATTATCTTTAAAATAAAACATTTCTTTATTTAAGATTTAAGTTTAAAACAGCTTAAAACCCCAATACTTCGAGTCAAACCACAATTAACTCGAGAATTAACCGAAACCAAAGTCACATCACCATTAGTGCATATCCAATCGACTTAATCATTCAACCAATTATTTAAATTTAACTGTTTAAATTTAAATACAAACCCAACAGAGCGAGATTTACTCACCTTTGATTTTGCAATCCAAATCCGATCTCAATTTGTTTCCTTCATATTTAAACCTTGTATAAACAGTTATACGATTTATTAATATTTTACAAAATCGAGCAATTATATTACCATTTATAAATTTGACTTACCAATGAACCATTTTAAACTAAAATTTAATTTACCTAATAATTAAAATTTTAAACTACTTCGTATAGATGTTTCAATATCCAAACTCCTACATCATTTCTTTCTGTTTTACATGTTCTATAGGGTTAAAATTTGATTGTTGGGTGATCAGTTATGACACTTGTTAAATATTGTTGAATGCGTTAAATTTACAATGCTAATAAAAAATGTTGTTAAATGTTGTAATAAGGCATTTCAGCAATTCATAACAGGAACAAAACGAAGTAACAGAAATATTTCATACTTAGAAGTATGAACGCCTAATCAAATAATCCAACTAAAGAAATACTCACTGCTTCGTCGTCTGCCCCATTGCAAGGGTCGCGAACCCCTCAAAAGCTACATGCACTTGTGCGACTCGCCCTAAATCGCCGCAACGCCAAAATCGAACGTGCTCTGCTGTATTTGGTCGCGACCCCCCTATCGCTCTGCCTCGATCCCATGAACGCCGCTTATTGCTCGAGCCACCTCCCGGCACACACGTCTCTTTCCTGCCACCAGTGCGCCGCCTCACCCTCGTGACTTCGGCAAAACGCCTTGAGCTCGAGCTCGAGCTCGAGATTTCACACCGCGATTCAATTTTGAATCGCTTGCCGTTGTTTTAGTATTATTATTTTTACAAAGGCTTCGGCCATTATTTTTTAGTGAGCTCGATCTCGATCTGGAAGCAAAAGGGAATAAAGACGTAATAATAAAGATGGAAAATGGCTTCTTGAGTACGCCTGACTATAATATAATTAAATATCGAAAATATCTCGCGTTGTATAACGCGAAATCCCGAACCCCGAATCAGACATGCCGATAGACGTTTATAAGGTTTTACCCGCATTTCGAATACAATGGAACGTGTTTCGGAGGATACTTTGATCATGTGCACGAGTTACGGAAATAAACGATCAATATTAAATTAAATCGATTAAAATAGTTTTTAAGCGTTTTGAGCTGTCAGGGTCAAACGACAACTCCGATTGCTACGAAAATTGAAATCCGATAATAACTAACTATTACAGATCCAATGGAACTAGTTTCGTCGAATTCCGAGACTGTGCCTCAAAAGGTTATTTTTAATTATCGATTTACATGATATATAATTAAAATTAAACAAATCACCATTAAATTTAATTTCAACCATTCTATTATCTTCAGTATCATCGTTTTAAATTTTATAAGCCTTCAAATTATTTCGAACAGGCTTAAGACTCTAGATTCAACATTTTACCCAATTTCAATTATTAAATTCAATATTTAAACTATATAATTCAATGATTTTATTATCAAGTAAATATTGCTATCTTGAATTCAAGTTAAAATTAACTTTTAAATATTTTAAAATCAATTAGTTATTCTAGTTTAAATTTTTAAAATTTTCGGGTCGTCACATTCCTTCCCCCTTAAAAGAATTTCGTCCCTGAAATTACTATTTAGGGAGAATGGACCGATACCCATTTACCTTTCTCTCAAAACCAACAGTTTTATCAACATCCTACCAACTTTCTTTTATAAAAGACTTCTTATCCTTCTTACTCACTTCCCAAACTCTCCCACAGTTTTCAAACAATCCATTTTTACTCAATCATTTAAATTTCAATTTAAAACCAAATTTGGAATTATCAAAATTTTCTCAAAAATTTTCTAACTCTCTAAATTTCCGAATTTTTTTGCCAGCGTCTCCTTTGCGCGGCTAGCTCGGTACTACTACAAAATGCCTCTACGTGCTCCCAAATTCCAAAAGAAAACAAAAGCCAAGTGGCTAGGTCCAAAACCTAATCCAATTTCATACAGAAATTTAAATACATACCTTTTTTTCGGGCAATTCAAATTTATCTTCTAGTATCAAATCCAATTTTTCTTTTTCCTTTAATATACATGCATATCCTACTTAGCAATAATATCCAATAATAGCCCTTTAAAATCATTTCATACATTCCCTTACAGAAGTTCTATTTCTATTTAAATTAGTTTTCCCCATTTTCATATGAATTCAACTTATTTTCAACTTTGAATATTGAATTTATCTTTCAATTATAACTAATTCATATCATTATTTTAGATTAGTTTCATTCATTAGTTTATTTCCATTTCCAATTTGAAATCGTTTTGTCGCTAACAAAAATTTTCCCAAAAATTTTCAAAAAATTTCCAACTTCCAAAATTTTCGGAAAATTTTGGCAGATTCTCCTTTGTACGGAGGAGCTTTTGCAATTTGACAAGAGATATAAATATATATACATCGACCCACCCGGTCGGAAAAAGCAAAAACAGTTCATATTTCCTATTTTTATTGTGTAGGCGTACTTTTATTTAGCATTTTAAGCAAGCGGCTTATCTATTTTAGCATTTATCGCGTCCAAATCCAGCCAAACGGCTTCAAATACCTGTGCTTACTCAATTTACACATATAAGCACTATATAAATGAAGTTTATAACATTTCTCTAACTTAAACAACTATAACACTTCAAATTCTAAAAGAAATGCATTCAAAATTACTTCCACGAGCAATTTATATGTTTTCAAAACTAATTCAATTGCTTCCAACCAATTCATATACCATTTCATTCAATTTTAATGGTTTACAACCCAATTTCTTACATTCAATTGATTTTTAATCCAAACAAGCTCATATTCACTTCAAATGATTCAAAATCAATTTTATTTAATCTCTATCGGCTCAAAGAATCTTAATTACTTTCATTTACGTCAAACGACAATTTATTCTATGCAAATTCGACAATATTCGCTTAACATGGTATTTATTTTTAGTCTATAACTACTTCAAATTAATTTCAACTCATTCTTTATCTAAATCCATTTTCATTTCTAATTTATTCACCAACCATACATTGCATTTTATTTCATTTCCGCAATTGTTCCATTCAAAACAATTTATTAAGTTTGACACATTCAATATTTATAAATTAATAACCATTTCCAAATTAATTTAACTCAGACTTTTATGGTCATTCACTTTTGCTCGAAGCCAAACTTCTATTAATTTTAAACTTAAGTTAATTTACTTTCTTCAACTATTTCAACTTCAAAACTTAAGCTCACATCATTTGCAAATAAATTTTCTTTTTCACCTTAACTTGATTCTGTTTCAAACAAATCTCATTTCAATCTACAAATTTATTTGATTAATTGTTACAAATTAAAGTCCAAATTCAATTCATTCGCTACTCAATTAACTAATTACAAGGTCATTTACAATTTATTTCAACCTACCAGGGTTTTGTTTGCAATTCAAACCATGTCTAATATAATTGAATTTCATTTCATTCGACAACCCTTCCCTTATATCTAATTTACTTGCAAATTTCGTTAAATATTATTCATATCACACTTGGATTTTACTTGTAATTCAAACCATCACTATTTTGATCCAACTCCATTTTATCTTTATTACAAAAATCACTTCATTAAATTTTCCTGAATTCAAATTTTGTTTTATAATTCCAGTTTGGATTTCCTTTTATTTTCCCAAAATTCCAACACTTTTATTTTAAAATTTATAAATAGTTTTAAATTCACATCATATTATTAAAATAGCTCTTTATAAAAATACTTCTATAACTCGATGTCTCAACCAGTCAATCCTTGTTCTCATAGAAATCCAGTCATACGTTGATCAGGCGTAGGACTGAAAATCTATAAGTACTTGCTAAACCCGTTTTCAACATTCAATGAAAATACATGGAAAATAATTTTATTGAAAATATAGAAAATAGTTTTTGAAAATAGGGAAATATCCTTAGTGAGAATGCTCTGGAAATCATCACTCACATTCATGGTCGCAGTTACATACCAGGGTTACGTTGCCATCACAGCAAAAGTCCATGTAACTGTAGGCACTCTGTGCCCCTCGATTACGCTATGGAACCCACAACAGATCGTAGTTACATTCCAGGGTTACGTTGCCATCACAGTCAAAAGTGCATGTAACTGTTGGCTCTTAGAGGCACACACGATTTTCGCTGTCAAAATGAAACTTCTCCACTCCTACATAGGTCGCAGTCTACCGATATAAAATCAAACGCAAACTGTTGGCTCTCAGCAGCACACACGACTTTCGCTATGCTACCATAGGTCGCAGTCTACCAATATAAAATCAAACGCAGACTGTTGGCTCTCAGTGGCAGACACGACTTTCGCTATGGTATACACTACTCATAATCCTCAGGAACTAGTTTTGTCCGGACTCCTCACAGGATCAACTTTAGAACCACCATTGGGGCTCAAGGCAGCAGCACCCAGTGGCACTCCTGAGAAGTTCATTTCAAGGGAGCGCCTTTTCCCCCAAAGCCATTATCAAAACACTTTATACTATACACATATAGTATCTTTCAAATCATACACCTAGTATGATCTCATACAAAGCTCTTTACAAAATCGATTATCCCAAAATCGATAATTCTCAAACTAGGCTTTCCAAATTTCAATATTGATTTTACCCAAAAATCAAAAGCCTTTCCAAATCCAAAGGTTTCCAAAACCTTTTTTCAAATTCCTCATAAGATCCTTTATATATATATATATATATATATATATATATAATTTTTAAAACTTTGGATCATTACAATCCTGTATAAAACTCCATTTATACTTCAAACACTTTCAAAAATCCTTTTCTCCCGACAGTAGATTCAACAAGAGGAGATTTATCTTATATAACAAAGATATATAGCTTTGTTTATTCAAAATCAAATATTCAAATTTGATTACTTTTTTTTCCAATATCGATTTCATTCAAAACCGTACGATGTACACATATCATCCGTACGCTATACCAATCTGATCGCTCACTCGATCACATAATTTCACTTCCGAACTAGTATCGTCCACCCGACTTCCTAGTGCAGACACAGATCTGTTTTCTTGATTAGAAACCGTCATTCTCCTTGCATAGCCATAATTATGATAGAGAATATCCAGAACCAATCAACAATCCATATCCAGGTTCGCCGTCGAAAATCGAGCGAAAATTCCCACTTGGATCGATATAACTATCTCGAAATTCTGTGCTCGAATCTGGATCAAATCACTATGCGAATAGAATAATATACGTACATCCTACGTATTTAATTTTATTGATTTTTAGCCAAATCAATTTCCCTTCCTATTCACATTTCCTTTAGTTTCCGTTCACTTATTTACATTTGCCTTAATTCTCATTTGAATCATATCTTCAATCCTTATCTCAATTGGGCATTTAATCAAACAGTTTTGAACTCCGACCGGTTTATATTTAGAAAATAGCTTGAAATTTTTTAAAATAGATAAGTAGTTGAAAAATAATTATTAGTTTGCAAAATAGCTATAAAATAGTTAAATACTCCAAAAGTAGTTATAAAATAAGTATAAGATAATTTTGGGTTTAATAAGAAAGGTTGTATCTATTAAATAGCTTGGAAAAAATAAATTTATATTAAAAAAATTTATATTGAAAAGAGTCCCGAGTCAAAACTGTTCACTTCCCCTATTATTCAATTTAAATTTCCATTTAAATTGACCCAATTCCAAAATAACTCCAAATTCCATTGGACTTGATTCATTCCCAATTCAAGTTGAATTAATTCTCAATTTCTTTCCAACTTCAAATCAAATTCCATTTGATTCTTACTTATTCAACTTTATTTACAGTTCTAAATTATTCAAATAAATTTGGACTAATTTCAAATTGAATCCACTTCAGTTTCAAATCATTTCAATTCCTGCTTGAATTTAATCCCAATTCCCATTCAAATTTTAAACCTTCAGATTAATAACCTTTCCACTTAAGTTTAAAACTTGCTTAACTTTGGGTTTCGCATCACATTCCAAGGAAAATTCGAAACTCAACCTTAGAGTTTATTTTCATATTTATTTCCTTTACACACCAGGCTACTTTTAAGTTTTAAACCGCCCTTGGTTTCAATTTCAAAACAAATCCCTTAAAAATCTTCCAAACATTTCTTGTTTTAAAAATAAGACTATATTCAAAATAGTCTGAATTATATTATTTGTTATTTCTTTAACTCTTTGAAACAATTGATTGTTTCTAAACTTAGGTTTTAAAACTTCACAATTTTAAAACCCACTTAATTTAGAAGTTATACTCATCTTATAAATGTACTTTATTTGGCTTACCTAATAACAAATATATCATTATTGATCACAAAAACTATTTATAGTAATAGCCAAGGTAATCATATCTAGATACCCATTTCCTTTTTATATTATTCTTACTTCTATAAATTCAAGATTAAATTTCAGTTTGAATCCATTTCAAACTTGCCTTTATTTAAAGCTTTTATACAATTCAATTTCTGAATTCTAATTTTAGAATTTCATTTTCAATAAATTAAATTTTAATTTGGTTGTATTTTTGTTTTTACTTAATTTAATTCCAATTCAAGACTTCAATTTGGTGGTATTATATTACTTCTTAATTCTAATTTCAATAATTTAACAACTAATCGCCTTAATATTCATTAGAATGAAATATTTCTTTATATATCAAAATATACTTTTATATAAAATCATTTAAAACCTTTATATAAGAAAATAACAAGTACGCGCTCGTATATATATATATACACACACACACACACACACACACATACATATATATAGACCTGTTCTAGAGTACTACAGACTCTATTTAATGAGTAACTCCTATCAGAGCCAAGGTTCTCGCTTAACCTTTCAGCTCTGATACCAAATGTAATGACCCGAAATTTTCGAACCCGAATATTCCAGATAGTTAGGAAAAAGAAGAAAGAGATAGAAGAAGAAGAAGAAAATCAGAAACAACATCTCACATTCACAGCGGATAAAATATAATAATAAATAATAACAGTTTACAAAAAAATACTATATCTGTCGATTATATTTAAATACATCGGAGTTACACATATATTCAACACTGGACATATACAAATCAACATGTCTTAGATTTACAATATTGTAATACAGCGGAAATACTCTACACGTTCCTGCCATCCAGCTCGACTCCTGAGCTCTAGGACGTCCCTACCTAAAAATCTGTAATACTCGGTCTGACCCGAGCGTTACACCAAAGTAACACCCAGGTCAAGCTGGAAACCAGCGTGAGTAAACCCATCTAACATTGGAATACAAAGCATACAACTTATATAAAACCCGGGATACTCATTTCAATTACAAAGCCACAATTTATTATAGACCTCACTTATTCCACACATCCATTTTCTACATACCAAGATTAGATTTAAATAGTCCAATTCCTTTAAAAACCACTTCACTCCAGCCTATAGATTTCACATGTCAATCTACAAAATTCAAAGTGGTTTAGGGTATTCCCTAACACCCGAACCCGGTCTCTTCGAGTCTCATGTCATCCTAACCTAAGTTATTTAAATGAAAATACACAATATTTCATATCAGAATATCAACTCATTCAAAGCATCCAATACCATTCAATCATCCATAAGCATATTTGATCACTTCCAAATTAATTCAATTGATTCAAATTAAATTTCTAACTTCAATCACTTTGATTCCTTCATTTAACATTAATTAATTCCAAATAAATTAATTAGTCGATCCTTCATTATTCATCTTAATTAATCCCCCTGGATTAATTATCCTTCGATTTCATTCAAGAAATTATCATTAATTAACTTCACAATATTTATCATCCTTAACCAAAATCAATAAGTAGTCTTAATTACTTCATAAATTAATTAATTACTTCATAAATTAATTATCTATATTAATTACACTAATTCTTAATTACTTATAGTAATTAATTTCTCATAAGTCATAATTTATTGAATTAATTTAATCTTAACTAATCAATTTTTAATTACATCAATGATTATATAAATTAATGATTTCCAATTATGTTTTAATTTGTTCTAATCTAAATCAATTACTTTAATTCAACCACAATATTAATCATTCTCGATCAATCTCAACCTGCAATTATTTACCTTTTATTTACTTCATTAGTTAAATAAATTATTCCTTAATTAACTATTTTAATTAATCTCTTGATTAATTTCACAAAGTAATTATATTTTATTAATTTCATTAAGTAATTATTTATTAAACCATTCAAGGATTATTCTGAATTACTTACACTTAATTAGTTAACTTAAACTTAATTAATTAATTCAAAGCCTTCACCAATAAATTAATTAACCCAAATCATTAATTAATTGAATTAATTAATTATCCATTTTAATTACCCTACTAATTTAATGAATCACAAAATATCAAGCCCTTATTATCTTTAAAATAAAACATTTCCTTATTTATGATTTAAGTTTAAAACAACTTAAAGCCCCAGTACTTCGAGTTAAACCACAATTAACTCGAGAATTAACCGAAACCAAAGTCACACCACCATCGGTGCACATCCAATCAACTAAATCATTCAACCAATTATTTAAATTTAACTATTTAAATTTAAATACAAACCCAACAGAGCGAGATTTACTCACCTTTGATTTTGCAATCCAAACCCGATCTCGATTTGTTTCCTTTGGATTTAAACCTTGTATAAACAGTTACACGATTTATTAATATTTTACAAAATCGAACAATTATATTACCATTTATAAATTCGACTTACGAATGAACCATTTTAAACTAAAATTTAATTTACCTAATAATTAAAATTTTAAACTAACTTCGTATAGATGTTTCAATATCCAAACTCCTACATCATTTCTTTCTGTTTTACATGTTCTATAGGGTTAAAATTTGATTGTTGGGTGATCAGTTATGACACTTGTTAAATATTGTTGAATGCATTATATTTACAATGCTAATAAAATATTGTTAAATGTTGTAATAAGGCATTTCATCAATTCATAACACGAACAAAATGAAGTAACAGAAATATTCATACTTAGAAGTATGAATGCCAAATCAAAAAATCCAACTAAAGAAATACTCACTGCTTCGCCGTCTCCCCCATCGCAAGGGTTGCGAACCCCTCAAAATCTACATGCACTTGCGCGACTCGCCCTAAATCGCCGCAACGCCAAAATCGAACGCGTCTGCTGTATTTGGTCGCGACCCCCCTATCGCTCTGCCTCGATCCCATGAACGCCGCTCGTTGCTCGAGCCACCTTCCGGCGCACGCGCCTCTTTCCTGCCACCAGTACGCCGCCTCACCCTCGCGACGTTCAACCCTCGCAACTTTGGCAAAATCCCTTGAGCTGGAGCTCGAGATTTCATACGGCGATTCGATTTCGAATCGCTTGCCGTTGTTTTAGTATTATTTTTTTTACAAAGTCTTCGGCCATTTTCTTTAGTGAGCTCGATCTCAATCTGGAAGCAAAAGGGAACGAAGACGTAACAATAAAGATGGAAAATGGCTTCTTGAGTACGCCTGACTATAATATAATTAAATATCGAAAATATCTCGCGTTGTATAACGCGAAATCCCGAACCCTGAATCAGACATGCCAACGGACGTTTATAAGGTTATACCCGCATTCCGAACACAATGGAACGTGTTTCGGAGGCTAAAATAATCATATGCACGAGTTACGGAAATAAACGATCAATATTAAATTAAATCGATTAAAATAGTTTCTAAGCATTTTGAGCTGTCAGGGTCAAACGACAACTTTGATAGCTACGAAAATTGAAATCCGATAATAACTAACTATTACGGATCCAATGGAACTGGTTTCGTCGAATCCCTAGACTGTGCCTCGGAAGGCTATTTTTAATCATCGATTTAAATGATATATTATTAAAATTAAACAAATCACCATTAAATTTAATTTCAACCATTCTATTATCTTTAGTATCATCATTTTAAATTTTATAAGTCTTCAAATTATTTCGAACAGGCTTAAGACTCCAGATTCAACATTTTACCCAATTTCAATTATAAAATTCAGTATTTAAACTATATAATTCAATGATTTAATTATCAAGTAAATATTGCTATCTTGAATTCAAGTTAAAATTAACTTTTAAATATTTTAAAACCAATTAATTATTCCAATTTAAATTGTCAAAATTTCCAGGTCGTCACATAATGAGTTGGTTATATATAATATATAAGTAGATTATAAATGGAATTTTTATTTTAAAATTAAATTTGTGTTTATTTAAATATATATATGTGTGTGTGTGTGTGTATGTGTGAGTGGATTTTAAATTGAATTTGAATTTAAGATTGAAATTCAAAAGGTAAATATCTTAAAATAAATAGGATTTAAAAATAATATATATATTATTATTTTTTACTAATATATATAATTAGTTTTATATATTTTCTTTAAAGGATTTTATAAGAATAAATTAAGAAAGTGTATTTACCAAATAGAAATTAAATACAAAATTTTTGCAAAAATATTAAAAATAACAAATACATACAAAGTACAAGTGTAAATATTTTAACACACAAATTAACGTATGTAAGCTTTATAACACATGAAATTAACAAGTGTATAACATGTAGTATACAATTTAACAAGTGTCATAATTTTTATCTTTTTTTCATTTTTAATAAAAGATAAAACAAAGTTATTTAAACATCTCCACTCTTTATCTCATTTCTTTTTCCATCTTTCCAAATTCAAAACAAAGAAGATCAAAGCCTGGAAATAATATACAAACCAAAAAATCATCAACAACAACCATTTTAAACCTGAATCATCCAAGCAGATCAAAGGAAAACTAACAGTAGCAATTTCTAGTTTCTCCTGAAATAAAGCAAAGCAAAAATTTAAGGGCAGGATTCAAGTTTCAAACTAGTTTAGAACAAAGATCAGTTTCAAAGCAAATCCAGATTCGATTAAGCAAATCAAAATTCCAGTTTCAAGTAGAAGATCAAATAACAAAACTGATACAAGCTCTGTTCAAACACATTTTTACAGGTGAATAAACTTGTATCTTAAAGCTTAATCTACCTATATATGTGTTTGCATGAGATAATCTTTGAAAATATGATGAGTAGTATATTTTGCATGTTTGTTAAGAGATGATTACATGTATATATGAGTGTAAATATGGATCTGCATGTCTCTGCGTATAGATATTATCTCTGTTCTTAGTTTATAGACACAAAAACTAAATCAAAAATCAGTAACTTCGTATATAAATACTTTTATGTTAGGATCTTTGAAAGAAAATTGTTTGTAATTGCCAGATTCAATTTTTAAAAATAGTTTCAAGCATACACATGAAGTAATTATGACAAAATTAAAATTTACCGTGGTAAGTCGATTCAAATCAAAAATTAAAGTAGTTAAATCTCAAGTTTTTAGTACATGATCTGAATCGATTTTGGAAACGATGATTTTTTAGAGGTAAAATCAAATTTTTTTAAACTTGTAGTTAGTGAGGATCTGAGGGTTGATCGAAAAATGAATTTTCTTCGTTTTCCGATGATAGCGAGGTCCAGTAGCCTCGCGGTCTTGACTAAAGTTAACTTGTTGGTCGACGGTTGAGGGAAATATGGTCGGCGGGTTTATACATCGCCATGGAGGCATAGAGAGGATATAATAGGGTTTTGGGGGTTTTTTAGTTGACGATTTTCTAAAGACTACTACATCGTCGTAGATGCATCGATTTTTATCGAAGCAAGTGAGATCGATGCGTGAAGTCATGGCACAACTGTGGGTAGAACGGCGGGTGGTCTGGTGAACTAGATCGATGGGGCGAGGAAGTTTCCTCGGTAGGTTTGGGTTCGAGGAAGTATCGACAAGCTTGATTTTGTTTCCAGTTGTTTACGTTGAATCTGGATGGTAGGGCATTAGAGGGAGACGTCGATGACTGGGCGACGGGGTCGTAATCGTCGCAGCTCCGACGATTCGTGAACGTGTACAAGTATCAGCCGTGCATCTGGGTTATGGTTGGTGGTTGGGGTGGGATCAGGTACGTGAGAAATCTCGGGAAAGAATAGGTTTTGCTCGAGTTTTGTTTCGAGATGTTCGAGTATGTTAGCAGGGTTCAAAATTTAAGTGAACCAGCTTTGAAATTTAAACAAGTTTTAAAAAAAATGAGAAAGGGAAGTTTCTCAGGGATGTCTCGGGGTAGGATCTGAGTTGAATCCGTAGTGAGTTGAGGATGTTGACAATTTTAAAATGCAGATAAAAGTGAGTTTTAAACTTTAAGTGAATCAAGTTAAAATTTATTTTTTGCATAAAAATGTTCTTAAATATTGGTTCAAGAAGTAATTAATTGATTGAGGACAATTAACCAATAGGATAATTACTTAATTGAAGTAATTATGGAAAATTAATGGGTAATTAAAAGGATGAATAATTAATGGTTTAGAATTAATTGATGATTAAGTAAGCAGGATTTAAAAGGTGATTGAAGTAATTAATTTAATTTGTTTAAATTAATTAGAAATTGTATGACTAATTGATCTCGCTTATGAAGGATTAAATTATATTTGGTGCCTTAGATTATTGATGTCTTTGATATGAGATTTGTGATGCTTTTGTGGTGCGAGATACATTGGTTGAACTGTGATAATATAGGTTATTTATCTGAGATGAACTATTGTGTGGATATGATATCCTGAACATAAATAGTAATTGCTTATACTTAAACAATTTGACTTGAAGAATGACATTGGATTCGAAGAGACCGAGGTCAGGTATCAGTAAATACCCAAAACAACTTTGATTTGTAACCTACAATAATTCTTTATGGATTTTTGACCTTAGAATAAATAGGCTGGAATGGAATAAATAATGTAAAGTTGGTCATTTAATCTGAGTAATAATGCTTAGATATGATTGTAAGATGTGTATTTGACTATGGCAAGTTAAGAACTTGTAGTAAGGCACGAGTTACCTGGGTTTAAATAAGTTTCATGCTATAGTATTTCTTGTTAGTTGGGTTTATTCATGCTGGTTTCCAGCTTGACCCGGGTGTTACTTTGATGTAATGCTCGGGTCAGACCGAGTATTACAGCTTTTCAGGTTAGGACGTTCTGGAGCTCAAGAGGGGAGCTGGATGGTAGGAACGTATGGAGTTTACCGCTTTGTATTTGAGAGTTGTATTGATAGTAGTCTAGAACAAGTTGTATAACTATATAGTTTATGTATAAATGATTGTAACTCGGATGAATTGTATGTAAAGTAACAATTACAGCTTTTCTTTGTATAAAAATGCTATTATTTGTTATTATATTTAATCCGCTGCAAATGTGAGGTGTTGTTTTCTGTTCTTCCTTCTTTCTTCTTTTCTCTAACAATCTGGAATTTTCGGAGTTGAAAATTTCAGGTCGTTACATTGGGTATCAGAGCTGAAGGTTAAGTGAGAATCTTGGCTCTGGTGGGTTTACTCATTAAGGATGGGTTCAATGATACCCTAGAATGAGTTAAGTGTAGTATATATGAGGGCATATTTGTTATTTTCTTATAAAATGATTTTAAAAATGATTTTTATATATGTTTATATTTTGATATATAAAGAAATAGTTTTTATAATATATTAAGGTAATTGGTTATTGAATCATTGGAATTAAACAAAATAATGAGAATTAAGTGGTAATAGTAATACAACCAAATTGAAATTAAATGAAGATAAGTTTGAAATGGATCCAAACTGAAACTAAAATCCTGAATTCGAAGAAGTATTTTCAGAATAAGATAAAAATGAATTGGTATCTAGATATTATAATCTTGTTTATTATCATAAATGGTTATTGTGTTTAATAATGAAATATATGTAAATGATTAAGCAAAATGAAATGTTTTAGGGAAGCAAACATTTAGGTGAGTATGACTTACAAATTGGAATTAAAGATAATTTAAATTGTAAAGTTTTAAATCTAGGTCCAGAAATTTGAAATTGTTTCTAATGATGAAAGGAATAATAAATAGTATTATTTGAATGAAGGGTCATGTTTCAAACAAGGGTTGTTTGAAAATTTAGAAATTTGTTTTGAATTGAAACCAAGGGTGGTTTAAAATTTAAAGATATAATTTGGTGTGCAAAGGAAATGAATATGTAAATGAGGGATATACATAATGTCAAAGATGATTTGAAATAAACTCTAAATGTTGAGTTTAACTTGGAATATGATGTGAAAACCCAAAATGATAAGTTTTGAACTTATAAGTGGGAAGATTATTAATATAAAGTTTAAATTTTGAAATGAGAATTCAAATTGGGTAAAGTTTACTGGATTAAATTGAACTGAATTTAACTTAAGGGAAGTTAAATAAGTTTAGAATGAACAATATGAATTGGAGATTTCACGATGAAGTTGAGATTTAACTTAGGAAGTTAAATGGTTGATTTGAATTGGGAGTATGTGTGACCTCAAAATGGGTTTTGAGATCTAGAAATTGGAAATGGATGCTATTGATAAATGTTTTAAATAATGTGGAAGTTTATTTATTATGACTTATCTTAATATCATCCTATTGTTATTAATAATCCATGAAACTATGAATTAAGAAATGTATTGAGGTAATATACATCCATTATTAAAATAAAATAGAAATGAGATTTGAACTTATGAAAAGGGAATCACTTTGAACTTAAAGGTTTAAATGTTAGAAATGAGCTTGCTGAAAAATTTGATAAGAATTGATTTTGAAGTTAAAATTGAGTAATAAATTGGGATTTGAAGATTAAATTGTTTAAAAGGGATTTGAACTATGATTTGAACCTAGAAATAAGTTTATGAAGAACTAAAGGTAATTCAAAATGGATTTTAAAATTTGGACTAAGAATTAAATTGTTTTAAGATTTAGGCTGTTGAATTAAAGGTAAAAATTAATTTGGTTTAAAGGAATTAAATCAACATTTGAAATTTAACTCGAATTTATATAATTCGAGATGGTTTAAAGTGAAATGGAATATGAAGTTAATTCAATTTGAAATTTGATTTGAATGGTTTGGAATTTTGATTAAACGTGAATAGAGTTTAATTCAAATGGAATTTGATTTGAATTTGGAAAGAAATTGAGGTTAATTCAACTTGAATTGGGATTGAATCAATTTAAGGGGATGGGAAATTGATTGAAAATGAAGATTGGGAATAGAACAGTTTGGCTCTGAATTATATTTTTCAAAAAAATTGTTTAGTATAACTGTTTTTAAATTTATTTTTCCTAGCTATTTACTATACAACTTTTCTTTTTAAAAACCAAAACTATCTTATACTTATTTTACAACTACTTTTGGAACTATTTAACTATTTTACACAATTTTACAATTATTTTATAAACTAATTACTATTTTACAACCACTTTGCAATTATCTAATTATTCTACAACTATTTGACTATTTTACAACTATCTTAAAATTTCTTGACTATTTTACTACTATTTGCAACTAATAACTATTTTATAACTACTTATCTATTTTAAAAAATTTCAAGCTATTTTCTTAATACAAGTTGGTCAGAGTGCAAACTGTCTATAGTTGAGTACCAATTGAGATAAGAATTGTAGTGTTAACCCAAATGGAAATTGGGAGCAATTGTGGACGAGTGAATAGAATCAAAAATAAAGGTGAATGGAAAAGAGGATTGATTTAGCTGGTAATCAATGAAGATAAATATGTAGAAATTATGTATATTATTCTATTCGCATAGTGATTTGATCCGGATTCGAGCACAGAATTTCGAGATAGTATATCGATCCGAGTTAGGATTTTTCACTCGATTTTCGACGGCGAGATCTGGATATGGATTTTTGATTGGTTCTGGAAATTCTCTATCATAGTTATGGCTATGTAAGGAGAATGATGGTTTCTGATCAAGAAACCAGATCTGAGTCCGAACTAGGAAGTTGGGTAGACGAAACTAGTTCGAAAGTGAAATTGTGTGATCGAGTAAGCGATCAGATTTGATATTGCGTACGGATGGTATATGTACATCGTACGTGCTTAAATGATATTGATATTGTAATTTTGGAAGAAATGAGAAATGGTTTTGAAAGGAAAAGTATTTTTTGAGAAGTATATATGAATAAAGATGGAAGTTGGATATCTATTGAAATTCACTTTATGGAAGGAAAGTGATATGATAAATAATTTTATAAAAGAAATCAAATTTGAATATTTGATTGGGCAAAAATGAAATATGTGTATATTTGGTTATATATGATAAACTACTCTTGTTGAATCTATAGCCAGAAGAAAGGTTTTTGAAAGTATTTGAAGTATAAAGACGAAATATATACAAGTATGAAGTGATCCAAAGATTTTTCAAGATTATATATATCTATATATAGATGGTTGTTTGATAATGATTTTGGAAAACGTTTAGAGCCTATGGATTTGGAAAAGGCATTTGATTTTTGGGAAAAATCAATTATGGAAATTTGGAAAACCAAGTTTAGAACTATCGATTTGAGATATCGATTTTGTGTAAAGGAGATTTTGATGTAAATCATAAAGGGTGTGATTTGAAAGATACTAAGTGTATAGTATAAAATGTTTTGAGATTGGCTCTGGGGAAAATGGCACTCCCATTGGAATGAACTTCATTAGGAGATCCATGGGGTGGGTCTGCCTTGAGCCCTAAGGGGGAGGCTCTAAAGTTGATCCTGTGAGGAAGTCCGGACAAACTGAAATTCCTAAGGATTATGTGTAGCAGGTAGCAAAAGTCGAGGGCCCTGAACCTACAAAGACATTTGGGTTATGCTATGTAACGTCCCGCCTTTTCGCACGCTTTAAATCGACACACGTGTCAATTCAAACCATATGGAAGGGCGGATTGTTATGGGGTAAATAAGGAAAAAAAGGGAAAGAAAAACAAAATAGAATCTCACAACGGAAGGATAAAATATAATAATAAATGTACAGTTCATAAACTGTTTACAAACATTTGATTCTTCTTTATACAATAAATATCAGAGTTCACATACCAATCATAATCAATGCAGCGGAATTAAATAGTGTAGTGGAATATAATTAATAATAATAGTAGAAATCTCCGTCTTCGTCCTCCAGATCTAAAGTCTTCGATCCTGAAACGCTCGGACTGACCCAAGCGAATTTGAAAAGACAAAATACTCGAGTCAGAACTAAAAGATCTTATGTGAGTTAAATTAATAGAAATAAATATGAGTGCGGTAACTCAAGAGATGCTCGAGATTTACATCTCTTAAGGATCCGTTAAACTATTTACTATATAGTATATTGCGCTATTACAATAGTGTCTATTTGTAAAATAAACTTACTTTTTAATAGCGTTAAGGGGTTACCTATATAGCCCTTAACACAAATAATGCCAATAGTCTATACAGTACCGTAATACCTCCTGATCGGGAGGCTACCAGAGGATACTCCATAGGTACGACACAAATAGAAACTCGTAAAAGGCGCGATATGGTAGGTGACACGGCACAACTAGACAATGCCAGGGTAGATATACCAATTACGCTTCCGGGTCGGTGGTAACGCGTAGCGCGCAGCTACCGCCCACCTCGAGCCACACCACCAAATAAAATCAAAAGTGGCCACCGAATCAATCCAAAGTCAAAGTATAATATCGAAGGGATGTGTCCGATCAAAGGTGCTACCTTATTAACCCGTCGATCGCTCCTGTTTTAGCCACCTTATGTCAACTCACGGGAGTCGGGCCCACGTATTTACCTTAAAGGAAACGCCACCACCATCCTACTTCATTCTGGAATCTCCACCACGTACACGGTTGTTAAAGTGGTTTTCGGGGTTGGCAGAGAGTATGACAACTTCCGATCCCGGTCTCTTCAACAACCAAACGTTATTTTAACATCGCGGTCGTTAAAATAGTTTATACTTTAAAACTAGAAAATAATTATCCATTTCAAAACCCATAAATGCGATATCATTCCCATTTCGAAAACAAATCATTTCGATATATTTTTATAAAACCCAAATCAATAATACCATTTTTATTTCAAATATATTTCTTTCCAAAATCATACTGCTTAAAATTTATAATATCTGAAAACCAAACATTTGGATTATAACTTTCAAAACATAATACTTCGAAATTCATAGCTTAAAACCATAACTTCTAAAACTTGAATGGTTTTGGATATTCAACAGTATATAGAATAAAATAGTTGTTTTTATATTACTTTGTAAAGAAAATAATTTCCACGCCTTTACCATTTATTTCATTTAAGATTAAGTCAAAATCCATAAATTTAAAATCGCTTTCAGTTTCAATAAACCACTTCAGTTTCAATATATTTCAAACTTTGAATATTAAACAATTGGAACTAAGGTTGGAAATTTCTATTCAACAATTTAAAGTCCTATTATTTATTTTGAAATATTGGCATAATAAATCCGAAATCATTTTAAATAAAACTCAAATTACTTTTAACTATCAAAATTTCCTCCAATTTATTTATACTAGAAATATTCATTTAATCCATCTTGAATAAAATTTCAGTTATAAATATCATATCTTTTAGAATTTCAAGTTAACAAATTCTACATCAACTTATGAAGTTAAATTCTTAATTAAGCTCGAATCCAAATGAATTTTCAACTTAACTCCCAATATAAATTGATTTAAAACATTAAAAACTCTATATATTCTCAATATCTTAACATGTACTTAACCATATAATATAAATAAACAAACTCCATTATTCTATCTTGTTTATTTTATTTAACAAATTTATACACGGCTTAAATTCAATAATTTAACCATATATGTACATAAAATAAGATTTTATATAAGGTCAAAAATTAATATTTATTAAACCGTATCCTATCCAAAACTATAAAATCCTTTCAAAAAAAATAATTTTATATATATATCGCGGTGCCTGTATATAATTTTCTACCCTATGGTCAAGTGATACGGATATTTATCATTTCAATCCGCAATTTAATAATAAAAATGCGGTTGTATATCATTTCAAACCGCAATCTCGATGAAATGAAATGCATAATAACTTGCAATTTATATAAGATAGAACACATCATCCATTCACCCAATATCAATCATCAACCAATTTATTTCAAACATCATCAATTTAAACAAACATCAATATATAGCATATAAAAATAACAGATATCAACGAACAGTTTATATTCAATAATAAATTAATAACTGTTAAATTGGAAGTTTATATACAAAATAAATAAATTCAATTGTCTATTTATATGCAATAATAAAATTAAGTAACAATTTAATTTTAAATGAATGCAATCTAACCGAGATGATGAATAAAATTGCCAAACAGTCATAAATGAATTTCTACTCATATCATAAATTAATTTAACAAACATAAGAAATTTTAGAAGTTGTGAGTGGGTTAAAACACTCACCTTTTTGAATTTAAATCCAATTTAAAGCCAAAAATTTGACCGTCTCAAAATTCGTCCAAACCAGCATCATCAAGTCCGGAATTTCAATACGATCCTAACAAAAAAAAGGGCGTGTGTGAAAGATATAGCGATAAATGCGTTTTAATTTCAATTATAAAAAAATAACAAAAAAGAACACATTAAAGATTTAGCCACGTCATCACCTCTTTAACTCAACGCACTGCTATAGGAGACCGCGCACCTTCTCCTACAGGTCACGCATGCAATCAGAACGCGTTCAAAAACTAGCCGATATACACTGCAACGTTAACGACGACGGCCGCTGCTAGGCCAACGCGGCCACTCCTTCACAGCTACTCCACTTCAGAACTCCCCCACCTCCTCGCGACCAACAAAATTTGCAACCACCGTTGTTCTTTTTAGAACCTAATTGAATTTAATAGCACGATCTAGCCGTTGATTCTCGAAACAAACCATACCGATCGACTCCCCTCGGTCACCTCTACAATACCCAGAAAGGAATTGACGATCCGACAACGTTCATCGACGCGCGATAAACGGCCGTGAATGTTTCCACTGATTCCGGATGCACAGAAATTCCAATCGAAAAACAGATAGTGGATCTAGATTGTGCTCTTCAAGAGTTTCGAATTGATATATAATTTGCTATATATTGTGGAGTTTGAAATTTTAGCTTTTGATTTGGTTTGGAACTGTATTTGGATTTAGGATTTGTTTGTCTGCCATTGAGGAGGAGAGATAGTTGAAATATACGTACAGAAAAAGGTGAGAAATAGGGAGGCTAGGGTTTATAGCAGGATATTTATAGGCAAAATTGAAATAAAATAGATGGATCGAGTTGATAGATAGCGCTAACAAAAAGTGGCCCAAAAAGCCCGTTCTGACTACGGAACGAAATTGGGTCAACTCATATATCAAAACAGATGTTTTTAAATATTTTAAACCCAATCGAAAAGGTTTCAAGTCTAAATTCCATCGTAAGAAGAAGTTATGCTAAAAACAATATTTTCCAAATTGATTTGAATTGCATAAAATTCAAGGCGTTTCGAGTCCGTACGATCAAACGACAAGTCCGATCGCTACGAAACTTGAAACACTATTATAATTCACCATTACGGATCCGATGAAACTGGTTTCATCGAAATCCGAGTCAGTGGCTAAAATGGCTATTTTTATATTAATTAAATAAATTAAAATAAATCAATTAAATCCAATTTTTAAATTTCACTTCTATAACTGGAAATTTTATCGCTTTTATTTTCTTAATCATTCACAATAATTAAACCAAATTTAGATGTAAATTTAGAGTTAATTAATTTATACGTTTCAGCGTTAAATTTTCAATTTCACTATATTCACAAATTATAAATTAAATTTGCAAAAATTTCCTTTAATTGGCTTTTCATTCAATTATTCAATCTATTAGTATCCAATAGATGAGACTACCATTGGATTCATACTCTATTACGTGAATATCTCCAAATTTCATCTAAATTTATATTTACATAATATCTAAATATAAATTTCATTTTAAGGCAATTACATCCAATTATTATAGTTCGAATCTCAACAAATTATAAATCTTTCTTTCAACCAATTTTCATAAAATAAATAGGCTTAGCATAAATTACATCTTATAAATTAGCCATCTTTAATGACAAATCAAATCTACCCTGACTGCATAATTTAAGTCAATTAATTGTAATTGATTCCACATTAAATGTTATTAATTATAATTTGAAACCACAATAAATTCGTTTATTTATTTAAAAATATAGCTATTCAATAAATAGACATTTTATGGGTATAAACAACATTGAATTATATTACACTTCATTAATTATTTATTAGTTTATTTCCAATTAACGTGCTACATAATTTCTCTTGATTTCAAATGGATTTCCAAAATTTATTTAATAGACTAAATAAATATGTAGCCCGTAAAATTTGATACTATTAACTTTTTATTCTATTAAAAAGTTTATTGCTTATGACAAATGTTACCCTTTTTATTAATTATTATTTCCGAATATATTGAAGTTGTCAACTATATACATTTGTTAAAATTAGAAACCCAATTAATTCATATATTCATACAATACTTACCTTTATTTACTAAAATAAAATCTCATTCCCAAATATAACAGTTACAACAAATAAATAGAAAAATTAAATAGTAATTTACGACCGTTATTATTTCTTTGATTCATTAATTATAATTAATATCCTCAATAGATTCATTTACTTGATCTCATGCATTCTATTACACAAATTTCCACCTTATACATAAATTTTACGTTACTATTTAAATTTTGCATTCACTCTTTCCGTTATTATATTAATTGAATTCCATTCTGGTTAATATTTTTTATTAATGATTCACTAATTCAACATTTCCATTTGTTGCTTATATTAAGCTTGTAACCAAGTAAGACAATTTACATTATTTTCAAATAATTTTAATTTTATTCTAAATTGTAAATTTTAATTACAATTGCTACGTCTAATTTCTAACATTATATCACATCCCCATAAATGTAACATTTATTTATTTTTACCAAAATTTATTTCCAATTTCATCTACAAATTAAACATGTAACTTATAGTAATTATAACATTTGTACCCAAGTGCACAATTTACGCTATTTCACTTTAATTGATTTTACTTCAATCGTCAACAATTGGTTGCTACAACTCATCCTCAAACTTTATTTTGATATAAATTATAAAATTTTATTTCTTTTCTAAGATTAAATTTCAAAATCCAATTTAATTAACAAATTTAATTGCCGAAATTTATGGATCGTTACATGCTATGACGACAGTGTAACTCGATGTCACTACAATTTACTGTAGACCATAGCGGAGGTCGTGTGTGCCGTAAGAGCCAACAGTCTACGTTTGATTTTGTTGCGATGGCAACGTAATATCGGTAGACTACGATCTATGGTGACATAGCGAAAATCGAGAGGCTGTGAGAACCTAAGGCTACATTGGGACTTGACTGATGTAGTCTACGACCTATGTGGGAGTGGTGAAGTTTCATTTGGCAGCGAAAATCGAGGGCGTTGATGCCTACAGTTACATGGACTTTTTCCATGATGGCAATGTAACCCAGGATGTAACTGTGACCTGTGGCGGGTTCCATAGTGTAATCGAGGGGCGCGAACTGCCTACAGTTATCTATGGATTTTGCCGGGATGGCAACGTAACCATCAGGTTAGCTGCGACCATGGAGGGGGTGATAATTTGCAGAGCATTCTCACCAAACATGTTTCCTCTATTTTCAAAAGTGTTTTCTATATTTTCACTAAAATATTTTTTAAGTATTTTCATTGGGTGTTGAAAACGGATTTACCAAGTACTTATAGATTTTCAGTCCTACGCCTGATCAACGTATGACCGAATTTCTGTAAGAACGAGGATGGACTTGTGGAAATATCGAGTTATAAAAAGTATTTTTATAAAATTATTTTGGCAATATTATATATATTTTAAAGCATTTTAAAATTCTTAATAAAAGAGTTTATAGTGAAAATGATCAAAGAGTAATTTAACTGAAATAGCAGAATAAAATATCTGGCATCGTTCCTTTTCGAGGACGAAAAGATGCTAAGGGGGAGGAATGTGATAACACGGATTTTTAGGCATCGGATAATAGGTTAATTATCTGATTTAATTATTGAAGAATACCGATTTATAAATTGAACAAATAAATCTGATAATAAATATTTATACTGGGATAAATATTTATTTTATAATCTCCTAATATAATTAAAATTGGCAAAAAAATGTTATTTTAAAACAATAAAAAATAATGAGTTGTTTATATATAATATATAAGTAGATTTTAAATGGAATTATTATTTTCAAATTAAATATGTGTTTATTTAAATATATATAAATATACATATATATGAGTGGATTTTAAATTGAATTTGAATTTGAGATTGAAATTCAAAAGGTAATTATCTTAAAATAAATAGGATTTAAAAATAATATATATATTTGATTTTTACTAATATATATAATTAGTGTTATATTATTTTCTTTAAAGGATTTTATAAGAATAAATTAAGAAAGTGTATTTACACATAGAAATTAAATATAAAAGTTTTACAAAATTATTAAAAATAATAAATACATACAATGTACAAGTGCAAATATTTTAACACACAAATTAACATATGTAAGCTTTATAACACATGAAATTAACAAGTGTATAACATGTAGTATACAATTTAAAAAGTGTCATAATTTTTATCTTCTTTTCATTTTTAATAAAAGATAAAACAAAGTTATTTAAACATATCCACTCTCTATCTCATTTCTTTTTCCATCTTTCCAAATTCAAAAAAAAGAAGATCAAAGCCCGGAAATAATATACAACCCATAAAATCATCAACAACAACCATTTTAAACCTGAATCACCCAAGCAGATCAAAGGAAAACTTAACGGTAGTAATTTCTAGTTTCTTCTGAAACAAAGAAAAGCAAAAATTTAAGGGCAGGATTCAAGTTTCAAACTTAGTTTAAAATGCAGATCAGTTTCAAAGCAAATCCAGATTCGATTAAGAAAATCAAAATTCCATTTTCAAGTAGCAGATCAAATAATAAAATTGATACAAGCTCTATTCAAACATATTTTTATAGGTAAGTAAACTTGTATGTTAAAGCTTAATCTATCTATATACGTGTTTGCATGAGATAATCTTTGAAAATATGATGAGTAGTATATTTTGCATGTTTGTTTAGAGATGATTGCATGTATATATGAGTGCGAATATGGATCTGCATGTCTCTGTGTATAGATATTATCTCTGTTCTTTGTTTACAGACACAAAAACTAAATCAAAAATCAATAACTCCTTATATAAATACTTTTATGTTATGATATTTGAAAGAAAATTGTTTGTAATTGTCGGATTCAATTTTTAAAAATAGTTTCAAGCATACACATGGAGTAATTATGACAAAAAATAAAATTTACAGTGGTAAGTCGATTCAAATCAAAAATTAAAGTAGTTAAATCTCAAGTTTTGAGTATATGATCTGGATCGATTTTGAAAACGATGATCTTAGAGGTAAAATCAAATTTTTTTAAGCTTGTAGTTAGTGAGGATCTGAGGGTTGATAGGAAAATGAATTTCTTTATTTTCTGACGACGGCGAGGTCCAGTAGCCTCGGGGTCTTGACTAAGGTGAGCTTGTTGGTCGACGATTGAGGGAAATATGGTCGGCAGGTTTATACATCGCATTGGAGGCGCGGCGAGGAGATAATAAGGTTTTGGGGGTTTTTTGGTCGACGGTTTTCCAAAGACTACTGCATCGTCGTCGATGCATCGAGTTTTATCGGAGCAATTGAATCTTTGCGTGAAGTCATGACACAGCTGTGGGTGGAACGGCGGGTGGTCTGGTGAACTAGATCGACGGGGCGAGGAAGTTTCTTTGGCAAATTTTGGTTTCGAGGAAGTATCGACAAGCTCGATTTCATTTCCAGTCGTTTACGTTGAATCTAGGTGGTAGGGCACCAGAGGGAGACATTGATGACTGGGCGATGGGGTCGTAAGCGATCGCCGCAGCTCCGACGATTCGTGCATGTGTACAAGTATCAGCTGTGCATCTGGGTTTTGGTTTGTGGTTGGGGTAGGATCAGGTACATAAGAAAGCTCGGGAAAGAGTAGGTTTTGCTCGAGTTTTATTTCTAGTTGTTCGAGTGTGTTAGCAGGGTTTAAAATTTAAGTGAACCAGCTTTGAAGTTTAAACAAGTTTTTAAAAAAAATAAGAAGGGAAGTTTCTCAGGGGTGTCTCAGGGTGGGATCTGGGTTGGACCCGAAGTGAGTTGAGGATGTTGACAATTTTAAAATGTAGATAAAGTGAGTTTTAAACTTTAAGTGAATGAAGTTAAAATTTATTATTTTGTATAAAAATGTTCTTAAATATTGGTTCAAGAAGTTGTAGGATATATTTTAATTAAATTAATTAAGTAGATTCTTAAGTTTATTTTAAACATAATTTAAATATATGATTAAGAAATTAATTAAAGGATAGAATATTGTAAATTTATATGTTAATGATAATTAAGTGAGTAATGAGATAAATGGTTAACTTAAGTTAATTAAGGTCTTTGGTGATTAAAGATTGATTAAATTAATAATTTAATTCACTAATAATTAAGGATTATAAATCAATTAATTTAGGATTAATTAATTGGAAATTAAAGATTTATTAATTAAGTAATTAGAGATTAATTACTTAATGTAAGTAATTAAAAGATAATTTGTTAAGGATTTATTAATTTAGTTGGTAATTAAAGGTTAAATTAATTAATAATTAAAGGTTAATTAATTGAGGATAATTAACCAATATGATAATTACTTAATGGAAGTAATTATGAAAAATTAATGGGTAATTAAAGAATGATTAATTAATGGTTTGAAATTAATTGATGATTAAGTAAGCAGGTTTAAAAGGTGATTGAAGTAATTAATTTAATTTGTTTAAATTAATTAGAAATTGTGTGACTAATTAATCTCGCTTATAAAGGATTAAATGATATTGGGTGCCTTAGATTATTGATGTCTCTAATATGAGATTTGTGATGCTTTTGTGGTATGAGATACTTTGGTTGAACTATGATAATATGGGTTATTTATCTGAGATGAACTATTATGTGGATATGATATCCTAAATATAAATTATAACTATTTAAACTTAAACAATTTGACTTGACGAATGACATTGGATTCGAAGTGAGCGGGGTCGGGTATCGGTAAATACCCGAAACCACTTCGATTTGTAATCCACAATAATTCTTTATGGATTTTTGACCTTGGAATAAATAGGCTGGAATCGAATAAATAATGTAAACTTGGTCATTTAATCTGAGTAATAATGCTTAGATATGATTGTAAGATGTGTATTTGACTATGGCAAGTTAAGACTCATAGTAAGGCACGAGTTACCCCTGGTTTAAATAAGTTTCATGCATTAGTATTTCTTGTTAGATGGGTTTACTCACGCTGGTTTCCAGCCTGACTCGGGTGTTACTTTAATGCAATGCTCGAGTCTGACCGAGTATTACAGATTTTCAGGTTAGGACGTTCTAGAGCTCAGGAAGGGAGCTGGATGGTAGGAACATACGGAGTTTACCGCTGTTTATTTGAGAGTTGTATTGATAGTAGTTTGGAACAAGTTGTATAACTGTCCAGTTTATGTATAAATGATTGTAACTTTGATGAATTGTATGTAAAGTAACAATTATAGCTTTTCTTTGTATAAAAATGCTATTATTTGTTATTATATTTAATCCGCTGCGAATGTGAGATGTTGTTGTTTTCTATTCTTCTTTCTTCCTTCTTTCTTCTTTTCTCTAGCAATCTGGAATTTTCGGGGTTGAAAAATTCGGGTCGTTACATATATGATCTTGAAGTGCTTATGCATTTGAGTCATCTCATATGAGTACACTCTTCTCGCTTACCAGTCTCTCCAAAACGAGATGAATTTTCAGTTAACTCAATTTTGGTTCTCTTTGAAGTAAGAGAAGTTGGAGATATTTTGTATCAATACTCCATTTGGGGATTCTCATTGGTATGAAATTGCGAAGTCTTTTGATAACTTCTTAAGTCGTATTTGGTCAAGTTCAATAGTCGACTAATCAACTATCGAGTAAAAAACAACTGCATATACAACTCAATATTTGTACACTTAACTCATTTTCGACATTTCAACTTAACTATTCCTCATTCAAGACTGAATCTAAATAATTTATAGCACTTGCATCAAAGTCTTCCTAGACATCTCATTCTTGAATCTCACAAATAGATAAGTCTACCTCGTCGGCTTTTAGTTTTAAGTATAGTATTAATTATTTCCATAAACAAGTGAGAAATCAACACGATTAACATATTTATGACATTTTTTGACTTACTATTCCTAAGTGAAAGATTGGTAGGTTGGAGCTCTATTTCTCTATCCCTACTCGAAAATTAATCTTAACTCTAATAAATAGACAAGCCTTACTTCATCGGCTTTAGTGTAAAGGATAGTTAATTACTTTTCAAACAAGCAATTAAACAATTAAGCATTTGGCCTTTAAGCAATTACTAACCCCTTTTTAAACCTTTTGTTTACACCTTAAAAATCTTTTTGAATGATATATAAATATAGTAATTTATTTACCAAAACTTGTTAAATAAACAAGTCAAAAGATATTTTAATACATAAGATATAAAATAGTCAACATATTTTCTATAAACTATATATACTTAAAAGCGACTTTAAAATACTTTATAATACTTATAATGTGTTTTAAAACATTTTCTCAAAATATTAATTGAAAATAATAGTTTAAAATTTTCTAAAAAACTTGAAAAAACAAGTTTTTATTATAAAATGATCTTCTTTAAAAATTCACAACTAATTCTTTAAAATCATAAATATCTCAAACCACCTTCAAAATGCTCCGATATGAGTTAGCAAACATTTGTAAAAATATAAAATAAAATACTTAAATTTATATATATTTTCAAACCTTCAAAGTCCAACAATTAAGTCTCAACGGGGCAGTTTTGGACAAGCGAAGTTTTTGCCCTTTTTTGAGACGTTACTTAACATTTTACTATGTAATATTTTAATAGAAACAAACATATATAAAAAAATTATAATATGGTAACCCCTCAGGATCCCTCTATAAAGTTCCTCGACAAAAACAAGGCAATTCACAAGTGCGTTCATAATGACTGTCACTATAAGTGCGCTTTCAAATCCGAGTCTGATCTAAACCAAAATCCATCTATAACCTGTGTGCATTGTTCCAAAGCCTTTCTACAAGTCATAAAAGTCCATTCAAGTCCATTCCAAGTCCATACATATGGGATCATATGTGTCACTTACTTTAAAAGCAAGAATTCAAACCAATGTTTTGGGAAAATTGCGTGATCCTCTAAAATAGAGGAGAGTACACATGATAATATATATCACATGACAAGGTACTGCCAACATGCCTGGCAGGTAGCTAATCTAAATACAAACATCAAAGAAAAAAATCAGAGACCTCTAAAATGAGCTCCGGCAATGCCACCCATTACGCCCCAATACCAAGCTCCGACATGGCCACCTCCCGATATTAAGGTGTTAGGAGTACCTGAAAAACTATGAAAAATCTAACAGAACAGGAAGCTATCTCTATCTAAGAAGGCAATTACTAGTTGCTGACTCTAAAGAAACGGAAAAATGAATGATTTGAAATGGAACAACAAACGATCTGGACTGGAAACTCCACTCTGAAGGCTTAGTAAAACTGGAAGGAGTACATAGCTGAATAGTGAATCCTCCTGGAAACAGAACTCCATGATGAAGATGAAGATGTACTGAGAAGAATCTCTTCCTGCATACAGCAATCTACCAACCACAATCCCGTGCAGCTGCAATAAAAAACTAACACCACATCTAGCCTCAGACATATATCTGAAACCGAACTAAATAAAATAGTTATGTATAAAAGAAATAGAAATAATGATACAAGAGCTAAGCTAATATGAAAGATTAAAATAAAGAAAAGAAAATGACTTAAAAGGAATACATTCGAATGAACTTAAAGATCTAAAAACAAAAACAAACAAAAACTAAAACATTATCTAAAACAAATCAAATAAATCCTTATGGTCCTTTGATCGAAAGGATGATATGATATACAGTGAAATCATCATTTAAGTTTGTAATAATATTAATACTATAATTATTATTGTCAAAAATATTACTTTTATATTTAAATAGATTAATATTATGATTAACCTTATTAAGATATTCTTTAAATAGATTATTTTTAGCTAACTTATATTTAGGATTAGATATCCAATTAAAAAAATAAAAAATTATAAAAATCAATTTATTAAAATGACTATAATTATTTTCAAAAATTCTTTGACTTCTTTCAAACTAAATGTACCAACAAATTATAATGACTAAAGTGTCAAATAAAGATCCATTTTCTTTTTTGAACTTAAATCTAAAACAATTCCAATAATATTCACAATCGTATATTTTAGTTTTTAGATTAAAGTTAAAGATTAGGATATTATTCAGAACGAAATAAGTATCCATGTAATCATGGTATACATGTTTAATATCTTTAAAATGTAGAATACAAAAATTATAATTATTATTGATTTGCATATTTTTTTTCTTTTTTAAAATTCTATAGCATTTAGTTTTCCATGCATAATTAACCACATGTAAATTTTAGATTTAGGTGGAGCATTTGATTTCCAAATAATTTAAAAGAGTTATTGGTTACACCCGAAAAGTTAATAAATCTATAAAAAGATTTAGAAGTACACCTCTTACTCATATCCCATTCCCAACTAATATTATCTTTATGATTATCAATATTATAAAGGTTTGATCTAGCATAAAGCAAAGCAAGCTGCCTAAGAGTTGAACCAACTAAAATACTGTTAAAGCTAAAATTCCAAGGAGAGTCATTTTCAAGAGAAAAAACTTTCAAACTAAAGCATCCTTAAAGTTACAGATATCATATAACTCTTTAAATTCTATCTCAAGAGGGATAACAGGAATCCAACGGTCATGCCAAAAAGAAGTGCTATTACCCGAATGAACTATAATATTAGTGCCTAAGTTAAAAATCTCATGAAATTTTAAAATAGATTTCCAAAACTGGACAATTTGCAAAAAAAACCATAGGAGTAATTTGATATAAATTACTACCACCATTATAGTAATATTTAGAAATGATTTCCTTCCAAGTCGGATTTTCATCAACATCCTTAAACTTCCATAACCAATTACCTAACAACGACAAATTCATATTATGCACAACGTCCTTTTTGGAGTAAGAAAATGTTTCCCAATTTACTAAACATTTAATACCGTTGTTTGAGTTTTCCCCACTCCATAATAATTCTCTTCTAATTTTGTCAAGTTTATCAATCACCCAATCTGAAAAAAGATGCATAGACATCCAATGGATTGGGAGAGCTGATAAGACAGAGTTTATTAGAACTAATCTACCCGCTCTCGATAAAAATCTCCATTCCAATTAGAAATCCTATTTTTAATTTTATCTATGATTATAAACTAATCGTCACATTTTAATTCTGTAGGTCTAATCAAAAACCAAGATAATCAGAAGGAAAATTCATAGTTTTATAATTAAGCGTATTGGCAACTAAATTTTCAAAATCATTTAAAACTAAAACTGAAATTTCACCAAAATTTATTTTTAAACCTAATAGTAGTTCAAAATTATATAAAATAAACTTAAGAGTAATAACGTGTCTAGGTAAATGGGAAGAAAAAAGCAAGGTATCATCTGCAAATTGAAGAACAAATATACCGTTACGCGATATATCGTTACCTACATTCCCCAAAGATCCATTATCAACAGCCTTTTAAATAATCTTAGTTAAAACATCCGCAGCTAAGTTAAATAAAAGAGGTGATAAAGGATCCCCTTGTCTTAAACCTCCCTTTGATTGAATTTTATTACCTAAAATACTATTAACCATAATATTAGTGTTACCAGTTCTAAGCAAATTCATGATCTGGCTAATCCATCTATGACTAAAACCTCTAGCAAGAATTACATCTACTAGAAAATCCCAATCTACCGGATCAAAGGCTTTTGCAAAGTCTAAGTTTAAGATTGCACAGATTATATTATTCTTACAATAGTGGTTAATGTATTCTTGAACAACAGCCACACCAGCAGTGATATTTCTCCCCTTAATGAAAGCAAATTGTGAACAATCAATTAGATCGTTCATTGTTATACTAAGTCTATTAACTAAAACTTTTGAAACAATTTTGACGGAATAGGTAATTAATGAAACAGGTCTAAAATCTTTTAAGATATTAGCACCTACTTTTTTGTGTAATAAAATAACATTTGCAAAATTAAATCTTTCTAATTGCAAATTTCCATTATAGAAATTGTTAAACATGCTAATTAAATTGAATTTTAAAACATCCCAAGATGTGTTGTAAAATAAATTTTGGAACCCATCCGGACCAGGTGATTTTATCACCTGGCAGGTCATTAATAGCCTTCCTAATTTCCTCTTCAGTAAAAGGATTATCTAACTCAGAAAGATCAACATTAGAATCAGGCGGATAAAAATCATTCTATCTAGCATTAATTCTATGTTTATTTTTATTACCGAAAATATCTCTATAATGGTCTGTAAAAGCCATATTAAGGTCTCTTTGGTCAATTAATTCTTCATTATTCACAATAATGGAGTTAATCGTATTACTACGTTTTCTACCATTAGCCATATTGTGAAAGAAATTGGTATTATAAGTCACCTTCATTTATCCACTGGATTCTGGATCTCTGTTTCCACTTAACCTCCTCCTTTTCTAAAATAAAATTAAGTTCTTCTTTTAAATTAGCTAGAACATTTCGTTCACCTAAATTTAGATGTCTAGTTTCTTCTATCTTATTTATTTTAAGCATCTCGGCTAATATATTTTCCTTTTTAATTTTTATACTACCATAAACATTTTTACTCCAATTTTTAAGAAAAATCCTATGATCCCTAAGCTTTAAAACAAAAATTTTAGTAGAATTATCCTTATTTCTAATATTATAATAACTCGTAGAAATCCACTTATTTTTAATTGAACTAAAAAAAAAGGGATTTCAATAACCACATATTTTCAAATTTGAAGGAACTATTGATAACCCTATGTTGTTTACATGTAAGAATAATAGTGCAAAATAAAATGCTAGAACTAGTAGATGGTTGTCTAATTATGAATGTATGCATGCTTGTTGTATTGCCTGGCAGCTGATCAATATGAAGTATTACTCGTCGAAACTTAAAATCCTCATGACTAAAGCCAACCTGGAGCCTCATTGGCTTCAGGAATGTTGTCGGCCGCTAAACTAGAACCAATTTTGTTCCAGGATTTTGTTTTACTTAGTGATTTTATATTCCTGTATGGTTGTTCGTCTTGTTTTTTCTGAAATGTATATTAGTTGATCTACTATTTTGGATAGCTTGTGATGTCTTTGTGAGCTTGAGAGCATTATAAATTCTGTTGAAACTTTAGTTATATACTATTAAACATGATATATGAATAAATGAGTAGTAATTTGTCTTACAAACTTATTACCAAAACCTATTTAAGAGCAGCAATACATATAAATTGCAGTTTGCTTTGATACTTGGAATTCAACCGATTTTAGTAAGCATGCTTCATTTTTATAGTCTTAGAGTTAAGAAAAAGAGTTTGCATATAAGCATAAGTTGGTTTTGAAAATTACATGCTGCTATATAAAGAAAAAAACAAAAACCTAATGCATGCATGCACTTGTTATGCTTTGTTTACATATTCTCTAGCCTATGTTTATATTAAAGACATGTCACTTTCTTTTTATGGCATATGCTTATATATGTAGATTAGTAGTCTGCCACTTTATTTCATTGTAAAGAATGGTTCTTTTTGTCACTTTATTACATTGTATACAATAGCTCTTTCTTTTATGGAATAGGCTTATATATATATATATATATATATATATATATATATACACACCAGTAGTCTGTCACTTTAGTTCATTGTATAGAATAGTTTTGTAGGGGAAGACCTGATACATTTTTTTCTTTGAAAAGGTTACCTGATTATATATATATATATATATATATATATATATATATATATATATATATATAGTTTTCAATCCCTTAGAGTAATGTGTAGATAGCATGCATGTAATTATAAAGTCTGGTTTTAAAACAAAAAGGTTTTACAGTCTAGAGTAAATATAGCACCATATATGTATTGATTTCTTGACTTTGCTCATGTTTCATATAATGGTCTGACACTTTTTGTTTTTTAAAAGAAAGGGTTATGTAATTAGAAGTAAGTGACAGCCTATGTAATTTCAATAGCCTTGTAAATTAGGCTATATGTAAAATTTGCGTATATAAGTATATATAAGAAGTATATTTAGTAAACTCAGTTTTTGTTCATAAAGCATACACGGTTTCGAAATTTTTATGTCTTAGTATAAGCACATGTTTAAAAATTTACCAATTCTTCACATAAGTGGTCATGCTGTCCATGTGTATTGTATAACTATAGCCTACTTTTATATGCATTAATAACCTGTGCCATCTTGCTTTCAAGAACCATACCTTTGTTTTGTGCATTTATATAGCTTATTTTTTTTGTACAGGCAAGTATTACTTTATAAAGTACAGCTTGCTTTGTTTTTCCAACAACGCCAAACTAGTGGCATATAAATCTTTCAAAACACTTATGTGTACTCCTTTTATAGTGTAATCTATAATTTATACAAATCTATTTTCTTATTATACTCTTCTCCATTTAACAGTTTATCGAAATAAAAGGATACTTATAGAATTGTTTTATTAGTCTAAATGATATTTAACAATTCAAATCAATAAAACATTTTAAATTGTGATAAATCAAAAAAATGTTTTAAGAACCTTAGTTCTATAATTTGAGAAATGCTAATAATCGACTTAGTATCATCAATTGGTTTAAATGCTTTCGAATAAGACTTCGTCGAATATGGTATAACTCAATGAAGAGAATGTTTGAGTGCAACTTACTAGCCCATTAGCAAATACTCGAATTCACCGGGTAGTATGGGATGCCTTGGTTAAATTCGTTTGATTGCTGTTAGGAAGTATTTTGCACTTTAGAGTTGTATTCTCTTCTGGTGTGCGACAAGTGGTTGTTAGATCCTTAAGAGAATATGGTTTAGGTTTTCCAGTGGTATCCATAATAGGTGATATTTACTAGCGTTTAGTAACTACTTGAATTTCACCATACGGTATGGGACGTATTAGTTAAATTCTAGTGATTACTGAAGGTAGTAGTATTTGGCACTTTAGAGTTTACTCTCTTTTGGTGTGCGGCAAGTGGCTGCTAAATCCTTAAGAAGTTTATTCCGAGATTTCTTTTCAAACATAATAATTTAACAATTTAAACAAACGTGGAATTATTGAGTCATGGTTTCTACGATCACCTTGATCGGTATGGACTATCCTTAAGGTCATTCTGTGTTTTCGGTCTGAATACGTTCCTTGGTATCCGATTGGTTCGAGTGATACAAATTTGTTTGTTTGCCATGGGTTTTGAGTATAATAATTGCGATTGTTTTGGATGATCATTATGATCGGTTTTGATTAAGATCTCTTGGATTCTGGATATTTGGATTATTGACTGTTCTGTGTTCGTGAAAGGAGTATACACTTGTTTCTTGTGTTTTTGAAATAAATATATATATTCTTGTGTTGTGGGTTTATAAAATAAATATTGTTCTTATGTCTTATGATGGATGTTAAGTTAATTCTATTATTTTGTGTTTAGTGACTAGTTCGTGTTTGTGACGTAAACCAATAACCCTATACTGAGTTAATCACTGATATTTGCATTCCTGAAGATATTGTGTTTTGTTCTATGAATTCAATCCTTAACATATGTATTTACTTATATGTTATTTGTTCTTGGGCTATATCTTATTCTAAACCCTGTTGGATATTTAGAGATAGTCTGGCCCTGGTGTTATTTTGCTCGGGTCAGGCCGAGACTTTTTAGGTTATAGGACAAGTTGACCTTTGAATGGTTGGGCTAGTAGAAGTTGGATCTTTGGTATTTAGTTATATCGCTTAGGAATTTTTGTCGGAAATTGAGATGTATAATTAAGATTATAAAACCAAAACTTGTATATTAATTGAATTTAGTATTTCATTTTGTAAACTAAATAATTTGTATATGTATAAGTTGAGATTTATTCCACTATGATCTGTGACTGTTATTTATATGATATATTATTCTGATTCTGAGAAATCGGTGTGTCTATTACTTTGTATTAATATTGTACACATCAAATTCAGTTCAGATATTAAGTGAAAAGATATAAGTGACGTGTCAATATTAGTATAAAGATATATTCACATTCGATCGTCCTTAACAAGCCGTATTCTTCAAATTAGCAGATGACATTACTTATAATGTTCTTTGCTAATTTGGGCATCGCGTTGGGGCCGTTACAATTTGGTATCAGAGCTATGTCAGAACATGATAACATATAATATTACAGATCCAAGACTTAGATGACTTAGAGTCCTATCCCCAAAGGTGTGTGGTAGATAGTTATATTAATTATCTAGCTAGGGATAGGAATATAAAATGATTATCGGGATAATCGTTGGGGCGTAACTAGATTTAAATTGTTCATTTGGAAAGTTGAAATTTTTGGTATTTTTTTTGTTGTTGGAAAATATGAGTTTAAAAATGTAAGTGCTTGAAGATTAATCGGAGTGCACTGCTGAAGCTGGTAGATCGTTTCTATTGAGCATGATGCTTTGTGATCTTTGTATGTGGTTAATTGGATGATGTGTATATGGTTGATTGGTTGTGTTTATTTAAATTGGATGCATGGATATTAGTGATAATAAAATAAATGCATATAAACTTGAGATTGTCTATTATGTTGACTTATCCAAATGTTGTTTAAGGATTCTGATTGATATGTGGGACGTTGTGTTATTGATATGGGTTCCTAAACATCGAACATGACATTTTGACATAAATAACAATAGAAACTTGAAAACTTTAATTATGGATTTCTTCATTATGAAAATTGCGGGGACGTAATTTCTTTAAGGGGGAAGTCGGTAACAACCCTGTTTATTAATTACCTAATTAATTACAATTTATATTAGTTGATTAATATTTATTGAGATTTTGTAATATAAAATGTGAAATTAATTTTTTTTTAAATAATTGATTGAGTATAAAATTTATAGCATCTGATAATTGAAATAAATTGTTATTAAGAAAATAAAATTTGAATTGGTCAAAACTGATTTATTTTGATTATCAAATATAATAGGATAATAAAAATAGCTTGTGGGAATTGTAGAATGAAGTTTTAAAATTTGATTATTGTTTCACATTTTTAAGTAATTAATAAAAAGTTTAAATAGAGTTAAATGGATAACATAGCTTGATTTATTGAGTTCAATTAATTAGTGTAAGAGATAATTAAAAGTGTAACGACCCATAATTTTCGATGTTTAAAATTTGTTAATTTAATAAGATCTTGGTAATTAAATCTAGAATAAGCAAAAATTTGAAATTTGTTAATGAATTAATAATGGGAATGAAATGTATGAATGTTAATGCTAGTTAATAAATAACTAATTTAGTGCAATCCCAATAAAATGAAACAATTGTAAAGCTATAATCGATTGTAATTAGTAAATTGGGAAATAAATTCAAAATTATATTAATTGATGAATAATACGTAGTAAATTGTAATTTGATAAAATCAATGTTACATAAGTAATTATAATATTTGTTGTTTTATACTAAAGTATGAGTGGGATTAAATTTGGCAAATAGTAATATTTGTTTACCTATTTATATGAGCTATTGAATTAGATCTAAATCCATTGTAACTAAACGTAATTCAACACTACGTTAATATGAATTTCGTTAATGACTGGAAAACATTTAGAAAATTGGATATATGGTAATGTTAAATTTACCCATAAGATAATGATTGACGGAATAAAAAGAATGGAAATCAAGATTTATCAATTAAAATTTAATAAATTGGATTAATTGAAATTAAATGAAATTTAATACTTCATTATTATGTTAATAGAAATTAAGATGAAATCTGAGAATATTAATGTAATAGATCATGAACCAATGTTAATTTCATCTATTTGATAATAATTATTGAATACAGGATTTAAAATCAAATAAACAGATTTATTGAAATTTCAATTGATAATTAATGAATTTGTTAAAATTGAAATTAAATACAGTAATGGGTAAATCAATTAACTTTGAATTGATAACTAAGTTGTTTAAATTTTTGTAATTGTTTAAGAAATCAAGAATGATGGAATTTGTGAATTATTAAATTTGAAAACGAGAAAAAGTGATTTAATTAATTAATATTAATTTATTTAATTACCTGGAAAATAGCCATTTTGGCAACTGACTCGGATTTTGACGAAACTAGTTTCATCGGATCCTTAACGGTGAAATATTATGTGATTTCAAGTTTCGTAACGATCGGACTTGTCGTTTGATCGTACAGACTTGAAACGCCTAGAAATCAATTGAATTGAAATATATTTGAAATAACTTGATTTTAGCATAACTTCTTCATATGATGGAATTTGGACCTGAAACCTGTAAAATAGATGTCTTTAAAATATTTTAAAAACATCTATTTTAAAAACATCTATTTTGACATATGGATTGACCCATTTTCGTTCCGGAATCGAAACAGGCTTTTCGGGTTGTTATCGTTCAATTTTCCAAACAAATCAAGCCATTTGTTTCTATTGTGTTATATATATATATATCGTTATAAACCCTGGCAACCTTTCTATTTCTCATTTCTGTACATACATAAATTTCTATTGCCCCTCTTTCTCAATGGCCCTCAAACCCTAAATTTCACAACCCAGTTTCAATTCAAAATCCAAACTCCTCAAAAAAATTTGAAAAAAATTATATATCGTAGATTGCATCGATACGAATCTGGGTCAAGTTTTCGTTTCTAGAAATGATGCTAGAATTAATCGAAAATCGCGGTCAAAATTGAATGGGCGTTTTTGATTTCGTCATCAATCGACGAAATTGAAATATGGGTTTTGAAGAGCTCGGTGTATGGAGTTCAATGCTAGTGGTCGCTTGACCTGGATTTGCATGTGGTGGTGGGGATTAGTGGATTAGGGTTTCGAAACCCTATATTATTGGTGGCGGTGCATGGCTATTGGGTTGATCGGAGGGGGGCTCAAGGCCACCAGAGGGACGATAGGCCTGGACGAAGCTTTTGGGGGCGGTGGTGACGACTATCATCGCCGGAGGTGAGGAGAATTGGCGGTCAAAGTGATGTTATGGTCGAGTATTTTGGGTTCGTATGTTCTGGATGGTTGCACGGTAGTGGGAGACGGTGACGTGGCGCTTGTGGATAGGTAGGTGTTTGTTTTGTTTCTTTTTAATTTAATTTCAAATTTCATTCGTTCTAATATCAATAACTTTCACATACGAGATCCGTTTCACGCGCAGTTTTCTCCGTTAGGATCATATTGAAATTCCGAACATTTTGACTTTGGTTTGGATGGATTCTGAGACTATTTGAATTTTGGGTTTAAATTGGATTTAAATTCAATTTAAATTCGAAAGGTGAGTGTTTTAACCCACTCACAACTTCTAAAATATCATATGTTTGTTAAATTGATATATGATGTGACTAGAGATTTATTTATGAATGTTTGGCATATTTTGAATCATCATCTCAGTTTATTTGAATTTATTTGGATAAAATGGTTGTTTAATTTGTTATTGAATATAAACTGTCGGTAAATACTTGTTATTTATTATCTATTCTATATTGATGTATTGATTGAATTGGGTGATGATTGTGATAAATGTTTGATGATTGATATTGGATGAATGGATGTTGTATTTTATATTGATATAAATTGCAAGTTGTTGTGGATTTTTATTTCATTCGGAATTACGGTTTGAAATGATATATAACTGTATTTATATTTTAAATTACGGATTGAAACGATAAATATCCGTATCACTTGACCATAGGATAGAAAATTATATACAGATACCGTGGTCTATATATAAAATATTTTGAACTGATTTCTATGGTTTTGAAAAGAAATATATGGTTTTATATAAATATTGATTTGATATTATATAATGTTATTTTATTCTTGATTTTAAGCTATGTATAAATTTGTTTTAATATAGAATAAGCTTAATAATAAGTTTGATTTTTATTGGATATAATATTATTAAGTATATAAATTATATTTTAATATAGAGGTTATAATGATTTAAATAAATTAAGGTTAGAAGATAAATTGGAAATTTATTTGAAATTGAATTTATTCAAGAATTAAACTCAAATAAGTTGATGAAAAATTTATTAAATTTGAAATTTTAAAGGCATGATTTTTATAACTTGATTTTGGTTTGAGGTGAATTAAATGAATATTTCAAGTATAAATAAATTGAAGGAAATATTTAGTTATTTGTAAATTTGAGTTTTATTTAAATGATAATGGATTTATTATGTAAATTATTTCAAAACTAAATAATAGAAAATTGAATTGTCGAATCGTAATGACCAAACTTAGTTTTGAAATTGTTAAATACTTAAAGTTTAAAATATATTGAATTTGAAATGGTTTATTTTGTGGATCAAATCTGTTTTGAAATCAATATAATTTGGAATGATTTATTTGGAAACTGAATTGAATTGAAACATATGATTTGAAATTTGGTTAAATCTAAAATTTAGAAATTCGAGTTGTCTTGGAATTGATTTGTGAAATTGAAGAAGCTATTTTATTATATAAGGTATTTAATATTTAAATCATTTAAGTGGTGGAAGTCATGTTTCAAAGTTATGAGTTTCAATGTATTATCATTTGAAAGTGTATATTTCAAGTGTCTTGATTTCGAAATGTATAACTTTGAAAGTGTTATGATTTTAGAAAAGGATATATTTGAAATGAAAAAGATATCGTATTGATTTGGTTTTGAAGGGCAATGATATTTGGTTTTAAAGTATAAACTATTTTGAAAATGACCGCGGTGTTGTAATCGTTTGGTTGTTAAAGAGACCGGGATCGGAAGTTGTCATACTCTCTGTCAACTCTGAAAACCACTTTAACAACCGTGTACGCGGTGGAGATTCCAGAATGAAGTAGGATGGCGGTGGCGTTCCTTTGAGGTATATACTTGGACCCGACTCCCGTGAGTTGGCATAAGGTGGCTAAAACAGGAGCGATTGACGGGCTAACGAGGTAGCTCATTTGATTGGACACATCCCTTCGATATTATACTCTGACTTTTGGACTGATTCGGTGGCCACTTTTGATTTTTTTGATTTGGAGGTGTGGCTCGAGGTGGTCGGTAGTCGTGCGCTACGCGTTACCACCGACCGGGAAGCTAATGGTATATCTACCCTAGCATTGCCTAGTTGTGCAGTGTCACCTACTTAGCGAGCCTTGTAGGAGTTTGGTTTTCTCCCGTAGCCCGTGTGGTATCCTCTGGTGGCTCCCCGATCAGGAGGGACTATGATACTGGATGGACTACTGGGACCATTACATGTTAAGGTGGAAAATGTAAAGCCTTAACGCTATTTAAAATTAAATTTATTTTACTATAGACATTATTATAATAGCGAAATATTACTACATAGTAAATAGTTTAACGGATCTTTAGGATATGTGAATCCCGAACATCTCTTAAGTTACTGTACTCACGTTAGACACTGGATACGAGATGCCAAACCCCGTAAACATCTATGACGCCGTTTCACTCATATTTATTTCCGTTTATTTAACTCACATAAGATCTTTTATTTCTGACTTGAGTGTTTTGTTCTTTCAGTTCGCTCGGGTCAGCTTGAGCATTTCAGGATTTGAAAGCCTTTCTTCTGGAGGACGAAGACGAAGATTGTATTACTATTATTTACTATATTGTTCCATTGCATTGTTATTTATTATTTTTGGTATGTGTAACTCTGATATGTGTTGTATAAGTATAATCAAATGTTTTGTAAAACAGCTTCATGAACTATTATTTAATTATTATATTTTGTCATTCCGCTGCAAGATTCTATTTTGCTTTATTTCTTTCTTCCTTTTTCTTATTTACCCCAATAACAATTCGCCTTTTTATATAGTTTGAATCTGACGTGTATGGTTTATCGTCGATTTAAAACGTACTAAAAGGCAGATGTTACAAATAGCCAAATGTTTAAATTAATTTATTGAATTGAGCTTTTTAGAATAACAAGCCCGTTAGTAGACCATCACTCCTAAGTTAACATCATATCTGCATAAACTTCCTGAAAACAAAATCGGTTCGCATTCTTCTTTTGCAAACTCCAAATTGAAATAATAGAAAAGGAAAAAAAATAGAAATAAAAACTAAGATAATCGTTGTAACGTTCTCTCGTACAAAAGCAATGAAGCGCATAGACTAGGATTAAGTGGCTGTCAAAGGTTAGGGCGGCAACATTGAGGAAGTCGAAGTGCTAGCTCGAGCATGGCAGTGATAAACGTGATGACCTAAGGCATGGTGGTCATTGCTAATTCATTAGCAGTGGTTTCAGTGAGTTAACTCTCACAATTTCTGTCTCTAGACCTATGTGTCTTTGCTTAGTTGCTGAATTCATATGTAATTGTATTGGAATAGATTTTTGTTCGTGAGAAACCCTCACACTGTCTGTCTCTATAAATTCAACAATGGGTGTATGCTAAATTCAATTTGATCACATTAACTAGAATTGTTGTTTGTTGATAATCTTAATTATTGTAGAATAAAACCCTTTGTCAAATTAAGCATAAATCAAAATTTTCTTTTATAGTGTAAAGTAAAACGCTAGAACTAGTAGATGGTTGTCTAATTATGAATGTATGCATGCTTGTTGTATTGCCTGCTAGTTGATCAATAAGTAGTATTACTCGTTGAAACTCAAAATCCCCATCGACGAAAGCCGACCTAGAGCCTCATTGGCTTCAGGAATGTTGTGGACTGCTAAACTAGAACCAATTTGGATCTTGGATTTTGTTTTACTTAGTGATTTTATATTCCCGTATGGTTGTTCCTCTTGTTTTTGCTAAAATGTATATTAGTTGATCTACTGTTTTGGATAGCTTATGATGTCTTTGTGAGCTTGAGAGCATTATAAATTCTGTTGAAACTTTAGTTATATAAATGTTAAACATGATATATGAATAAATAGGTAGTAATTTGTCTTACAAACTTACTACCAAAACCTGTTTAAGAGCAGCAATACATATAAATTGTAGTTTGTTTTGATACTTGGAGTTCAACTGATTTTAGTAAGCATGCTTTCATTTTTATAGTCTTAGAGTTAAAAAAAGAGTTTTCATATAAGCATATGTTGGTTTCGAAAATTACATGCTGCTATATAAAGAAAAAAAACAAAAACCTGATGCATGCAAGTGACGATCCGGAAATTTTGAACATTTGAAATCGGAATATTTAATTGATTTTAAATATTTGAAAGTTAGTTTAACTTGAATTTCAAAATTAACTATGGATTTGGAAATTTAATTATTTAATTTAATTATTAAAGCTTGGGTAAAAATTTGAATCTTCAGTTTAAGCTGATTAAAAATACTTTAAAGGCTTAGAAAAATTATATTGTTAATACTGAGGTTAATGGAAGCTTCATAATTTGATTTGGAAATACCTTATTCAGTTTTGAAATCATATAGTTTAAATCGATATTTAAAAATAGTCTTCCGATGCACAGTCTCGGAATTCGACGAAACCAGTCCTATTGGATACGTAATATTGTATTATTATCGGATTTCAATTTTCGTAATGTTTGGTGTTGTCATGTGATCGTACGATAAGCGAACGCGCTGAAAATTATATCGAAATTTAATTTAATAATTGGTTCAAAAAAGCTATCTTTTCCATACGATCGAATTATTACTTGAAACCTTTCCCATTGCGTTCGGAATAGAGGTTTAACATTATAAACGCCTGGCGGCACACCTCGATAGGAGTTCGTGATTTTAGGCTACGTAGATCGGGACGATTTAAATTCAAATTCAAATATAATATATTCTGACCAGTCAAATTTCCTTCAGCCTAAATTCTTTCACCATCAACGTTTTTTTCTTCTTCTCTGTGGTCAGTAGCCCTACTTTACCTGTCTCTTCGTTCGAATCGTAGCCGCCTTCGTTCTTTTTAATCGTGCATCCCTTCCCTTGTTTCAATTATACAAAATCAAAGAGCAGAAACAAGAAATGGCCGACACTTCAAATAAATCCCTCAGTTTAATTCACGAATTCAAATCAAATAAATTTAAAAAAAAAATCGATGAGAGGGAAATCGAAGTCGATTTTGACTTCGTCAAAGGGGAGGAATCGCGAATGCATGGAGTTTGGGGATTGGAACCGTTGCTCGCGCATGGTGATTTGGGTTCGTCGAGGCAGCGACGTCTCGAGGTCGCGTATGCAGGTATGGTGAGGCGATTCCGGTCACGGCAAGAGCGCGCGTGCGGCAGTGCTGATGGTCGAGACTCGAGCGCGGCGCTGGGTGAATTTGTCATTGGCGATGGGTGTTCGCGATGGTGATAAGCTCGTCAGACGAGGGGTCGTGGGGTAGGGTTTCAATGAGTGTGGGGTATCTTTTATTTATTTTATTTTATTTTCAATTTTAAACTTAACTTACAATCATGTGTCTTTGTAGACAGAAAAGAATTAATCTAGGCTATGAGTATGTTTTATTTTAAGTTATTTCATTAAGTTTATTTATATACATACTACAGAAAGGTATAATATAGATATAGGTACATCTATGTGAACACACATATTTTAACACAGAAATTATAGATATACAGAAAGATTTTTGGAAACTTATATTTTTAATGCTTAAGGTTATATAAAAATTTGATTTTAGTTTAGTATGTGTAGTTTCAAAGGTGAAGGAAAATATTAAAGAAAATTTAGTTAAATCGTTAGTTTATCAAAATTATCAAAGGAAAAGGTAATTGCTCGATTTAGTTTAAATATTAATAAATTGTATAATTGTTTATACAAGGTCAAATACAATGATGGAATCAAGTACGGAATGGAAATGGAATTGCATGCGTAGTAAAAAGTAAGATCTTCTCACTCAATTAATATTGTTCTGATTGAAATTTTGAATAGTTAGTTTAAAAATTGATTGACTGTATGCTTGGATGATTGATTTATAATAATTATTCACTGGATAATATTATTTATATAGTAGTATATAGTATATATTGGGTGATTTATTTCCCGCATTATATAGCGAATGAGACTCTATGCGCCGCATAATAGCAGATGATATTTTATAAATCCCGTATACCGCGATATTCTACCTCGTAGTGGAATTGGTATTTAATTGTTGTGCTAACGTCTATGGATGCAGGGAAAATAGGTTGGAGGGATTCAACTGGATTCCTCAAATAATTGAATTTGATTCAATATTGTATGTTGATTATTTGTAATCTGTGGGTGACTATTTGTGATTGAAACTGTTGAAGGCTATAATTTAGCCGAATATATTTTTGATATCGTAGGATACCGGAAACAAATCAAATTGGATTTTTGAAATTTAGTAGAAAATTTATAATAAATTAATTTTAGAAAATTGAATTAATTTAAAAAAAGGAATTTGTTTCAAAAGATAATAAATTCGGTGTTGAATTAAATTTAGAAATCAATTTTGGAAATTGATTTGGTATTTGAAAATAAATTTGGAAATAAATTTAGAATTTAATTCCGTGCTGAAAATGAATATTTGAAAATCGATTTGAAAATCGTATATCAATGGATATTTAGAAGTTTAAATTCACAATGGGAATTTATAAAGGTAAGGGAAATTTATTTTAAAAATAAACATTTGGTTATTTTTAAAAGTGTGAAAGGAATTTACGGATTCGGAACGTAAATTTAAAATAAATCAAGAAAGATTTATTAATTGATTTGAATGAACCATTTTGAAATGAAAAATATATTTTCCCTGGAAAGCCGAGTATGATTTCGAAGTAGCCTATAAATATAAACTGAAAATTTTTAAGGATGGTTTTAAAAAGGATACTTTGGATAAATTATTTTCTTAACTGGTTTCGAATCTTTAAAGTATGGATTTATTTAATTACTTATAAAAGGGATTATTTTAAAGATTAAAATTGATATTTGTTAGGAAACGATTTTTTTTAAATAGTTATACTTATCTACTAATTTTATTTCAAAAATTAGTTGGGACTTAAAATCTTATATGTGATAATTAGTATAATGTTTTCATAACCAATATTTTAAGTAAGTATTTAAGATGGTTTTATTTTAAATGTTCCAAGAATAGTTGGATAAGTGATTTGAATTATTTTAACTTGGCAGATTTCCAGTGGAAATGAAAAATATTGGAATTGTATTCCGCATAAGGAAAAGTGCTTGAAATTTGTTTTCAAAGAATTGAAATGTGGTAAGTAATTTGAGATTTGTTTTCAAATGGTTGAAGTGTGAAATATATCTTGCGAAGATATTTTGAAATAAATAATTGGGAAATTTATTTAAATCCGACAAATTGTTGTGGATGTTGATTGATAGTTAAATAACCGACTATCAATATTGGCCTTTTAATGGCATTTGTATTTCGATGCGACCAGGAGTCAGATTCCAAACAGATATCCGAAAACCACATCGAACCTTTGTGATTGTGATGGATCTTTTGTTTAAAAGATCAAAGTGAAAATTGTTGTAATTTGTTGAAATCTGAATGTAACACTTATTTTTAAAAATAAGCGCTCATTATTCGGATTAGCCGAGAGAGGACCTTGTGTCATAAAACTCATTCCGAATAATGATACGAGGAAATGGGATAGCATTTGAAGATGGTGTTGAAGACTGGGTATTTTCAAAAACGAAAGGATTACCTGTCGAATGTCTCTACACCGGATTGCTCCGGTATAGAGATTTTATCACTTTTGTGATGGGGATTCCGGACGTGATTTGTGAATATCAGGATTTTCAAGGGCTTCTTTGAAGTGCCTTTGGTTCCGTTCGATCCCGGAATGGACTCGTATGGATGTTTGTCTGGCATTACACTTTGAGATATAAAGTTGATTTCTATCAAATACATTTCTGTTGGTGGCGGAGAATTTATTCTCTTAGCTTAACACCATTCTCTGAGATGTACGAGCTCAGAGGTTATGTAGTTGATGGTTATTAGTGATATACTCCCAAATTGGTAATGTGGCATATGAAGTGTTGCTGATCATTTGTTGATCAAAGCATGACTTTCTGAAAGGTGTAGCTTTATGGACGAGACTTCATTGGACCTCACACCTCGAAAATGGTCGAAACAGGAAAGATGCGACAAGGTTATGAGGGTCGCACCCTTTAGGGTATGTCATTTCCTTCTGGAAAAGGGTAGTATTATGGTATGGAGCCCAGATATTTTACCTATGTTGTTGCCGCAATTTATTATACTTTGTGGTTGTTGCTTTGTGGTTGAGGATCCTCGAATAAAGGTCCCAAAAGACCGGGGGATGGCATACTGGAGTAGTAGTTACCTAGTTACAGAGGTAACCCGGCCTTGTATTGGCAGACATCCAGGTAGGTTCTCGGGACGTCCCTCCAGAGGCGTACCCATGTGGCAGTAGGAAGTTCGTTAGCCTGACCATTTATTGGTAATCCAATTTTCAATACGCGCCTTGTATGGTTTTAATTGTATAACCTGCCATTTACTTATGGTGGTCACCACTGTTTAGATGGTAGCTATAGTAAGCATAGTTCGGAATGTCTATACTGGCTAAGATTATTATTATACTTTCGAAATGTTTTCTGCACTATGCACTAATGATAATATTAAAAAGATTTTGCGTATTAAGCATGCTTGACTATCATAAGGAGAAATCTCCTCCAATTATGCGTTTGCATTGTGTGTGTGGCGGGAGGCCTTATGGTAGTTTCATTTTCCAAAAGCATAGCGGATTTCTTTTTATTTTCTTTATGAAAATAACTGTTTTTAAGATCTCACACCAGTCCCATGACTGACCTTGCTTATATTTGTGAAACGTGATGGGGGTTCTCGCTTTTTTTTTGGTGGCGAGCAGGAGACTCTTACCCCTACACGTCCTCTTTAAGGGGTTGGTTAGCCGTAAGGCGTGACATTCGAAAGGTTGGCCGTAAAAGCAAGGGTAGGGTACTAATGTATGCCACGATGGGGCTGAGATGGTTGAAAAGCCTACCAGTCGAGATTGGCCGCTGTCGATGGTTGAAAAGCCGATTATTTATTAATCTATTATATGTTGTTCCGCTACGAATTGTGAGATTCTGTTTATTGTATCTATTCTTCTTCTACCTCTTTCTTCTTTAAACCCAAAGATTCGTACATTTGTTCCACTTTGGGCTGAATTGTTGTGGAATTTTGCCAGCTCAGAGGGTACGGATTTGTAGGCCTTTACAAAGTGGTATCAAAGCATTTGGTTAAGCGACAACCTTGGCTCTGTTGGGTGTTACTCATTATAGATAGAGTCAGTAGTACTCTAGAATGAGTGTGAGTGTAATAATAGATATGAGCGCGTATTTGTTAGTGAATGTAAAAAATTGTTTTATATTGTGATGATTGGTTTGTTGAGTGGTATATCGATTCTGGTCAGTATAGTCCGTACAACTCTATCGATAGGGATCTCTAAACACTCGTACAGAACAATTCGGCACGATATTGTTTTAAAATAGGATGAATGAAATAATGTTACCCAAAACTATTTTCGTAGATAAAGGAAATAATCTTTGTAAATTATTATAGTATATGGTTTCTTGATTGTTAGGAAGTGATAGTATTAAATTATTATCATTGAAATTGAATAAGAAATTGAAATCATAATCAAAAGTTAAGAAATAAATTCACATGCAAATGGAATTTGAGAATATAAATTGTAAATGTAATTTGAAATGGAATTCCAGAGAAATGTTTTGAAAAGAATTGGAAAATTTTGGAGATTTGGGAAGTTTAAATCCCTTTTGATTTTGAAGATGATTTTCAAAGGTTATGGAAAAGTGTTTTGAAGGGATGAAAGCTCTAAACTCTTTTCGGCCGCTGGAAAATAACTTCGGTGATGACTGCACCATCATCGATGTTCATTTTCGAGTTTCGAAGAGAGTAATTGCTACCAAATTATTTTAAATGAAAGTTGTTTGCAAAATGGGTTTGGTTTTAGAAATTTAAAGGGATAATTTGAATTGATTTCAAAAATGGTTTTAATTGTTGAAAAGACTCTGGAATCTTATAAAAAAATAGTTATGGAATAAAATTTTAAAGGTGGAAATTAAATTGTGAATGAATGAATAAATTTGCAATTGCAAATAAATGAAAGTGAATTGAATGTTGAAAGTCATTTCGAATTTGTAAGTAATTAGAACTGGAGTTGGAATTGAAATTGATTTGTGATAAACAAAGTGGAGTATTAAACTAAAATTAATAAGTGAAACTAATTGATGAATGACCAAATGGATAAGGTTTAAAATAAATTGAATCTAATATTTATAGATGAAGGTAAATTGAATTCATATAGATTTAGAAATCCAGTTTAAATAAAAATTATTGTAAACCAAATGGTGAATTGAAATTGAATTGTGTTTGGGGATGAACAAAAGAATAAAACTGGAACTGAAACTGAATGTTGAAAACCAATTTGAATTAGTTTGAAATGAACTAAAGATAATAAAGGTGAAATAAAGAAATGGTTTGAGATAAAATGAATTGGAATTTGTAATGAATTAGTAAATGGAACTAATTTAAAATAGTGCAGTTGTGAATAAAAGATAATTGATAAATTCAATATTCAGAAGATAAATTGAATCCAAATAGAATTGAAATTGTAAATTGAATTCAAATGAAATTGAAAATGCAAGATTGAATGAAAATGAATATATAACTTCAATAGTAAAGTAAAAATGGCATAAGAAGTATATATTGAAATTTTGTAAAGGAATATGCAAAATGATATATGAATGCTGTAATTGATTATTATGGCTAGTAGAACATACAGGTATGTTACAGGTAAAAGAAAAATTGGAATGGGATTTTGAAGATAAAATTGAATTGCTCGACAAAAGGGAATGTATTTAAATTTCAGTATGAAATTTGATGATTTTCTTGTCTAGCCACTTGGCTTTTGTTTTCTTTTTGAAATCCGGAGGCATGTGGTGCCATTTTGTAGTCGTACTAAGCTAGCAGTGCAAAGGAGACGCTGGCGAAATTTTTCGAAAATTTAGGGAGTCGGAAAATTTTTGAAAAAGTTTCGAAAATTTAAATTTAAATTATTGAGAAACAATGTTGTTTGGAACTTATAATTGAAGTTGGAAAGTTAGTTGAATTAATGATGGGTCTTAAATTAAAAGATTGTTTTGGCAAGCTAATAAAATTATTTGGTTTTGGAAAGATAGCGAATGGGTTAAGGATCATTCTTTTTAACTAGTAATTTCGGGACGAAATTCTTTTAAGGGGGGAAGGATGCGACGACCCGAAGATTTTGAACATTTGAAATCAAAATATTTAATTGATTTTAAATATTTGGAAGTTAGTTTAACTTGGTAATTTAATTATTTAATTTAATTATTAAACTTGGGTAAAAATTTGAATCTTCAGTTTTAGGCTGATTAAAAATACTTAAAGGCTTAGAAAAATTATATTGTTAATACTGTAGTTAATGGAAACTTTAGAATTTGATTTGGAAATACTTTATTCAGTTTTGAAATCATATTGTTTAAATCGATATTTAAAAATAGCATTCCGAGGCACAGTCTTGGAATTCGACGAAACCAGTCCCATTGGATCCGTAATATTATATTATTATCAGATTTCAATTTTTGTAATGTTTGGATTTGTCGTGTGATCGTACGATAAGCAAACGCGTTGAAAATTATAATGAAATTTAGTTTAATAACTGGTTCAAAAGCTATCTTTTCCATACGATTGAATTAGGACTCGAAACCTTTCCCACTGCGTTCGGAATAGAGGTTTAACATTATGAACGCCTGGTGGCACGCCTTGATAGGAGTTCGTGATTTTAGGCTACGTAAATTGGGACGATTTAAATTTAAATTCAAATATAATATATTCTGACCAGTCAAATTTCCTTCAGCCAAAATTCTTTCACCATCAACGTTTTTTTTCTTCTTCTCTGTAGCCAGCAGCCCTACAACCCTACTCTACCTGTCTCTTCATTCAAATCGTAGCCGCCTTCGTTCTTTTTAATCATGCGTCCCTTCCCTTGTTTCGATTATACAAAATCAAAGAGCAGAAACAACAAAATGGCCGAAACTTCAAATAAATCCCTTAGTTCAATTCACGAATTCAAATCAAATAAATTTAAAAAAAACGATGAGAGGAAAATCGAAGTCGATTTTGACTTCGTCAAAGGGGAGGAATCACGAGTGCGTGGAGTTTGGGGATTGGAACCGTAGCTCGCGCGTGGTGATTTGGGTTCGTCGAGGCGGCGGCGTCTCGAGGTCACGTATGCAGGCACAGTGAGGTAATTCCGATCACGGCAAAAGCGCGTGCACGGCAGTGCTAATGGTCGAGACTCGAGCACGGCGCTGGGTGGATTTGTCATTGGCGATGGGTGTTCACAATGGTGATAAGCTCGTCAGACAAGGGGCCGTGGGGTAGGGTTTCAGTGACTGTGAGGTATCTTTAATTTAATTTATTTTATTTTCAATTTAAAACTTAATTTACAATCATGTGTCTACAAAGACGGAAAAGAATTAATCCAGGCCGTGAGTATGTTTTATTTTAAGTTATTTCAATAAGTTTATTTATATACATACTACAGAAAGGTATAATATAGATATAGGTACATCTATGTGAACACACATAATTTAACAAGAAATTATAGATATACAGAAAGATTTTTGGAAACTTATATTTTTAATGCTTAAGGTTATATAAAAATTTGATTTTATTTTAGTATGTGTAGTTTCAAAGGTGAAGGAAAATATTAAAGAAAATTTAGTTAAATCGCTAGTTTATCAAAATTATCAAAGGAAAACGTAATTGCTCGATTTAGTTTAAATATTAATAAATTGTATAATTGTTTATACAAGGTCAAATACAATGATGAAATCAAGTCCGAAATGGAAATGGAATTGCATGCATAGTAAAAGGTGAGATCTCCTCACTCAATCAATATTGTTCTGATTGAAATTTTGAATAGTTAGATTTAAAATTGATTGACTGTGTGTTTGGATGATTGATTTATAATAATTATTCATTGGATGATATTATTTATATAGTAGTATATAGTATACATTGGATGATTGATTTCCCGCATTACATAGCGGATGATATTTTATAAATCCCATATACCGCGATATTCCACCTCAAAGTGGAATTGGTATTTAATTGTTGTGCTAACGTCTATGGATGCAGGGAAAACAGGTTGGAGGGATCCAACTGGATTCCTCAAATAAATGAATTTGTTTTAATATTGTATGTTGATTATTTGTAATATGTGGGTGACTATTTGTGATTGAAACCGTTGAAGGCTATAATTTAGTTGAATATATTTTTGATATCGTAGGATAGCAGAAATAAATCAAATTGGATTTTTGAAATTTAGTAGAAAATTTATAGTAAATTAATTTAAAAGAAGGAATTTCTTTCAAAAGATAATAAATTTGGTGTTGAAATAAATTTAGAAATCAATTTTGGAAATTGATTTGGTATTTGAAATTAAATTTGGAAATAAATTTAGAATTTAATTCGGTGCTGAAAATGAATATTTGAAAATCAGTTTGAAAATCGTATATCAATGGATATTTAGAAGTTTAAATTCACAATGGGAATTTATAAAGGAAAGGGAAATTTATTTTAAAAATAAACATTTGGTTATTTTTAAAAGTCTGAAAGGAATTTACGGATTCGGAAGGTAAATTTAAAATAAATCAAGAAAGATTTATTAATTAATTTGAATGAACCATTTTGAAATGAAAAATGTATTTTCCCTGGAAAGCTGAGTATGATTTCGAAGTAGCCTATAAATATAAACTGAAAATTTTTAAGGATGGTTTTAGAAAGGATACTTTGGATAAATTATTTTCTTAACTGGTTTTGAATCTTTAAAGTATGTATTTATCTAATTACTTATAGAATGGATAATTTTAAAAATTAAAATTGATATTTGTTAGGAAACGATTTTTTTAAAATAGTTATACTTATCTACTAATTTTATTTTAAAAATTAGTTGGGACTTAAAATCTTATATGTGACAATTAGTATAATGTTTTCATAACCAATATTTTAAGTAAGTATTTAAGATGGTTTTATTTTAAATGTTCCAAGAATATTTGGATAAGTGATTCGAATTATTTTAACTCGGCAGATTTTCAGTGGAAAATGAACAAACATTTGGAAATGTATTCCGCATAAGGAAAAGTGATTTGAAATTTGTTTTCAAAGTATTGAAATGTGGTAAGTAATTTGAGATTTTTTTTCAAATGGTTGAAGTGTGAAATATACCTTGTGAAGATATTTTGAAATAAATAATTGGGAATTTATTTAAATCCGGCAAATTGTTGTGGATGTTGATTGATAGTTAAATAACCGACTATAAATATTGGCCTTTTAATGGCATTTGAATTTCGATGCGACCGAGAGTCGGATTCCAAATGGATATCCGAAAACCACATCGAACCTTTTTGATTGTGCTGGATCTTTTCTTTAAAAGATCAAAGTGAAAATTGTTGTAATTTGTTGAAATCTGAATGTAACACTTATTTTTAAAAACAAGCGCTTATTATTCGGATTAGCCGGGAGAGGACCTTGTGTCATAAAACCTATTCCGAATAATGATACGACGAAATGGGATTGCATTTGAAGATGGTGTTGAAGATCGGGTATTTTCGAAAATGAAAGGATTACCTGTCGAATGTCTTTGCACCGGGTTGCTCTGGTATAGAGATTTTATCACCTTTGTGATGGGGATTCCGGACGTGATTTGTGAATATCCGGATTTGCAAGGGCTTCTTTGAAGTGCCTTCGGTTCCATTCGATCCCGGAACGGACTCGTATGGATGTGTGTTTGACATTACACTTTGAGATATAAAGTTGATTTCTATCAAATACATTTCTGTTGATGGCGGAGAATTTATTCTCTTAGCTTAACACCCTTCTCTGAGACGTACGAGCTCAGAGGTTATGTAGTTGATGGTTATTAGTGATATACTCCCAAATTGGTAATGTGGCATACGAAGTGCTGCTGATCATTTGTTGATCAAAGCATGACTTTGTGAAAAGTGTAGCTTTGTGGACGAGACCTAGTCGGACCTCACACCCCGGAAATGGTCGAAACAAGAAAGATGCAACAAGGTTATGCGGGTCGCGCCCTTTAGGGTATGTCATTTCCTTCTGGAAAAGTGTAGTATCATGGTATGGAGCCTGGATATTTTACCTATGTTGTTGCCGCAAATTTATTATACTTTGTGGTTGAGGATCCTCGGATAAAGGTCCCAAAGGACCGGGGGATGGCATACTGGAGTAGTAGTTACCTAGTTACAAAGGTAACCCGGCCTTGTGTTGGCAGAGATCCGAGTAGGTTCTCGGGACGTCCCTCCAGAGGCGTACCCGTGTGGCAGTAGGAAGTTCCTTAGCCTGACCATTTGTTGGAAATCTAATCTCAATACGCGGCTTGTACGGTTTTAATTACATAACCTGCCATTTACTTATGGTGGTCACCACTGTTTAGATGGTTGCTATAGTAAGCATAGTTCGGAATGTCTATGCTGGCTAAGATTAATATTATACTTTCGAAATGTTTTCTGCACTATGCACTAATGATAATATTAAAAAGATTTTGCGTGTTAAGCATGTTTGACTATCATAAGGAGAAATCTCCTCCAATTCTGCGTTTGCATTGTGTGTATGGCGGGAGGCCTTATGGTAGTTTCATTTTCCAAAAGCATAGCGGATTTCTTTTTATTTTCTTTATGAAAATAACTGTTTTTAAGATCTCACACCAGTCCCACGAATGACCTGGAGTTTATTGTTCCCTTTCTAAACTCTGGGTGCCCATAATTTTCTTCACGGACAGCCTAGAGTCAGGTTATCAGTTATTCGGGAGCGAAGTCAAGAAGTTGTTGTGGAGATCAGGAGTTGGAGCTGGATGGCGAGGCGTATCATTTATATATGTAATATTTCTTTCCGCTATTTGTTGTTGTAAACTCTGATGATGTAATGTGATGTAACAACTAACATAGTTCTTTGTTTTAAAAGATTATTTATTTATCTATTATATGTTGTTCCGCTGTGAATTGTGAGATTCTGTTTATTGTTTATGTTCTTCTTCTACCTCTTCCTTCTTTAAACCTGAAGACTCGTACATTTGTTCCACTTTGGACTGAATTGTTGTGGAATTTTTCTAGCTCAGAGGGGTATGGATTTGCGGGCCTTTACAATGCATGTACTTGTAATGCTTTGTTTACATATTCTCTATGCCTATGTTTATATTAAAGACATGTCACTTTCTTTTCATGGCATAGGCTTATATATGTAGATTTGTAGTTTGTCACTTTATTTCATTGTAAAGATTAGTTCTTTTTGTCACTTTATTACGTTGTATATAATAGCTTTTTCTTTTATGGAATATGCTTATATATATACTAGTAGTCTGTCACTTTAGTTCGTTGTATAGAATAGTTTTGTAGGGGAAGACCTGATACATTTTTTTATGCTTTGAAAAGGTTACCATATTTTATATATATATATATATGTATGTATGTATATATAGTTTTCAATCCCTTAGAGTAATGTGTGCATGCATGTAATTATAAAGTCTGGTTTTAAAACAAAAAGGTTTCACATTCTAGAGTAAATATAACACCATATATATTGATTTCTTGACTTTGCTCATGTTTCGTGTAATGGTCTGACACTTTTTGTTTTTCAAAAGAAAAGGGTTATGTAATTAGAAGTAAGTGACAGCCTATGTAATTTGAACAGCCTTGTCAATTAAGCTATATGTAAATTTTGCATATATAAATGTATATAAGAAGTATATTTAGTAAACTCAGTTTTTGTTCAAAAAGCATACACAGTTTTGAAATTTTTATGTCTTAGTATAGGCATATGTTTCAAAATTTACCAATTCGTTACATAAGTGGTGATGCTGTCCATGTGTATTGCATAGCTATAGCCTGCTTTTATATGCATTACTAACCTGTGCCATCTTGCTTTTAAGAACTATAACTTTGTTTTGTGCATTTATATAGCTTAATTTTTTTTGTATAGGCAAGTTTTATTTTATAAAAGTACAGCTTGCTTTGTTTTTCCAACAACGCCAAACCAGTGGCATATAAATCTTTCGAAACGCGTATGTGTACTCCTTTTATAGTGTTAGTCTATAATGTATACAAGTTTATTTTCTTATTATACTCTTCTACATTTAACAGTTTATGGAAATAAAAGGATACTTATAAAATTGTTTTATTAGTCTAATGATTTTTAACAATTCAAATTAATAAAACATTTTAATTTGTGATAAATAAAAAAATGTTTTGAGAACTTTAATTCTATAACTTGGGTAATGATAATAATGGACTTAGTGTCATCGATTGGTTTAAATACTTTCGAATAAGACTTCGTAGAATATGATATAACTCAATAAATAGAATGTTTGAGTGGAACTTACTAGCCCATTAGCAAATACTCGAATTTCACTGGGCAATATGGGATGTCTTGGTTAAATTCGTTTGATTGCTGTTAGGAAGTATTTTACACTTTAGAGTTTTATTCTCTTCTAGTGTGTGACAAGTGGTTGCTAGATCCTTAAGAGAATATGGTATAGGTTTTCCAGTGGCATCCATAATAAGTGATATTTACTAGCTTTTAGTAAATACTTGAATTTCACCATACGGTATGGGACGTATTCGTTAAATTCAAGTGATTATTGAAGGTGATAGTATTTGGCACTTTAAAGCTTACTCTCTTTTGGTGTGCGGCAAGTGGCTGCTAGATCCTTAAGAAGTTTATTACTGGATTTCTTTTCAAACATAATAATTTAATATTTTAAACAAATGTGGAATTATCGAGTCATGGTTTCTACGATTACCTTGATCGGTATGGACTATCCTTGAGGTCCTTCTGTGATTCTACGTTCTCGGACTGAATACGATCCTTGGTATCTGATCGGTTCAAGTGATACCAATTTGTTTGTTAGTTTGCCACGGGTTTTGAGTACAATCATTGCGATTGTTTTGAAAGATCATTACGATCGGTTTGAATAAAGATATCTTGGGTTCTGGAATTTGGACTTTGTGACTGTTCTGTGTTCGTGAAAGAAGTATATATACTTGTGTCTTGTGTTTCTGAAATAAATAAATATATTCTTGTGACGTGAGTTTATAAAATAAATATATGATCTTGTGTCTTATGATGGATGTTAAGTTAGTTCTATTATTTTGTGTTTAGTGACTAGTTCGTGTTTGTGACGTAAACTAATAACCCTATATGAGTTAATCCCTGATATTTGCATGCTTGGTGATATTGTGTTTTGTTCTGTGAATTCAATCCTTAACATATGTATTTAATTATATGTTGTTTGTTCTTGAACCATATCTTGTTCTCACCCTATTGGTTATTTAGAGATAGTCTGACCCGGGTGTTATTTTGCTTAGTCAAGCCGAGACTTTTCAGGTTACAGGACAAGTTGACCTTTGAATGGTTGGGCTAGTAGAAGTTGGATCTTTGATATTTAGTTATATCACTTAGGAATTTTTGTTGGAAATTGAGATGTATAATTAAGATTAAAAAACCATAACTTGCATATTAATTGAATTTAGTATTTCATCTTGTAAATTAAATAATTTGTGTATGTATAAGTTGATATTTATTTCAATGTGATTTGTGGCTGTTATTTATATGATATATTATTATAATTCTAAGAAATCGGTGTGTTTATTACTTTATATTAATATTGTACACGTCAAATTCGGTTCACATATTAAATGAAAAGATATGAATGATGTGTCAGTATTAGTAAAAAAAATATATTCACATTCGATCACCCTGAAAAAGTCGTATTCTCCGAATTAGCAAACGACATTACTTATAATGTTCTTTGCTAATCTGGGCATCGCGGCGGGGCCATTACAGTATCGGATCCTTCTTTCAGATCTTCAATGTCAACTAGATTGTCGGCGTCTTCCTCCTATTGCCCGTATGCTGCATCGTTTTCCCCGGTCGAGGAATGTACATCCATGTACTGCTGCTGCCACTGGAGAAATGCATCCTCTAGAAAAATGATCGCCTCATCGCCGCTTAACCATGCCTCCTTATAAGGTTCCTCCTTGTATCCTGGGCCTCCACCGTGGTCGGGGTCTATACTGGAAACCAGTGTCTCGGGGTCGTCTGCCCACCCCTCAACCCAATCATAACCTACCACTGGGTCGGGTGGAAATTCCAGCCATTCCTTAAAATGAAATCCTGAATAGTCCTCTACGTCGTAACTAACTGGCTTGGTGATCCACATATCACTCCCTTCCTTAGAATAAAGCATATCGGCAAGGGTATATCATAGTCTTCGTCGTTGACCGAGTCTACTGCTTTTATTTTGGTCCAAGCATCTTAAATTATCTTTGAACATCTTATAGTCAAATTATGATTCTAGTCACAAGATGTCCAGGTTTCGATTTTATATTAATAAGAAACCATTGTACATCAATAAATCCTTAATAATAAAAAGTTAAACGTAATGAAATAAATTGATTACCTATAACCCCGGTCGGAGATACGGTATCTTATTTTATCCATGATTAACAACCTAATCTCGGTTTAATGTGTGATCCTAACTAACTTAGTGTCATTTATCTAATACTTATAATCGAACTGTGAAGCTCTTATCACAAGCTGCCCGGACTCAGATTGAATGTCTAACTTCACTCCGCTCTTTTAAATTCAAACCATCACTAATCATATTAATCAATAAATGATATTACTATCCCTTCTTTTGAAAGACATAATATAATTCTATGGTAAATTTATTTCATTTACCGTGAAAAATCATTTTATATGTCAAAATAACAAATACGCACTCATATATGTATATATACACACTGATTCGTTATAGGGTATTGCTATCCCTGTCCCTAATGAGTAACTCATCCTAGGATATTACTAATTCTATCTCTGATGAGATATTCACCCAATCAAGCATCGGTTGTCGCTTAACCAATGCTCTAATACCAGCTCCAACAGTCCGATTTTCCGCACCTCGAAAACCCTCACTAATACTCCTCAATCACAAATTCCCAAGACACAAAAAACTGGCTCATTAAGGATGAAATAAAAGAAACAAGAACAGAACAGAATAACACAACGAAATAGAACAGAATCTCACAGCGCATGGAGAAAATATAATATTGAACAATATCTTTACAGCGGAAAACATTTAAAAACATATCAATCAGAGTCTAACCTATGATCAGCCTGGACATTTATAAACTCCGTCCTTTCAATTGCCGAAATGGACAAACAACAACAAACATAACATGCATAAGTAATAAGTCTACACCCATGCTTGGATGCAGACCTCTAGCACTCCTCTGGAAAGCTCGAACCTCCTACCATGTTGCATTATGCCAAAGCAAATGTGATCCTGTATGATCTCTAGCAAAGAAACTCCCCAAGTCCAACCTTCTCGCTTCTCGACTTGCGTAGCTAATCCTGAAATTACTCGGTATTGACCCGAGTGTTGAAAACACCCGGATTAGACTTGGAAAAACTAAGTAAGAACATAATCCAAAATGTGACAGTGTCACAATTAGACGCCAAACCAGAAATTTATATTTTGAAAACAAAGGGTATCTCATAAGACCACGTAGGATAAAAACACTAAACATGTTTTTCGCTTTGATAACCATAAAATGATTACGCCAAAAATAAGGGATATTATTTTAAATGATATTATTTTGAAAGTGCTTTTCAAGTAAACTTATGAGACTTAGCTGAAACTATTACATTCATTAAATTCCAGCATTTGGTCTACAATTAAAATCGTACAAGGCACTTAATGGATCCAACCGATAGACCGAATGCGCCATTTTCTCCGGTTGTTTCCGACCTTCCGAGCGCGCTCATACCACATACTTTAAATCTCAATATATAGAGGAAATTAGTTTCTACCTAGAAGGGAAAATGCAGGCATGCTCATGGGTGCTAAACCATGAGTCATCTTGTTGCACGCCATGTTTCAAACACTCCCATTTGATGAGGCTCGAGGTAACACATTACCTTTTCATTCCAGCTCATTCACTTTGAATGCCACACTGCCAGATCTGCTAATTACTAATTGACCCCCATAAAAATATAACCTCCAAGCTCGTACGTCTTAGAGAAGAGTGTTAAGCTAAGAGAAGTTGCCTTCTCTGCCACCAAACAGATGTATGTTTGTAAAAGTCAACGTTCGTAATCATTGGAAATGCTTTGTCAGACATTCTCCCATGCAAGTCACCAAGGTAAAGGATGAACTTAAGGCACCACCCTACAACATCCCTAATCACAGTAACCGCAGCCCTTGCATCATCGTAGATCCCGCCACAAGGAATCACTGCTATTCATTTACCTTGGGATCAACTCTGAGGTTATTAACAAGCAACCCGCTTGCCATAGAAGATCTCCGGTCTTCAACGTCATAGAGTTTTTTCGTCTCGGTTTCTTAAATCATTTATCCATTTCTGAAATGTCATACATTGATTTGAAGTGGTCTTTGGATCGGGACATTACCCTGAATCTGGCCCTGGTTCCCTCGATATAATTATCGAAATAAAATACATATATGTGTATATAGAATCGTTAAGCGGCAAGCCTCATTTAATTTAATTGCTTAACCCCTTTTTCCTAACTAGAATCAGTTTCGAATTGTAAAATATTAAGAGAATAATTTCCCAAGTGCAGGCGCAAACAAACATCAGATCGGCACCAAGAAAACTATCCAACTTTGTAATATCCCGGAAATTTTGACAATAACAATTTAATAATTTATGTCAAAATTTAATTGATTTGACAATAATGTTAATAATGAATTTGAATTAGATTTAATAATCTTCTTTAAAATAAATATTTAAACTGATAATTTATCTTTAAAGGCTAATAAATTGTTTTCTATTTGTAATGTATACATATTTGTATATATTGTAAATAGGTAAACTTTGTTTTTAATTTAATAAATAAAGTCATGTTTTCTAATTCTAATATTTTTGGTAATTTTGAAATTTGTATTAAATTAATATTAAGCTATTAAATAACCATATGATTTTAAGATACTTAGGATAAAAATTAATTCGTTTAAAAATAATTCTAGCCTAGATTTAAATTTAAACAAAAAGAGTTGTTTTGTCCTTTTTAACTATAGCTTGATAAAATAGGTAATTTATTAAATAAGAGACAAATTCTTTTATGAATTATTTTAATCTAATAATGAGTTATATTTAAACAATATTAATGATGAATGTCTTTACAAATGGATTTTTAATACAAATAGAAATTGTTATTTTAAATTTACTTATATTTATATATGTATATATATATATGTATTTTGGAAAGCTATGATTTGTAAATTAAAAATAAAATCTTTCAACAATGTTTAAAATAAAATAAACTTTATAACTATTAAACTTAAGTACAAATCAAATGTATGGTGTCAAAATAAGTATAAAAATGGATAATAAGCAAATTAAGTGTTTGATAAGTTTAATAATAAAAGAGTGTTAAAAATAAATAGAAGAAACTTTGATATTAACTTAAGTTAAAATTTATAACAAATAACTAAAAACAACTCTATATCATGTACATGAAGTATAAAAAGTATATGAATATAAAACCAAAACAAATGACTTAAACAACTCCATAAAAAAATATGTATGTAGCCTGTAAATAGATATGCAGGCAAGTAAAAGATAATTCTATCAACATAAAAGTAAAATAAAATATCTATGTACATGCAAGACAAATAAGATAAGTTTGAAACAAGACAAAAGGTATATATGCTCATATAATATAAAAAACAAATCAGGCAAGGATAAAGTATAAAAGCATAAGTATGCAAGTAAATTATATATGAATGTAATCTGTAAGTAATATGTGTAAGGCAAGAAACTAGTGGAAGTTAATATCTATATACAAGACAAAATAAGGTGTAACCAGACAAAATAATAATAAAAATGTTAAGTACATGAGGTAAAACACAAACCAGGCAAGAAAAGGAAGCATCAGCATACAAAGGAAGATAAGCATAAAATCACAAAGTACCTTTGCATTTAATTCTAGCACACTATTTAGTCAATTCAAAAATCTTATAAAAGCAATTCAGCCTCCTTATGCAGGAAAAAAAATCTCTGACCAATCTTGAAAAAAAAAATTGAAAATAATTGGTGCCTGCTAATAGCTACCCAGATGTCACCTTCCCCTGTAATCTTTCCCTTATAAATATACATATCTTCCAGTTCATTTCATTTATAAAACATAAACAAACCAGAAACATAAGTAAATTTTCATTTTTACAAACTTAAACTACTTCAACAATCAAAAGCAAAGATGTTAGCAGGAAATCAAAGCAAAAAGCATATTTTTCCAGTCTTAAAGAGTTCAAAACAATGCTCTGTGCAGTCTCAAAGCAAGGTGAGTAACATCACAAATTAAATGTTTAAGTTATCAATTTCTGTTGCATACTCATCTCTGAGAATGTGTTTGTGATATATATGTATAAGTAGGTCCCTGTATATATATGTGTGTGCAGTACTGTGATTATGTTTGTGCTCTGCAATGTTTCCCAGGCTCAAATTTTTAATTTAAATTCCCTTCCACATGATCTTGTTCATGATAAGATCTGGTTATCAAACAAATATTGTTTGACTCAAATTAGACTAATGTTCAAAATCTAAGTTAGTTAAAAATTGGGTTGTTTGTCTCTGGAAATATTAAAAACAACTGAGTATACTAAATATAATTAAAACTCAAAATATTTAAATTAGAAATCCAGTATTACTAATCGAAAACCTCAAACAAAATATGATTTTTAACATAAGAATCAGGATTTATAGTTTGGAATTGAAGGTGGGGTTTGGGTTTATACTGGAAATGTATTTCTGAGTCTTCCTAGAGATCAAGTGGATTGGTGAGCACGTGGACTTTCCTGGAGATGGAGGAACGATCATCGATGTGGGGAAAATTGTGGTTGGTGATAAAATTCAATAGGGAGGTTGCGGTTGTAAGATTTGTTTTAGAACCCTAGTTTTGTCTGTGTTTGATTAATTAATCACCGTGGCCCGTGTAATGGATCGAGTGATGCGGGGTTTCTGGTGAGGGAAGCTTGAACGAAGATGAAGGCATGGCCGAAGTGGCCGAATGTCAGGTGGTCATAATTTTCCAAGCGAGGCGATGTCAGTTTTTCAATGATGGTGCTCTGATGTTTTTCCTAGGTTTGGGTCGAAGTCTCAATTTTGATTGCAGGAATTGATGGTCGATTTGGTGAGCGTGGGGTGTTTCTGAGTCATTCCTCGACGTGTTTTGATCATCGTCGACGATCACGAGTGGCCGGAGCCACCGTGCATATGCACAGCGTGGTGTTTGTCTGGTGATGGTGGATTTTTGTTTGTTTCGAGTTGATAAGGTTTGACTCGAAGTAGATAGGTAATTTTCTCGGGTAGGTGAGATCTTGGACTCGAAGCAGCTGATGGGGCCTCGGGTAATTTGCATGTAATAGGTTTTACAGAAACCTGTTGATTTGTTTTTTTATAAAAAAAAATCCAAAAGTTAAGTTCAAGTGAAAAGAAAGATTAAAGATAAGATTTAAATCCAAGATTAATCTGGTTCAAATTAGTTTTGAATCTTAATTTAAAAATAAATAAAGTTTTTATTTATATTGTTTTAACTACTTTAAAAAGGCTTAAGTAGTTTGGATTTTTTAAAAGTGAAGATTTAAAATAAAAGGGTTTAAATCTGGATTCAATTTAAATTTGAATCTTAGACATGAAATAAAAGGAGATTTTAAATTGTTTTAAACAAATTTGAATGATAAAGTAAATTTTTAAATTTGATTTGAATTCAAAATGGAAGTGTGTTTTAAATTCTTTTAATCTTCTCCTTTAAGACAAATATTCGTTTACTTGAGAAATTAAAAGGGAGTTTGGAATTGTTTTAATCTTGTTAAGATTAATTTGATTTCATTTCAATCTTAAATTTAAAATGAAATTTAAAAGTAAATTTAAATTAAATTTTTTTAAATACCTTATTAATGATAAATTGATCATTAAATAGGAAAAGGTTTTAAAGACATAAGGATTTGTAATTATTAAGTTAACTAAATGAATAATTAATGACTTGACTTAATTAACTTAGAAATTAAGAGTTTAAATTTATTTAAATAAGATATAAGTTAATTAATTTAAGGTAAATCAATTGGTAATTAAGAAACATTGATTAAATAAGGTTTAATTTTTAATTAAAGATTAGTTAAGGATTAATTAATGAGTTATTAAGATTAATTAAAATGTAATTGATAATAAATCTTAGTTAATTACTTTAGGAAAAGTAATTAAAGAATTATAAATAGTTAATGGAGGTCATTAACTAAGATTATGAAATAATCAATTAATGGGGTTAATTTTAATAATTAATTAAATTATTTATTTAAGATAAGCAATTGTAAATTGTTAAGTATAATTACTAAATGGAAGTAATTAAGGAATTAATTACTCATTGTAATTAATTCAGTTTAATATGAATTGTTTAAGTTAGTTAATTAAGTTTAATTAATTTAAATAATTATTTTATGATGTGATAAATATAATTTCTTAGGGAAGTAATTAATGATAATTACTTGATGTAATTAACTGAAGATGATAAAATGGTAAAAGTAATTGGAGTGGAATTACTTCGTATAATTAATCAAGGGATTAATTTAAAGCAAATTAATTAAGGAGTAATTAATTTATTTAATGGAGTAATTAAAGGAAGTTAATTACTGAATGGTATTAATCAGGGGTGATTAGTAAATGTGATTTAATTGAGATTAATTACTTAAGGTAATTGATTTAAAAGGGTAATTAATTAAGATGGATTAGAAATCATTTAAAAATATAATTAAATGATGAATTTAAGGATTGATCAATTAAGATCAATTAACCAATAATAAGTTATTGAAGAGAAATTAATTAGTGTAATTAAAGATTTAAGTAATTAATTATAGTTAATCAATTTAATAAGTAATTAGAGGTTAACTTCTGTATTTAGTTAAGGTTAATTAATTTGTGAAAATAAATTAAAGGATAATTACTTGGACGTAAGAGTGATTAATTAAATTGAATAATTGGATGATGATAAATTAATTGATGGACAATTAATTAATAAATATATAAGAAAGATTTAAAATGGTGGAGTAATTAATTTAATTTACTTTAAATTAATTAGAGATGCAATAATTAATTTAATTAATTTTAAATTAATTATAGCTGATGCGATTGCTTATATATGGATTGATGATATTGTTTACCTTGAATGGTTTGAAATCTCAATATGAGATTAACGAATGCCATGTGAAATGTATGTTTTGATTTAAGAATGTGATAATATGGATTATCTATTGGATGATAATATGGATTATCTGTTGTGATGATAATATGGATTATCTGTTTATGATAATGTTGATTATCTATTATGATATTGTGAGTTATCTATCTGTGTGTATATGGATAATTGAAATAAATTGTTTTAAACTTTAAAACAACTTGGCCTTAAAAGATGGCGTTTGGATTTTGATGAGACCGGGATCGGGTTTCCATATTTGGACCTCCGAAAACCACATCGATCCAAATTAAACGTTAGGTCGTGAATTCTCAAGTGAAGATTCAGAGTGCAAGGGTTATCGTCGTTAACTCTGAGGGTGATTCCAAAATGAGTGTAACGAGATAATGCCTTCGGTTTCGTTTGAACCCGGAACGAACTTGTATGGATTGCATGCTTTCAGAACATCGTCAGGTGGGCGATGAGCATTCTAAGAGATGTGTTCTCTAAAGGTAATCGCAGCCTCAAGCCTCAGCAACCGGGAATGGCTAAAACAGGGGAGGTGCAGCAAGGTTAGGTGGGTCATGCCCAAGCAGGACGAGATTTTCCCCTGTCTAGATGTCCCTTTTATTTCGGCTGTGTGGGCAGTTTTGAGCTCCAACTGCCGGGGTTATCTTGTTCGGGACTGTTCAGTAAGGAATGGTTCCGGCCTTGTGTTGCAGGGGAGTTAGGGTGGCTCCTCGGTACGTTGATCTAGGCCACGTACTGTGACGGGCGGTACCCCAGCAGTCCTGCCATTATATGGAATCCAATCTCCAATAAGCACCATACATTTTGATTGTGACCAACTATGTTGGAATGTGAGATTTAAGCATTTCAGCTATTTCTGTATTTTACTTGAAAACCCTAGACACTATTATAATATCACAGAATTTCCTACTAAATGATTTGGTTAGCGTAAGGTAAAAACTTATCATTTTTATTTATGGGAAGTCTTGCGTGATACCTTTTGTTTTCAAATATTTTCAAAGTTAAGCAACTTTAACCTGTTACTCATACCAGACCCATGTCTTACCCGGAGTTTATTTCTGTTTTTCATAAACTCCCGGGTACTCAAATTTTTACGAGTAGCCAAGGGATTCGGGTTAGCTTTGACGAATTCTGGAGGAGCAATGGAGCTGGAGGCTTCGGCGTTGTAGATATATATAGTAGTATTCCGCTGTGTTGGTATCTCTGTGTTGTATTGTATATTGAATTGTATAATTAGATAGGTGTTTATAACTGTCTTGTATGTGATGTATTATCTGTGTAACTCTGATGGATATTGTATATTATGTAATACTTATTTGATTAATATAATTTATTTGTTCCGCTGTTGAGATTCTGATGTTGTTTCTTATTTCTTCTCTATCTCTTCTCTTTTCTATCCCTTTCTTTCTTCATGATGATACAGATTTCTGGGGTCAGAAAGCCGGGTCGTCACAGCTGGTATCAGAGCGCTAGGTTGAGTGAATACCTAGGCTCTTAAGTGATTTCTTTCTTGAGAGAGCGTATTTGTAATTTTGAAATATATCTTTATTTATTTCTACCTATTTGTTGGGTTACCTGTTCGAGTTCTCCAATATAGGTTATAATGGTAGATAGGGTAGTGGTATGTGTAATACGACCACCAATGGTTGGAGTTTGAATATTTGAGTTTGGTAGTGTATCTGACGAGACTGTAGACCCAATACCATCTCGAGTGAGCTTTGCAGTGAAGGAGGATTTCATTGAACTCTGAAGGAAACCTGTTAAGGTTCGGAGTTCATTTTTGAAGTGTAAGTTTGGATGAGCCAGAGTTTGGACCTATCGGTTTGGCATGAGAAAGTCCGGATATCTTACTTCAGGATGTAGTAGCTGTGTGATGAGACACAGTGACTATGGAAGTCTCCGAAGATGTTTCTTTGGAATCGGTTAAGGAGGTGTATCTGCTTCGATGTTGGGGCTAAGTTCAGTAGATGTTTCTGTTGGTTCGAGGTCCGAGTTTCTCGAAGAGCTTTGGATAGGAAGTCTTGGCATCTGAGTTAGCAGTGCAGCTCGGAATGTTCTATGTGCCATCAAGGAGATCTTCTGGCTTGGCAGTTTTTCTTGAAGAAATTTCAGGAGCAACAGAGTGATTCCATTTCTTCGATGGATTGGCTAATTAAGCGTAGGCTGTTCTGTTTGGTAAAGAGAGAACATTTTTTCTTTAGTAGCTAGATAGATCGCAAAAGTGACTTGTGATAGCTGAGTGTTCTCTTGGGATACCTGAATTTTCTGGATGTCTTCAGGAAGTCAGGGTTTTGTCCGTGTCTGGAGATTGAGTTTGGTATCGACTGGATTTCAGGAGTGGTACCGATGGTTCAGCTTAGTAGTAGGATGATTTTTGGAGAATGAGTTTGGTGAAGCAGCTCGGGTTTTGGATGAACTTCTGAGTTTCTTTTAAGGATCTGTTGAACCATAGTTCTAAGATGTGTTGTCTAGTTTGTCCTCGGGATCGTCATCAGCAATTCCATCCGCTCTGGTAGAGTTGCGCAGTGGAAGCATGGTGGCAGTTGTTTTAGTTTGGAAACAACTGGAAATTTCAGCGTTTGAATTGGAGAGTTTCTACTGGAAATTTTTCAGGATCTTAAGACCAGATTGGAATGCATCTGTATTATCTTTCCATATGAGAGAAGTAAGATCAGTCTGCTGATTTTGGAATTGAGTTGTGTTCTGAATTTTTGAAGTTGATCTTGGGAAGATCATTTTGTTGGATTGTTTTTTGTTTAATTTGTTTCTGGGGGTATCAGCATGGGTTGGGCTGATCAGTAAGGGTGTAGGCAGCTCGGGATCGTCAGAAGAGTATTGTGAATAAAAGACAGAGATTCGTAGATAGAGACTTCGTTGTTGTTGGGGTTTTCTCCTATCAATGGGAGCTATAAGATTGGATAAGATTGGGAAGCTAGCTCCAAGATATTTGAATCTTTTTCTGTTATTCTCTTCTTAGGATCAGTGTTTGGTCTTCAGGAGTGGACTGCCAGTTTGGATAACTGGAATTCGGAGTGTTTCACGTATCTCTAAGAGAGTACGTGTATGAGCTATTTCTAATTGTAGAACCAGCAGTTCAGGGAATTTCGGTTGTTGAGTCGGGCTTGAGTTTGGTCTGATATCTTGAGTTGTTTTGTAAATCTAGGAGAGTGGAGGATCTGTAGCTTAGTAGTATTGATTGTTTGGATTCTATGGAGCGAGCATCCCGCTATGTATACTTGGGAAACTCGAGAAAATTCTATCCAGAATTTTATCTGGATAATTAGATTTGTTGATTAGTTGAATTGATTTCTATGGTTGTTAGCATATGATTGATATATGCTAGTGTTTTTAAAATTAATTTTTAGATTATTAAATTACCTTTGTTAATTTCGGGGACGAAATTCTTTTAAGGGGGAAGGAATGTGATATCCTAGAAATTTTGACAATAACAATTTAATAATTTATGTCAAAATTTAATTGATTTGACAATAATGTTAATCATGAATTTGAATTAGATTTAATAATCTTCTTTAAAATAAATATTTAAACTGATAATTTATAGTTAAAGGCTAATAAATTGTTTTCTATTTGTAATGTATACATATTTGTATATATTGTAAATAGATAAACTTTGTTTTTAATTTAATAAATAAAGTCATGTCTTCTAATTCTAATATTTTTGGTAATTTTTGTAGGATCGATTTCACCCTAGAGGGGGGTGAATAGGGTGATGGTATAAATTATTAAAATTAATCGCGGAAGCTTATAAATTAATTTCAACACAGATCACAGAACAATAGCAGCACAGATAATAGCAGAATAATAAATGCAGAAATAGAACGACACAGAATTTACCTAGCTTCGGCAAAACCCTGCCTACGTGCTGCCCCCAAGGTTTCTACTAGAAATTAGATAGTCCCTCGCTTACACACTTAAACTCGCGATACCCGCTATCGACTAAATCTAACTCTACGCTCAAAACCCTGCCACAACTCAGCCACTGAGTTGCGAATTCTCAAGCTACGCCACGTAGCTTGTCCCCTAGTCACACGACTAGAAAAATAAACAGTTTAAAAAAGAAAATACAATTAAAAACAATTTAAAACAAAATAACCCTATTTAAAAATTTAAAACCCTTAAAATAAAGGCCGGCCCCCTTTTATATTTTAACCCGTTCCTTTTAGTTTCTTCGTTCCTTTGTTTGTATAATGGTGGCCGTTCCTCTTGCAAATTTAGGGCTTCGTTCCTTTTTGAGATGGCGGCTTGTTCTTCTCTGCAACTAAATTAGGGCTTTGGCTCTTTTTCTCCTTGCTTCCAAAATTAGGGTTGTGAAATAAGCAGCCGATAGTTGCTCGATCGTATGATTGATTTGGCTCCTCTCTATATCGATCGATTATTTCTCTGAGTTGCCCACTGCTGCTTGATCGAGTTCGACGTTTGCGATTTCGGTATGTAATTTATCCTTTTGCTTTACTGGGTTGATGCTTGAACTCGATGCCTAAATTTGCCGATGATGAATGGTTTATATATAGGTCGAATTCCTATATTTGCGTTCGTATAAAATTGTTTGAATTTGTCAATTTATTTTCTCTGGCCGCTTGATTATGCTTGGATGCTTGGGATTGATTTGTGACTTGTTCAAATTGCTTGAATAACACGGTTTCAAAACTTGGTCATTACGGCATTGATTTGATTTGACGATGTTGATTTCGTTCTTTATTTTCTTTGACTTCGGCTATGTTTTGATTTCGTGCTGTGATCTATCACCTTGGCCACACGGCTGTGAATTTCTGACATTTGAACTCTGACATTAACTTTGTTAATTCATTGTTCCTCATGATATCTGACTTCGGTCTTGTATCACCGATTGACTTTTAACTTGTTGCGTGAATTTCATTTCTTTGTCAATACGGCATACGCACTTGAATTTTTATCACTTGACTTCTGTATATTTTCACGACTTCGATGTTTAACCTAGTCAAATCCTTGATTACCCGTGACTTTGCTTGCGACTAACTCCTTGGCTGCCACAGTTGATTTTCATTCGACTTTGGTTGTAATTGCATACGCACTTGATTTTACTTTCAGTATACATTCATGAATTCTCTTGTTGACTTCCTGTAGTTGCATTCATTGGTCATTCTGGCCTTGAACCTGTACTTGTAGTTGTTCAACCTGGTTTGCCTAGATTGTTATTGGGTTGATGTACTTGGATATTTGCAGTTGGTATTTGAATTTCAGTTTTGTTCACTGGTCTTGATACTTGTAGTTGTATCGCTTGATATTCATTCCTGTAGTTTGCATTCATGTACTTGCTGTCGTAGATGTTGCACTGCATCACCACTGTTCTTTGCATTTGTATATATGAATGTGCTCACTGTTGTTTGTACCTGTGCATATATGTTTACTGTTCGAGTTCATTCTTCAGTTGATTCACTGATGCATTGCCTTTGTGGTCTTCACTGTGTTCATGCACTTTGGCTTCTCTCTGGTCATGGCTGATCTGTTGTTCAGTTTGCATCATGCTTTTGTGCATTTGGATTTTTGAACTACTTCATATGTATGTTTGTTGCGGCCTTGTGTTCATCTGAGTCATCTGAAATTGTATTCCATTATTCTCAGCTGCATTGTTGTGTTTGCCTGTTGCACTCTAGTTTTTGTTTGGTCTCCACTTTGCACATTTGAGCCTTCTGTTCACCTGTATCATGCTTTGGCTTCACTGATGCTACACTTGGTCTTTGTTGTTGTAGCGTGCACGACCATGCTTGTAAGTTTAAAGTCTGTATATGGCCACTTGATCGTCTGTACCACTGATATGCAGCAGCTTGGTCATTTTGTACTTGTGGTCTGAGCTTGTTTTCAATTTTGCCTTGACCACCTTTATGCTGTAACCATACTTTTGGCATGATTGATATTGAGACCTGTAGTCTTCATTTGCAGCCTTGTGTTGAACCCAGTTTCAAAACTCGGGTTTGACCTTGTGCTCACCTGTCCCTGTAGCATTATCAAGTGTATATCGATGTGCACGGCCATGTGGCATGTACAGTGACACACTGTGCATGTCACATTGTTCGTGTATGATGAATTCAAATGTAAATTATGACGAACAACCCAAATAACTGAGGCAAATTATATTTTCAAAAGCCATGTTTCATTTTATATTGCAAAAATATTTATTTTTCAATTTTACTGCGTTAGTGAATATTTTTGCAGATTGCTCAAATGCTGGATTCAAACTGGAATGCAGTTGAAGACAAAATACGAGTTGAGTGAATGAGTGATGTGTAGTGAGGTTAAATGTAAATATGACATTGTGATGCATTTGTAATCAAAATTGTATATGTACAGTGAGAGCTTGAATTTGTACTATTCAAAATTGTAATAAATATTTGTTTGAATAAAATTTCTGTTTGAATTCAAATTCTGTGTCATTTAATTTTATTCAGCAAATATTTATTTAATCTATGAAAAATAAAATAGTACATTAACAAATACATTTAAACGAATGTATATATGTTTATTATCATCAAACAAAAATCATATAAGCGCATATTCAACAATTTTGAAATTTGAATTAAATTAATATTAAGCTATTAAATAACCATATGATTTTAAGATACTTAGGATAAAAGTTAATTTGTTTAAAAATAATTCTAGCCTAGATTTAAATTTAAACAAAAAGAGTTGTTTTGTCCTTTTTAAATATAGCTTGATAAAATAGGTAATTTATTAAATAAGATACAAATTCTTTTATGAATTATTTTAATTTAATATTGAGTTATATTTAAACAATATTAATGACCAATGTCATTACAAATGGATTTTTAATACAAATAGAAATTGTTATTTTAAATTTATTTATATTTATATATGTATATATGTATGTATTTTGGAAAGCTATGATTTGTAAATTTAAAATAAAATCTTTCAACAATGTTTAAAATAAAATAAACTTTATAACTATTAAACTTAAGTACAAATCAAATGTATGGTGTTAAAATAAGTATAAAAATGGATAATAAGCAAATTAAGTGTTTGAGAAGTTTAAAACTAAAAGAGTGATAAAAATAAATAGAAGAAAATTTGATATTAACTTAAGTTAAAATTTATAACAAATAACTAAAAACAACTCTATATCATGTACATGAAGTATAAAAAGTTTATGAATATAAAAACAAAACAAATGACTTAAACAACTCCATAAAAAAATATGTATGTAGCCTGTAAATAGATACGCAGGCAAGTAAAAGATAATTCTATCAACATAAAAGTAAAATAAAATATCTATGTACATGCAAGACAAATAAGATAAGTTTGAAACAACACAAAACGTATATATGCTCATATAATATAAAAAACAAATCAGGCAAGAATAAAGTATAAAAGCATAAGTAGGCAAGTAAATTATATATGGATGTAATCTGTAAGTAATATGTGTAAGGCAAGAAACTAGTGGAAGTTAATATCTATATACAAGACAAAATAAGGTGTAACCAGACAAAATAATAATAAAAATGTTAAGTACATGAGGTAAAACACAAACCAGGCAAGAAAAGGAAGCATCAGCATACAAAGGAAGATAAGCATAAAATCACAAAGTACCTTTGCATTTAATTCTAGCACACTATTTAGTCAATTCGAAAATCTTATAAAAGCAATTCAGCCTCCTTATGCAGGAAAAAAAATCTCTGACCAATCTTGAAAAAAAAATTGAAAATAATTGGTGCCTGCTAATAGCTACCCAGATGTCACCTTCCCCTGTAATCTTTCCCTTATAAATATACATATCTTCCAGTTCATTTCATTTATAAAACATAAACAAAACCAGATACATAAGTAAATTTTCATTTTTACAAACTTAAACTACTTCAATAATCAAAAGAAAAGATGTTAGCAGGAAATCAAAGCAAAAAGCATATTTTTCCAGTCTTAAAGAGTTCAAAACAGTGCTCTGTGCAGTCTCAAAGCAAGGTGAGTAACATCACAAATTAAATAGTTTAAGTTATCAATTTCTGTTGCATACTCATCTCCGAGAATGTGTTTGTGATGTATATGTATAAGTAGGTCCCTGTATATATATGTGTGTGCAGTACTGTGATTATGTTTATGCTCTTCAATGTTTCCCAGGCTCAAATTTTTAATTTAAATTTCCTTCCACATGATCTTGTTCATGATAAGATCTGGTTATCAAACAAATATTGTTTGATTCAAATTAGATTAATGTTTAAAATCTAAGTTAGTTAAAAATTGGGTTGTTTGTCTCTGGAAATATTAAAAACAACTGAGTATACTAAATATAATTAAAACTCAAACTATTTAAATTAGAAATCCAGTATTACTAATCGAAAACCTCAAAAAAATATGATTTTTAACATAAGAATCAGGATTTATAGTTTGGAATTGAAGGTGGGGTTTGGGTTTATATTGGAAATGTATTTTTGAGTCTTCCTTGAGATCAAGTGGATTGGTGAGCACGTGGACTTTCCTGGAGATGGAGGAACGATCATCGATGTGGGGAAAAATTGTGGTTGGTGATAAAATTCAATAGGAAGGTTGTGGTTGTAAGATTTGTTTTAGAACCCTAGTTTTGTCTGTGTTTGATTAATTAATCGCCATGGCCCGTGTAATGGATCGAGTGATGCGGGGTTTTTGGTGAGGGAAGATTGAACGAAGATGAAGGCATGGCCGAAGTGGCCGAACGTCAGGTGGTCAGAATTTTCCAGGCGAGGCGATGTCAGGTTTTCAATGATGGTGCTCTGATGTTTTTCCCAGGTTTGGGTCGAAATCTCAACTTTGATTGCAAGAATTGATGTTCGATTTGGTGAGCGTGGGGTGTTTATGAGTCATTCCTTGACGTGTTCTGATCATCATCGACGATCACGAGTGGCCGGAGCCGTCGTGCATATGCACGGCGTGGTGTTTGTCTGGTGATGGTGGATTTTTGTTTGTTTCGAGTTGATAAGGTTTGACTCGAAGTAGATAGGTAATTTTCTCGGGTAGGTGAGATCTTGGACTCGAAGCAACTGATGGGGCCTCGGGTAATTTGCATGTAACATGTTTACAGAAAACATGTTGATTTGTTTTTTTATGAAAAAGAAATCTAAAAGTTAAGTTCAAGTGAAAAGAAAGATTAAAGATAAGATTTAAATCGAAGATTAATCTGGTTCAAATTAGTTTTGAATCTTAATTTAAAAATAAATAAAGTTTTTATTTATATTGTTTTAACTACTTTAAAAAGGCTTAAGTAGTTTGGATTTTAAAAAAGTGAAGATTTAAAATAAAAGGGTTTAAATCTGGATTTAATATATATTTGAATCTTAGACTTGAAATAAAAGGATATTTTAAATTGTTTTAAACAAATTTGAATGATAAAGCAAATTTTTAAATTTGATTTGAATTCAAAATGGAAGCGTGTTTTAAATTCTTTTAATCTTCTCCTTTAAGATAAATATTCATTTACTTGAGAAATTAAAAGGGAGTTTGGAATTGTTTTAATCTTGTTAAGATTAATTTGATTTGATTTCAATCTTAAATTTAAAATGAAATTTAAAAGTAAATTTAAATTAAATTGTTTTAAATACCTTATTAATGATAAATTGATTATTAAATAGAAAAAGGTTTTAAAGACTTAAGGTTTTGTAATTATTAAGTCAACTAAATGAATAATTAATGACTTGAATTAATTAACTTAGAAATTAAGAGTTTAAATTTATTTAAATAAGATATAAGTTAATTAATTTAAGGTAAATCAATTGGTAATTAAGAATCATTGATTAAATAAGGTTTAATTTTTAATTAAAGATTAGTTAAGGATTAATTAATGAGTTATTAAGATTAATTAAAATGTAATTGATAATAAATCTTAGTTAATTACTTTAGGAAAAGTAATTAAAGAATTATAAATAGTTAATGAAGGTCATTAACTAAGATTATGAAATAATCAATTAATGAGATTAATTTTAATAATTAATTAAATTATTTATTTAATATAAGCAATTGTAAATTGTTAAGTATAATTACTAAATGGAAGTAATTAAGGAATTAATTACTCATTGTAATTAATTCAGTTTAGTATGAATTGTTTAAGTTAGTTAATTAAGTTTAATTAATTTAAATAATTATTTGATGATGTGATAAATATAATTTCTTAGGGAAGTAATTAATGATAATTACTTGATGTAATTAACTGAAGATGATAAAATGGTAAAAGTAATTGGAGTGGAATTACTTCGTATAATTAATCAAGGGATTAATTTAAAGCAAATTAATTAAGGAGTAATTAATTTATTTGATGGAGTAATTAAAGGAAGTTAATTACTGAATGGTATTAATCAGGGGTGATTAATAAATGTGATTTAATTGAGATTAATTACTTAAGGTAATTGATTTAAAAGGATAATTAATTAAGATGGATTAGAAATCATTTATAAATATAATTAAATGATGAATTTAAGGATTGATCAATTAAGATCAATTAACCAATGATAAGTTATTGAAGAGAAATTAATTAGTGTAATTAAAGATTTAAGTAATTAATTATAGTTAATCAATTTAATAAGTAATTAGAGGTTAACTTCTGTATTTAGTTAAGGTTAATTAATTTGTGAAAATAAATTAAAGGATAATTACTTGGACGTAAGAGTGATTAATTAAATTGAATAATTGGATGATGATAAATTAATTGATGGACAATTAATTAATAAATATATAAGAAAGATTTAAAATGGTGGAGTAATTAATTTAATTTACTTTAAATTAATTAGAGATGCAATAATTGATTTAATTAATTTTAAATTAATTATAGCTGATGTGATTGCTTATATATGGATTGATGATATTGTTTACCTTGAATGGTTTGAAATCTCAGTATGAGATTAACGAATGCCATGTGAAATGTATGTTTTGATTTAAGAATGTGATAATATGGATTATCTATTGGATGATAATATGGATTATCTGTTGTGATGATAATATGGATTATCTGTTTATGATAATGTTGATTATCTATTATGATACTGTGAGTTATCTATCTGTGTGTATATGGATAATTGAAATAAATTGTTTTAAACTTTAAAACAACTTGGCCTTAAAAGATGGCGTTTGGATTTCGATGAGACCGGGATCGGGTTTCCATATTTGGACCTAAGAAAACCACATCAATCCAAATTAAACGTTAGGTCATGAATTCTCAAGTGAAGATTCAGAGTGCAAGGGTTATCGTCGTTAACTCTGAAGGTGATTCCAAAATGAGTGTAACGAGATAATGCCTTCGGTTTCGTTCGAACCCGGAACGAACTTGTATGGATTGCATGCTTTCAGAACATCGTCAGGTGGGCGATGAGCATTCTAAGAGATGTGTTCTCTAAAGGTAATCGCAGCCTCAAGCCTCATCAACCGGGAATGGCTAAAACAGGGGAGGTGCAGCAAGGTTAGGTGGGTCATGCCCAAACAGGACGAGATTTTCCCCTGTCTAGATGTCCCTTTTATTTCGGCTGTGTGGGCAGTTTTGAGCTCCAACTGCCGGGGTTATCTTGTTCGGGACTGTTCAGTAAGGAATGGTTCCGGCCTTGTGTTGCAGGGGAGTTAGGGTGGCTCCTCGGTACGTTGATCTAGGCCACGTACTGTGACGGGCGGTACCCCAGCAGCCCTGCCATTGTATGGAATCCAATCTCCAATAAGCACCGTACGTTTTGATTGTGCCCAACTATGTTGGAATGTGAGATGTAAGCATTTCAGCTATTTCTGTATTTTACTTGAAAACCCTAGACACTATTATAATATCACAGAATTTCCTACTAAATGATTTGGTTAGCGTAAGGTAAAAACTTATCATGTTTATTTGTGGGAAGTCTTACGTGATACCTTTTGTTTTCAAATATTTTCAAAGTTAAACAACTTTAACCTGTTACTCATACCAGACCCATGTCTGACCCGGAGTTTATTTCTGTTTTTCATAAACTCTCGGGTAGTCAAATTTTTACGAGTAGCCAAGGGATTGGGTTAGCTTTGACGAATTCTGGAGGAGCAATGGAGCTGGAGGCTTCGGCGTTGTAGATATATATATATATATATATATATATATATATATATAGTAATATTCCGCTGTGTTGGTATCTCTGTGTTGTATTGTATATTGAATTGTATAATTAGATAGGTGTTTATAACTGTCTATTATGTGATGTATTATCTATGTAACTCTGATGGATATTGTATATTATGCAATACTTATTTGATTAATATAATTTATTCGTTCCGCTGTTGAGATTCTGATGTTGTTTCTTCTTTCTTCTCTATCTCTTCTCTTTTCTATCCCTTTCTTTCTTCATGATGATACGGATTTCTGGGGTCAGAAAGCCGGGTTGTCACAAACTTAACATCATAACAATCAAGTTCCAATTCCTTTTGGCTTATCTAGTTCAATTTTCTTTATCTTGTCAAAACTTTTACATGATCTTTGACAAGTACCCAAATATACCTTTCGATCCATTCCACCCTCGTCTAAGAAATAAACAAGGTCAAATGGATTTCCCATCCTGTTAACTACCTTGTTTGCTTTCTCGGATCTCACAGGCGGAACAAAATGTACTCATAGGTATTACCGCATACCCCTTTCTGTTATTTACTTTAATTCTCATTCAGAGATAATATCTCATTCATAACTTAAGCCTTCGATTTCAAACTTGGTTATTTATCAGCAAATAACGAGGCCTTCCAAGTTGAACTATTTCCTCTCAGACCTTGGTTCGATCACATTCTTTATCCTGTAAGTAATAGTCGCTTCTATACCTCGAAGTCTAATGCACTTTCGAGCTTATTTCCAAATATTGTTTATTATTTAAATAATTCATTGGACTATAGAATTTGACCATTTTTTTAATTATTTAGAAAATTCCCAAATAAATTTTAAAAATTATAATTAATTATTTAGAAATCATTCATAAAGATTTGGGTCAAAAACTCCTTCCGGTTCCTTAATTTCAAAATCCAATTCCTTAACCGCTCATGAATAACGATTAACTAGGTCATTTTCCATAATTATACTTTTGATTAAGTATAACTCATTTTTATCTTCCAAAACCTCATTATTATATGATAATGAATTTATAAATTTATTTCATAATCATAAAACTCTACTTATAAAAATCTGGATTTAACTGCTCCTGCATCGACCTTTTTGAAAACTATTTTACTCATAACTTGAGATTTTCAAATCGAAAACTTAACTTTTCGGATCAATTTGAAAGCTATCAACTTTACAAACAAAATTTTTCCGTTTCAAGTCATTCCGACTTGACACGCATTTTACACTTCCGTTCAAAATTATAGGTCGCAGAACCGCGAACCGTCACTTCGAAAAATGTCCAATTTTGATCGTTTGGTGAATAGTTCTGGAACTTTCCCGGGACACTTCCAAAACACTTATAAATGATTATAGATTACTATAACCATTTATTTCTACTTTTTTATCTTATAAAATATTATTTTCCATTATGTTATCTTTTATAATGTTATATTATTATAATATTATATTCAAACTTTTCTATGATTTAAAACCCATTTTAAATCTTTTTTTTTCTTTTTTTTTAAAGAGGCTTAACCCTTTCCTTTTGTACACATATTAATGTATGTGTGACTAGACTTGGAATTCCTTTTAAAAGTCATGATATTAAATATAAATATGTCAAAAAACATAGGCGTATTGTTTATACTTACCATATAATATCATACCATCAACACAACCAAATCATTTAATCGTCCATATAAAATCCAATGTTATCATCCAAAGGTTAGTGAATCAACACAACCAAGTTTACTAACTTTTCTTTACTAGTTGCTTACTAACTTTATATAACTTGTTAATTAACTTTCCAAACATGTTCATATTTACAAGTTATACTCATTATGACTTATTAACCATAAATCTAAGCTAAAGAGGCGAAATGTGTCTTACTAACTTGCATCCATATTAATTAAACATCAATATCATTTTATAATCATAAAGCTAAACTTTTAAGCAACAAAGTGTTCTTACAATCAAGCTCCCTCCTTCCCAAGCTTTCTCTAGATGAATTCACCATCACTTTCGCTCCTTGTCAAGCTTCCAATCTACTACCAAACACTACATGGTTCGTTCTAGGCAGCTACCAAGCCAAACTCCAAGCTTTCGCTCCTTGTCAAACTTCATCGGTGCTTCACGCCTTCACTCCGGCATAACTTATCCTTGATTTTCCTTCATCGTAGCCTCCCAAACTCCATCTTAACTTTGAAATTTCAGTCATGGCATGTATGTGGAGTTGGTGAAATCCGACGTCGATGAAACCAAGCTAGTAGGCTCCGGAACGCTTCAAGATGCTTAGATCCATGGATGAATCTAAGTTTTAACTAGTTTTTGAACTGTTTTCTCTTTGATTCACGACATGGAAGCCATTAATGATGCTTGAGAGCTTGAGAGAGATAAGAGAGAAAATGAAGAAGAAACAAAGTGAAAATGAGAGAGGGAGGGGGAGTATTTATAGGCAAACCTTAGGAAATATCTTAGCTTTATGTCACATCGACACTTTATGTCACATTGATACTTTATGTCACATCACCCACACCATGATGTCCTCTCCTACACCCCCACCTTATCCCCGAATCATGGATGTCCCATCAGGAAGCTTCTACACACCTTACACCACCATACCCTCCATTAAATGCTCCATACCCTCCACTAATGCACTGTACCTTTTGCTTTATGTCAAATCAAACTACACCATACCCCCACACGGTTCACACACTTCCACACACTCTTCTACACGTCACTTTATGTGGACGGGTTCCATTTGAGGTTTCATTAAATCATATGCAAGTTATACGACATTTTGGTGACGTTTGGCCACTTCTACGCGACGTTTTATGCAATATTTTACAATGTATTTTTATTCTCTTTATCCGTTATATATTTTATCATATGCTCATATTTATACGAGTGTAAAAAAAGTTTACAAATCATATTTCAATAATCTTATATCACTTAAATTTATTGGATTAATTATAAAATCCTTTATATTGAATATACAAAAAGTGTTGCGGATTTACGCTACCAAAATCTCAGTAACGTTACAATTAGTGTTAACTTTTCTAAGCATGATCACAACTTCTTATGAATCATTATAATCTATTTCCTATCACTTTATAATATATATAAAATGAATTATTAAATTATTAAATCTCGATTTAATCCAATAAATTAATTACTAGTTATGATGATGATGTCCTAATTACTTTTTATTTTCCAAAAAATATATATTTTATTTCATATTCTCAGTTATTTAGATAAATGTGTACCTACCCAAAGTCGTGCGCGATTATGGAGAAAATCTCAAATTTACTGAAAACTGATTTCACGTCGTTTTTGACGAAAAATCCGAATATCCTTCTTTTGTTTCTAAACTTTTTAGACAAGTATTATCGTTTTTTTATTAGGGTTTAGATCCTTATAACTTATATTATAAAGCCTTACATTTGAATATTTAAAAATAAATATAATTTATCAAAGTGATAAATTTGCAGGCCGTTACATCCACATTCAACTCTAAAGTCCAAATACAAATTCATTTGTCCAGTAATAACAATTATTATTAATTGAAATGCTTCGGCCAAAGATTTTAACTTTGAGTTGAATTCAGTTGACCGTGGTACTAATCTCGTATAACCTAGGAGATAAATTCTGTCATTAATAGTGCTTCACTTTCAATACTTCCACTCGACCTAACTATAGTCACTCGATAGACGTCGTGCCATGATTTGATTATAATCAAAGAGGAGCTTTCATATCGAAGATTGACGACATTCTCTAGTTGAGAGAACTGTGTAAATCAGTCACATTGATGTTTTCAATTCGACCATAGTTATATCAACCAACAGAAAACTATCGACTGCGTCATTCCATAGTTATCCAATAACTATTAGTAAATAACTCGTTGCTGTCCCCAACAGCCATGAGTAATACACTGTCCAAAATTCGGATAGCGTTAAGTACTTTAGTCTCAATGGATTCACTGATATCCAGTCTCGATACATCTTGACTAGGAATATTTAAAATGATATATATTTTTTCATTTTGATAAATTACTCACGATTACAACACTTTGTAACTACTATCACAAAACATACCATTTATGAGTTTTCTATTAGTATACTTCTAATTAAATTAATTAATTAATACAACACATTATATCAAGTATATAATAAAAAAAACACCTTTTATTTTTAACAGGTTGGTTATTGAGTTAGATATCTGTAACAAATTACATAGTTTCTTTAAGAGCATACCCCTAACTCTATCAACATTAACTAACAAGAAACTATCAAGTGGATCATTTTATAGTTGTCTAATAACTATCAGTACGTAACCTCTTGGTGCCACCAGTTATGAGTAATACACTGTCCAATATTTGAAGAACATTACGTACTCTCGTCTTAATGGATGTATCGATATCCAGTCTCGATACATCTTGACTAGAAATATTTAAAATGGTATATTTATTTTTATTGTCATAAATCACCATGGTTGCAACACATTATAACTACCATCACAAACTATACCATTTACGAAATTTCAGTTAATTATACTTTTAGTTAAATTAATTAATTAATATAACATACTATATCAAGTATATAATAGAAAGAATACATCTTTTATTTCGAACAAGATTGGTTATCGAGTTAGAGATATGTAACAAATTACATAATTTCCTTTAGGTCATTCCATTGACTCTATCAAAGCCGACTTTGCTTTTACTATATTTTTAAACAAATCTATGCAAATTTTCATTTCTTCCTTTGTCAATCTTCCGACAAAAGAATGTTCTTTGATGTTTCCCATAACATAATGGTTATGAACTCCATTAATAACTTCCACATTCCATTTGTTTAAACAAGAAGCTGTACTATCCTTAATTCGAAATGGACGGTCGCATTTATTCATATCGTTCAATCTAGAGTTCAAAAAAGAACATTCTTTATGCTTTCTGTATTTCCCACTCCTTTCATAAGCAAATACTACTTAGGGATTCCTACCTTTAGTGTTATGTTTCGATCTAAATAACAACGAATCCTAAATTTCTATCCTTTGCAATAACCTAATATTTCAACTTTTGGTAACTTGAGAATATCTACAGTTAACAAGTTAAACATAAACATCGTATATAAAGCGACTTAAAAAAAGGTAAAACTATTATCCACATAATGTGTCATGAATTCGTTGTCGTAGTCCAATATAATTTCTTCTTCGGATTCGTTCGTTTCAGGTGCTTACTCATAGGAGATCGGCTGTAATCAATTTTAATTGAAAGTTACTCATCCACACCATCGAGGGTAATACCACTTCCAACGTTAGGTCAAAGCGTGGACATTAATGTTGAATATGCTAGTATATGGTTTTTGTTTAATGATAATACATATACATATATATTCATTTATATGTATTTGTTATTATACTATTTTATTTTTCACATAATTAAATAATATTTGCTGAATAAAATAAATAACATAGAATTTAAATTCAAACGGATATTTTATTCAAATAAATATTTTATTACAATTTTGAACAGTAAAAATTTGAGCTCTCACTATATATATACACACAATTTCGATTATATCACAGTTTTTACTTTACATTGTTCACCTCACTACATATTACTCATTCACTCATATTTTATCTTCGACCCTACTCCAGCCTGAATCCAGCATCTACGATCAGCAAAATAAACACTGAAGCAGTAAAATCGAAAAAGAAATATTTGTGCAGTGTAAAAGAAAATGCGTAGTTTTGAAAATTTTATCTGCCTTAGTTATTTGGTTGTTCGTCATCATATTCATTTTGAATTCATCATACATTTGTGACATGCATAGTGTATCACTGTACATGCCACAAGGCCGTGCACACCAATATACACTTGATAAAACTACAGGGACATGTAAACACAAGTCCAAACCCAACCAAAAGCTAGGTTCAACTCAAGTGCAATAAAAATAAAGTCACCATGAGCACAAGGTCAAACCTGAGCTGTAAGCTGGATTCAACTCAGGTGAAATTCCAAAAATTGAAACAAAGTTCAAGTGAACCATGAAACAATATGCACATAAACAAGTCTGGCCACAACAAACAATGTAAATACATATGAATATGTAACTACCAGAGTCCATCATGCAACAACAAATGAAAAATCAGAATATCACTAGACTTCAAAATGGACAAACAGAGCTAAACCAAATAAGTGAAACAAAGGACTTAGTAAACCAGAAAACATATATATGACAACTAGCACTTGAAGCAAATGGCAGTGCACATACCGGAACTGGAAACAAAAACAAAGATGCGTGGATACAAAATGAAACCAGACTCCATAAACACACACATATATACATACGTAAAATGTATGTATACAGGTGGAGATGACACTGCAGCTACAAACTGAACACAGTCTCGACCAAAACAATCGAATCAGTCCAAGCTCTCAATAACTAATGCATTCAACTGTTCAGGCTAGACAGTACTGTACACATGAAAAACAAAAGTCCCAAATCAACAACAGTTCAACATGTTCAAATGTACACAGTAAAAATCAAACTCGTGATATTCAAGCAACGAAATTATACGAATTGAAGAAGTCAGAAAACATCACAAGCATCCAAACGAAAATCAGTGGCCAAGGATGAATTCAATAAAATATATACGAACGATAATTAGGGAAATTGATCCCTATAAAATCCCAAGTCATCATCGGCATTCAAATCAATCGAGTTTAAGCATATCAACGAAAGGAATAAAGCAAAATCACATACCAATTAAAAATTGAACTCGATGAATTGAAGCTACCGAGTGTAGTAAACAACAAAACGATCGATTAACAAAGCAACACGAGAACTTCAATCGATCAACAATCAATCGGCGTCTTCAAATTTTAGGAAACCCTAACTTTGAGCGAAGAGGAACGAACGTTCTCAAGCAAAGGAAGAAGCAGACACTAATTTCACGAAGTATAGGATACGGGCCAAACAAATATAAAAGAAAAAAGGGATTATTTTTATCATTGAGTGTTTGTTTTGGGCCAGCAAATAATTAACTTGGGCTTTTATTTAAACTAGGATTTTTATTATTGTTTTAAGTTGTTTTTATTTGTAATTTACTTTCAAACTTTTATAATTTTCTAGTCGCTTGATTAGGGGAGGAACTACGGTGGTGTAATTCGAGAATTCGCAACTCGGTGGCTAAGTTGTGGTAGAGTTTTGAGCGTAGAATTAGGTTAGTCCATAACGGGTGTCGTGAGTTTATGTGTGTAAGCGTGTGACTACTTAATTTCTAGCAGAAACTTTAGGGACAACACGTAGGCAGAGTTTTGCCCAAGCTGCGTAAATTTGTGTTGTTCTGTTTCTGTCTTTTATATTCTGTTATTATCTGTGTTGCTATTATCAGCGCTGTGATTATTTTATGTACTTCCGCATTAAATTTTTTATAATTAGTAGTATCACTCTATTCACCTCCTTTTAGGGTGAAATCGATCTAGCAATTAACAATGTCTGCGTCATCCTTATGCATGATATTTATGGTAATTTTTATTTGAAACTGCTGCAACCAGTAAAAAAAAGAGGAATTATCCATACCCTCACCCTTTTCGATATTTCATTTGCTTTGCTTGAACTATCCATTTGATGCGGAATTGAGTGGAAAAATAATAATAATAATCGCGATGTGGGTAGAAAATAGAAAATGAAATAAAAAGATAAGGGGAGGGCCCGGAGGGGTACGGTGAGGTGAGAAAGTAATAAGAGCAAAAAGGTTGAAAAATTGGGTCCGGTGTGGATTTCTAGGGAGCAACTCGGCTTGGTCCAATAATCCTAAAACTAAAAGAAGGAAGCATAACAAGTCATGTCGGCATGCACCGTCGCTGAGACCGCCGCTAAAGAGGTTCTTTCCGCTGATATCTCCGGCGAAACATCAACGAGCACCGCTGCTATGTCTTCCTTGCAATCAGTCTTTGTTCCTACACCCGCAGCCGCGCATCAAGTGGTTCAGTTCTCTTCAGGAAACCCTAGGATTGAGGAGACACGTGGCATCATGTACCTCTTTCCTCAGTGCGATGACGATCCCTCTAATCTTCCGGTAGAATTTTCTTTTATCTTCTCTTGCGCTCTTTGTTTTGTGCTGTGTCACATTTTCACGATGCATTAGCGAGTTTAGGGTATGCGACATGCTATTGTTTGTAAGAGCATTCATTGGCGTGGGGGAATTGGCTTGTTTATTGTTTTAAGATATTTTGGCTGAACCACTGAAATGAATGCAAGAATTATTTGGGATCCGATGATGTCATTTTGTTTGATGGTACGATCAGTTTGAAATTGATTTTATCAAAATCAGAACTAAAACTGCCTTAAAGCATGCTGAAACTCAGATATTAAGTAACAATGTTAGACATTTGAATTCTTTATTTGTGAAAATCTGTAGACTTAAATTGCAGAAGCAGTTAGAAATAGCAGCATCCAGCTCGACCACATTTAACAAATTTGTACATCTACCTTTGAATTTATGAGAAATAGGCTGGTTTGACTATCATCATATTTGGATTATTTCAGGTTCAAAGAAATCCTCTTGTTTGTGTGCTAGCAGTTCCCAACCACATGACGTATGCTGATTTTTGTCGATTTTGTGGTTCATTTGTCCAACAAATGCTTGAAATGCGAATAGTAAGGTAACAACTATATATATGATTCATGAAGACTATTTTTAAATGGAATCACCATGATGAAGATGGTTTATCTGCCTTTAGGAGTGATGGTATGGAAGATCAATATAGCGTTCTCATAAAGTTTGATATGCAAAGTTCTGCTGACAATTTCTTTAAGCATTTCAATAGGAGGAAATTTTCTTCATTAGAGGTTTACATTCTCTGGAGGCTTCCTACCATAATACCAAATTCATTTGAACAATCTGCATATTATGTTGATTATTTTTTTCGTGTAGGTTGATGTTTGTCAGATCCAATATACTGTGGATGTACAGTACACAGGGTCCATAGAGCATTCTCAAGGTTCACTAGCAAGCGCAGCCGAAGAACATTCATGTCCTGTATGCCTTGGTATGTATATTAGTGTGTGCGTGTGAATCTGTGTATGTGCACATGCACGTTTATATCATTTTGATGTATCTTATTGTTCATAATTGAAATTGAAATGTGTAGAATCTGTTTGAAATGTGAGTTAGGATGTTACCTTTACCTGTTTTTGTGTATCCTTTTGTTGTATTTGTTTTACTGTGCTAAGTGCATCGACAATGGTACTGTTTCCTATTAAAGCCACTTCGCAAAAAAATATATTCAGCCACTTGATTTGTACTGTATTTTTTTTATCTATAATTGCATTGTATTCATCGCCTCTACATCATTCTTAACAAATTTGGTACTTTAGAGCGAAGGTTTTGGGAATGTTGGCCAAATAACGATTGCACACTGACAGCAGGGTCAATTAATTTTAGGAAAAGATGTGTTTATGTTATGCAAAGTTTGATGTCAAATTGAAAAAGAACCAAACGTTTGAATTTTATTTTACATATATGTAGTGTAGGACAAAAGGCAAAACAGGAAACTTCTGTGTTACAAAAACTCCATATCTATTATGGGAATCAGGAAACCAGACGTTTGAATTTTATTTTACATATATGTAGTGTAGGACAAAAGGCAAAACAGGAAACTTCTGTGTTACAAAAACTCCATATCTATTATGGGAATCAGGAAACCAGATGCACGTTAACGTTCTGTCTAACTTCATAATATGTTTTCCCCAACATTTGACTTCTCTTAAGCTGCATTAATCTTTTACCTGTGTACATAAAATTCCATTTTTCTAAAAATCAAATTTCATTCAATTTAAAAATCCCAGTTGCTACTGTTATAATCCAAATCAATGGAAAATAATAATGGTATCGAATGAAAGCTGATATCCATGTGTATTACACCATTTAGGAAAGGATACAAGGAAATTTTTATAAATGAATAAGTATGGTTATGATTTTTGTTTAAATTAAGATTGAAGTTCGCACAAGATATATCTGATGAACACTTTGTTAATATCATTCCATTCATGTTTTATAACGCCTCAAAATGATGTTTCAAGGTGTTGATTTCTTCTTATTTTGTTTGCAGAAAGGTTAGACCAAGATGCAAGTGGAATTCTGACAACAATCTGCAACCATTCTTTCCATTGTTCTTGTATATCTAAGTGGGCTGATTCTTCTTGTCCTGTGAGCAATTCTCTCATAGCCTTTTAAGATTATGTAAAAGTTGTAGGTTAGAGTTACTGTTTTATAGAGTTCACTTAATATAGTCGAATATACATATTTTTGTCGCAATGATACTTCATTTATGATCGATTCTCCGTAAATTTAACCGTGTTTTAAAGATAAAGATAAATTCTTATGTTAGTTTTGGTCTTGCATGTGCTATTCTGATGGGTTTATGTTGTGCTTTTTGGGTAACTGCTAGGTTTGCAGGTATTGCCAGCAGCAGCATGAGAAATCTACATGTTCTGAATGTGGAACTTCCGAAAACCTTTGGATATGTGTTATTTGCGGTTATGTTGGCTGTGGTAGGTAAGATGATAATCTGCAGTTTTCTATCGCTGAAAACTAATTTTGTTATTCAAACACGCTTTTGGCTGATTTAATGTTACATCATTAATAGATACAAGGAAGGTCATGCTATTAAACACTGGAAAGAGACTCAACATTGCTATTCGTCTGAAGTTGAAACTCAACGTGTCTGGGATTATGTCGGTGACAATTATGTTCACAGATTAATTCAGTCTAAAACTGATGGAAAATTGGTTGAGTTGAACTTTCATTGCACATATGCAAGTCATGCATCTGGAAACTGTGAATGTAGCGCCGATTCAGGAATAGACGAGGCCCTTTTTAATAGTAAATTTGATGCTGTAATATTACCGTGTTTGAGAAATTGGCATTCATATAATGAAAGGAAAACCCCTTTTTAGTTCTCTTTTCTATTTGGATTGCAGATTGTTGCAGAGTACAATGACCTTCTCACATCTCAACTTGAGAACCAACGAAAGGTAATCACAGCCTCTATATAATCTCTGAATCGAATTGCTATTCCTCTCTGTCCTTATCTATAGTGTCAAAACTCTATAGGATATGATTCTAAATAAGTGGTTGACACTGGGTATTTTGATTCAAATGTCAGTATTTTGAAGCTCAGTTGCAAGAAATTAAGGATGAAACTGAGAAAGAGATATCTGGAGCTGTTAATAAAGCTGTAAAAAACAAGCTTCAGAAATTACAGTCCAAGCTTGATAAATGCACGGAGGACAAAAAGTTTCATGATGATGTAAGTAGTGTTTGTAACTGTTCCATAAAGCTTTAGATTTATGCTTACTCAGGGATCTGTATGTACCTTCCCTGAGCATTTACTATATACTTTTTTTGGGGTAGATTAATGAGAACCTGATCAGAAATCAAGAGATGTGGACTACTAAGATTCGGCAGATCGAAGAAAGGTATTTCTCACTATACTTGTAAATTCTTCTCATGTGATCCAATCAAATAAAAGGATAATGTTAGGAGAAATATTAACCATAGATTAACTTGGCATACCATACACAGTTTCAGTCAACAGTTACAATCACTATTATATCCCTTTGCCAATTATTCATGCTTTTTAACCTTTTCTCAGTATGATTACATGCGTAGTTACCTACTCAAGTCAAATTTTCTGTTACTGAAATTTGCGTTCAAGGACCAAAAGTTTGATTTTCCTGTATTGTTTGGTATGTCATAAGCATCAGTCAGTAGTCTATATGCTTCGATATGTGATAATTTGTATTATGTGTATTGTTATACCAATAGTGTTTATAAAACAGAAGATAAATTTTAGATCATATTATTATCATGCAGGGATTAGTGAGCTTTTAAAGTCCTATGTACCCCTTCATCACGAGTTATAAGGGCTTAAAAACTTTTCACATTTCTAACATGACTAATTCTTACACCTTAACTGTTTATTATATGATTCTGAATAGTGAAATACATTTTTATTTTCCTTCTTGATCCACAATTACTTAATGCAGTATTTGTACAACTACTTTTCTATATTGGCTAAACTTAAATTATGCAAATATATGAATGAAATCACATTGCAGTGCGTAGGAGTTTCATTAAAAGTTAACTTTATAACCTTTTGTAAAACGTAGCAGTTCATTCCCAATTTTCAAATGAGATCATTACCTGATAGATAATGTGCATAATCTGAAATAATGTTAACTGAGTAATTAAAATAGAAAGTCCCAGCCTAATAATTAGCCATGTACGTTGATGATAATCCTCAATAAATATGCAATATACATCTTCAGTCAACAAATGTCAAAACATAACTTTTAATGTGTATGTTCATCAGTTTGCACCCATGCATTGATGTGATATTTGGCAATAGAATATTTTCTGTTGATAACGTTAACACTAATTCGATCTTTAGTCCTCGTTAGTAAATCTTTATGCTTATGATAAACCTTAATGCAAACAATATATCATTATGTTTTTATAATGAAACTGTGAAGCAAACATTATACATGCAAAATGCGATCTTCAATCATTTTTGTAAATCTTATGCTTCATTGTAACAATTTTAAATGTTACAATGATTATATTTTAGAATTTTACGATATGTACTTGTGTCTACGTTCTCCCATTGCTTCCATGTTGTGCAAATATAGCATTTGCCATTGATATTTCGGATGAAGCAAGATTTTAACATATATTATTATGCATGAACAAGTGAACATCATGGTCGAATCAAAATCAAAGTTGTTACTAATACATAAACTTTATTGAAATGGACCATTGTCTAATATCATTTTTAAATTTGCGCTTCATATATGCTGATGTGTTTACATTTTATATTTATTAATTTCCTCATATTAAGAGTAGCAAACTTAAATTTCAGAATTAGAAGCTCTATTCGTATTTGCATAAATATAATCTATTCAATTATTTGTTTGTGATATCTTATTTCAATTGATTTACATAAACAATCTCTTTCCTGTTGTACATAGCAATCGTCCATGCAAATCAAACCCAACAGTAGATGTAAATCACTTTACTAATCTACATGAAAAAATAGAAGTCATATTACCACAATAACTAGAGACAGTGTGACTATTTGTGAATCAGGGTAATACTATTATTTTGGTTGGTATCTGAATTTCATCATCGTTGAATTGAATATGATTTATCATTTTAATTACGTATGAATACACCTTGAATTTCAATTATAATTATCATAATATATGTATAAAGCATGCCTTGATAATCAATGTAAGATTTCATTCATGTCAAACATATATTACTAAGACAGCGTTTATCTGAAAGCTTTAAAATTTAAATTCATTTACAAAAGCTTTATGTTAAGATAAATCATTCATGTAAGATTTTGCTCTTAGATTTTCCGAATATATCTTAATCCAATCACTCCACTTAAAATAAGTTCTTTTTACTGTAAGGTGAAGTAGATTTTAGATGTAGGAACAATTGCAACAGTACATACAGTACGAATTACATTTCAATTCATGGATATTGCGGTTATTCCATACATGAATGATAATTACATATCGCTACAAATTCCATGGTACTGCTTTCATTATTATTCCGCTTATTGTATATCAAAGAAACATAAAAACGATTACAATATTTAATGTTTCTATACAAATCCGATGTCACAAATGTTAAATTTCAATGAAACATATGCAGTGCATAAGAACCTTTGTAGACATCTAGGACCAGTGGTGCAAAAGTTGCGCCATGGAGTGATGCAGGAATGACACAATTTTATCTAATGGTGTGTTGCATGTAAGGCACATAAAATGGCACACATGGTGCAAATGACGCATGCTGCACAATCATAATTATCAATGACACATGACGCAAAAGATGAAATCTTCCCGGAGCCTTGGCGCACCACACTACAAATGATGCATGCCTTTTCGATTTGGTACACATGTTTTTAAAGAAGTATATATTTATTATATATCATAATTAAATAAACAAGACTACTATAATTTATATTTGTTCGCTAATAGATATTAAAAAAAAGACTTTTTTTTAAAACCATTTTGCAAAAATACCAGCATAATGTCATAGGCATAGATGTTAATAAATTATTTTCCTTTGTTCAATGTTTAATCATTTAAAAGTTAAATTTTGAGTTAAAAGTTTGTACTATTCAGCAAATAAATTTATAGTATAAGCTTATACTTGATATTGTATTTTATTTGACAAAAATGAAGAGATGCGATCTTTTGTCATATTTTGTTTTGTATGGTGTTAATTTTGTATATCTATTTTATTTTGTGTTACTCCGATATGTTATTTTTGTTGCATTTTTATCTTATAATAGTTGGTATGTTTTAATCACATCGAATCATAAAATCTCTACTTTAGATCCTATGTCAATCATCATACCATCGTGTGAATAAATACGTAACATATTCAATATTAATTTGTGTATAAACGATCAATGTTATATCAAACAACGTGTTTTGAGAATATATATTATATAAAATAATTGGCTTTTACCTTTAAGCAAAGAGATTTTAGGGAAAAAAGTGTGATCCTAAAAAATGAAATTTATTTGTAAACATGACCATAAAATGAATAATAATTCTTTTGTGTTTTTGGATCATGATTTTTTTTATTAAGAAGTAAAATTTTGGGCAACAAGTAAAAAGATATGCCTTTTATGTCGTGTGCCGGTGCACGATTTAGTGCACCTTCTCATGCATGCTGCACCATGGGGATAAAAAGTGCAATCGTCGTGTTGCGCAATGCATTGTGCGCCATAACATGCCTTTCATAACTATACACGCAATGCATGAAACACTTCTTTATTTTTCACTATCCTTTTTCATTATTTGGTAATTTCATCCTTTTTTGATAAAAAAGACAACTATATTTCACCACAGTTTTGTGTGTGTACTCCAGGGTCGAAGGTTCGATCGGTCAAATCGTCATAACCGTGTTATATTTTTCTCTATTAAACCTTACATTTGATAGTAAAAAAGGTAAGGTAAAGTGGAACCCAGTGCACAAGGCTTCCGCACGATAGTGTACTCTGGGAAGGTCGATAATGTACATAGTCTTTCTCTCGTATTACGAAGAGGAAGTTTCCGAATTCGAACCTGGACATCCAGATCACCATGCGGGTGACCTAACAATTGCGCCAAAGCTCCATCTCGATATATGGAGCCTCGATATATTAATAAAATTGCTTATTCATTGAAATACGATAAACTTTAGTAAAAATAAATTTATAATTTTTCTACATTATATATGTATATTGTTAAAGGTATACAACAAGCAGTTTAAAGATATTTCCCACCTGATTATATTTATGTTCACTAAAGAATTCAAACAAAATTACATAAAATTAACAAAAAAAAAAGAAATTTAATATGAAGGCCCTGTTGAAACAATGATGCTGCATGAACTTAAGGAAAGTATTCAGCCATTTTTGAACTGGTGTATATACTTCAAATGCATAGCTATATCCCACACCGCCTATTGTAAGCAAAGATGTTTCCCTTCTGCCTATATAAGCATGCCACATCCCTCAATCCTTTGCAGCATCTATCAAACTTGAATATGGGCCATTTAGCGGGCCTGTAAGCTATGGTCAAAATCCAATTTTTCGTTGGAAATTTTGTGTTGGCTGGTTTTTTAACCTTGAACTGGCTGTTTAAAATGACGTTTGAATCGGTTTTACGGTTTTTCCGCTTGCTTATGCACGGAGCATGGTTCAGCTCCATTTCGGATTGTGGTGTGCAATGGTCCATGGTTTTTCATTGTTTAAACATGGTCCGGTCTGGTCCGGTTAATAACTATGCTTGCAAGCCTTTTTTTTTTTTTTTGGTGTCAGTATTTGTAATGTTAAAGATTACATTCATATATGTGATTTTATAAGCATTATCAATTATCATTGCATTATCTTGTTTTCCGTTGTGGTGATTTTGAAATGAAGTTGATTCATAGAATACTTGTTGGATTTTTACAGTCCACGTACGTGGAATGGTACCAATGATATGCTCTGAACTGATACTTTGGAATTAAAATTCATTTGCTACATGCAAGTTGAATATAATTTGTATATTACTGAAATGCATGGATCAAGTTTTCCAATAGGCAAACCAAATTTACAAGATAACTACATGAATTTAATTTAAATGATTTTTGATTTTTTACTACAATATATATAAGTAGTAAGCTAACAATATTTGAAGTGTAACAAAAATCGCAGCACTCATTGAATTTTTAAGTTGTGCTTAAAACATGACAGTACAAAGCACTTAAATGCGTTGAATCAGCCCATTGCTTTCAGAAAACTGATTCTTTTAGAAGTCAATGTTAACTATGAAATTGGACCAAATTAAATAATGAGGACATGAATTATGTACATATATCTTGCAAAAGACATTATTACTACAATGCGTTTATCAAGTTCAATAGGCAAAATAACTTTATAGCATGATGATTCGTGAGTTTAAAATCAACTTTTTGAGTAGTTTTAACTACAATTTGTAATCATTAAGCTACAAATATTTGATGTACAACTATAATCCAAATATACATTAGTTTTAATTTTGAAGTTGTATTGAAAATTTGAAAGTATAAGAAAAATCAGTCGCATCAAATAAGGATGCAAATTATATACATGTGTTTTGTAGGGGACAATCTTACATAACCAAATTTTTTTGTCATAGTAAATAATTTTTTCTTTACTAATGGTGATGTACAGTATTAGTACCCGAGAAGCCCAATAAATTGACACAGTTATACGTTTAAATGAAAATTTCCATGTGTCATATAAAACTATGGGCTAATTTTTTTTTTAATCATTTGTCATGCTAAACGGAAAAAAAAATATCAACCAAGGTATGTAATGCATACTGTATAAAACATAGCTGTGAAGACGTGCCGTACCACGGCATGACAATAGGGTCTTTTATTCTTATGACGGTACACATATACAAGCACGCACATGATGCATATGTTACTCGACACAAAAAAATACGCTTATTTTTATTGTTAAAATAAAGAATAATTTATTTACTGCATGATTATGTTTTCAAAATAGTTTTAACTCTTCCGCGAGAGATAAAGGACAAAAATATTTTAACGAATTCTCTACTTCTAAAAGGCAAATACATGTGTGATAAATGCTATGAAAAAACAAAAGTATTTTTATGCAATATTGTCAATGTATTTAATCTTTGTCATTGGTGTATTATCATGTCTGAAAAGCCTTAACTTACCATCATTTCACTGCAACGTATTAGCGAACTAGTCAGAGTTTTTTTACAGAATAATTACCAATTTTATTTGCAAAATTAGAGTCATATGAGGATACAAATATGTTCATTTTGTATAATTCATATGCTTAGTCATATGATGATGTGTATAACTCAATACAAATTGTGTTATATCTTATAATTTGTGATGTGTAATTAAATATGACTGTAAACTGATAACTTCGAATGCGGGTAATGCTATCACATCTAAAATCATTTACGAACGGATATTGTGTAATTATCCTGTCCGCTAACGATAAAAAATAAATCAAGAAACATAAATAGAAAATTTTGGTTTAACATAATCATTTTTTCAATTCCACCGATTATAAAAATATGCAAAATCAACAAATATTTATAAGCAGTTATTATGCATTAGATGCGTATACTATTAACTATTGCCTTAATAAAACAACAAATACACATATTACAAATTTTTTTTATAGAAAATTCAACCCAGAGCCTTTATGAAATCGAAGGGATGGGAGGAGCCTCCTGCCTGGACCGACCACAGACAGGAGGGAGGGAAGCCAGCCCGGCACAGAGATTTGTTGCCCCCAACCAGTTTTTCAGATTTAACAGAGACGTATCTTCGCACCTTGAAATTGGAAGTAGGGCAGACGAGACTTGAACCCACGACCTGTTTACTAAGAAGCAGGTATCTTACCACTACGCCACTACTTGCGGACAATATACACATTATATTATACTAAAATACACATACTATAAATTATAACCTTGGCAAAAATCGTCAGATAATTCCTGGATGTGGATGCCTTCATATTCACATCTGCATTCATTTTTTTTGGATATCAGATATTTATCCGCTTTTCGGATAGGAATGCAAACAAATTTCGGATTTTTTGGATATCCATTGACATGGTTATTATTAAATCATATGTTTTTAGTAAATGCATAGTAAAAAGTTTCTTCGCCTAGGCTTCAAATTTTTTTACGTCTGTGTTCCACACGATGTCATTGCCAATATAAATTTTGGATCAAATCGCTCTACTAATAAATTATTGTGCATGATTAAAACATGTTTCGAAGAAATTATAACGAAATTCATATGCTACTCATTATAACAATGTAGTTATATGTGTCACGTTATACAATTGATATCTTCATATAATTCATATGGCGAGTATATGAAGCAATCATATTTGGTTCTCCATGTACCCAATAAAGATATTGATTGATAACGCATGTCAATCCAAAAAAACTACTGTATCAGACAAAGTAGGCAATAGTACAAGAGGTAAAACCTCAAATCAGAACAAAATATGGACGTAGATTACTGAATCCTGACTATTAAAATTAATTTTATCTGAAGTTAATATTACAAACAGATATATGGATCACATCTGCTCCATATCAAGTTAAAAAATATTAGTATTTAAACAGCACCAATACGTTTTAGTGCATACATGTATTTTTCTATAGTGTTTAAACAACAATACATTTTGGTGCAAACATTTATTTTATGATTAACCTTAAAAGGTTAACAGTAAAATAAATTTAGAGAAATTGAACGAAAATCTTTTATATTCTAGCATTTCATACTTTTTTTACATGTATTATACATACAAGTTTCGAGGCTTTGATCAGAAATTCGGCCAATTTGGATCGATTGCGATAGGGGTGTTCATTTTTTTATTTAATATTATCATCATTATTATTTAGCATATCAATCACAACAATTTAATGAAAATCGTCTAAACGTCGAACTTAATAAAAATTGCAGCTGTATTGAATATTAAAATGTTACAAAACAAAGTTAGAAGAGGAATTAAATTCAAAGAAGTCAAATCATGCAAGACTTAACTTTAATCTTGTTACCATTCATCAATAATTTGTTCTCACCAAGCTCAAGTAAACCAAAGAAAAAAAAGAAGATCAACCGAGCAGCTGAGCTTGAACCTAAATCCCTAGACCTAGTTCAACAATCAACGGTATCGATTCAAAAATTGAAAAAACGAACCTTAATCTTTTTTGTTGGAGAGGGTTGAGATTGGAGAAAAAGACGGGATATTTTGGTTTAGGGCATAACTTATTGAGCTGGATTTGGTACATGATCTGCATATAGTGGGTTTGATATAGGAATATTTTAGATTATGGTCTTTATTTTTTAATTGAAGTTTTGGAAAAAAAAGTGGATTATACAATACATATTTTGTTTTTATACTCATTGTATTATTGTAAATTTACTTTGATAATTATTGAAATTCGAAATCAAAAGTGGAACCTAAGGGCCCGTTTAGTTCAAAAACGAGTTTTGTGTTTTTCGTATGGGCAATGTAAAATGCATGGAAGATGAGAATGGGTGGAAAATGATCAATTAGGAAAATAGTTTTAGCATAGATAATGACAAATAATTTTTGCCACTTCTCTGTTTTTTTGGGAGGATAGCAGAAAATATCTTCTTCTCTCCTCGCCTCCTCTTTGCTGTAATGATTAGAATTTGCACATCTTTCTTCCTTTCTCATGCCTTTTAAGTACATATCAAAAATGTAAAACTCAAAACATGTGGTTTTTGAAGGAAAAGAGGTCCTAAATTTTCAGAACTTCTAAAATTCGTAGATACTGAAATCTAAATCAACATATCAAACCTTTGTTGTATATGGAACGAATCACAAACCTGGAGTTTTTGAGGATTCCAAACCTTTCTAGCTTACTAACTTGGTCAATTTTTATATTAATATTGTTGTTGGATCAAATATGTGGTCTGACTGCTAGCCAATGCATTTACAGTGAACGAGCAGCAGTCAGAAAGAAGGACAAGAAAATACAGGTTCTGGAGGAGCAGGTACATCGTTCTTTCATAAGAAAAATCTCTTATTATTAGATAAAGAGAACGGGTTAGTCAATAATTCTATTCATGCTCATTACTGGAGAACCTAACACAAATATATCTAGTTGACAAATAAATTGAAATGATTTTCTAATCACTAGAACTTCTGAATTTTCATTGAATTTGCAGGATCATCATTTTTTCCAAACAATTTTAACAATAGCAGAACAGTCATCCCTTTTTCATCAAGTTTGAATCTGAAATGTATCATCGTTGATATTGAAATAAATCGGTTCACCTACAATTTCTGGTTACCCCATTTTGCTTAGGGCAAAAATATTACATTTATAGCTACATAGTATACATTTCATGTTACTTTTTTTTACCCTAACATATTACCATGGCAGCTGAGGGATTTGATGCTTAAAATTGAAGGGGGTGATAATACAGTTGCTGAAGAACGAGGTGAGAATATTTCTGATGATATTAAAGATGGCACTGTTTTATCATTACCAGCATCAGTGGCTCCAGTAACCTCAACCTCGAAAAAATGCAGTAGCAGCAAGCATGGCTCTAGACAGAGAAAACGCTAATTGCCTTGATATCGTATATGGTTATGCAATGACTTTGTACATAGATGTTCAGTATCTTTGCATATAATTCAGGAATACACAAATAGACAAGTACTTGAGAATCGGAGAGTTCTAGAGCTAGAACTCCTTTTTTCTTTTTTTTTTTCTTTTTTTTTTGCTTCTTTTTAAATTTTGTTCGTTTGGGTTTGGTTTTCTCGTTATGGTTACATCTGGACTATAACCTGACATATTTGATATGATTTAGACTTAAAAGTGTGATGTTACAAGGATTTCTGGTTCTTCCTTTTGAAGGGACGCCTCAATATTCCATTAGATGTGAACTCTCACAATACTTTAGAAGAGCGTATTTATCCTAAAATGTAATGCAAACTAAAGGAAACTTTAGAATCAAGAAAAGAGCTCATCTCCGCAAAAGTAAATTTGGTTTCTATTGTTTAAAAATAGAAAATGCAAGGTATGTTGCAGTTAACTGACAGTTCAGATTTTGAATGTTTTTTGGGAATTCTCTAAATATTTTGAAAAGCACATGTTAATTTGCGTTTTTTAATTTTGAATTTTTTTTGTAATGTTGAACGAAAGCATAATTTTGAATTTTTTTTGTAATGTTGAACGAAAGCACAAGCTAATTTGTTGGTTTAGAAAAACATGGATCTAATTTATATACTCATTGCTATAGGACTTTTTTTATAACAACATCAAAAATAGGACTCTTTTGTGCAAAGTTCCTTTTAGAATTGTTTATCTTTTATTTTTTATTTAGATAAGCAATTTTTTTTTTAAAAAACATATTAATAGTACATTAAAAGTACGAGTGCTATTTTATTTTTGAGTGCCTAATAGTAAGTTTCAAATAGCGGCGTTAAGCAAACGTGATTTCAGTTATATTAACCATTGGTCAAATGAATCATACGAGGAAGAAGCTGAAGATAAAACAAAATTGATGCATTTGACGCATGGAGATTTGCGTTGGTAATTTTAAAACTCTTCGAGATTTATTTTTTTCAGAAAAAGAAAAGATATGCATAGTTCATATTCGATAAGTAGAAAAATAACTTAAGTGAATAGTTATATGTCTGTGTTTTGTTTCCAATGGAAATTTCGTTTGTTATTGAAATCTAATGATTCTTACCAAATCTAACTTTCACAAGTTTTTGGAAAGTATTCGCTTTAAATGAGTGTGTTTTTACATTAATTCAGTTGTGCTAAGAATGCATCTTTCGCTAAAAGTACATTTTTAATTGGATGCTAATTCCTTAGGTTTACCAATGCAATCTCTGGTTACGTGTCAAATGCAATCATTGAATGGAAAAAGACCAGATTACAAGTAATGCAATTACAAACGTTAATAAAAATTGCATTGAATATTGATCAAAACTCAAAATAATTTAACATAAACAAATAGAAAAGATTGTGACGTAGATTACTACGTTACAACAATAATTTGACATTTTTAGAATAAAGCGCACAGATAATTATGATTTGTTATAATTTAAAATGCAATTATTATGCGTAAACATATATACTATTACATGTTTATACATGTTTAAAAAAATGTAACTAAAACTTGCTAAAAACATTGCAATAATAACTTAATAATTTCAAAATGAAAAATTGCAGACTATATGTTGCGTATTTAATGTAACCACTTGCACATGGAAGTTATATAAATGGCATCAAAATCCATTCTTCGCTAAAAAGAAAAAGAAAAAAGGTGCCTTATGTGCTCAGATTTTGTGTATATTTTCATGTACAACTATGATTAAGGATTTCTTTTGCAAATTTTAGGAATTTATTTTTGTATTTATTTTTCCCTATTATATTTCATTCAAATTTGTATAATTTTGAATTTTCATCCATGGTGAAGAGACACTAATGAAGGCAAAAGAGGCTGAATCAACTATTAACGGTTTAAGGAATGTATAATTTCTTAATCCTTGTATATCCATCATCAATTATTTTCCGTAGTAGTTAGTTTTAGTTCAACTAGTTTCTAAATTAGTGATTTACACGATGTTTTAACGCTTTAATTTCAAATGTTATATTCTGAAATTTGTCAAAGGAAGCACTTTTATATTGTGTTGTGCTATGATTCTAATTAGTTTACATTATTTGAATTAATTAATATGAACCACGATCAAATGCATAATATGAGTAAAATATGAGAAGAAATGAAGAATGAGAAAGTTGATGTATTTGGCATGTTGAACTTTACAAAGATGATAATTTTAACTAGCACTAGACTTGTTGGCCGATCTAAAGCTTTTGATTTTCTCTTAAATTCTCGGATACTCATTTAAGCACACTGGAGTTAGATTTTCAGGTTAAGACAAACAAAACTTTCGAAAACGTGCCGGAGACAACTTAATATTAGAAGTTTAATTTATTTTCCATCATACGGTATAACCGATCTTTTGGTTGATTGTAAGTAATGATGGGATTTATATCCATGAAGCAGTTATGACTCTGATTATCCAAGTATGCATCTTCATGTGTTATGCTTGGTATACACAACTAAATTTGATGATTATATCCGGAGTTTTAGCAGTCCCCAAACTCCAGCTTTCTCATTGCAACAATTTTTGGCATCCTAAGTACTTTGATGCTCCATATTAAAAAAAAAACCAGTAGTCGTCCTGGGAATATAAAGCGCATGAATTGAAAAGCGTGGCGACTATCTGATAGTAGGGCTGTCAATGGATATCCGAAAATTTGAAATTCGTCCGCATCCGTATCCGAAAGGCGGATAATATCCGATATCCGAAAAAACGGATTCGGATGCGGATACGAAGACATCCGCATCCGAAAATTATCCGTCCGGTCTTTTTTAAGATTATAGTATAAATTATGTGTTTTAGTATAATGAAATTTATTTATTTATTGTTTTATTAAATTACTAGTTTATATTATATGCACTTAGTGTTTATTAACTGCTCAAAACTATTGATTATCGCCATATTTGTTTATGTTTAACACTTTTGTAATCAATTGGATTGAAAAAAATGTATGTTTAACTTAAAATTTGTATTTATATTTCTTGATTTATCAGTCGTTAGCGGATAGGATAATTATCCGATATCCTTCCGTATCCGCAGATGCGGATATCCGACATCCAAAAATAATTTCGGATGCGGATGCGGATATGGCACTATCTGCATCCGAAAGTATCCGTTGACAGGCCTATCTGATAGTAATGCAAAGCAGCTGACTAGAGGAAATAATATAAAAGTTGGTAGGACCATTACAGATGTACGCATTGAAAATAGAGGAAATTAGGAAAAATAATAAACTTTAAAAAAAATTTAGACCGAAGGACATTAAGTTTCATTTTTAGGTTGAAGGACAAATGCTAGATATAATTAGCAGTATATTCAACTTTTACACTATACAAAATGCTAGTTATATCTTATATTTAGTTTTACACTATAGAAAATGCTAGTTATAACCAGCATTGTCCTTCGGCCTAAAAAACAAACTTGATGTCCTTCACCCTAATTTTTTTCTTCTAAATTTGTCATTGTGCCTATTTTTCTATTGAAGGTAAAAGTGAATCCTTTATGATTATGAGTAATAATATCATATGTAGATGTGAGAATACATACATAAAACAAACTATTTCTAGCATACCTGAAATGACCCATTATTTTCCACTATTCAAATCGACAATAATCCACATATGCCAGACTTGAATAGTACAAAATAACAGATTGTAATAAAAATTTGGAGCAAATGAAAATCAAATCACAGAATCACAGACACAGAACAACAGAATATCTCGCAGCGGAAAAATAAATACCATAGTAGTTCATGAAGCTACCATCACAAAGTCTCAAAATCAAATACAAAATACATAATATCTGTCTGAAAGTAAATACGACATCAAGTCCCAAATACAAAGAAATCCACTAATACAAAGCTGACAACAGAACAGAAATATAGATAACTAGATAGGCTGATAAATCTCCAGCGATTCCAGACCTCCAGAGAGTGAAAATCCAAATCTGTGAATAAACTCAGGCTGACCCGAGCGTAAATAAAACACAAACACTCGAGTCAGGACATATATACTTATCCAACGTAAACCAACTCAAGTGAACTGTAGTAAATGTACAAATAACTTAGAAGATGCTTGGGATCGCCCATCCTCTAAGGATCCCTTAAACTATTTACTATATAGTATATCGCGCTACTATAATAATGTCTAACAGTAAAATAAACATACTTTTAAATAGCGTTAAGGAGTGACCCAATATTGCCCTTAACACAAATAATGCCAATAGTCTGTACAGTACCTTCATATCTCCTGATCGGGAGACTACGAGAAGATACTGCATAGGTACGAAACAAATAGAAACTCGTAGTAAAGCCTCGATATGGTAGGTGACACGGCACACAAGGCAATGCCAGGGTAGATATACCAATTACGCACACGGGCTGGTGGTAACGCAGCAGCCACATACGCCCACCTCGGAACACATTTCCAAAATCGGAGGGTGGCCACCAAACAATCACAAAGTAATAGAATGGTATCTAAGAAATGCGTCCGACCAGAGGAGCTACCCCTTTTGGCCTGAGACCGCTCCTGTTTTAGCCACCTTATGCCAACTCATGGGAGTTGAGTCCACGTAACATACCATAAGAACGTCGCCACCATCCTACTTCATTTTGGAATCTCCACCGCGTACACAGTTATCAAAGTGGTTTTCGGTATCGACAGAGAGTATGTCCATATCCGATCTCGGTCTCTTTGCCAACCAATTGTTATTATAACCCGTGGTTATAACTTTTAAAAATAATACTTTATTTTTCAATATAAAATATCATTTCAAAATTCTTTATCAACATAAAGATTCAATCATTTCCAAATCATTTCGATATATCAAAATATCATATCATTTCAAAACGTCTCTTTTAAATCATTATTTAAATCCAAATTCAAATCTCCAATTTAAATACCTTTTTACATTCACAAGATAACATTCATTTAGTTCAATTCAAATCATCCTTTAAGATGATTCATTTTCCAATTTCTTTCATTCATTTAAATCATTTAAAAGTGAAGTTATTATCCTTTCAAGTCAAGTATTCAAATTTCAAAGTTTCAAGTCATTCGGAGTTCGTTTACTAAGTTAAAACACATAATTATTAAAATTTCAGCCTTTTACAGCATTTAAAAAAAAAACCGTTATAAGTTACACTTGAAAACATTTTAATTCAGCAAAGACAGCACATAAAAACTGTTGTTAAAACTCAGTTTTAGTTAAATTTTAGTTCAAAACAGAAAAGACAGCATTTCCAGAAATGCTGTAATAGCTCAGGTTTCCAAACAAAGGCTTTGTTCATTTCTGCAAAGACAGCAGACCACTACAACATTCACAGAAATGTTATAATAGATCTGAGTTCAATTTTTAGCTTATAAGTTCAACTACAGCAACTACAGCGTTTCAGAAATGCTGTAATAGCTCTTATTACTCAATTTTAGTTCAATTCAGAAACTATAGCATTTCTGAATGCTATTAAAAGTGAATTCCAGATTTTTAATGTATTTCCACCAAATAATAAACTTCATTTTAAACTCTTTAAATATTTCAAAAATCATAATTTAATATTAACAATGTTCATTACATATCATTTAAACATATTGTTTTATCATAATAAATTCCTTATTATTCAATCAAATTTCAACAATTTTTTTTAATAAATTCAAGTGTAAAATTTCCAATTCTTCACATTTTAAATAAACAACTTAACACTTAAATTTTCCTCCATGTTTTTTTTTCAAATAAATTTTAATTTCAAATTTTTATTTGTATAACTAAATTTTATTTAACAAAATTCCAATTTCCACCTAAGTTATATTTCAAAATTCAATGCAACTATTCATTTTTTTTCTAACATTTTAACTCATAGAAAATTCAAAATTTCTATATTTAATAATTAAAAATCTAATTTAAATCAAAATTTCATATATATACACTTTTGAAATTACTTAAAAATTCCAGAAAATTTATAAAATAACCACGGGCCTGTATATAGTTTTCTAACCTAGGTCAAGTGATACAGATATATATCATTTCAATCCGCAGTTTACAAATAAAAATCCGGGTTCTATCATTTCAAACCCGCAATCCCAAGTCAAAATAAATAATTTAAAAACCGTTCAGGCCTATCATTTCAGCCCATAACGATTTTTCCTTATTCTAAAGTCCGTTCGGTATGTATCATTTCAACCCATAGTGAACCTAATCTACAGGGAATTTGCAGTATGATAAACAGATATAAATGAACAGTTTAACAATATAAAATAGTAACAGGTGATATGACATGTAATAGGTGAGATGATATGCAATTTAACATGTTTAACATCATATATATAAAATCACATGGCAGTTATAACATCATAAATATTTTCTACACATTCAGTTGTTGTTGTTTTACAACTGCATAAGTATAATTGTCGTGTGAGCTTTACTCACCTCTAATTGCTGAAGATTTCAAAACCAAAGTCACAACAGAAAACAAAGCACGATGACACGATCACGGACTTGAGTGGAAAGCGAATCCAAGCTACAACTCTTGTGTACAACCCAAAACAAACAATCAAAACAACACAATTCAATACAACTTTAAAATGCAATAACTTTGAAATAAAAGAGAAATGAATTGCCAAACTATTTACCTTGCTTCCTCAAACTTTTGTCACGGCCTAGGGTATAGTTTGGTTCAGATTTGGTCAAGTTTTGGCTCAGGTTTGGGATGGCATGGGTCAGGTTCAAGGCAAGAACAAGATGGAGTTTTATACATGAGGAGGTGAAGGGGTTTTTAGGCAAAAGGTGGAGTTTTGGTTGGCTAAAGGGCTCGGCCATGGGAAGTGTGCTCGGCCTGTGGGTGCACCATGACTGGACAGAGGTTGGAGGGGTGTGTGGTGGTCAGGTCAGAGGTGGCGGCGGCTGCTATGGTGGTGGTTAGGGTGGTGGTTGAAGGGGATGAAGCAAATGTGGTCAACTAGCATTGTTTTTAGGCAATAGGTTGCATTCTAGGGGGTTTTGATCACCATAGGAGATCGGTCTTGGTCCAGATCAGAAAAGTGGCTGGTGGTGATGTCATGGAAGTGATGTATAGTGGTGGTGGCCGTGGAACAAGAGGGAGGCCGATCCAAACAATGAAGAGAAACAAGGCAAATTTGCATAGAAATAGGAAGAAAAGTGAAAAAAAGATGGAGGCCATTACCAAACTCTTGTTGAAGCCGTGACAAATGAAGAGCTGAGGAATTTTTCACTTGAAATGTAAAGAAAATACACGTCTAAGAAATGCAATGTACGGCCAAAAATGCAAGTAAATGAGGAGTTGTGAAAATGAAGAATTTTTAAAGGTGAAAAGACTTAAGTTTTGCAACTTTTTAAACCCTTGGTATTTCCTTTCCTTTTAATTTTATATAAACAAAATAAACTCAGAAATATACTTTTGCAACTGAAAAAAAAAGTAGTAGGAAATAAAAATAAATATTTAAATTTAAAAGAAATGGAAAAAGAATTACAAAAATTTCTTAAAAATTGGAAACAGTGTCCAAAAATTACAAAAATACCAATGGCTTTGGAAAATTATTTACTTCATTTTAAAAATATTATAAGACAAAATTTGGAATAAAATGATTTTTAAAACATTTTCAAAGTGAAATAAATAATTAAATTCATAGGAAATATCAAAAAAATTGAAGAAATTGCTTAAAAATAGGAAACAGAACCTGAAAATTTCAAATAAATTACCGTTAATTCTAGAAAAATTTCTACTTCACTATAAAAATAATTTAAGACAAAATTCTAAGTAAATAAGTTCTAAAACATTTTCAAGATGAAATAAATTCAAGTAAAATAATGTCAAAAGTATTGGGTTGTTACACTCTCCCCCACTCAAACTTTTTCGTCCTCGAAAAGAATAGAAACAAGGAAATAAGAAAAACAAGATAGAAAAACAAAATAGTACCTGGAATATACAATTCCAGATTTGAAGCACGAATGATCTCCTCCGTCTCCCAAGTGCAATCACGATCGTCAGTACTCTACTGTACTTTGACCAGACTAACAGATTTCCTTCTTAGCTGCTTCGTACCTCTATCGACAATACGAAGCGGCTTCCTCTCGACAGTCAGATTAGGATCAATATCCAAGCTGTCAATAGCAGAAGGCCGAACAAACAAAGATGGGTCATGGAGATGCCGGCGAAGATGTGAGACGTGGAATACATCATGCACTACAGAAAGCTTCTCAGATAACTCTAGACGATAAGCCAAGGAATCAACTCTTTCCATAATTCGGAAAGGACCAATGAATCTGGAAGAAAGCTTCCCTCTACGAGCAAAACGAATGACATTCCTCAAGGAAGAGACCTTAAGGAAACCATATCGCCAACAGCAAACTCAAGCTTCCGCCTACGCCTATCAGCATACTTCTTCTGCCTATCCTGAGCAACCCTCAACCTTCTCTTAATCTCCTCAACTCTCTTAGAAGCTTCCAAAATCATATCAGGACCAAGAACCAGACGATTATCGGATTCTATCCAGCAAGATGGAGATCGACAAGGTCGTCCATATAAAGCTGCAAATGGAGACGTCTTGATACTGGCCTGAATTCAAAGATAGAAAGAGATAGATAAAAGATTAAGATAAGCTTAAAACAGAAAAATAAGATTATACCTGATAACTATTATTGTAGATGAATTCGACAAGATGCAAATGATCTTCCCAAGATCCACCATAATCAAGCACACAAGCACGAAGAAGATCTTCGAGTATCTGATTCACTCTTTCCGTTTGACCGTCGGTCTGCGTATGTAAGCAGTGCTCAGATTCAGATGAGTACCCAAAGATTCCTGAAAAGCTTTCCAGAACTGGCTGGTAAAAATAGGATCATGATCACAAACAATACTGAGAGGAACACCATGGAGACGAACAATCTCCCTCATGTAGATCCCAGACAAGCTAGAAGCAGAACGGGAATAAAATGAGAAGATTTGGTCAGCCTATCCACAATAACCCAGATACTCTCATTGCCCTTCCCAGACCTCGGTAATCCATCAGTGAAGTCCATAGAAACCTGTTCCCACTTCCAGTTGGGAATATCTAGGGGCTGCAACAAACCAGGCGTCTTCTGATGATCGGCCTTGACTTGTTGACAAGTCGCACACCGACTAACAAAGATAGAGACATCCCGCTTCATCCCTTTCCACCAATAAAGCCTCTTCATATCCTGATACATCTTCGACACACCAGGATGAATAGAAAGTCTGGATCGATGATTCTCCCGGAGCAACTCCTGCCTCAACCCATCTACATTCGGGACACAAATCCTACTATTAATCCTCAAAATACCACTATCATCAATCTGAGCTCCACTGCCACTACTACCACCAACCCTACTCCGAACACTTTCCTTCATCAACCTAAGCATCTCATCCTCATCCTGCTTAGCCTTGATACGATCCAGAAGAGGAGAAGAAACAACAAGCTGACACAACAAAGCCTTCTTCCGACTCAGAGCATCGTCCACAACATTAGCTTTACCGAGAGTATAGCTAATATCAAGGTCGTAAGAAGCCAGAAACTCAAGCCAACGAACTTGCCTCTGATTCAAATCCTTCTGGGTGAAGATATATCTCAGAGACTGATGATAGGTGAAAAGCTCAAACTTGGTTCCAAGCAGATGATGCCTCCAAAGCTTTAAATCAAAGACAACAGCAAGCAACTCTAAATCATGAGCAGCATAATTAGCTTCATGGGTTTTCAACTGATGGCTAGCATAGCCAATGACCCTACCATCTTGCATGAGAACATCACCCAATCCCTCACGACAAGCATCAGTATATACGTTAATCCATCACTTCCGTTTGGAACGGTAAGAACAAGTGCGGAAGTTAGCTTGCTCTTTAACTCAGCGAATGCAACTTCACACTTCTTATCCCAGATAAACTTTGCATTCTTACGGGTCAAAGCAGTGAGCGGTGCAGCAATCCGAGCAAAATTCTCAATGAATCTCCGATAGTAACCGGCAAGGCCCAGAAAACTATGAATCTCAGAAGGAGTCTTAGGAGTTTCCAATCCTGTAACAGAAATAAGGGAAATAAAAACCACATAAGAGATAGAATGATTAAATGATGAAGAAAAGAGAAAAGACTTACATTAATCGCAGCGATCTTAGCTGGATCAACAGAAACTCCATTACTAGAAATAATATGTCCAAGGAATCAGACTTCATCCTTCCAGAAATGGCATTTAGAAAATTTAGCATTCAATTGATGGCTTCTAAGAATCTCAAGAATAGATTTCGAGTGCGGCTCATGCTCTGCCTTGGTCTTAGAAAAGACAAGGATATCATCAACAAAGACTAGAACAAATTTATTAAGAACATCACGAAAAACACGATTCATCAAATCAACAAAGAAAGCAGGCGCATTAGTCAAACCAAAAAGCATGACTAACCATTCAAAGAACCCATTCTCAGTCCGGAAAGCAGTCTTGGAAATGCTTTCCTCAGCAACATTGAGCTGGTGAAAACCTGTGGCAAGATCAAGCTCGGAGAACCAAGTAGCACCATAAAGCTGATCAAACATATCATTGATGCGAGGCATTGAATATCTGTTTTTCATAGTGAGCTTGTTCAGCTCTCTATAATCAACACACATCCTCAAAGATCCATCGGACTTGGTGATGAAAACCACCGCTGCTCCCCATTCTGAATGGCTAGGTTTGATCAGAGCTTTGGAGAACAAGTCCTCAATTTGCTTTGCTAACTCAACCTTCTCGCGGGGTGCCATTCTTCTAGGAGGAAGAACAACAGGTCGAGCACCAGGAATAAGATCAATGCGGAAATCTATCTCCCACTTAGGAGGCAAAGCAGTGACTTCACCAAAAACATCAGGAAAGAGTTTGACCACACGAGTCGAATGAAAATCATCAGGAGCAGAATCCAAAGAAAAAATAAAACTGCCAGCAAAATCCTGAGGCATGCGGCACTGAATAACAAAGTAATTACCCAGATCATACTTAAGATAAACAGACCAGGCTTTACAAGAGATATGAGCATCATACCTACTAAGCCAATCACTACCAAGCAACAAATCAAAAGCATCGAAGCCCAAAACATAGAAATCACCACTGAAATGATGATCAGAATAAAGAAGCTTCACTTGTTTACAAATCCTATTAAGGTTTGCGGGACCCCCAATTGGATTTGAAACACATAAGGATTCAGAGAGATACTCGGGAGAAAGTAGATGCTCAAACTTATCACGAAATCAACAAACATAAAACTGTGGGGATGCACCAGTATTAAAAAGCACACGAACATGATGCTGAAATAAAGAGAAAGAACCCTGGAGAGTACCTTGGTCATCACTAGGGGTTGGAGGAGCAGGTGCTGGAGAAGAGGCAGAGGTGACAGCAAATATACCAAAAGGCTTACCCCTCTGTTGGGTAGGACAATCTTTCCTGAAATGGCCAGGCTGGAGATAGATGTGGCAAAGATCACGCCTAGCTGGCTGAGCGGGGGGAGGAATGGTGGTACCAACAATAGTAGGACAACTATTCGCATAGTGTCCCTTCTGGTCACACTTGAAGCGGGCGATGGAAGAAAGGTCAACTGGCTGCCTCTGAGATGGAGCAGATGATGAAGATCCCAAACCAGGATTCTTAAGCCAATTCTTCTTATGCTGTTGGAAACTGGGCTTTCTCTTCTTAGAATTTGCAGAAGAAGTCTGAGATGGAGGAGCACCAACCGAAGCAGGACCCTTAGAAGTAGGGTTCTCATAACGAAGAGCCATATCCATAAGCTGGGTAAAGGTGCCATGAACATGAGAAATGAGACGACTATAGTACTCAGGATGAGCACCAACAATAAATTTCTCGTTCTTCTTCAAAGGAGTGTCTATCAGACCAGGTCCGAACTTAGAAAGTTCATTAAACTTCCTCTCGTACTCTGAAAAAGACATGCTTCCTTGCTTGAGGTCCATGAACTCCCTATAAAGCTGGGATTTCCTGGCTTCGGGCATCCACTTAGCAACAAAAGCCTCCTTGAGAAGAATGATAATTAAGCTTAGAAAAGGCACGAAAAGATAGAAAAACAGAATTCAAAGAAACACAAGAAGATACCTGAACTGTTCCCAAGTAAGATTAGCCTTAACGGTGTTAGCGGTAACAGACTCCCACCAATCTTGGACAGCCTCCTGCAACTGCCATGCGGCTAATTGATGCTTCTGGGCATCAGTAATCTCAAGACCAGTAAATATCCTCTCGATACTCCTCAGCCATTGCTGAGCTTCAATGATAGACTCAGAGCCAGTGAACTTGGTTCCTCCAAGCTGAGTAAATTCTTTGCAAAGAACAGTGAAGCGGACAGGAGCTGGGGCTGGAACTGGGGCAGCACCACGACCCTGACCTCTAGCATTTCTACGATTTATCCTGAAAATTCAAGAATGAATATTAGGACAAAGGTAGTGATAAGATAAAGATAAGACAATCAAGACAAAATTAATTCACTTGGATGAACATCCTAATTACAGAAATTTCTAACAAGGTAGATACGAAAGGAAAGAAGTTTGGAAAAATTGCTTTTAAAACAAGAAATTTTTTATATCAAGATAATATTTGAAAAACCCTTTGAAAATCATTTTATACTTTAAAAATACGTTTTCTCACAAAGAAATGATTCTGAAGTTGATTTCACTCATTTTAGGATATTTCTATCCTATCTCTAATGAGTTTTTTGCTACAAAGGCTAAGGTTTGCCTAAAAATCAAAGCTCTGATACCAACTGAAATGACCCATTATTTTCCACTATTCAAATCGACAATAATCCACACATGCCGGACTTAAATAGTACAAAATAACAGATTGTAATAAAAATTCGGAGCAAATGAAAATCAAATCACAGAATCACAGACACAGAACAACAGAATATCTCGCAGCGGAAAAATAAATACCATAGTAGTTCATGAAGCTACTATCACAAAGTCTCAAAACCAAATACAAAATACATAATATCTATTTGAAAGTAAATACGACATAAAATCCCAAATACAAAGAAGTCCACTAATACAAAGCCGACAACAGAACAACAGAACTGAAATATAGATAACTAGATAGGCTGATAAATCTCCAGCGATTCCAGACCTCCAAAGAGTGGAAATCCAAATCTGTGAATAAACTCAGGCTGACCCGAGTGTAAATAAAACACAAACACTCGAGTCAGGACATATATACTCATCCAATGTAAACCAACTCAAGTGAACTGTAGTAAATGTACAAATAACTTAGAAGATGCTTGGACCGCCCATCCTCTAAGGATCCGTTAAACTATTTACTATATTGTATATTACACTATTATAATAATGTCTAAAAGTAAAATAAACATACTTTTAAATAGCGTTAAGGAGTGACCCAATATTCCCCTTAACACAAATAATGCCAATAGTCTATACAGTACCTGCATATCTCCTGATCGGGAGACTACGAAAAGATACTGCATAGGTACGACACAAATAGAAACTCGTAGTAAAGGCTCGATATGGTAGGTGACACGGCACACAAGGCAATGCCAGGGTAGATATACCAATTACGCATACGGGCTGGGGGTAACGCAGCAGCCACATGCGCCCACCTCGGAACACATTTCCAAAATCGGAGGGTGGCCACCAAACAATCACAAAGTAATAGAATGGTATGAAGAAATGCATCCGACCAGACGAGCTACCCCTTTTGGCCCGAGATCGCTCCTGTTTTAGCCACCTTATGCCAACTCATGGGAGTTGGGTCCACGTAACATACCATAAGAACGTCGCCACCATCCTACTTCATTCTGGAATCTCCACCACGTACACAGTTGTCAAAGTGGTTTTCGGTATCGATAGAGAGTATGTCCATATCCGATCCCGGTCTCTTTGCCAACCAATCGTTATTATAACCCATGGTTATAACTTTTAAAAATAATACTTTATTCTTCAATATAAAATATCATTTCAAAACCCAATTCTTTATCAACATAAAGATTAAATCATTTCCAAATCATTTCGATATATCAAAATATCATATCCTTTCAAAACTTCTCTTTTAAATCATTATTTAAATCCAAATTCAGATCTCCAATTTAAATACCTTTTTAAATTCACAAGATAACATTCATTTAGTTCAATTCAAATCATTCTTTAGAATGATTCATTTACCACTTTATTTCATTCATTTAAATCATTTAAAAGTGAAGTTATTATTCTTTCAAGTCAAGTATTCAAATTTCAAAGTTTCAAGTCATCGGAGTTCGTTTACTAAGTAAAAACCCATAATTATTAAAATTTCAGCCTTTCACAGCATTTAGAAAAAAAACCGTTATAAGTTACTCTTCAAAACATTTTAATTCAGCAAAGACAGCACTAAAAAACAGCTGTTAAAACTCAGTTTTAGTTAAATTTTAGTTCAAAACAGCAAAGACAACATTTCCAGAAATGTTATAATAGCTCAGGTTTCAAAACAAGGGTTTTGTTCATTTCTGCAAAGACAGCAGACCACTACAGCATTCACAGAAATGCTATAATAGATCTGAGTTCAATTTTTAACTTATAAGTTCAACTACAGCAACTACAGCATTTCAGAAATGCTGTAATAGCTCTTTTTACTCAATTTTAGTTCAATTCAGAAACTGTAGCATTTCTGAATGCTATTAAAAGTGAATTCCAAATTTTTAGTGTATTTCCAGCAAATAATAAACTTCATTTTAAACTCTTTAAACATTTTAAAAATCATAGTTTAACATTAAAAATGTTCATGACATATCATTTAAACATATTATTTTATTATAATAAATTCCTTATTATTAAATCAAATTTCAACAAATTTCTTTCATAAATTCAAGTGTAAAATTTCCAATTCTTCACATTTTAAATAAACAATTTAACACTTAAATTTTCCTCCATGTTTTTTTTTCAAATAAATTTTAATTTCAAATTTTTATTTATATAACTAAATTTTATTTAACAAAATTCCAATTTCCACTTAAGTTATATTTCAAAATTCAATGCAACTATTCATTTTTTTTCCCAACATTTTAACTTATAGAAAATTCCAAATTTCTATATTTAATAATTAAAAATCCAATTTAAATCAAATTTTCATATATATATATACACTTTTAAAATTACATAAAAATTCCAGAAAATTTATAAAATAACCACGGGCCTGTATATAGTTTTCTAACCTAAGTCAAGTGATACGGATATATATCATTTTAATCCGCAGTTTACAAATAAAAATCCGAGTTTTGTCATTTTAAACCCGCAATCCCAAGTCAAAATAAATAATTTAAAAATCGTTCAGGCCTATCATTTCAGCCCATAACGATTTTTCCTTATTCTAAAATCCGTTCGGCTATATATCATTTCAACCCATAGTGAACCTAATCTACAGGGAACTTGTAGTGTGATAAACAGATATAAATGAACAGTTTAACAATATAAAACTGTAACAGGTGATATGACATGTAACAAGTGAGATGATATGCAATTTAACATGTTTAACATCATATATATAAAATCACATGGCAGTTATAACATCATAATATTTTCTACACATTCAGTTGTTGTTGTTTTACAACGCATAAGTATAATTGTCGTGTGAGCTTTACTCACCTCTAATTGCTGAAGATTTCAAAACCAAAGTCACAACAGAAAACAAAGCACGATGACACGATTATGGACTTGAGTGGAGAGCAAATCCAAGCTACAACTCTTGTGTACAACCCAAAACAAACAATCAAAACAACACAATTCAATACAACTTTAAAATGCAATAACTTTGAAATAAAAGAGAAATGAATTGCCAAAATTTTTGCCTTGTTTCCTCAAACTTTTGTCACGACCTAGGGTATAGTTTGGTTCATATTTGGTCAAGTTTTGGCTCAGGTTTGGGCTAGCATGGGTCAGGTTCAAGGCAAGAACAAGATGGAGTTTTATACATGAGGAGGTGAAGGGGTTTTTAGGGAAAAGGTGGAGTTTTGGTTGGCTAAAGGGCTCGGCCATGGGAAGTGTGATCGGCCTCTGTGGGTGCACCATGACTGGACAGAGGTTGGAGGGGTGTGTGATGGTCAGGTCAGAGGTGGTGGTGGCTGCTATAGTGGTGGTTAGGGTGGTGGTTGAAGGGGATGAAGCAAAGGTGGTCAACTAGCATTGTTTTTAGGCAATAGGTTGCATTCTAGGGGGTTTTGATCACCATAGGAGCTTGGTCTTGGTCCATATCAGAAGAGTGGCTGGTGGTGATGTCATGGAAGTGATGTAGGGTAGTGGTGGTCGTGGAACAAGGGGGAGGCCGATCCAAACAATGAAGAGAAACAAGGCAAATTTGCATAGAAATAGGAAGAAAAGTGAAAAAAAGATGGAGGCCATTACCAAACACTTGTTGAAGCCGTGAGAAATGAAGAGCTGAGGAACATTTCACATGAAATTTAAAGAAAATAAACGGCTAAGAAATGCAATGTACGTCCAAAAATGCAAGTAAATGAGGAGTTGTGAAAATGAAGAGTTTTTGAAGGTGAAATGACTTAAGTTTTGCAACTTTTTAGACCTTTGGTATTTCCTTTTCTTTTTAATTTTATATAAACAAAATAAACTCAGAAATATACTTCACAACTAAAACAAAGTAGTAGGAAATAAAAATAAATATTTAAATTTAAAAGAAATGGAAAAAGAATTACAAAAATTGCTTAAAAATTGGAAATAGTGTCCAGAAATTACAAAAAAATCACCAGTGGCTTTGGAAAATTATTTACTTCATTTTAAAAATATTATAAGACAAAATTTGGAATAAAATGATTTTTAAAACATTTTCAAAGTTAAATAAATAATTAAATTCATAGGAAATATCAAAAGAATTGAAGAAATTGCTTAAAAATAGGAAACGGAACATGAAAATTTCAAATAAATTACCATTAATTCTAGAAAAATTTCTACTTCACTATAAAAATAATTTAAAACAAAATTTTAAGTAAATAAGTTCTAAAACATTTTCAAAATGAAATAAATTCAAGTAAAATAATGTCAAAAATATTGGGTTATTACAATACCATTAATTCGTGGATATAACATTTACTTTTGTGTTGGTTATGTGACATTATTTTTCTACGAGAACAGTTTTTTTTAATATTCCATTATATAAAAATATATTTGAACATTAAATCGTATGATTTCATAAACTATACTTAATGGCTTTATTCATCTTTCCTAAATTATTAGCCATGTTTTGCACATTAAGATTGAAAAATTATAAGAAATAATATTTATGATTTTATACTTCTCAGCATTTACTCGTAATGCAATATTTATGGTTTTACGTTTCTTAGTATATGCTCGTAATACAATATTTCCAAGATCATATTTAAATGCACATATTGGTAATAATGATTTTTCGAAAAACCAATTAATTAGAATTTTGGCTAAGGCTTCAATGGCCACCCAGTACACCCCGTCTTCTCCGCTAGACCCATCTTCCTCCTCCTTTAGCTTCAACACATTTGGTCAAAATCTACGTGATAATGATGTGGCTTTTACACTCATGATGTCAAGAAGAACGAGACATCTGTTGATTGCTAAAAAATGTAAGGAAATTCGACGTGAGAAAGTAGGATACTCTAAACTCGAGCAAGCCTTATCAATTTCTGGACTAAATGCAAGTTAAAAGTGCCAAGGAGGGTCGATAGGGACAGCCGCAAGCCTCAAGATTTCAATCAAAAACAAATCAATCTTCATAAACAAGTCAGAAAATTCTAACATAAGAACATGGAAGGAGATAATTATGGGTAATCAAGTTCCATTTTCAATTGCATTATCATTTTATCAACCCACTAGAAAACTTAACTAAAAATATACAAAAATTACAAATTCTGTTGCTAATCTTCACAAAAACAATGAGATAGATACTATTGTTATTTATATTGTTAGACCTAAAACTTTATTATCCATATTTTAAAGCATATATTACCCATGTTGGAAACTGAATCGACTCTCACATTTACTCAAAAGGTAATGGTTTCCATGTTATTTTATTTAATCTAGGAAGCTATTACTTTTTATCATGAATATTTAATGGTACAAAATTAATTTCAATTTCTCCAATATGACTTGTAAAAAATTATATCAAAGAATGCAAAACTGGAAATAAACATACCACTTGTGCTTGAAGAACTCAAAAGAGCAGTTTTTCAAATAGATGGCCAAGGAAATCCCAAACCCGGTGGGTTCAGTGTATATCTTTTCAAACCATCGAGAATAGATTATAGAACATTTGCTTGCAGCAATGGCATGGGTGCAAAAATCAGGCCGAATAGTAAAAGAAAGAACCACACCTTCATATGCTTGATTTCAAAGAAGCAGTGCCCTTAATCTATCTTTGTACATAGACCAATCTCCCTCTCTAATGTGATATACAAGATTCTAGCCAGTCTATTATGCAACAGGATGAGACATTATTGAATAGACTAATATATTAAAATAATAATTATTATTATAATAATCAAAATGCATTTATTCCAGGGAGAAACATAACTGAAAATTCATTACTTGCTCATTAACGGTAAGGAGTCTCCTAGGAATCCATGCAATGAAAAACTCAGCCGAGAATTAATATTTCATAAACTATTTGCATGGGATTCGTGGAGAAGTTTGCATAACTCATCTATGTATTTCCACACCACGTTCTCCTTTCTCATAAATGGAAATCCACAACGCAGTTTCACAAACAGCAGAGGATTAAGACAAGGGGACCCACTCTCTCACAATCTATTCTCTTTTGGTATGGAATATATGACTATCATGCTTGATATTGAATACCTCAGGGATAACATACCACAAATTTATGAGAAAGAACCAGTGATAACTCACTTATTATATACTGGTAATGTCAAAAGAAAACACGAATAGCGTGAAAGCAATTAAAAGGGTAACGAACTCTTTGGAAGTAAATACTAGATTGGTTTTGGGTGAACAAAAATCAACTAGGTTTATAAGCAGAGGTTCTAAAGACGAGGAGAAAATTGCTACAATTCTAAATGTGAAAATAGAAAATTAACCCATAATTTATTTGGGTATCCCACTCTCTACCATCAAACTAAAGGCAAGGGATTTGGGTCCTCTCACAGACAATATTAACAAGAAAATCAACAATTGGAGCAACAATTTGCTAAATGTTAAAGGAAGAGTTGAATTAATCAAATCAGTACTCTACCCATAATACAATTTTGGTTGCATTTTTTTCAAATACCCATGATCCTAATACAAAAGATTAACCCTATTATGGCAAACCAAATCATATAAACTAAATTAGTTTGATGTATGTAAGCCAAAAGTTGAAGAAGAGTTTGGGTTAAGGAAACAGGAGGAACTATTACGTGGAGGAACTATTACATGTAAATATACTGAAATTCTTATAGAAATTTTTGCATCAGATTGTTCATAGGATTGTTGGACCACAAAAAAATATTGCTGTAGGAGTGAGTTTACGTAAATGATTGCAAACCAACCCTAATACATGTAGAAAAATAAGATCGTGTTGTAGTGCGACAAAACAAATAGAATTTGAGAAAAAATAGCAAATCAGCAAATCAAACAAGAAAGTAAATAGAGAGTTCACACACAGATTTATAGTGATTCCATTATCGCAAGAAAGCGTACATCCACTTCGGGAGGGGAGATTTTATTACTTTCGGAGAGAAGAATTACAAAATTGATAATGGAGACCAAGAAGATTACGAAGAAATACAAAAGAAAAGATAATTCGTTTCCAATATGCTTCTATTCATCCTAATTCCTACCTTTATATAGGGATTATTACTTAAGGTTGAAGTAATTTATTTATGGCCATAAATCAACACCTAATCAATTCTCGAAATCATATGGAAAACATATACCATCTTATTTTTTCAGTTTCCCACAATTTGTATGCGTCTGATAAGATTCCTTCTTTAATTATCTAATTAGAGAATTAATTAATTACTTCACTCTTTTTCAAATATTTCTTCCTCTTATGTAGCTAATCCATTGCCCTCTTTAATGTATATAAAAAAAGCAATATATTTAAGAAATCATCTCAAATATTTTCCAAATCTTCTTATGTATGAAAATATCGTATCAAATCTAACAATCTCCACATTGATACTATATTTCCACGCAAGCCTACCAACTCCACTTACATTTTTTTCACTCCAAGCAACTTTCGGATAAGGCATTATGGATATTTTTTCAATGAGCTTCGGCATGGCCATCACCCATTCCATTTTGTCAACGAACTCCGGCAAGGCCACCATCCGCCAATAAAGTGTTGAAAGTACCCTCTTCATGTAGGACCCATCAATCTCCAAAACAAACATCTCTGTATACTAACTCACTCTCCCCCTATGCCACCAAGTGGCACCTAATACTTTAGCATACAAACTAAGTTCGAGCAATGCTTGAACTTTGCAACAAGTCCAGCCTTGTATTATCCATCGTCCTTCACCTTATATACCCACTTGCATCCTATGGCTCGGCTTTCTTGAGGGGGTGGTATCAATTCCTAAGTCTGATTCTTCTTCAACGAAACCTTCTCCTCTTCCATAGCATGCATCCATTTCGAGCTGGCACTCGCATTCATAGCTTCTTCAAGGTCGAAAGGCTCATCTTGCACTACATGCAGTGCATAATCAAAATGATCATAGGCTAAGGTTTGCTTAACTCCAGTCTCCATACCTATTTGGTATCCTTCTAGTTCTAAAGCTAGTCCGAATAGGTGTAACCTCCTAAACTCCTATCCACTCCACCTTGAGATGAATCATCTCTAGCTTCACAACCATCACTATCATTGTTAGAGGAATTCTATGGACCTTCATGTGATGTATTAACAACTGCAATTACTCTATCTTCTTTTACATCTCTAACTCTACTACTAGGCTAATATGTGGGAATAGTTTCCATCTCCTTAGGCTTTTCTGCTTCTTAATCTACTGAACAAGGTGAATTCTCCTTGGGCTTGAACCTAGCAGACTCATCAAATGTGACATGTCTCGAGTGCACTACCTTCCTATCAATAGGATTCCAAATACGATACCCTTTGATACCTTCTGTATAACCCAAATATGCTTTGATAAGCTCTAGCCTCCAACTTGTCATTTCCTGCATGGTGAACATACATGGGACTATCAAATATACGAAAATAACCGATATGTATTGATGTACCTTTCCACATTTCCTCAGGAATACTCCCATCAATGGCTGAGCACGAAATCTGATTGATAATATATGCCACAATTGATAAAGCTTCAGCCCAAAAGCCTCTAGATAAGACCGCTGTCAATCTCAAGCAACGGGCCTTCTCCAGTAGAGTTCTATTTAACCTTTCAGCAACTTCGTTTGATTGTGGATCACCGGATGTAGTAAAATATCTCCTAATTTCATGTTGTCTAGAGAAATTTGTGAGCTCCTTAGAAACAAACTCAACACCATTGCCGGATCTTAGCACCTTCAACTTCCTTCCTACTTCATTCTCTACCAGTGCTTTTCAAGTTTTAAACTTTTCAAATGACTCCGGCTTAGCTTTCATCGTATACACCCAAACCTTTCGAGAGTAGTCGTCGACAAAAGAAATAAAATACTTAGCTCCTCCAATAGAAGATGTAGCTATTGGTACCCAAACATCCGCATGGACATACTCTAATACTCCTTTGGACTCATGTCTACCAACATCGAAAGAACTTTTGTCTGCTTCCTTAATACACACTCCTGGCAGAATTCCAAACGGTTGAATCTTTCACCCATGATCACCTTCCTTCTTCGAAGCAGCCCCAAACTCTTCTCTGAAACATGACCAAATTTAAGATGGTAGAGTCTGGTGGCATCCAAAGCTTGTGAATTATCAACTCTAACACACGTCTCTCTAAGCACTGTATATCCTTTCAGCAGATAAAGATTCCGGACCGTCATTCCTTTCATCATTACAAGAGCACCTCGTGTTACCTTCAAGCCATCCGACTCTATTGCAATCTTGCACCCTAAAGATGCTAGCTGGCCCAAGAACAGAAGAGATTTTCCTAAACCTGGAACATAGCGGACTCTTGTGATAGTGTATACCACACCATCGTGTATGTGAATACGCACTGATCCTTCTTCCAATGACTTGCAAGTAGCATCATTCCCCATTAATATGGCACCTCCCTCCTTGTATTCATAAGAACAAAAATCCTCCTTCCTAGGCATCATATGGAAAGATGCCCCTAAATCTAGCACCGATGGTCTGATACATAAAAAACAGATGCAGTCAACACATCGTCAAAAACAACCTTCTCCGCCGCAATAGATAAAGAAACATCCGCTTCATTTCTATTTCTCAAATATGGGCAATCTTTCTTTTAGTGGCCATGTTTCTTACAATGACGACACCTGTTGTCTCTAGAATTACCTCTCCAATAACTTTCAGGCTTCCTTGACTTGGAACGCCATCTAAAATTATTCTCCTTCTTCTCCTTTCTTCCTCTCTCCATAAACGGCCCCTGGCTACTACTACCTTCTCCACTTTTGCTCATATTCTTCATCTGATCCCTTATTTCTTCACTTAGAAGTCTCGTCTTCACATCTTCTAATGGCAACATGCTTCTGCCATAAATCAAGCTATTAGCGAAAACCGTGTTTCGCTAAGGAAGAGAACATAATACCATCATAGCCTTTTGCTCCTCGTCCACATTCAAATCAACATGTTTCATCTTCATCATCAAATCATCAAAGAAGTTCAGATGTGCTTTCAATGACGTACCTTCCCGCATCTTATATGTGAAAAAAGTCTTCAATAGAATCAACCTATTGGTGAGCGACTTTTACAGGTAGAGATCCTCCAATTTTTTCCATAAGCCTCTAGCAATAGTTTCACCACTAATCTCTGGAATGACATTCTCACCGATGGCCAATTGAAGGGTAGTAAAGGCTCATTCTTCCATCTCCTTTCTTTCCAATTCTGAGATATCTGTTGGCAATAATTCTATGTCAAATACAACGTGATGAACATGATTTATTCTCAACACTGCCTTCATCTTCCACTGCCACGTCTCAAAATCATTATCTCCATTCCACTTCTTTATAGCCAACTGCGAACCTGATGCTGCATATGATCCCCTAATGTAGGGTGCATATTCCTGGATAGGTCTAACCTCCTCATTTCCAGGTCCTGTCATTTTGTCGAACACCTTCTAGCTCTAGGCTTCAACAACAACCTTCGAAGCTCTGATACCAAACTGTAGGGGTGAATTTACACAATTGATTGCAAATCAACCCTAATACATGCGGAAACAATAAGATTGTGTTGTAGCACGACAAAACAAACAGAACTTGAGAATAAAATAACAAATCACACAAGAAAGTAAATAGAGAATTCATATACAGATTTATAGTGGTTCCACTATCGCAAGATAGTGTACATCCATTTGGGGAGAGGAGATTTTATTACTTTCAGAGAGAAGAAGTACAAGAATGATAATGAAAACTACAAAGAATATGAAGAAATACAAAAGAGAAGATAATTCGTTTCTGATGTTCTATTCATTCTAATTCCTACCTTTATATAGGGATTATTACTTGAGATTGAAGTAATTGATTATAATTGATTTATGGTCATAAATCAATATCTAATCAATTCTTTGAATCATATGGGAAACATTTACCATTTTATTTTTCAGTTTCCCACAATTTGTATACGTCTGATAAGATTTCTTCTTTAATCATCTAATTAAAGAATTAATTATTACTTCACTCTTTTTCAAATATTTCTTCCTCTTACGTGACTAATCCATTGTCCTCTTTAATGCATATAAAAGAGGCAATATATTTAAGCAATTATCTCAAATATCTTCTAAATCTTCTTAAGTATGAAAATATTGTATCAAATCTAATAATTGCAACAACAAATATTTGTAGTCTATGCAAATTGATAACAATGCATCATACATATGAAAAAAATTGCTTAAAGCAATACAAAGTAGTAAAGGTTTAATTAGCAGAGAGATAACCAATGTTGATGAATCTGATCTTCGGTTTGACTCATGAATCAATGGATCATCTATAGTTGATTAATAGGATGACAAGCTTTGTTAACATATGGAGGCCCCAACAAGAAGGTGTAAACTCTCTTAACTTAGGGAGAATGGCGAGCTAACTAATCCTATTTGCCATCCTCATGTATAACAATATCATGCAAGTGAAGACAAATAATGGCTATTCCAATGATTATTGGAGATGGATCCTAACCCAAAAGGCAATTTCAGTTTAAAATCAGTATGGAGTAAGGACAAGGGGTACTAAACTCGACTAGTGAAAACATATACAAAACAGTTCATGTGCACCCAAAATGCCACTAAATGTAAATTTAGCTTAATTGTGCAAACTTAACACAAAAAATAGAATCAATAAATGGAATAATACAAAAGATTTAAATTGTGTTCTATGCAGTCAAGGAAAAGAGAACAAACTACATCTATACTTTGAATGCGATTACTCAAAACAACTGTGGAACAACATTAAAATCAAATTACATATCCAACCAATCTCTTCATATAGCGTAGACGATATTTTCGACCATATCCTACCGAAGAACAAAGGCAAACAAGCATACTAGATTTAGGTAGATAGAGCAATAATAACGTTAAGATGGCATATTTGTTGTGACATAAACAAAAGAATATTCTAAGGTATTGAATTGCAATTCCAAATTAGGCCGCTCTTGCAAAATATCAGTATATCAACATATATTCAAACTATGTAAAATCAATGGAAGAAAGGGTATCTTTGCAGAGTTTGCTACAAGCTTCTTAAAATCAATCAGAGAGTTGATGAGCAAACTCAATCTCCACCGTAGAACAGTAGATCGCCAAGTGAATCGAATGGAGGAGAGCATGGAACTCTGGAAGAAGCGGCAAAAAGAGAACAAGGAAGAAATCAGTAGAAGTTTGAACTACCATAATTTAAATCTGGAAGTTTCGGTGAAAAGAGAAGAAGTTGTAAAATTAACGAATGGAGTAAATGCAGAAGTAGTCTACATCTATATTTACTGTTTGTATTTGACGAGTGCTACGCCAGGCGTGTGATGGCACGTGCTTCACATGTAAATTGTTTTTCTACAAATTATATATGTTTAGCACATTCAAGAAATTTTTTTATAGAAATATTTAACTATATTTTTGCGTTGAAATCATTTGTTAGTTTAAATTTTATTTCTATATTGCAACATCTATTTTTTTAAGTTTGAATTTTTATTTATATTATTAATTACTAATTATTTGTTAGATTTTATTTTTAAGTGATATTAAAATTCAATAGTATGTGTACATAGATGTTTTAAATTTGTAAAAGATTTTGTTTTTTGTTTTTTTTGAAATGGTACTTTATATACAAGATGTCACTGGGACAACATATCACATGTCAATAAACGTTCGAATCATGCTACACAAGTTTCAAACTTGCGACCTCTCTACCAACGCCGAATCACTTAACCACTTGGACAATGGTGCTTGTTAGACGATTTGAATTTGTAAAATAAATTTAATTGCTAGATCATATTTTCAAGTGATATTAAGACTTGGTATTAGAGGCATTTTTGGTAGTTCACCTTGACACCAAAAAAGCATGACACCAAAGGTATTACAACTATTATTAAAAATTTGTAAAAGATTTTTTTTTGTTAGATCCTATTTTTAGGTGATATTAAGATTAAATAACATTTGTACACAAACATTTTGAATTTATAAAAGAAATTTAATTATTAGATCGTATTTTCAAGTGATGTTAAGATTTGATACTAGGAGCATCATTGGTACTTCACGCCGACACCAAAAAAGTGTGACACCAAAGGTATTACAACTATTATTAAAGATATGTAGTGTTTTTTTTCGTTACTTTTATTGTTATAGTTCCGTATGAATGTTTTTGAGAAATATTATCTCCAACATTTGTTTTAAGGTTGGTAATAGAAACTTCTCAGAGTATCTCCAATAGCACCTAACTCGGGTTTAATAATTCAGTTTGCACCTTCAATGGTTAAATTACCACTGAACATTCATGTGAATATTTAGTTTCCAATTCATATTATTGAATTGGGTGTGGATGCTCATTTAATGGGTGCACAAGGTTAGGCGTCCATTTAATGGACATCTGAACTTGGGCGCCCATTAAATGAATGTCATGTATATTCTCCCCCATCAACCTATATATAATCTAAACAGCTACTTTGCGAACTAACAACGGCTATAAATGTCCATATTTTATAATTTGGCTCCATTTGAACGACTATAAATGGTCATATTTTAGAATTCGGCTCCATTTAATAGCTATAAATGACCATATTTTAGAATTCATCTTATAAATTCAAACTATTTTGCCAATACCACCCACACAATCGAAAAGAACCAACCTCAATTGAAAATGCGAGGTTCGAGACAGAGCGTCAACGTCGAGAGACCATTGTTATGGAAAAGGATCTGATGGGAATGAATCCACTGTTATTGCAGTATTGGATAAAATATAAACATGCATTGTTGAGAGTGGATTTGGAACAAAACATATGTATATGAGTAAAAGGAGGTTGTATCTTTAATTGTTGTTCTAAATTGTGTATTATCATATATGTTTGAAATGTTAATTGATTTATCATTTTTTTCAATGAATTCATTATTTAACAGAATGGTTTTACTTAAACAAAGTCAAATACGATTGTAAATAGCATAGTTATAGCATGCTACACTGCATCACATACAGAAAATAACAAAGACAAATAATTAAATTGGGTGATTTCAAAAGTTAACTGCCGATTTCCATAAGAATTCCAAATATGATCCATTAGACCATTTTGGAGTCTATTATGAAGAGCTGCATTTCGATAAGCAAGCTAATGATCTACATGAATATTATACTCTCCTTCATTTCGTAGCATATCGACGTGGAACAATTCAGACATTTGTTTTGCCCCATCATACTTGTAATTGGTATAGTCCATACCCGTTTTGTCTTCAATGATCATGTTACGAAGAATTGTACAAGTGAACATAATTGTAGATATTTTCGATCTCTTCTATAGTCTACATGGATTACTAACAATTGCAAATCTTACTTGAAGTACTCCGAAAGCTCTTTCTACATCTTTCCTTTGTCCTTCTTACATTACAGCAAACTTTCATTGTTTTTTCTGTTAATGGGTTTGCGAAAGTCTTTATAATTATGATCGATTTAGGAAAAATTCCATCTCCTAGATAATATCTATGATCATATGTGTTCTGACCAAGTGTAAATGACATAGGGGTTGATTTACCAAGCGTCAAATTATTGAACGATTGTGATTGTTCAACAACATTAAGTTGTTATGAGAACCTAGCATTTGGAAGAATGCATCCCAAATCCATAAATTATAGGACGCGATGGCTTCAAAAATGATAGTTGGTTTTTTTCTTACCGTTATATGCTTCATGAAAACTTTAGGATAGTTCTTCCACTCTCAATGCATATAATCCAGACTTCCGAGCATTCCAGACCAATTCCCGCTTTGATGCATTTCGCATGATCTCATTACATCTGCTTCGTTAGGAGAACAAAGGTATTCAATCCCATAAATGTCTATAATGGCCTGGTGGAAGTGATCTAGATTTTCCAATATTGTACACTTTGCAATACGGTATGCATCATCAAGGGCATTGGCGGGTGTGTCATAAGCTAACATCCTCAAAGATGTGGTCATCTTTCGATGCCCACTTAAACCATGCATTTTCAATATGTTCTGTTTGTAAACAAAATGATTATTAATCTGTTGAATACTTGCCATATTTCTTAAAAAAATGCAAGACTCATTCTGAATCATCGACAAAACATATCAAGACCATAAGTTAGATCATGATTAAAGTAATCTTGCATCAGTGTTTTGTGGAATGCTGTCTAATTACGATTGATGTATTTTCGACCCATGACTAAGCCATTGTATTTCCTCAAAGTTGAACTATATGGTTCACGGTAGATTTCTAACATTTATGCTTCTTCTTGTTGATGTTCTAGTTCATATACTTCTTCTTCGGAGTCGATATCGCATAACATTACAGCTTTTAGTATATTTGAAGATATTGTTGGCAGAGATAGTTGTTTGATTTTTGAATAATATGATAAGTTCTAGTTGTGCAGAATTAGTTTAATAAGTGTATGCTTATATAGGATTACCTTTTCTTATTGTCCACGGTCAAGAATATTGTGTCACCTTGGTGTAAAGTTCAGAATATTCTATCGCATCACTTGTTTTACGTTAAAGATTGAAATATTGTGTCACGTCTGCTTGGTTTTTGGGTAAAGATAAGAATATTGTATCTTATCGGTCTACTTTTGAGTAATGATAAGAATATTTTGTCGCTCCAGCTGTGCTTTAAGGTAATGATCGGAATATTGTGTCTTCTCGACTTGGTTTTGGGAAAAGATTTGGAATATTCTATCACATCTGCTTGGGTATGAAGTAAAGTGACAGAATATTGTGTCTTGTTGGTTTGTTTTTGGGTAATGATAGGAATACTCTGTCACATCGGCTTTGCTTTACGGTAATGATAGGACTATTGTGTCTTGTCGACTTGGTTTTGGGGCAAGGATTGGAATATTCTTTCACATTTGCTTGGGTATGAGGTAAAAGAAAGAATATTGTGTCTTGTTGGTTTGTTTTTGGGTAATGATAGGAATGTTTTGCCACATCAGCTTGGTTTTGGAGTAAAGATTGGAATATTCTGTTATAACTAATTGGTTTTGAGATAAATATAATAATATTGTGTCTTGTCGGTTCTATTTTGAGTAATGATAATAATATTCTATCACATCGGTTTTGCTTTTAGGTAATAATAGAAATATTGTGTCTTATCAACTTGGTTTTAGGGCAGTGATTGGAATATTCCTACGCAAACCACCGTCTATAAGTATGGTCCATATATTATGGTGATGATGATATCAAAATATTTAAAATGGAACCAAATAGGCAAAATCAATAACAATGACAACACAGAGTTGAAGTCGGTAATATAGTGCATTGCATATGCGGTCTGCCTACGAAAATGTTCACAATATTAGTGCCTACTTGGAATATCGAATGTTGCTACTATAGATGTGATCGGCCCATAGATATAATTTTCATGAATGGTTTAACGAACCATTTTCTTGCAGGGAAGTTATTTATGCTTCAGACCTTGTTAGAGAAAATAGGTTGTTATGGTGACAACTTCATTCATCGAACATCCATTTCGATGAAATTAAGGAGTATGAATTACAGTTCATGTTTTTATGTATTATATGTTACTTATTTATTTACGTATTTTCGTAAAAATATTGTATCACATCAACTTTTTCTAATTAGATCAGTGAAGAATTTGTGTTAAATCAACTTTTCTCTCTAGAAACGAATAAGATTTTGTGGAATCAACTTTGCTCTCTCGAAACGAATAACAATATTATTTGCATCAAAAAGTATCACAAACACCTAATAAAGATTTTGTAGAGAATAAATGAAGAAAATCTAAATGAAAATAGAGGAAACGAGCAATTGAATAACAAAAAATAAGAAAAGATAAGAACACAGCGATTTATAGTGGTTCGACGTTGAAAGCTTATGTCCACTTTGGAGAAATTGCTTTATTAATGACTTTGAATTCCGAGTATAATAGGGATCCGATCGGATTCCATAGTTACACTGGAGTACAAAGAAAACAATAGCGTAAAAGTATCACTCAAATGAACCATGAAGTTTATGTTTACAGGGGGAGGCAGCCGAATATCTTTCCGAAAGATCGCCAATGGAATCTCCAGATGTAGAGGAGGTCACATGCGCGATCTCCAGGCCCAAACCTCAAGCAATAGGGATCAACCTCGATCCCTCCTAATGACCATGTGGGGTCTCACGATCCCTCTGATGGGTACCCATTCATGTTAACTCCATGTCATCAAAAGTGCTTGCACATTTGACTTCTAGATTTTGAGATATCGATCAATCTCCATTGTGTTGAACTGCTAAGTTGATATGATCTGATCCGTTACATAGAGGTTAGGAGACTATAACTCATATATTGAATGTTCTGTAGGTTCATCTTCTGGTTTCGCTTGATTGCTGCTTCATATTGTTGTCCTTGCTTGATCTCTAGACCCCCTGATCATCTCTCTGGGCTAACGGCCTTGATGATAGTCAAGTCTAACTTGTCCAATCAGTCTAAATATAGCTCGACCAAAAGGCCGGATAACACTTGCCCTCTAAAGTACGTCCTATTTCAGACATGACATACTTTGAACCAAAGAAAGTTAGAGTCGTCGGAAGAATTCCATTTAGTTTCCTAAACGATCGTTGTCCTTCCATAGAATTGCCTCTCCAAAGAGTCGCGCCTCTCTCTATTCGTTATGACGCTTGGTCGATATTTGCTAGTATAAATCTGGAATGCAATCCCCAATCTTGGTCTTCTTCCACCAAGCTTGTCGATCAAGTTTGTAAGCCTCGACTATCAATAGTGACTTCTATCCTGAGACATTCAGGAAATTGTTCAATTCCCGTCGATTCAGGAAATAGAATGTTTGGTGTGTGCACCTGTGCACGTTCATTCATGCACACACTTTTATAATTAGCTTCTGATCACGTTTACACATTCTTGGGTCTATCGATATCATGTAATTGAAGTAAAAGAGCATTGCATTTCTTATCATTTCAATGCATTTTCTATTTTTTTCATATTGGTAAGGGTTCGATACGAATCCCCCTAGGCATGGGATAGGATCCGATCCCTTCACTTATGTGGATTTGGCTGATTTCAAGCTTATGGTTCGATCCGCTTTTGCATATATAAGCTAATAACTTAGCTTCTCCAGCTTCACCTGATCCACTTGATCTGCAACCAAACCGATACCCTTTATTGCAACCAAACTGATCCCCTTTAATTCTTCTCATTTTCCATTAACGAACTCGAACTCGAGAAATTCATCTACCCATCCAATCCCTTTTTCGATTGAAGCCTTCCTCATCCTTTATGACCCTAGCCACCACCTTCAATTACATCCAAGCATCTAACTCTACCCAACCTTGCCTCCAATTCAAACCGAACCCAACATCCTTGCTCCATTCCTTTCAACTTCGAGCTCTTTCTCGTTGATCGCATCACGTCTTTACATAGGTGGGTTTCTACAATTATGTGATGATTCGCTTGGGATTATTCATGCCGGATGATTATGATTTTAGGGTTCGATCACTGGTTTTGAAGAAGAAATGAAGCGATCAGGTGGAGAGCGATTGGTATGGATTCAGAGGAGAAGGACTGGTTATGAATACAGAGCGAAAGGATTGTTGGTTTATTGGAATAGGGATGAGATGGTTTAGTGAGTCTAGGTGAACGGTGCTGGAGGGATCAGTTGCTTGATATGGTCAGAGGGAAGGAAGTGGAATAATGAAAGGCGATGTGATGTGATCAGTTGTGATTTGAGAGGAGGGATTGGTTAGGGGCTTAGGGAGTTCGATATGGTATAAGGCAATACTACATAGGTGAGGGATCAGTATGATCCCTTTTCCTAAGGGGACTTAGGCGTTTTTAGCTTGATGTGAGCACTCCCGAACCCTCTTGTATGAACAAACCCGAACCTTAGGAGCATGATCATAGAAAACAAACTTGGACACGAACACTTGTATATCCAATATAGGAATTGAACTTGAATACTTCAACTAGATTACACATGCATATGCACTTGAACTCGAACATTTATAACACATGAACTTGAATATGATGTAATATATGCCTTGAAAAGATCTAGGTGCTCATATGTACTTGAATGCAAATACAAATGTCCAACATGCCGATAATTGATCTTAGAGGTTAGATAAAAACCACAAATTTCGACATAAATGCTGGTTGGGACGATCAACGATGAAAGTCACTCCGGTCGAATCCTAGAGTCTCATCACTGTTGTCATTTTAACTCTAAACTGTTTATCACTGCTTGCATAACATTGCACCACACCGCACTAGTTTACACTTAGCATGAGGGGACATGTTAATTTTTATGATGATGATTATCTGCTAAGTTTAATAATTATGGGTTCCAAACACTTAGAGCGCTTAGCTTCCATGGCTACAATACAGACTACGTGGCTTTGAAAGTCAACGAGGCTTCTCTTCGAAGAATTTGCATTAAGCATGGGATTCCATCCGATGATGTATTAGTTCCACCTTGCCATGACAGTGCTCATTTTCTCCCAAAGGAATACACCGCTGACAATAAGTTCATGTGCTGGGTGGGATGCGCTCCACCCTTTAGTCCGTTCATCCGAAAAATGCTATATTATTTGAGACTGGCTTCGGCTCAACTACATCCAAACAGCCATGCGTCCCTACACGATACATATATGATATTCTTGGAAATCTTGCACCCTGAGTCAACTCCAAAGGGCATCAAGTTCATCTATAATATCAAGCGACGAAGGGGAAGCCTCTCGTACACCTTCCTCGAGGCGGCGCCTAACTGTTAAGTCGTAATCGACGCTTGGAACAAACTTAATGCTTTCAAGAATGAGTGTTTATGTGCGCTGCCCACCTGGTTTCATGGGACGGTGGCTGGAAGGACGTAAGAGTCTCTTCAAGTTTAACTTTGAGCACTTTTATTAAAGTCATATCCTAAACTAAGCAGTTATTCTAAAAATTACAAGTAGCCACCCACAGCCCAACAACTGTCATTACTCAGAAGTGGTTTTAGCGCTATGGAATGTTCCTATGGAATATAGATATATTAGTTTCTTATTACCGATGAGCATCATTTCGACTTTGGTCTACTAGATGAGGGTCGTAGCACTGGGCTACCTAGAAACACCAAGGAGAGTAGCGCCGAAGGAGGAGATGCCGCTAGGCAAGGAGGTGATAATGCCAATCCTGCTGTTCCCCCAGTCGAGGAGGCTCAAGATGCCACTATAGAAGATAAAGCACAAGTGACGACGACGAATCCGGTTATGGTGATGCGGGTTCTAGCCATGAACTTGTAGTCGGATCCTCACAAAGTACATAGCCTCCTGCACCTAAGGAGAGAAAAAGGAAGAAACTTGTCTACAAGCTTCGCAAAAGCCAAGCTACGAGTAGCCCAAGGTATCTGTAACTCCTTGAGTCGCTCCGAAACAGTCCACTTCTCATCCCCTATAAAATTTAGAAAACATATTTGAGGGATTATTGGATATTCTGATTCCAATCATGTTAACACTTATAACTTTACTGATATGAGGGTCAAGGGGTCTGGTTCTCCTATCAGAATTAGTGCTGATATTCCTCCCACCACCAGGTAAGAGGCTAATCCAATCAACAAGGGTCTCACATGTGGTCCGTTGGGGGAACACAAGGAAACTTACATCGGCACGCAATCCACAATACTGCATTGCACTTGCCACGTGACCTTTAATGCTGAAATAAACTCATTTTCATTTTCCTTACAGGTCCCATAGAGAAAAAGAAACATATGTTCCATTCTTTGCAAAATACAACATGCCAAACTCAAAGGCCTCGATCGGGAGCGCATCACCAGAGTAGTAGTCGTGAACACTACCCCAGTTACCATTCTAGTCAAGATCATGACTATTGTGACATGGGTGATAGGGACTGCTCTTCATATGATTCTGCTTCCAAGTATCGATATAGATCTAGGTCCCCTGCTCCAAAAGGTCAGGACAGGCAGTCAGATCGGCGCGATAATATCCCCACGGATAACATTTCACGAATTCCATCCTTTATTTCAATTCCCACACAACCGATTGTATCATCACATTCTGGATGCTCTTATGAACGCAAACACCACAGTGATTCCGAGGCTCCTCAGCACAGGCCGGGCAATGAGAGCACCGCTAATCAAGTCATTACTAAAGACCAACATGTCGATAATTCTACCCACATGGTCCAACTTAGAGAAGAATTCCCAATTGTTTGCTTCAATGGGTTTATGTTTGCGCCTAACCTAAAGTGGATTGCCGAGAAGGTCCAGCAAATGATTGTTGATTGTGTGGCCAATATTCATAAGCGGTACAATGAATTTATGTGTGTGGCGGAGAGGATCTCCAAAGTCTCTAAAGAGAGGCAGCAAGAAATTAGGAAGCTGAATCGCCAAGATTCTCAAAATAAACGGATCATTTACACACTTGATGTTGAGTTAAATTCCTTAAGGAGATCTCAGGTAGAGGCTAAAAAAGGGTCGAAGAAGCCACCAAAGCAATCGAAGCGGAGAAATCGAGACACTTGATTGAGGTTGAGAAATTACACCATCAAAATCATAAGCTGGTGATCAAGAGAGGTACCGCTCGAAGAAGTGCAGTCAAATTAAAGACCAAGCTTAAGTATGAGATAAAAGAGAAAGACAAAGTGCATAAATTGGCCAGGAGACTCGTGATGAACTAGTCATAGTTAAAATTGAGAGGATGCTACCGTTGAGAAGGCTAGAGATATTGATACTCTCGTAAAGAGAGGTCTAGAGGCCGCAAAAAAACAAACCATTGAGAAGGCTGGATCCAATGCTTATCTCTTATAATGCTAATATGTCTTGAAGTTCATAAATTTAGAATAGCTCCAAGGCGACTACCCCTACCATCTTGTGCACACTTGGAAACAGATAGTTGAAAATGAGGAAAGAGATCTTGAGGTTGAAGAGATTGATCAGATGCCGCTGGAAATAGAAGTCTTAAAGGGCAATGAACCCAGAATTTTGCATGAGGCCTACTTCTGATTCTAGAGAAATTACCGTAGCTTCTCAACAAGAGATAGGTGAGCGTTCCAGATCCATGTAGTATGACGCTATAGCTGATCAAACTTCGAGGACCCAAACTATCCCTAGCTCCAATGTGGGACCCTCTACCGATGCTGGTTATGACCCATAGGAACCACTGTTTTAGAAATTCACTGGTCTCTCTCCCATCCTAGAAGGATCATCCAACAGTACTTCGGCTCACGTGGAAGTTCCAACTGAAGAAGGTATTTCACTAACATCTCCCATCTTTTAAAAAGTTGATGCATCTCCGGTCCACATTTCTGAACCATCTCCTTATATTTCTTCAGCTTTGGATCTACCTACTACCGCTTTGCTCCCTCCTTAAGGCTCCCAGTCAGGACCACAAATCCCGATGATGGAGTCCGTAATCATAACGACTTCGACAATGACCCATAATGGATGAGGAAGTTCTGGACTCTAATGAGCGCTTGGTGGATGCTTTGTTGAAGAAAAGAGGTGATCTGAATCAGAAGACTCAAGTTAATGAGGATGTTGTTATTACCAGGGTTTCTCATTCCTCGTCGGGTCCTTCCATAGATGAGATGGAGCAAAAACTTGAGGCAGATATTCTTCATGTAATAGAGATCAAACAAGAGATGTTAGAAGTCGTCCCTCCTCCCATATCTATAGTTCTACCCGGGGAGGCCATTTTTGCCCAGTTCACATCTCTCATACCTGGGGCGTTGGAAGTTTCTCGGTAGTGTCATCTTCAAGCATCCTAATTTCCACTCCTTAGCCTGGAACTGCCCAGCGCACACCTACTGGATCAACCCAGAGTACCTCACTCAAGGGTAAAGGGATTGGAAGGAGAGGAGAGAATAGAGGAGGAGAGAGTTCAAGCGAGATTTCTCCTGATTTTGAGAAGAAGAAAAGAAGTCATCATAGAAGAAGTAACCTTGGGTTTGCACTCCTTTATAGCTTAGGACAACAGTAGTCTCCTCACTTTTTTTTGGTTTGTTAGACATAAACTTGTACTTGGCTTCCAAGTTTGGAATATAAATAAAAGTTCTTTTGTTTTTTTCTGACTTTTGCATAAATTTGTTTAAGTGGTCGAGCTATTACTTTTTTCAGTCAATGTACATATAATTCATTGCTTGTCGTCCTGATTGTTGTGTCATACGGTTACCCATTAATTAGCATTGATCCGATAAGTTTATCTTGGCCTCTTTTTGGTCGTGGCCTTAAGTCGTACCAGATGATAGACTTGAGTCCTGGCATTACACTGTCGAATTCAGCGGTTAAGTGATAATACTTCTACCCCCAGTCTTAGGCCAGTAGAGTTAGTCAGTAGACGGTTTGGTTTCATCATTGATAAGTTTATACCCTTCTTATCGGATTTAGGTCGAGGTTAGTTAATGAGTAGCCGAATCAACCTCGTTCACTCATTTATACTCTTATCTACGCTCTTGGAGTTAGTCAATGGGTGGTTGATCGCACCCATTTAACGCTTATATTCTAATCCATGCTCTGGGGACTTAGAGTTATTCCGAAAAATGGTCGAACCATGTTTTCCTTTGTCGATTTTTTTCCCACAAGTCTGCGGTAAGTACTGATGAGTGATCGGTCTTACCACAATCATTTTGACTTCATGTTTCTCTGATCAATTGGTAGGAAAGAATTAGTTAATGGATGGTTGAGTCACATCCATTTAATTTAATTTAATTATGGACTTGAGTAATTAGTTGGCACCAAGCTCTAGTTGCCTATTAGTTTATATTAGCGTATGTAAATGCAAGTTGGTCGCACATCACAAATATTATATCATGCACAAACAGTTCATAGAAGAAATCTCAAATTCTATTGCTAACTGAAGAGAAGCGATAGAATTTTTCTTATTTACATGGCTTTAAGGCAAAATGCAAAAAAAAATGCTAAATGAAATATAACCGAATGAAATGAAACTAAGTGAAATCGCATCTTAAATGCTCGCTATTCCATGCTCTTTGGAGTACAATGTCGTCAATGGTCATTAATTTGAAAGTTCCATCTCTAATTTTTTCGGTGGATGGTATATGATCTGTCCCATTTCGAACCAATGTGGACAAGGACAGGAAAAGCCCATTTCAAAACAAGACCACCAATTTCAAAGGTCCTAGTTCGGACTTTTGTATTATAGTGTCGGGCAACTCGATGTCGATATGCAGCTGCCCTCAAATTTTCTTTTTCGTATTTCTCATCGATCATGTCTAGAGATTCCAAAAGGATATCACGGTTAGTTTTGGGGTCGTAGTAAGTCACTCGATAAGAAGGGACTTCATGTTCTATGGGAATCACGGCTTTGGAGCCATATGTAAGGGCGAATGGAGTATGGTCAATCGTAGAATTATGGGTGGTTCGGTATTCCTATAATGCTAGCAGAAGTTCATCGACCCACTTGCCTCTGATCTTCTCCAAACGCTTCTTTAGAATGGACTGTATGGTTTTATTTACAGCTTTGACATGACCATTAGCTTAAGAGTGAGCAACTGCCGTAAATCTTTTCTCATGTGATGTCGGTGGTAGAAGTTTTTAAATTCAAAACCGTCGAATTGGGTCCCGTTACAGTTATGATTATTCGATGGAGACCAAAATTATAAATAATGTTTCGAACAACAATTCATTGTGACCGTGGCTAATGGTTCAGCTTCAGCCCATTTAGTGAAATAGTCAACTACTACAATGATGTACTTCGCACCACCTTTGGAAATCGGCAAGGAACCAATGATGTCAACGCCTCATGTGGCAAAAGGCTATGGGCTGACCATTTGAGTAATTTCCATCGATGGGGTTCTCAGAATTTTTGCAAAAATCTGGCATTTATCTCATCGTTTAGCATATCAGCTGCATCTCGATTGACAGTTGACCAGTAATACCCATAGCGGAGTATTTTCTTAGCTAAAGCTTGCCCCCTAATGTGATCGCTACCATTGAGTTCAGATTGACGTTGATGGTGAGATAGGGATGTGACTTGAGACCACTTCCATTAACTTCTAATTGACGTTGCAAATTAAAATGAGTTTAAGGATCGCTATGTTGCAAGATCGGACGATCCAATGGCCAAAAGGGTCTCATAATACGTAAAAGTAACATCCTAGGACGTAGTCTCAAATGGCAACGAGATTAGTACCATTGGATCTAGAAAAATGAGGTGATATAAGCAGACAAATTTCGTGGCGATCCAACACGCCCTGTGGTGGTACAGACTAGAAACGTACATCTATTTGAGAAATTAAATAAATGAGATATTATAATATTATTATATAATGCCCAAATTGAATCTCCTTCCATTTCTAAAATCCTTATTACTGTAGCGTTAAATAAAAGAAAATCCATTGCTGAATTTTTCGGTTAACCGTCAAAAATCTATTCCTGGTGATCTAAGCCAGTAAAAATCACACCATTTGATCCGTTGAGATCATATCGATGGAAGCTTCGATTCTATGTGCTTAATCTAGGGTTTGGGGATGTTTGGCAGAGATCAACCCATTCACCATCGCTTAGGGTTTTGGTTTGTCGAATCTAGAAGAAACGATAGGTGAATTTGAGATTGGAGTAGCAATTCTCATGCGAAGGAGTACCCGTCCCTAGAGTTTTGTGTGGTCCGATCGTATATAGCTCTGTTTGACATTTTTAGGCCGATGCAAGGTCGAGCATGTCGTGTTTCGATAGGGAGGCGCAGTCGAGATATCTTGGTGTGTAAATTGAAGAGATCGTGAATAGGGATGGTTTGGAAGAGTTGAATCAAAGAATTATTGCTTGTGGATGGAGAAATCGACATGCATGTACATGGTTAGGCAGGTTCGTGCATGGCTATAGATGTACAAGAGATTGATTAGAGGATGGAGAAGATAATTAGTGCAGTAATTTATGTTCTAATTATTTAATTAGTCATCTCGTTAATCTCGATTCTTATTATATCCATATATTTTGCATATAAGGTCCATTTTGGATGTGGTTTCTTACATTGCACTTGTGATGGTGAGATCTAAATTTTGGCATCGGTTTAGATAGATTTGGCTAAGGTGAGTGATCTTGTCTCTCATTTTACTATAATTGGTTGTGATTGTTATATTGACGCTCGAGAATGATTTTTTGTTTAAAAACATGATATCATTATATATAACAACTATAACTTTACAAAAGAATATATAATTATTTTTAAATGATTTATAAAGAATATTACATATTTTCCATCATCGTACTATAATTAGGGAATTATTAGATTAGATCTATTATTGATGTTATTTTCCCACATTAATTGATATGGATGGATTGTTTATGTTGTATGTATGTTGTTTTGGATGGATGTATGTATGTTTGGATGTATGGATGTTTGGATGTATGTTTGATTGTTTGGACTGTTTGTTATTTGACTGTTTTGGTTGAAAATGCTGATTAGCGGTGATTTGGTTTTAGCTAGCATCTTGTACATTAGATTTCTGCACATGTAGAAATCTAATGAACAAGATGAGCTGTAGAAGAGTGTTTGGAATACGTGCCGATGGATCTGGGTTTTAGAGTGGACACCAGGCATTTCCATTTGGTCTGTACTTATCCATTCGGTTAAGTACAAGACCAAGCTGAATGGTATTAACCATAGTAGAGTAGTCAATATCCTTCACTATTGTCGATTGGCGACTTGGCCGATATGTGGCATGGACGTTGATGAGATATCATGGTGCGTGATGTGATGGTTTGTTCATGCGACCAGTTTAGAGATCGGATGTTATTACCCTGCGACGAGTGGTATTGATGGTGAGACAGGGATGTGATGCTTCAACCTGGTATTTTGATGGTGAGGCAGGGATGTGGTGCTTTGACCTCGTAGTCTGATACAGTAGATAGTGACTCGATGATGTATGGAGTAGGCTCCAGAATGATAGTATCAGGACTGTATGGATCATGCTGGACCTCGAGCTTCTGATGGCATGATAGTTGGGTTCTTCGATCGAGAGGTCAGTGGAGAGCAGCATTGAGGATGGCATCTTGGATTGGAGTGAGGATGGGGATAGTGGATGGGTTGAGTGTTAGGGCTCGGGCCCAAAAATTGTAGTGAGCCAGTAGGGTTCGAATCCGTATCGAGTGTGTAGGGATCGGTGGATGTGTTGTGCCAAGAGATCATTGATGACTCAGAGTATTTTCTATCATGTTCAGAGCAGGGTACTATATGTGGGTGATACCCAAGGGCTGATAGCGATGGTCGTGTACCCTGAACCACCCCGAAGGGGTCTAGTGTCAAACGGTACTGAGGTAATGTAAGAGACAACCGTGCAGGGTTTCGACCCGAAAGTACAGTGGAATACAACAGAGAACCGTGACTTCCACTAGTCCTTTAAAGTTATAGAGGGTCATATGAGTCATCATATATTTAGGACAATGGGTGACAATTAGTATTGTTTGATGGATGCTATGTTTGTTATGGTTGCTTACTAGTCACCAGTCACCCTAGGGGTGTCATACTAGGAAGGTATTGTGGTAGGGATACCTGGATACCGTGACTTGACTTAGTGTGGAGTAGGTATGGATGGAGATACCTAGATACCTGAAGTTTACTTAGTATGGAGTAGGGACTATAGGTGAAGATACCTAGGCACCCTGATAGATACTGTGTATGGTATACTCTTTTAATGATGTTATAGAATAGCATATTACTTATGTCTATGTGCTGACTCTATGGTTGCTGGGACAGGTCAGGTATGGTTTATATACCCTCTATTCTGTATATTATCGAGTTTTATAGTATTTTGAGATTTGATATTGCTCACACTAAACTATTGTCTGACCTAAGGTTTTATGCTTTACTTCTTATTATCTTGGTACTCTTAAATGAGTAGATTAAGAACAGATGGATAATTACGGAGTTCTACAGTAGGACCGATAGGAGGTGATGGTTGTCTATACTTACATGTACATTTGTTATTATATTTCCGCTGTGTGACACTATAGAGCCTTGACAATATTGATTTACAATTATGAGATAACGTACCAGTTGAGTTTACTTTCCCCTATACAAACTCTACTATAGTGTTGTATAGCTTTGTGGACCTTATATTTAGAGGATCATTTCACATGTTATTACCGTCTCTATTTTTTATACCTGTGTTGATTATTATATTTACTCTGATGTGATCTGAGATATGCGATAGGTAATTTGGTTGTTTGATGCTCCCTCTTTTTTCTTCTTTTCCATTCTTTTCTCTTCTATTTCTTCATCTTAATTTCTTTTCTTTCCTTTGACTACTGTTTTGCACCGTAAGTGTAGGGCGGTTGTTACATTTGTTTTCAGTGCGAAGGTTACTCGATTAACCTTAGTTGATAACACGATCTGGTTGATATATGGTAGGAGTTATCGCCTAAAAATGGTCTAGAGAGTGTATATATACGAGAGAGTTCGTATTTGTCAAATATTTTGGTTTTCAAAACTATATTGTAGTATATATAGTATATGAGTCAGGTGCACACAAGAGCATTATTGATGCAGTTTCCTTTGTGAGAGACAGATCATCCTTATTATAGAATAGGAATGATCCGGCATAAAAGAAAAACTGCTATTGACTCTATCTTTAGAGTTGAGTGTTGGGAAGGTTCAGGGCCGCTATTCCTGATTAATAGGATATGTTTATAGAGTTGGTGTGGATCATATCCTGGATGCCTAAGTTGTTCTAGATGGTTTTGGTGCTCAAGTGCAATTGGCTAGAGTCGACTTTGTCAAGTTGTACATAGGCCATAAGAATCTAGGAGGCAGGCCATTCCTTGGAACATAGTCGGCTATTGGAAGGAAAGTTTGGTTGGTTGCTTTAAGAAGGATCTTCGATGACTTAGAGTCGGATGATGCATGAGGTAGAAGTTAGCCTCTGGATGAATCCAAGGGCGGATGATGAACTAGTGGAGTGTTTCTATAGCTCTGATTCCCGAGAACTGATTTTCTTGGGACTGGTTCATAGTTCACTTTTAAGAAGATTTGTCTTGGCTTGGTTAAAGAGTTTACTGATTTGAAGTATGGCGAAATGTCTATGTTGGAGTATGTGGTCGAATTAGATATGATATCAAGGTATCGTCTATTCCTATTGATACTCCACATAGAAAGGATTGAAGTTTATCATTGGATAGAGAGATCATCTTAGGGGTCGATTGATTCATCACATCGATGAGGGCTTCGAGAGGATAATCGAGAAGTACCCAGTATTGAAAAGTTTTCCAGTACCAGTTGTGTAGGAATAGAACATGAAGCATATGTATTAATCGCCAGTTTAGTTTCATTGATTGCTTTATCGATGAAATAGAAGGGAAAAGACATCACTGTTTCAGATATGCTTTCCGCATATGGTGGTTCCATACATGTTTTATTTGACATCAAGGATTCGTATTCCTTTATATCTAGATCCGATGGTTAGATATTGGGATAGAGACTCGAGATAATTACTGATCTATGATCATGACAGACCTATTTAGGGGCTCAGCCAGCATATATGTGGTTTGTCGAGACTTTTCCCTTTTGAATCATATTTGTTTTTTTGTTTGGCATGGACTGTTTAGGGTTTAGTTGGGTTGGTATTATAGTTTAATAATGGACTGGATGAAGGGGATATAGAATAGTGGTGGAATGAGAGAGGTAGTTGATGACGATCAGGGTTGTGGAGAAGCGAATGGTAGTGATTGGCTACCAATAGAGGAGCCTAATATATTCGCTCTATATTTCACATAATAGGATGCCATCTATGCTTATAGCCGGAGAGTGTGCGGACATACTCGAGGAGGTGACTAGATAACCACCATATAGAGACAGAGTTCCGTATCGATCTAATCAAAGGAGTTGGATTAGTTGTTATGCCTTTAAGGCATAGGGAGCCAAAGAGCTTAAGAGATTAGAGGTGCGAGCGGATGACCTATTTAGATGATGGTTCATCCATGGGTGTATATTTTAGGTAGGATGCACCAGTTGTTTTCGTCAGTAGGACGAATAACTCTTTGGAATTGTTTGTTGGTTGTTGTGAGCTGGATGAAATAATGAACGTGTTCGTACTCCCATTTGTTGACGACTTGTACAATCAGCTCTATAGCATGAGGATGTTCTCTTAGGTTGACCCTACGGTGAGGTTGCATCAACTAAGAGTAATTTGGTCGAGTGTGTCAATTATAGTGTTTCACACACTACCTTGATTTTAGCTTGGTTATGGCATTCGGGCTAACCAATGTGTCGGTATATGTTTTGGATCTCATGGACCGTGATTAGAGTGGTCACTTGAGTATGTTGTGCTTGTGTTCATTGATGATACTTTTGTCTACCCATGTATAGAAGAGGAGCTCAAGACATGATTAGTGGTATTGATGGTATCACTCCTGAAGGAGGGGAGTAAGATGCTTGGGTCATGTTGTTTCAGAGTAGGACGTCGTTATAGATCCTTTAGTTGCCGTAGTCCGGAATCTGGATAGACCCAAGATAGTAGAATTGTTGACCAATTGTATAGGAGATGATCAGACTTTTGTTTGAGAAGTGAGGTGAAGACACATGCTATAATTTGACCGAGAGGTTGATGAGTACATTGATGGTACTCATTCCGAGCGGGAATGAAGAGATGATAGTATGCATTTGCCTGTGGTACTTAACTAGGTATGGTAATGATGTCGAGAGGTAATATCTAACTCTTGGTTTGGAGTTGGAGGCGATAGAGTTCACTTTAGAGATATGGAAGCACTTTCTATTAGGAGAGGAGTTCGAGATGTTCAGTGATTCCATGTCATTGTAGTATCTCTTCTTCGAGAAGTATCTTGACCTTCTCCTATAGCAATGGTTGGAGTTCTTATCCTCCGATGGTTTTGACATTTCCTAGATGTTTGAAGGGAAATGTGGTGATTGGTATTCTAGTGGGAGACATACTAGTTTGGGAGCAATAATCCTAAAGTGGGTATTGCCCGAGCTTATCCCTGATTACGACTCCAAGACTCGGTGAGCTTTGGCCGAGTGTGATGGCGAGTTTGACTGTTAGACCTATTTTGATCTAGCCGACTGGAACTAGTCAGAGGCATCAAACTAGACTAGTAGCGATCGTAGCTAAATTAGAAGAATAAGTAGTGTTTGGAGAGGTGATGCAGTGCGGACTCAATTGAGATTGTTGGTTCCGTAGTGGTGAGTGATTATTTGTTCTCGAGTAGTGGGAATAAATGTTTTAGGACTACATCAAAGGATTATCGATGACTAAGGATAGAGAGAGAGCATTTGAGTCACAGTCGATTGGTTGACAGATTATGCTAGATATCCTTAAGTCTAGTAGTACGACATCCATTTTTATTATGTTGCTTGAGGGGAGGTTGGTGTGATTCCATTGTGTGCGAAGTGCATAGTAAGTGGCCGAGACCCATTATACGATAATGGGTGTTGGGAGAATTTGCAAGAGGCATTTGGATATTTGGCACCAAATGGATTAGATGATATCAAGACTAGACCATAGACTTTGAGACCTTCTAGGCCTATTCGTACCAACAAAAATGATACGAATCAGGTTAGAAGGAGGATAGTGTAGTAGTAGAGGTTTAGTGGAGTGAAAACGAAGACGATTTTATATAGTAGACCGTGGGGAGCATGAGGACCACTTGTCCGAAGCTCTTTAGATGATGGGATTTTATTTTTATTGCCAACTTTCACATTAGATTATTGGATGATTTATATTAGATGGTTTAGTATTCCGCACGCTAGGATAGGCATGTATGTTATTTTTGGATGTTAGATCTTATGTATGCATGTTTGATTTGATTGTTAGCTTTAAGATGACAGTTTAGGTTGTATGATTGTTAGGCATGCGGGATATTTATTATTTGGTATAACATTCTTGTTCGATGATTGCTATTGATGATCTAGTATAGTTAATGATATGAGTTGTATACATATCTTTATTGTAGTAGAGTTTTTTGGACCTAGTTGTCCAAAGGAGGTTCTACCGAATTTTTTCAAAATCTGACAAATTTTTGAGGGCCGATGGGTTAGGAGACATTCTCTTTGCTTTGTGATTTCGAGGATGAAATTCTTTAAGGAGGAGAGAATGTAACAACCTGTATTTTCAACAGTCAGATATTTAAATAATTTATTTAAATAATTTATTTAAATAATTTATTTAAATATTTAATCGTTATTTAAATGAAGACCTGAAAAATTGATTTTTGGCATATGACCGAATCGGGACTCGAGACCACTTTCATTGAGTTGGATTGACATTGTGAATTAAAATAAGGATAATGATCGCAATATTGCGAGATCGAAAGATCCGATGGCCAAAATGGTCTCAAAATGCATAAAATTAGCATCCCGGGTGTAGTCTTAGATGGCGATGAGATTAGTACCATTGCATCCAGAACGTGTCGTGTGGTCGTATAGACTCGAAACGTACATCCAATTATTTGAGAAATTAAATAAACGAGATATCATAATATTATTATATAATGCCCAAATTGAATCTCCCTATATTTCTAAAACCCTTATTTTAGTACCATCCAGATAAAAGAAAATCCATGGCCAAATTGTTCTCTTGACCTTTACAAGTCAATTACCACTGATCTAAGCCACTAAAAATCATGCGTTTGATTCGTTAAGATTGTATCGATGGGAGCTTTGATGCAATATGCTCAATCTAGGGTTTGGCAATATTTAGCCAAGATCGACCCACTCACTGCTGCCTAGGGTTTTGGTTTGTCGGATTTAGGAGCAACGATAGGCAGATTTGAGATTGGAGTAGCGATACTCATGTGAAGGAGTACCCGTTCCTAGATTTTTGCATGGTCCGATCATAGATAGCTCCGTGTGACGTTTTTGGACCAATGCCGGGTCGAGCATGTCTTGTTTTGATAGGGAGGCACAGTCAAGATATCTTGGTGTGTAGATTATAGAGATCGTGAAGAGGGATGGTTTGGCGAAGTCGGATTGAAGAATTATCGCTTGTTGATGGAGAAATCGACATGTATGTACATGGTTAGATGAGTTCGTGCACGGCTACAGATGTACGAGAGATTGATTAGGGGATGGAGAAGATTATTAGTACAGTAATTAACACTTTAATTATTTAATTAGTTTTCTCATTAATCTCGATTTTTATTATAATCTTTTGCATATTGGGTCCATTGTGGATACGGTTTCTTGCATTGCGCTCATTATGGTGAGATCTACCTTTTAGCACTGGTTTGGACAGATTTGGCTGAGGAGTGATGTTGTCTCTCACTTTACTATGATTGGTTGTTCATTATTATGTTAATGCTCGGGAATGATTTTTGGTTTTAAAACGTGATATAGTTATATATACAGCGGCTATAATTTTATAAAAGAATATATAATTATTTTTAAATGATTTATAAAGAATATCACATATTTTCCATCATTGTGCCACAGTTAGGGAATTGTTAGATTAGATCTATTACAGATGTTATTTTCCCACATTAATTCATATGAATGGATTGTCTATGTTGCATGTATGTTGTTTTGGATGGATGTATGGATGTATGTTTAATTGTTTGGATTGTTTGTTATTTGACTGTTTTGGTTGAAACGCCGATTAGCGGGGATTTGATTTTAGGTAGCATCTTGTACGTTGGAGTTCTACACAGGGAGAAATCTAATGAACAAGACGAGCTGTAGAAGAGGGTTTAGGATACGTGTTGATGGATCTGGGTTTTAGAGTGGATGTCGGACATTTGTTCTGCACTTAACCTTCCGGTTAAGTACAAGACCAAGGTGGATGGTATTGACCTAGTAGAGTGGTCAATGTCCATCACTACTGTAGATTGGCGATTTAGCTGGTATATGGCTTGAGCGTTGATGAGGTATCATAGTGCACGATGTGATGGTTTGTTCATTCGATCGGTTTAGAGATTAGATGTTATTACCCTACGATGAATAATATTGATGGTGATGCAGGGATGTGATGCTTCAATCTGGTGATGTTGATGTTGAGGCAGGGATGTGGTGCTTCAACCTGGCAGTCTGATATTGCTGATAGTGACTCGATGATATATGGAGTAGACTTCGGGATGACAATATGAGGACTGTATATATCATGCTGGACTTCGGACTTCTATTGGCATGATAGTTGGGTTCTTCGATTAAGAGCTCAGGTGGAGAGCTGGATTGAGGATGGCAGCTCGGATTGGAGTGAGGCTGTTGATAGCGAACAAGGTTGAGTGTTAAGGCTTGTGCCTAGAAACTATAGTGTGCCAAAAGTGTTCGATTCTGTATCGAGGGCTCGATGGATTTCCTTAGGATCGTTGATGACTCGAGTGTTTTCTGTCATGTTCGGAGCAACGGTACTATATGCATGTGATACTCGAGGGCTGGTAGCGATGGTCATGTACCCTGGACCGCCTCGAGGGGGTCTAGTATAAGACGGTAGAGAGGTATTGTAAGAGACAACCGTGCGGGGTTTCGGACCTGAAAGTATGGTGGAACATGAATTCCACTAGTCCTTGACAGTTATAAAGTGTTATATGAGTCATCATATATCTGGCACATTGGGTGACAGTTAGTATTATTTGATTAATGCTATGTTTGTCATGGTTGCTCACTAGTCACTTGTCACCCTACGGATGTCACACTAGGAAGGTATTGTGGTAGGGATACCTGGATACCCTAATTTGACTTAGTGTGGAGTAGGTATGGATGGGGATACCTAGATACCTGAAGTTTGCTTAGTATGGAGTAGGGACTATAGGTGAAGATACCTCGGCACCCTAACAGGTACTGAGTATGGTATACCTTTTTTACGATGTTATAGAGTAGCATATTACTTATGTCTATGTGTTGACTCTATGGTTGCAGGGACATGTTGGATATGGTTTATATACCCTCTGTTCTGTATATTATCGAGTTTTATAGTATTTTGTGACTTGATATCTCTCACACTATACTGTTGTTCGACCCGAGGTTTTATGCTTTGCTTCTTATTGTCTCGGGTACTCTTAAATGAGTAGACTGAGAGCATGTGGATGATTATGGAGTTCTCCAGATGGACTAATAGGAGGTGAAGGTTATTTATACTTATATGTGCATTTGTTATTATATTTCCACTTTGTGACACTATGGAGCCTTGACAGTGTTGATTTGCTATTATGAAATGGTGTACCAGTTGATTTTACTTTCCCACTGTATAAACTCTACCATGATGTTGTATAAATTTGTGGATCTTATATTTAGAGGATTATTTCACATTGTTATTACAGTCTCTATTGTTTTATACCTGTGTTGATTATTATATTTACTCTAATGCAATGTGAGATATGCGACAGGTAATTTGGTTATTTTATGCTTCCTTTTTTTTCCTTATTTTCCATTTTTCTCTTATATTCTTCATCTTATTTCTTTTTCTTTCCTTTGACTACCGTTTTGCGCCACAGGAGTAAGCGGTCGATAAAGTGGAATTCTCATAGTACTGCTTGATTTCATCATGAACGATACACCAAAGTAGGGGTATGGAGAAACCCTTTCTAAACATAATTCCTTCCTGAATGATGTAGTGTAAAGATTTACGGAGGATCATTTGTTTTTCATTCCTCCATTCAGGAAGGATCCCCTATTGTAGATATTCTTTGATAGGCGTTATCCACGACTCCTTTTCTCGCTCTGTCTCTAGGACCCAATCAATCTCCATCTGGTCAATGCTTGGAACATTGAGTATTTCAACTAGAACCAAGCCCATTAGCTATGCTTTCCCAGAGCTGGCTATCTTGGCATGTGAGTCGGCTTTCTCATTCTATCCTTTAGGGATGTATGTAATGATATAGTACTCGAAGTTGGTCAATAGCTCTTGGACCGGTCAAGATAAGAATCAAGTCGCTGCTCCTTGGCCTAATAATCTCCTCTGAGTTGGCATACTAGTAATTGAGAGTCATAAAAAATTTGTAATGTTTTCACTCCCAGTTCTTTGGTAAGTTTGAGCACGACAATCAATTCTTTATACTCGGCTTCATTATTCGTTGCAGGGAAGATGAGTTTCAAGACATAGTTGATCGATCATTCCTCGGGAATCACTAACACAACTCCAATGCCTGAATAATGACCATTTGATGCCCCATCTGTGTGCATCTTCCATTGGTTGGTCAGTTCTCCACTGCTCTCCAAAAAGTCGTCTAGTGTAGTGAATTCAGCTATGAAGTCCGCTAATGCCTGTCCTTGGATAGCTCTCCGAGGGAGATAAGTGATATCGAATTGGCTCAAGTCGATGTTCCACTTGAGCAACCTTCCAGACGTCTTAGGCCACCGTAGGACCTATCTTAATGGCTGGTCGGTGTAGATGTTGATGGGGTGAGCCTGGAAGTAAGGATGGATTTTTCATGATGCAACCAACAGGCAGTACACGAGCTTTTCCAGCTTAGTTTCTCTCAACGCATATCAATTGCTTGCTAATATAATATACTGGCCTCTGGATCCGAATTCCTTCGCATAATAGTGCAACACTTATGGCGTGTACCGACGCTGCTAAATAGATGTGTAAATCTTCATGATCTAGCGGCTTGGATAGGATGAGAGGTCTCTCTAAGTAAACTACCAGAGCTCGAAACACATAATAAAGTCCTGCATCCATTTAAAGTTCCTCTTCCCTCTCCTAATTAAATCGAAGAAGGGAATATACTTGTCGATGGCCCTGGAGATGAATCTTCTTAAGGTGACGACCTTCCTATTGAGGCTCTATACCTGTTCAATCATTTTCGACACTCAGATGTTTCGAATTGCTTGAATCTTCTTAGGATTTGCCTCGATTCCGCGAGATTTGACAATGAAACCTAGGAATTTCCCTAACTTAACGTGGAAAGAGCATTTCAAGGGATTGAATTTCATTCCATATTTTTGGAGAATAATGAACAACTCCACCAAGTTATCGATGTGGTCGTTTGATTGTCGTGATTTCACGAGCATAATATCCACATATACTTCCATTGGTCATCCGATCTAGTTGTTGAACATCCGGTTGACCAGTCTTTAATAGGTAGCTCTAGCGTTCTTTAGTCCGAATGGCATCACAACATAGCAATACAGTCCCAGATCGATAATGGAACTGGTGTGCTGCTGGTCGAGGACATGCATCAAGATTTGATTGTATCCAGAGTATGCATCCATGAATGAAAGTAATTCATGTCCAACGGTCCAGTCTACCAGCTGGTCGATCCTTGGAAGTGGAAAGGTATACTTGGGGAACACCTTGTTTAGATCTAAGTAGTCAATACATGTCCACCATTTGCCATTTTATTTTCTCACAGGAACATGATTAGATACCCATTTCAGGTAGAAGACATCACGGATAAACCCATTTCTTTTGAGCCTATTTACCTCCTCTTTAAGGGGGGTAGATCCCTTTTGATCCATGCCGCGCTGTTTTTGTTTCACCAGGACATGCCCCGGGTCGATATTTAATGCATAGCCCACGATGGTTGGCGAGATCTCATACATGTCAGATTGGGTCCAAGCAAACACATCAAGGTTCGCTCGAAGAGAACTAGCTAACTCCTTCAACATCAATGGAATATGGTGTCCGAGCCAAGGCCCAGACATGTTTGCTAAGCCACATTGGTTTTTAAGCAGAGAGACTTCTCCATACCTTTTTGCTTCCCCTTTCGCTGAGCATCCCTCAACTCAGCCACATAACAGGCACGTCCAGTAGCTTGGTCCCCATGAAGAACTCCCATACTGTTGTCTGTTCGAAATTTTAGTGTCAAACACCAAGGAGAAAGAGCTGCCTTGAATTCAGCAAGGGCTGGGGCTGGTCGGTCCCAAAAGGCATTATGTGAAGAGTCCACATGCAGCACAACAAATGGAAGTATTCCCTCTCTCCTATGGTTTTCATCTCTTAACTCTACTGGTAGCTCGACATAGCCTACCACTTCAGTTCCAACATCGTTAAAGCTGTGAATGCAGGCTTTACACGATTTCAAATCTTTGGCTTCCATCCTCTTCTGGTCGTAAGCTTTCTTGAAAATAATGTTTAGAACTGCCACAACCATTCAAATCATCCTCAATAAGGCGGGGTCGGTCATGACCGAGATTACCATCTGGTCGATCGTAGAGGCCTCCACCTTATCTACGTCCCAACTTTGGAATACTACGTCGTCTGTCATAGTATGCTACTGCATGGTTGGAGCATCGTCCTCCTTGTTTGAGCAACATTCAAAATCAACATACCTGATCATATTGCATAACGATCCATTTCATGCCAGCTTCTATCGGCTGGATGCGGTCCTCCAACAATCGTATTAATAACTAGTCTTCCTTTGGTCCACTAAGGATGCTCGACATTAAGCAAAGCTCGTCCTCGATTAGGGTCAGATGTTCCCTTCCCGCCATCCTTTAGGTTTTTATCAAACTGTTGCAATTTTCTCTCACGAATTAACTTTTCTATGATATCATGAAAGTGATGACACTTGTCCATACTATGACCATAGGTTTCATAGAACCTATAGTACTTCCATGTATGCTCTGCTTCTCTATCGACTCCTTCGGAGGCATTTTTTAGTACTGTAGGTTATTACAAATCAATAGATAGATGTTTCTAATGATGTATTTAAAGGTGTGTAGGTGCCATATGTAGGGATCCTCGATTTGCCTCTTCCAGAATCCTGTCTTCGGTCGCGGTTTCCGTCATCGCCCTTTTTCTGCTCATTCGGTTTATTTTGAACATTAATCTAAACTTTCCGAAAACTATCACCAGACTGTCTAACTGCTACATTATTTCGTACTCCCTCGGCACTTGGACCTGCAACATCCCTCTTTCTAGTTATTTTTGCCTCCTCCTTTCTCAGAAACTGAGTCGCTTTTGAAAAGAAACGGTCTAATGTGGAAGGAGGCTTTCCTGCCAACCATTACCAAATTTGAAATCGAGGTCGACTCCCTTAGGTAGCTCCATGAGTATTGCATCATCATTTGGATTACTAACTTCTGTAATCGTTATATTGGACCTTACTAGCTAAGCTTTAAGTGACTTCCCTGGTGCTTGAACCAAGTTGGAGAGAGACATAACATCCTTAGGGGCGAGGCACGTGCATGGGGAACTGCTACAAAAACTTTGTTGCTAATACATCAAACGAAGAAATAGACTGCGGTGGTAACTTAGTAAACTACAGGGTCGTAACTTCCTCCATAAAAATAGGGAAACATCTGCACATGACTGCATCGGGGGCTCTGGCGGAGCCCATAAGCCATTTGTACCTCATAAGATGCTGCCTAGGGTTGGTTTTTCCTATGTAAGAAGGCATCGAAGGCATATTTCCGTGGATACTTTGCATGTAGAATGTTATCAGTGAACGGAGTATGGCTCTTGGATAATCCCATGTCATCATTTTCTAAGCCCTAAATTTCTTTCACAAGCTGCCTTACCATGGCAATTAAGTTCGATGTTTGAAGGGTTAGCGCCAAGTGATGGTCATGTTCCATATCACGTGAATATCCCGACCCACATCTACAGGTAGTACCATGTTGCCTTGGCTCCTCTTGATCTTGATCCATCTCTTAAGCTGCAGTCCTACCATCATCTCTCAGCTGTAGTTCAACTACATTCACTGGAGCTCCAGCACCCTGATAAATTGCAATACCTCTGAAGAGGGCCCCTCCTGTTGATTGGCGATTCCCTTCATGGGAGGAGGGATCGGCGTCGATTCCTATGGAGGGATCAGGGTCGATCGGTCTCAGTCATTGGTGGTAGGCTGCTTGGTTCTATTCTGATGTCTCAGTGTTGTATACTTCAGTTTTGTGGCATCTGGCTTTGCGATAATCGTCGAATGAAGAGGAGTTTTCCGATCCTAAGTATGGAGTAGGCACCCTCTTCGATTTTCCACGCTGCTCCTTCAACTGGTTCATTAAATCGATGTTAGCTTGGACCTACTGGTTGAGCTGCCGATAACTTTCCATCAACTCCTTCATGAGGACTTTAAAATCGGCTTTGGTGATGGTATCGGTAGGATTTTGGGGATTGGCAGTAGCTGGTTGTACGTTATAATCAACCTGTTGAACACCAGCGTCATCGTTGCCTTCATGTAACGACCCGTAAATTTCAACAATTAAATTTGTTAATTAAATAGGATTTTGTAATTAAATTTTTATAGAAATAATAAAGGTGATAAATTAATATTGGAATGAAGGCTAAATTAAAATATAGCAACGGTAATTAAAAACTTATTTATTAGTAATTTGAATAAAATTCTAATGAATGAAATAGTGAAAAGATTATACCTGTGTGTAAATTGAATATAAATAAAGGAAAGGATTAAATTGATTAATGCAATAACCATTGTAACGGTATTTGGTCGTAAATTTAGGTAATTAGGTAGTATGTTATTTGGAAATAAATTTAAGGGTAGAATAGCGACTATTATAAATTACCTAATTAATTGGTCAATGAATTTATTGGAAATAAAGTTCGTTTAAATGTTAAGTAATTATAATGTTGTTATTGATAATAAACGTTACTTTAATAATTAATAATATAGTAATGGAAGTGTAAATGGAAACTTAACAGAAACATAAATTTATTTTAAGGAAAAAGAGGTATATGGTACAAATTGACGAATTAATATAAATTAATTGGTGATTGGATAGAATCAATGATTGATGAATTTAATGGTAAGTAATTAGAATTTAATTCTATAAAAATATGAAACTGAATGTAATTTAATGTAATACTATCCATAATAAGGCAATTAGATTGAATGATAGAATGGAAAGTCTATTAAATGGAAATATTGAAAATAAAATTTGTAATTTCTGAATTATGGAAATTTGAAGCAAGGGTAGTAATTATTGTAATAATTAAAATGAGAGTCAATTATAACTTAACAAGCCTTAATGTATATTAATGAGAATTGTGGCAATAGTGCAAAACCTAAATCATTTACCCATTCATTAATGCATTGAAGTAGGTCTCAATCAAATAGCAACATTTGGCTTGTTATTAATAGCTCTTAAGTGTAAATAAAGCGTTAATGGTAACAAGTATTGTAAGATTTACCATCTATTTAGTATATTAAATTATAGCTGGAAATCAATTGCAATGAATATAAAAAAATTATTACATTAACGTTAATTGAAGTAATATTTGAAATTTATGTCAATTCCAATTATAATATGACTATTGGTTGATGTAGGATTGTAAAATCAAGATTTATTAATTTAGCTGAATGTAAATTTTAGTGATCGGGTTTATTTCAAATAAATGGAATTAAATATTTAGATATTATATAAATATAAATTTAGATGAAATTTGGAGATATTAACGCAATAGAGTATGAATCCAATGGTAGTCTCATCTATTGGATACTAACAGATTGAATAATTGAATGAGAAGTCAATTAAAGGAAATTTTTGCAAATTTAATTTATAATTCGTGAATACAGTGAAATTGAAAATTTAACGCTGAAACGTATAAATTAATTAACTCTAAATTTACATCTAAAATTGGTTTAATTTATGTGAATGATTAAGAAAATAAAAGTGATAACATTTCCAGTTATAGAAGTGAAATTTAAAAATAGGATTTAATTGATTTATTTTAATTTATTTAATTAATATAAAAATAGCCATTTTGGATACAGACTCGGATTTCGACGAAACCAGTTTCATCGGATCCATAACGGTGAATTATTGTAGGACATCAAGTTTCGTAGCGATCGGACTTGTTGTTTGATCGTACGGACTCGAAACGCCTTGTAATAAACACAATTAAAATCAATTGAAATCAATTTGGAAAATATTGTTTTCAGCATAACTTCTTCATACGATGGAATTTGGACGTGAAACCTTTTCCATTGCGTTTAGAATATTTTAAAACACCTATTTTGGTATATGGGTTTACCCAATTTCGTTACAGAGTCGAAACAGGCTTTTCGGGCCATATATCGTTTAGCGTATACATCTGTCTTATCCGATCCATCCTATTTCAACTTTGTCTATAAATATATCGTTATAAACCCTAATTCCCCTCATTTTCATTTGGTTGTACGTATATCTCAACTCTCTCCTCCTCAATGGCAGACAGCACAAGTTTCAGATCCAATCCCAAATCAAATCCAAAGCTGAAATTTCAAACTCCTCAGAAAAATTTGAAAAAATATGTATTGAAGCTCTCAATGAGCGTAACTCAGATCCATGATTCTTTTTTCGTTTTGGTTCTTCGTCTGATCAGTAAAAATCAAAGAATTTTCGACCGTTCATCACGTCGAAATCAAACTCGACGGATCGACGAGCCATTTCTGGGTTTTGAAGAGTGGACCGAGGGGATCGCATCGGCATAGTTTGTTCGTCGTTTTGACGGTCAGATTTGCGGCAAAAATTCGATAGGTTTTCAGCTAAATAGGCGGCTACTGTGAATTTTGTGCTTCAGTCGGTTGTCGCGAGTGTCGAGGGGGGCGGTCGGCGTTTGAGGCACGGTGGAGCTAGGGAGGCGTACGAAGCTGTTAGGGTTTGGGTAGCATGCGTTGATTTACGCAAGGGAGAAGGGATTCGAACTGTTGCGTGCGTACGTGATTTCTGGATGCGTGGTTACGTGAGAGATAGTTGGTGAATATGTTCTCTTTTTTAATTTTAAAACTGAAATTTAATCACAATAATCGCTATATCTTTCACATACGAACAATAATTCATACGCGGTTTTTTTGTTAGGATCGTATAGAAATTCCAGACTTGATGACGTTGGTTTGGACGAATTCTGAGACGGTCAAATTTTTGGGTTTAAATTGGATTTAAATTCAATTTAAATTCAAAAGGTGAGTGTTTTAACCCACTCACAACTTCTAAGATTTCTTATGTTTGTTAAATTGATTTATGATGTGTTTAGAAATTTATTTATAGCTGTTTGGCATATATTTCATCATTATCTCAGTTAATTTGCTTTCATAAAATTTACTTGTTATTTAATTCATTTTGCATATAAACTGCCAGTTAAATTTTTAGTTAAATTTATTATTGCATATAAACTGCTAGTTAAATTCATTTTTTATTGCATATAAACTACAGTTAAACAGTTATTTAATTCATTATTAAAAAATTAACTTTCAGTAATTAATTATTATTTATTGATGTGATTGTTTGAACTGGATGATAAATTGATGAATGTTTGATGATTGATATGATGGATGAATGGATGCTGTATTTATATTGTATAAACTGCAAGTTATTATGCATTTTCATTTCATTCGGGATTGCGGTTTGAAATGATATACAACCGCATTTTTATTTTTAAATTGCGGATTGAAATGATAAATATCTGTATCACTTGACCATAGGATAGAAATTTATATACGGGCACCGCGGTAGATATATAAAATTATTTTTGAAATGATTTTCTTTGGTTTTGGAAAGAAGACGGTTTAATAAATATTAAATTTTGATATATATATATATATATATATATAGTAAAATTCTTGAATTTAGCTATGTATATAAATTTGTTTCGAATTTTAAAATAAGCTAAATAATGAAGTTGATTTCGTTTATATAATATGGTTAAGTATATATATTTGAAATTCTATTGTATATAGAGTTTATAATAACTCAAATAAAAGTAAGGTTGAAGATAAATGTGAATATGATTTGAATTAAAGTATTTAAGAATTTTCCTCGAAAAATTTATTTTGAAATGTAAATAAATTAAGATTTAAAAGGTATGATCTTATAACTTGATTTTTGATTTGAGGATTTAAATGAATATCAAATTTAATTAAAGAATATTATTATCAAGTTAATTTAATTAAAAGAATATCCTGTTATTAAATTTTAAGGGTTTTACGTGAATAATATTTGTTTAGTAAGTAAATATTTCAAATTTAAATAATAGGAATTGGATTTGATATATATTAAATTATCAAAGAATCCATTTTGAAATAGTGGAATATTTAAAGATTGAAATATATGAACTATAAAGTTTTGAAATATAGAATATTTAAGCTTTGAAATATATGGGAATTTAAAACGGTTCATTTGGAGGTTCAAATTAGTATTGGGAATTTATTGTGAAATTTAAAGAATCTGTTTTATTATATAAAGCAATATAGTATTTAAACCATTAAGTATTAAGAGTCATGTTTCAAAGCTATGGTTTCAAGGTATATAGATTTGAAAATGCTATGATTTCTTGGGAAGGATATATTTGAAATAAAATGATATCATATTGATTTGGGGTTTTAAAAAATATAAATGATATCGTATTTATATGGTTTAAAAGAGATATTATATTCTGGTTTTAAAGTATAAATTATTTTGAAATAACTGCGGTGTTATAATAACGTTTGGTTGTTAAAAAGACCGGGATCGAAAGTTGTCATACTCTCTGCCAACCCCGAAAACCACTTTAACAACCGTGTACGCGGTGGAGATTCCAGAATGATGTAGGTTGGCTGCGGCGTTTCCTATAAGGTAAATACATGGACCCAACTCCCGTGAGTTGGCATAAGGTGGCTAAAACATGAGCGATCGACGGGTTAATTGAGGTAGCACCTTTGATCGGACACATCCCTTCGATATTCTACTCTGACTTTGGTTTATTCGATGGCCACTTTGATTTCTTTGATTTGGGGGTGTTGTTCGAGGTGGAAGCGTAATTGGTATATCTACCTTGACATTGCCTAGTTGTGTCGTGTCACCTACCTTAGCGCGCCTTATACGATTTTGGTTTTGTACCATACCTATGGAGTGCCCTCTGACGACGCCAAGTACGGGGGAGACTGCGGTACTGTATAGACTATGGGAATATATTCTGTGTTAAGGGCTATATGGGTAACCCCTTAACGCTATTAAAAAGTAAGTTTGCTTTACTACTACACATTATTATAATAGCGAAATATACTACATAGTAAATAGTTTAACGGATCCTTAGGAGATGTAAATCCCGAGCATCTCTTGAGTTACCACACTCATATTTATTTATGTTGATTTAACTTACATAAGATCTTTTAGTTCTGACTCGAGTGTTTTGCCTTTTCAATTCGCTCGGGTCAGTCCGAGCGTTTCAGGATCGAAGACTTTAGCTGTGGAAGACGAAGACAGAGATTATTATTATTATTATTATTATTATTATTATTATTATTATTATTATTATTATTATTATTATTATTATTAGTCCACTACACTCATATTGTTCCGCTGCATTGTTATATGGTATGTGTAACTCTGATGTATGTCGTATAAGTATAATCGAATATTTTTAAACAGCTTTATAAACTGTATATTTGATTATTATATTTTTCCTTCCGCTGTGAGATTCTGTTTTGTTTTATTTTTTTCTCGTTTTCTTATTTACCCCATAACAATCCGCCCTTCCGAACGGTTTGAATTGACACGTGTGTCGATTTAAAGCGTGCGAAAAGGCAGGACGTTACAATGTGGTATTAGAGCTTTGGTTTAGCGATAAACCTTAGCATTGTGGGGTCTGACTCTTTATTAATAGGGTAGTAATACCCTATGGGAGTCGCTGAGTGTATATATATAAGAGAGCGTATTTATTAGTGTTATAAAAGGTTTTAATATTGTGTTAATTCCATTTTGTATTTATAAATTCTGGTTGGTGCATGGGACGTTGTGACATCAATAGGGATTTGTAAATACTTAATAGGACGGACCGACACAATATTTGTTTTAATATAGGTGAATGAAATAATTTTGCCTATTATATTTTTTATATATAAAGTAATAAATTTTATAAAGATTATAGTTGGTTGTAATATATTGGTTGGTGGGTAATGGAATTTATAGATAATAGTTGAAATAAGATTTGAAATGAAATAAATATTGGAAATTTTAGAAATTAATTTTCGGGGTTTTTGAAAATTTCTTTTGAATGATTTTGAAATATAATAATAATTTATTAGAAGTATTTTCTGATATAAGTATTTCAATATAATTGGAAAGAATTGTTTTAAAAGAAATTTTTGAAAGATAAAGTTGTACTCCCCTCTCTGTCGCTGGAAAATAATTTCGGTGATGAGTGCACGCATCATCGACATTCATTTTCGAGTTTCGAAGTGGGAATGTCACTGTAGTAGTTTTACTACAGATTTATTTCAATAAACAAATATAAATTTTAAATTGTTTTAAATATAATTTGGTATATAAAGTGTAAGTATATACATTTATCTGTTATTTTAAAATGATTTTGAATAAAACCCGGTATTTAATTCTTAAGTTTCCATTAATTAATAGCTCAATTACTGTAGTGAATTGGAATGGAGGTAATTAATAAATTGAAACCTCCAAAGGAAATAAGAGATTTAATGCTAGGTTATAAATGGTATTAAATGAAATTTGAAATTGTAACCTATGAAATAAAGGATATAATTATGGAACACTAAATTGATTAGAAGAAAAAATAGAATAAAACTTGTATAACTTTCAAACTACATTCTTAAAAAGCATATATATGACTTACCAAATATTAAAAGTTGAAATGTTAATAAGAGAATGTAATAGATATTATACAAGAAATAAACTTGAGGTAATGAAAGTAATTAATGAAATTCTTTAATAAACAAGGATTTGATGTGTAATCGTTGCAAACTTAAGTTACAATTGGAATCTTACTATATTCAGATATAATAGATGATTATACACTTAAGTAAATAAAATGAAATGCTACTATAATAAAATATGATGCAATAAAGAAGAAACTTACATGACATTAAAATGGAAAATGAATATTGTAAGTAATAAATGAAAATAAATGAAAGAATCACTGAATGAATGAAAGAAAGGAAATCAAACAACTAATGTATGAAATAAAATTAATAATAAATAAATTTGATTTATTGTTTGTAATTTGTTGTTGTTTTGGTTTATGGTTGTTTGGGTAAGGAAACTTTAAAATTGTTTGGAAGTATGACTAATCTATTTAGTTTCACCTAAGACTTTTGAGTGAAGGGTACACTTAGTAGTTTAATCTTCATTCTGTACAATTTGAAGTTTTGAACCCGAACAACTGTTTGTTTTGTTTGAATGAATGATTGAATTGTGTTGATTCTGTATGCAGGTTGTATGCTGTTTGTTGCAATTGCTTGTTGAATTGATTGTTTGTTTGTTTGTGATTGAACAACTTAAATATTTCATTCTATGTAATTGCTAACTCTTATCAGATTATATAAGTGAAATACATGTTATGAAAGCAATTGCTACTGCTTTTGGTTTCATCATTAAGCGTTAATTGCCCGACAAATAGGTACGTTTTCGGATTATGGTTTTATAGCGCTATTTTATTATTTTCCCGAGTTGGGATATATTATTTGGAAAGTATAAGTTGTATATTGTTATTTTGATATTATATTTTCTCCCGAGCCTCTCCGTACAAAGGAGACTCTGCCGAAATTTTTCGTAAATTTTGGACTAAGATTTTTTTTGAAATGATTTCCAAACTTTAATAATTTAAGTATAAAAAGATTTAATGGTTATAAATTGATATATTTAATCTAAATTAATTAATTTTGTAAACTTATTGTTTATAAAAATTTAATATTTTAAAATAAGATATATTGATTTCTTAAATCTTCTTTTCCCTTCTTTTCCTTTTCGGGGACGAAAAGTTTTGAGTGGGGGAGAGTGTAACGACCCGTAAATTTCGACAATTAAATTTGTTTATTAAATAGGATTTTGTAATTAAATTTTTGTAGAAATAATAAAGGTGATAAATTAAAATTGGAATGAACGCTAAATTAAAATATAGCAAGGGTAATTTAAAACTTATTTATTAGTAATTTGAATAAAACTCTAATGAATGAAATAGTGAAAAGATTATACCTGTATGTAAATTGAATATAAATAAAGGAAAGGATTAAATTGATTAATGCAATAACCATTGTAACGATATTTGGTCGTAAATTTAGGTAATTAGGTAGTATGTTATTTGGAAATAAATTTAAGGGTAGAATAACGACTATTATAAATTACCTAATTAATTGGTCAATGAATTTTTTGGAAATAAAGTTCATTTAAATGTTAAGTAATATAATGTTGTTATTGATAATAAACGTTACTTTAATAATTAATAATATAGTAATGGAAGTGTAAATGGAAACTTAATAGAAACATAAATTTATTTTAAGGAAAAAGAGGTATATGGTACAAATTGACGAATTAATATAAATTAATTGGTGATTGGATAGAATCATTGATTGATGAATTTAATGGTAAGTAATTAGAATTTAATTCTATAAAAATATGAAACTGAATGTAATTTAATGTAATACTATCCATAATAGGGCAATTAGATTGAATGATAGAATGGAAAGTCTATTAAATGGAAATATTGAAAATAAAATTTGTAATTTCTGAATTATGGAAATTTGAAGCAAGGGTAGTAATTATTGTAATAATTAAAATGAGAGTCAATTAGAACTTAACAAACCTTAATGTATATTAATGAGAATTGTGGCAATAGTGCAAAACCTAAATCATTTACCCATTCATTAATGCATTGAAGTAGGTCTCAATCAAATAGCAACATTTGGCTTGTTATTAATAGCTCTTAAGTGTAAATAAAACGTTAATGGTAACAAGTATTGTAAGATTTACCATCTATTTAGTATATTAAATTATAACTGGAAATCAATTGCAATGAATATAAATAAATTATTACATTAACGTTAATTGAAGTAATATTTGAAATCTATGTCAATTCCAATTGTAATATGACTATTGGTTGATGTAGGATTGTAAAATCAAGATTTATTAATTTAGCTGAATGTAAATTTTAGTGAATGGGTTTATTTCAAATAAATGGAATTAAATATTTAGATAGTATATAAATATAAATTTAGATGAAATTTGGAGATATTTACGCAATAGAGTATGAATCCAATGGTAGTCTCATCTATTGGATACTAACAGATTGAATAATTGAATGAGAAGTCAATTAAAGGAATTTTTGCAAATTTAATTTATAATTTGTGAATACGGTGAAATTGAAAATTTAACGCTGAAACGTATAAATTAATTAACTCTAAATTTACATCTAAAATTGGTTTAATTTATGTGAATTAATTAACTCTAAATTAATTAACTCTAAATTTACATCTAAAATTGGTTTACCCAATTTCGTTACGGAGTCGAAACGGGGTTTTCGGACCATATATCGTTTAGCGCGTACATCTATCTTATCCGATCCATCCTATTTCAACTTTGTCTATAAATATATCGTTATAAACCTTAATTCCCCTCATTTTCATTTGGCTGTACGTATATCTCAACTCTCTCCTCCTCAATGGCAGACAACATAAATTTCAAATCCAATCCCAAATCAAATCCAAAGCTGAAATTACAAACTCCTCAGAAAAATTTGAAAAAAATATATATATTGAAGCTCTCAATGAGCGTAACTCGGATCCATGATTCTTTTTTTATTTTGGTTCTTCGTCTGATCAGTAAAAATCAAAGAATTTTCGGCCGTTCATCACGTCGAAATCAAACTCGACGGATCGACGAACCGTTTCTGGGTTTTGAAGAGTGGACCGAGGGGATCGCATCGGCATAGTTTGTTTGTCATTTTGACAGTCAGATTTGCAGCAAAAATTCGATAGGGTTTCAACTAAATAGGCGGCTACTGTGAATTTTGTGCTTTAGTCGGTTGTCGCGAGTGTCGAGGGTGGCGGTCGGCGTTTGAGGCACAGCGGAGCTAGGGAGGCATACGAAGCTGTTAGGGTTTGGGTAGCATGTGTTGATTTGCGCAAGGGAGAAGGGATTCGAACTGTTGCGTGCGTTCGTGATTTCTGGATGCGTGGTTACGTGAGAGATAGTTGGTGAATATGTTCCTTTTTTTATTTCAAAATTGAAATTTAATCACAATAATCGCCATATCTTTCACATACGAACACCAATTCACGCGCGGTTTTTTTGGTTAGGATCGTATTGAAATTCTGGACTTGATGACTTTGGTTTAGACGAATTCTGAGACGGTCAAATTTTGGGTTTAAATTGGATTTAAATTCAATTTAAATTCAAAAGGTGAGTGTTTTAACCCACAACTTCTAAGATTTCTTATATTTGTTAAATTGATTTATGATGTGCTTAGAAATTTATTTATAGCTGTTTGGCATATATTTCATCATTATCTCAGTTAATTTGCATTCATAAACTTTACTTGTTATTTAATTCATTTTGCATATAAACTGCCAGTTAAAATTTTAGTTAAATTTATTATTGCATATAAACTGCTAGTTAAATTTATTTATTATTGCATATAAACAACAGTTAAACAGTTATTTAATTCATTATTGAAAAATTAACTGTCAGTAATTAATTATTATTTGTTGATGTGATTGTTTGAATTGGATGATAAATTGATGAATGTTTGATGATTGATATGATGGATGAATGGATGCTGTATTTATATTGTATAAACTGCAAGTTATCATGCATTTTCATTTCATTCGGGATTGCGATTTGAAATGATATACAACCGCATTTTTATTTTTAAATTGCGGATTGAAATGATAAATATCTGTATCACTTGACCATAGGATAGAAAATTATATACAGGCACCGCGGTATATATATAAAATTATTTTTGAAATGATTTTCTATGGTTTTGGAAAGAAGACGGTTTAATAAATATTAAATTTTGATATATATATATATAGTAAAATTCTTGAATTTAGCTATGTATAAATTTGTTTCGAATTTTAAAATAAGCTAAATAATGAAGTTGATTTCGTTTATATAATATGGTTAAGTATATATTTGAAGTTCTATTGTATATAGAGTTTATAATAACTCAAATAAAAGTAAGGTTGAAGATAAATGTGAATATGATTTGAATTAAAGTATTTAAGAATTTTCCTCGAAAAATTTATTTTGAAAGTAAATAAATTAAGATTTAAAAGTTATGATTTTATAACTTGATTTTTGATTTGAGGATTTAAACGAATATCAAATTTAATTAAAGAATATTATCAAGTTAATTTAATTAAAAGAATATCCTGTTATTGAAGTTTAAGGGTTTTACCTGAATAATATTTGTTTAGTAAGTAAATATTTCAAATTTAAATAATAGGAATTGGATTTGATATATATTAAATTATCAAAGAATACATTTTGAAATAGTGGAATATTTAACGATTGAAATATATGAACTATAAAGTTTTGAAATATAGAATATTTAAGCTTTGAAATATATGGGAATTTAAATTGGTTCATTTGGAGGTTCAAATTAGTATTGGGAATTTATTGTGAAATTTAAAGAAGCTATTTTATTATATAAAGTAATATAGTATTTAAACCATTAAGTATTAAGAGTTATGTTTCAAAACTATGGTTTCAAGGTATATAGATTTGAAAATGCTATGATTTCTTGGAAAGGATATATTTGAAATAAAATGATATCATATTGATTTGGGGTTTTAAAAAATATAAATGATATTTTATTTATATGGTTTGAAAGAGATATTATATTCTGGTTTTAAAGTATAAATTATTTTGAAACAACCGCGGTGTTATAATAACGTTTGGTTGTTAAAGAGACCGGGATCAAAAGTTGTCATACTCTCTGCCAACTCCGAAAACCACTTTAACAACCGCGTACGCGGTGGAGATTCCAAAATGAAGTAGGTTGGTGGTGGCGCTTCCTATAAGGTAAATACGTGGACCCAACTCCCGTGAGTTGGCATAAGGTGGCTAAAACAGGAGCGATCGACGGGTTAATTGGGGTAGCACCTTTGATCGGACACATCCCTTCGATATTCTACTCAGACTTTGGTTTATTCGGTGGCCACTTTGATTTCTTTGATTTGGGGGTGTTGTTCGAGGTGGGCGGTAGTAGCAGCTACGCGTTACCACCGACCCGGAAGCGTGATTGGTATATCTACCCTGGCATTGCCTAGTTGTGCCGTGTCACCTACCTTAGCACGCCTTATACGATTTTGGTTTTGTACCATACCTATGGAGTGCCCTCTGACGACGCCCAGTATGGGGGAGATTACTGTACTGTATAGACTATAGGAATATATTCTGTGTTAAGGGCTATATGGGTAACCCCTTAACGCTGTTAAAAAGTAGGTTTACTTTGCTATTAGACATTATTATAATAGCGAAATATACTATATAGTAAATAGTTTAACGGATCCTTAGGAGATGTAAATCCCGAGCACCTCTTGAGTTACTATACTCATATTTATTTCTGTTGATTTAACTTACATAAGATCTTTCAGTTCTGACTCGAGTATTTTGTCTTTTCAATTCGCTCGGGTCAGTCCGAGCGTTTCAGGATCGAAGACTTTAGCTCTGGAAGACGAAGACGGAGATTTTTAATATTATTATTATTATTAGTCCACTACACTCATATTGTTCTGCTGCATTGTTATATGGTATGTGTAACTCTGATGTATGTTGTATAAGTATAATCGAATATTTTAAAACAGCTTTATAAACTGTATATTTGATTATTATATTTTCCTTCCGCTGTGAGATTCTGTTTTGTTTTATTTCTTTCTCGTTTTCTTATTCATCCCATAACAATCCGCCCTTCCGAACGGTTTGAATTGGCACGTGCGTCGATTTAAAGCGTGCGAAAAGGCGGGACGTTACACTTCAACAGGAGCACGGGAAGTAGACTTAGTTCCTCTAGCCATTCTATCATCTTCCTTCTATATTTTTTCCAAATATAATTGAAATGGACTCTACGTAGGTGGAAATCTGGATCTTATCTCGCAGATAGCGGAATCCACCAGTAGATGATGAGATCCAATCAAGCTGAGAACTGATTTCTCAGTGAGATACCAATTGTTTGCATAAAAATTGGCACAAACACTCAATATATATTCTGTATAGAAATAAATGGAGAAAATCTAAATGAAAACAGAGGAAACAAGTAATTAAATAACAGAAAATAAGCAAAAACAAGAACATAACGATTTTTTGTGGTTCGGCGTTGTAAGCTTATGTCTACTTTGGAGAAATTATTTTGTTAATGACTTTGAACTCTGAATACAATAGGGAGAAATTGCTTTGTTAATGACTTTGAACTTTGAGTACAATAGGGATCGGATTGAAATCCATAGTTACAATGGAGTACAAAGAAAACAACAACGTAAATGGATCCCTCAAATGAACCATGAAGCCTGTATTTATAGGAGGAGATGGCCGAATATCTTCTTGAAAGATTGCTAACTGAATCTTCAGATGTAGACGAGGTCACATGAGGGATCGCTAGGTCCAAACCTCAAGCAATAGCAGCCCCGATCCCTCTAAATGACTACCTAGGATCTCGCGATACCTCGGTGGGTCCCCCTTCATGTTAACTCTATGTCACCAAAAGTGCTTCCATATTTGAGTATTGGATTTCGAGATATCGATCAATCTCCTTTGAGTTGAATTGCTAAGCTAATACGGTCCGATCCAATACATAGAGGTAGGGATCATATCCGATCCGTTGTCTGGTTAAGACTATACCCCATACTTTGAATGTTGTGTAGGGTTCATCTTTGGTTTCACTTGATGGTTGCTTCATATTATTGTCCGTGCTTGATCTCTGGACACCACGATCATCTCTATAGGCTACTGGACTTGATGACAGTCAAGTCTAATTTTCTAATTAGTCCGAATATAGCCGGACCAAAACGCCAGATGACAAATATTGTGTCAAATAACCTGTGCTCTATGGAAACAATATGAATATTGTGTCAGATCAATTTTGCTTTTTAGGAATAAATATGAATATTATGTCAAATCAGCTTTGCTTTCTAGGAACGAATAAGAATATTATGTCACGTTGTCTTTGCATTCAACCTATTATAAAAAACACACAAGCCATTATAACACACAAAATAGTAGTTCTTTCAATGACTAATTCTCCTATAGACAGTTGGTGGTTAAATGCTCAAAACATGTAACGATCCGTAATTTTTGATAATTAAAAATATTAATTTAAATAAGATTTTGAAATTTAACATTGTGAGAAATTAAAATTTATAATTTATTTATGAGAAACTAATTAGAATATGATTTAATAATGTGGATTGAATGAGATTGACAACTGTTTAAGGTTATTGCAATTAATGGTAATTATAAAGGTAAATAAGGGTTTAAATCAATGTTATATTAAATGGAGAAATTATATGTAATTAATTGAAATTAGTTAATATTGAATGAATCAATATTTGGTAAGTAATTTATCAACCTTTATTTGTAAACAATAGGTTAATAGAGGTGAATTATTAATGTATAACAATTGATTGATTATCGTCTTGATATCAAATCCATTTGAAATTAATTGTAAATAAATTGAAATCAATGAAATTAAACATTGCAATAAGTTTGAGTTAAGATGACAACTGTAGAATATGAATGTAATGAAATGTAAATTAACGTTAATTATATTCATATGGTATTTTATGATTTAATAATAAGACTAAGAATCGAAATAAAAGAATCCGATTGAAATTAAAAATATAATTAACTGGGGTTTATTACAGTTATAATTGAACGCTGAAATATTTAAATCTTGGGTTTAATAAGGAAATTTCTTTTAAAAGAATATAAATTTCTATGTGATCAAAAAAGATAAAAATTGTTAACTTTTAATTTAAATTTAAAAGTGATTAAATCAATTTGATAATAATTTATTTAATTAACGTGAAAATTAACTATTTTTGCGACTGTCTCGAATTTCGACAAAATCTATTTCATCGGAACCGTAACAGTGAATTATTGTTGGATTTCAAGTTTCATGGCGATCGAACTTATCGTTTGATCGTGCGAGCTCAAAATGCATAGAAATCAATTAAAAGAATATAAATGAATATAATCTAATTTTTCTATTTACAATGGGATTGGGGTTTGAAACTAGTTCCATTGAGTTTGAAAATATCAAAAACATATATTTTGATAAATTAGACGACCCGTTTTCATTTCGGAAACGAAATGGGCTTTTCGGGTCATAGTTATCGTTTTGACCCAATTCAATCTATACCATTCATTCTTATCTATCTTTATCCGTATAAATAGACTTCATTCCTAAAACCCCAATAGCCTTTCATTTTATTACTGTGCGTACTGTCTTCTTCAATCTATCTGCTTCTTCCTCCTTCCCATTGGCTGCAATTCTAAAACCCTACTTTCAAATTCAAATTCAAATCGAAATTCAAACTCCTTAAACCATAGCAAATTATATATCGTTGGAAAGCTCTCAACGAGCGCAATCTACTGCTGCAATTTTTATTTGGATTTGATGCATCATTTGGCCAGGAATCATCGATTTAGTCTCGGTTGTCGAAACTAGTGTTTGCTTTTCGATAGTGGATCTTCGTCGATAGTGCAATGAGGGTGACCAGTGGGTAGAGGACGTCGAGCAGCACACACATCCATGTGGTTAGTTGGTCGAGTTTTTCAACGATATTATTGGAACTGGTTATTGTCTTGGATCGACGGCGGCGGCCTTGGAGCTACCGTACGTGGCCACGAATTGGCCTATAGGGAGGCCTAAGTTGGGGTGAGCAGCGGCTACTTCAGATCTGGCCATCGATGGTCGGAGCAGCGGTAGTTCGAGGGTGAAGGTTACGGCTTCGTGGGTTTGAACATGGTCGCGATTTGCTGTAGCGTACGCATTAGGGTGAGAAGGTATAACCACTGCTATGCCCTGTATGTTTTATTTTATTTTAATTTCAAATTTTCAAACTTCTTACCATCATAACTTCCTCATACGAAATTGGATTTGGATGCAGTTTTCTCTGTTGAGATCCTATCGAAATTCCAGACATTATGGAACTGGTTTGGTAAGATTCTAAGGCTGTTAGAATTTTAGGCCTTATTTGGATTTTAAATTGATTTGAAATCAAAGGTGAGTGTTTAAACCCACTCACAACTACTAAACCATCTTATGTTAGTTAAATTAAATTTATGATGTGATTATAAATTTATTAATTGTTGTTTGGTATTTTAAATTGCCATTCAAATTTAATTTGAATTTATATTGAATTTAATTTCCATTTAAATTAATATTGAGTTTAATTGCCAGTTAAATACCTGATAATGATAACTAGTTTATTTATTATGATTTATTAGTTGATTTGAATGATGATTGTGATGGATGTTTAATTGTTCATACTTGGATGATTGGATATTATTTTTGTTTCATATGTTGTTATCACACTGCAAGTTCCTTTAGTTATTGTTAGGAAATCACTATGGGTTGAAATGATACTATTAGCACCAAAATTGGCCAATAACACCCTTGAATAGAGTTGTGTAGAGAGATTAATGAAGAAAGTAAACTAAAATAGAGAAATAACGCAACTGAATGCAAAATCAACAGAAAAGGAGACATCAGATTTATAGTGGTTCAGCGTAATTGCCTATGTCCACTTTGAATATGATCTTTGTTACTTTTCCAATTACTTTAGTACAGATGCAATCCGTAAACAAAAAACTTGCATGCAAGTTTGAACAAAAAAGAAGCGAGTATAAAAAATGGTAGAGTATCTCTGGAGTTCCCAAAAAGTCCCTTCAACTGTACTCCTGCCCTTTATTTATAGATGAAGACAAGCTAGGTCCCCTATGCAGACCAATGACCAAGATACTTCGGCCCACAATAAGTATAGCTCACCGATCCATGTATACTGACCTCGTATGACCGATCCAATACCCACTGAGCCACTTTGACCGAACCAGTGGTTCCTTGTGGATGACTTGAAACAAACTGGCAAGTAACTCGGAGTAATTATAGGTGTGACTCGAAGTGAAACAACACCGATATTTCCCTATAGTAGCCTTGCCACTCCTCATGCTGTTTTTCCGAACCACTACAACCGGGCTCAAATTGTTGAACCACATGTACCAACCATACATGTTGTTCAACCAAAGCCTAACCACAATGGCCGGACTGCATACGAATGCCGACCCAGATGCATCAATTCTCCGTAGGCCGTTCCTACTTAAACCAAACCATCCAGGACCGATCCGCTTGATTTAATCCCTCCAAGGTCGAACTAGTCAGGCCAGCCTATCACGAAAGAACCAGTCTGACCGACCCATGTACGACCCTGTTCCAACAAGGCTGATCCCATCAATACCGATCCATATATATTTTGTCCCAATACCGGGCGACTCAAATAGGTTGAACCATACATTTATGCCGAACCATGTATATATGCTGAACTACCGAGATTGGATCAATCCCTTATATCTCCAATCTCTCCTTGGCTCGAGTCTTGGTTAGATTCAACCAAAGACTCCGCAGCTATCACCTTGTAGCAGGGCCAAGTAATCGGGTAACAGATACATACCCAAACGATCTTATAGATTAGGGAAAAATCGTTATGGGTTGAAATGATAAACCTGAGCGATTGTATGGATTTGGAAATTGTGATTCGGGATATGGGTTGAAATGATATATATCCGAAAATTTAAATTATTATGGGTTGAAATGATATTATCATTATCACTTGATCATATGGTAGAAAATTATATACGGACACCGGATTGGTTAATTTAAATGATTTTAAATCCTTAAGTTTTAAATCCAGCTAATGATATGATGAAATAAAATTTGATTTATATGAACTGAATTATTTTCAAAATCCAAGCTTTAAAAATGTTGAAAATTGAAATTGGTTTAAATGAATAGTTTAAAGAATATAAATTGGAATCTTAAAGTTGCATTTTTGAAGTAAAAATAAAAATTTTCAAAATTGAGTTATTGTAAATGTTTGAATATTTAAACTTTGAAACCTATTGAATTTGAAGTGGTTCATATTTGTTGTTCAAATATGGGTTTGAAATCGATATAAAATTGAAATGGGTTTTAATGAGAATTTGAATCGAAACCTTTAGCCTTTTAAATTGAAATCGTTGAACCGGAATTGGTTTAAATCGAATTTTGGATCTAAAGTTGATTTGAATTGATTTGTAAAATTGAAATTTCTAATTTGAAACTTTTTTTGATATAAACTCTTTTAATATACAAACTCTTTTAACATATAAGCTATTTTTCTCATATAAACCATTTTAATATATTAATAATTTTTAACACATTAAATATTTTTAATATATAGCCTATTTTATATATAAACTATTTCCAATATATAAATTATTTTTAATATATAACCTATTTTAATATATAAACTATTTATAGTATATAAACTATTTTAATATATATTATTTTAAATTTATAAACAACTTTAATATTTAACTTTTTTATATATAACCTATTTAATTATATAAACTATTTTTAATATATAACCTATTTTAATATATAAACTATTTCTAATTTATAAACTATTTTAATCTATAACCTATTTTTGATATATAACTATTTTTAATATATAACCTATTTTAATATATAAACAATTTTAAATATATAACCTATTTTAATATATAAACTATTTCTAATATATAAACTATTTTAATCTATAACCTATTTTTAAAATATAAACTATTTTTAATGTATAATTATTCCCATATATAAACTACTTCCAATATTCAAACTGTTTAAAGTTGGAACTGTTCTGATTCAGATTTAATTGATTTAAATGAGAATATTTTAATATGATGGTTTAACCTATTTTGTGGTTATGATTTTGAAAATGAACATGATTTAAAGTGAATAATGATTTCGAAAGTGAATATGATTTCGAAAGCGATATGATTTTGAAGTGAATATGATATTTCGATATCAATTATGAATCAGTTTGGGAAATGTAAAAGAACCAACCGGTGTGAAATAAGTGCCTGGTTGTTAAAGAGACCGGGATTAGATATTATCATACTCTCTGCCAATACCAAAAACTATTTTAACAACTGTGCACGTGGTGGAGAATCAAGAATGAAGTAGGATGATTTGGTGAATGCTACTGTAAGAGGTATGAACGCAGCCCTAACCCCCTTGGGTCAGCTTGTTATGACTAAAACATGAGTTATACCTGGGCCAAGTGAGGTCGCTCTTCCGATCGAACATGCTTGATACCATATCTGTTACTTTGTGATTGATTTGGTGGCCACCTTCGATTTGATTATTGGAGTTTGTTCCAAGGTCGGTGGTAGTAGTTGCTATGCGTTACAACCAGCCCGGTTCGGCAAATGGTAAATTCTACACTGGCATTACCTCGCGTGTCTTGTCATATGCCTTATCGAGCCCATTAATACTTTGGTTTGTATCATACATGTGGAGTGCTCCTTGATAGCCCCCCAGTTAACAGTGGAGTTTATAGTACTGTATAGACTATTACATTTATATAAATGTGTTGAGGGAGACATGGATAACGCCTTAACGCTATTTTACGACTTTACTTTACTGTAGACATATTATAATAGGTTTGTACTATGTGTGTAGATAGTTTAATAAATCCTTAGGAGATGAAATCTCAAACATCTCTTAAGTTATTGCATGCATATTAGACACTGGATATGAGATGTAAAATTCGGTAAACATCTCTGAAACCGTTACATTCATTTTTGCTTATTTTGATTTAACTTACATAAGATCTTTTAGTTCTGACTCGAGTGTTTTGTCTTTTCATTACGCTCCGGTCAGTCTGAGCTTTTCAGTATATTGAAGACTTTATTTCTTGAAGATGAAGATGGAGATTTTTACACTATTAATTATATATATATATATATATTCCCCCGCATCATATTGTTTTGCTGCATTGTTTATTTATTTCTGCTGCATGTATAACTCTGGTTGTATTGAAAAGGTGTAATCAAATGTTATTTTGTAAAATAGCTTCATGAACTATTTATTTGAAAAGGTGTAATCTGGTAGTAGCTGCTATGCGTTACCACCAGCCCAGTTCTGTAAATGTAGAATCCTACCTTGGCATTATCTCGCGTGCCTTGTCATATGCCTTATCGTGTCCATTACGACTTTTGTTTGTGTCGTACCTATGGAGTGCTCCCTGATTGCTAACCAGTTTATGGTGGAGTTTACAGTACTGTATAGACTATAGCACTTATATAAAATGTGTTAAGGGAGATACGTGTAACGCCTTAAAGCTATTTTAATACTTTAATTTACTGTAGACATATTATAATAGCATATTGTACTATGTATTTAGATCGTTTAACGAATCCTTAGGAGATGGAATCCCAAACATCTCTTAAGTTATTGCACGCACGTTAAGCATTGGAAATGAGATATAAAATCTCGTAAACATCTCTGAAGCCATTGCACTCATATTTACTTATTTTGATTTAACTTACATAATATCTTTTAGTTTTGACTCGAGTTTTTTGTCTTTTCATTACGCTCGGGTCAGTCTAAGCTTTTCATTGTATTGAAGACTTTATTTCTAAAAGATGAAGATGGAGATTTGTATACTATTTATTATATATATTCCACTGCATCATGTGTTTCCCTGTATTATTTATTTATTCCTGTTGTATGTATATCTCTGATTGTATTGAAAAAGTTTAATCAAACGTTATTTTGTAAAACAGCCTCATGAACTATTTATCTGATTATTATATTTTGTCATTTCGCTGTGAAATTCTGTGTTCTGTTTTTCCTTCCTTTCTCTTAATTTCTTATTTATCACATTAACAATCCTCCCTTTTGAATGGTTTGAGTTGGCATGTGTGGTTTATTGTCAGTTTAAACCGTCTAAAAAGGTGGATTGTTACAACACATCACAGATGACTATGTTCAACAACGTGACAAACGATAGCAGGGGGAATCAACTTGAGAATTCATCATCCAATGAAACTCTCGAGGCTTACAAAATCTACTTGCAAAACCAACGTTATGAAGCATTTAGTGGCAAGAGAACGGGGAGCAAGAGGAAAGAAGAAGGCTTAATGATGTCCCTAATTGTGACTTACCATGGCGATTATGACGATCCCATCACAACCGTATCCTTTCTTATATTTCAAACCATTGGATATGGATGAACATGATAAACGATTTCAATGTGGTTGGTTTGCAATCCTAGACACTATATCCTATGATAGGGATGTTGGCCTTCAATATTACTACTGAAGTCACAACATATGTGAATTACATCAGTGGATAAATGGACCTTTTTCCCAAAGAGCGGTTGACTTTATTATAGACTTAGAAAGGGTGAATAATTTATACCGTAATTAGTTGCGTGAAAGGTTTAGCCATTGTGATAATTAAGTTATTTTGGATTGGTAATATCTTTATCCCGATTGTGTTTGTTTCAACCAATACCTTTATCAAGTTCTTCATTTTCTAATATTCATCTTAAAAATAATGAGATTTAGAATAACATGCACACAAAGATGTTGAATATAGATAAACAAATGATGAACCATACATGGACATAGTATAATAATATAAGCTATAGATAGAATAGTAATATATAATAAATACAACATACAATGCCCATACAGTGAGACATACAACATACGGCCAAGAAAAAAATGTGGACTATAGATAAACAAATAATAAACACGGTATAATAACATAAGCTAATAGCAAATAACTGGAATACAACGTACACTGCCCATACAATGAAACTTACAACATACAATGCCTGTAAAGGTAGACATCACAACAACTACAACTAGACATATCTCAATGTCGAACAATGTAATAAAATTAAGTACAGTTTATCTAATAGTGCAACATCATCATGATCACCACCATCATCACCATCGTCATCTTCATCATCCTCATCATGAGATCACCTCCATCAGCATCATCATCGTCGTCCTTATCCTCATCGTCTTCCTCACCACCATCACCATAATTAACACCATCTCCAACATCACCCACACCATCTCCATTTAGTGAACCGTAAGACCCCTATACAGAAAGTCTACCAGTCAACTCATCTATCTGTGTCTCTAATATATATGTATGATGCATGTACTTCCCATGCTGGGTGTGCTTTGTGCGAGCATCATATCTCGGAACACACCAAATGAAAGTCTGGACTGATCCAATCTAGATGGATATTAAACAAAGCAATACCATGACATGTAAGAAGCTTAGTTTTAAATAAAAGATAAAATGCACATAACAAAAAGTACTTCATAAAGAGGGTAAAACCCGACTAAAGGCACTCCAGCAATGTCATGCTGCTTTGGAAGGACTATAGGCGGCTCAATCAATGTACTAGTGACATCGTAGGTCCTAAAAGTATAATCAGGTTCCAACCGCATCGAAGTCTAGGTGAACTATGATGAAATATGATCGAAAGAAAACTGCGGTACCTAAACTCTTCTGATTGAGATATGAGGACCAATATGATTAGAGTTGACCCCACAGACATAATCTAGTAACATGAAACGACACGGTGCTACTTTATCCCAATATGCATCATGATCTCCGTATAAGAATTATGTACTAGTATCCACCCATCTAGCTTGTCGAAGAGTAAGCAGATACTGATCTCCAATCACCCCGTGTGTGTCAAATATGTCCTCGCATGATAATGAATCGGATGGTATACGATGATTGACTGTGGTCTGATACACCCATCGCTCACCCAGATACCATATAGGTGAGAACGCAAGTGTGTGCAAAGCGACCAAACGTCTAGATAATGAATATGTGATCATCAAGGGATGATAATCCACCATAAGGCCTGCATCTACAAGCTGTGTCTAGTGGGAGGCCCAAGGAGTCCATATGAGGTTGCCACGATTACGCATATCGAGTTGCGACATAACCTCCATCAAATCATGTTTAACACCTAAGGGAGCATGCTGCAAATACTAAACTCTCCCATCGTCTCACCTTACGAAAGTACTACTCAAGAGCCTAACTAGCCATCCCTTGGATGCGGAGATGTATGTTTGTCGTGTACTCGCAGTACCATAATGACAATATGTACGAAAAAGCGGACATCTGTTTGATGTCATCAAGTGCAAACGTATCCAACCATGTATATAAGGTACCTAGAATGGCCATGCCCCAATCAATAGTATGAAGCTAGTCTAACTAGGTGAGGGATGCTATATAACCTAGATGTGCCTTACCTTTTTGGTTCGAGAAAAAGCTCGAACTAGATAGGTACTAAAGAAATTCTGGAGTGATCGCATCCATCATATCCGCTCTATCTCTATAGTTGGTGATGTAAAGCTGAAGGTAGGTCAATAGCACAAAACCGCTATGAATCTTAGGATCTACTAAAGGTAGAAAAAGGGCAAACAAATTACTAGACTCGTATAACTCATCAAATGGGAAAAGCCTATGCGTACATCCTCCAATCTAAATACTGTAAGCATGTAGAAGTCGACAAGGGTAATATCCAACTCAAAGTTTGAAAAGTGAAATGTATGCGTCGTGAGCCACATTTCTCAACTGATGCTTGAATGAGAGGTTGATTGAAGGACTGGAAAGACCTAATAATCAAAAATAGCCCAAAAGGACTAGCCTATAGCCTATATATAATGGGACGGGGAAGAGTGTCGTAAAACTATATAATACACTTGGCCCAACTACAGCGACAATGAATGTACCGATCCTATATATAATTTACAGATGAATTTTTTTAAATATACTGGCGGTTATTTGATAGGAATACGGGATACATATATACAAATTATTGTACTGAAATTAATGCTAAAAAATACCTATACCGTGGTCAATGCGGTTTCAGACATGTGCCGATAATCATCTAGAAGCTCATGAAGTATACACAGATCGTCTAATGTCAACCCGGGGGATGGAGGAACGTGTACGGGACCAGCTTCTTTCCATGGAAATATACGAACGACTCTTCTAATGATTTTAGTTAGACGTGGCGGTATTTCGCTGTAATTTCTGATAAAACAAAAAATTATAAAATGGAGGGTTGAGAAATGAATGAGAAGAACGAAGAAAAAGGCGAAAGGAGGGGTTTTGTATGCAGGAAAAGGTAGGCATCATTTTTTGGACATCTGCAAACGCCCAATTAATGTGCGTCTGAACAGCAGACTCCCATTAAATGAGCGCCTCACTGTTGGAAAGATTTGCCTTGTTCAAGGCTGAATATTCAACGCTGAACCTATTAGAGATGCCCTTATAATAATATCAGATAAATAAAGTACCACTTTTTCAAAAACATCAAAAATTAAAATTATTTTTCGTCAGATAAAAAATCACAGTATTACATGGAGAATCAAACATAGGGTATAGAATTTACAATATGTTTTGTTGTGTAACATTTTAATAATAATCTCTAATTTACCAGTACAAATATTAAAAGAAAAAATAAAATCTAATAGTTGCAAGCTTAAAATCATCTACATCAAAGATCAAAAATATGCTTACAACATTGGTGCATAAGCGAGTATTGTGCACAACTACCCACTGGTTAGTCTGAATTTATTATTAAATTAAGTTTAAGGGTTCGTTCAAAAATATAAAATGCTCTTGGAAAACGTTTAGAGACCGATTTATTTGACATAGTGCTTATAAGACCGATGTATTGATTACGCCAGCATCTATTTGAAAAGCGTTTAACCGTTTCAAAATGAGGTGGTTGGAAGTGACAAAAATATTACGTTGAATGTAAATTCTTCTGTGTCTGATGTAAATTTTGAAATATTAACTTAATTATCAAACCGACCGTTAGGGAGGTTTGCTTACTGTCACTGGACAATTTTAATTTCTCTGAAGCCAAAAAAATGCCCCTCCTGTTCCGTCTTGGTTTACTTCTTTTGCGTATGTTTCTGCTCCCTCAAATTTTCCTTTTAGACCGCGTATTCTCGTCTTCGTTTATCCTTTACGTATTCTTCCCCTCCTTCAAATTTCCTTTTTGACTGCATATTCCACCGTCCAAATTTCCCTTCCATTTTCATCGGTCAATATTTCCCTTCCTTTTCGTCGTAAACCAAAGCCCTAAACCAAATAAAACCCAAACGCGCTGGCATATTATGTTCCACACGCTCATCTTCTCCTACGCTCTTCAACTCCATCATTGCGATTCTGTAAGCCGACCGAGCTATCCACTGCGGTTGTGTAAGACGACCGATCCATCAACTCCATCACTACGGTTCGCTCATCTTCTCCTATGCTCTTCAACTCCATCACCGCGGTTCTGTAAGCCGACCGATCCATATTCATCTCCATCACGTATTTCTGCACAAATTAAATTGGTATGTGACGGTTTACTAATTTATCACCCTGGATACTTGTTTAAACAATTTATTTTCATTTGGTCAGTATTATATCACTTATAAGATGTTGATGAGTTTGCTATGATGAAATAAAATTAGTTTCAGTTATTTTTTTTTAACAAATACAGATTGTAAACTCGAATTTCATCATAAGCAAAATACAACTGGAATTGTTTGACTTTGTTTTGAAGATGTGAAACATATGCTAATAAGTTGAAAATAAACTATTGGATATGTGGAAATCTCAGTAAATTCAGCAAGATGGTAAATTTGGATAAATTAAGACAAGTTAGCTATGGAATCACATCCATGTTTCCAGTAACGATGCAGGATAGACCCCTTATAATTTTAATAATTAGAATTAGTGATGGGTCCATAATTTTAAACTAACGAATTTAAAGATGATGCTGGTTCTGTTCATAATATTAATAGGCACAACTTCTGCCTTGCGTATTATAAATCAAATACAGTTGCATTACATGTTAATTCACATATTGCATTACTTGAGAATGATTCAATTTAACCAGTAACTATTTCTACAGTTCAATTGCCAATTATTTATTTTGAAATTTTTTAGTTTTGAATAGTAGCTCCTAGATGATTTTAGATAGTGTTTTACAAGTAGAAATGTTTATGTGTAATTTGACTTCTAGACAGACATGTTGTATAGAAATTAAGTACAAAATTGCTTCACAAGTACAAAATTGTAAATATGAGTAAATTTTGCACAAATTTCTCTTTAATATCCAATCATGTTAACCAAATTCCAAGTTGTAGCTTGCTATGTGATACCACATTATCAATTTGATATTTCTCTATTTTTTTCCACAAATATAGAAAAAATTTGTTTTTTTCCATTGTTTTCCTGTTATAATTTCAGTTTCTATTTTTTAGAAAGAATGAATCTTTTCTAATATAATGACCTGACCATGTGGCTTGAACCCATATATTACTTCACAATCAACAAATTTATGCATAGCTTTGGAGAACATAGTAGAACGTTTAAGCACCATGGCTGAGTTACTTAGTTAAAGTATGTATTTTGTTTAATTACCCACTTCCTGTTACCATGTTCAGGCGTATATGAAAAATAATTTGTATCATATTCATTTAAATACATCGCCTTCAATGAACAATGATGAGGAACCATTTGAAGATCATGACGATGATAAGCATGTGGTATCAACATCAAACTTTGATATGGTAATCATTTTCATTATCAATCTCTCAATAATTACATGATTTATTATGAAAATGTACTACAATGAAGCTTGTATATGAGTATGTTTCATTGTTAACAGTAAAATTTGCATATGAGTAATGATTGATAATTCATACTGTGAGTATGAATGTAATTTTTTTTTCAATGAACCCATTTTTTTAAAAAAAGGACATCCATGCCATCTAAAACAATGGATAAACATATATTTTTGTACTACTGATAATTCTACTTTGATCATTCATGCACACTAATTTATTTCACATGTTCAGAAAAATGGAATGCATAGTATATGTCCTATTGATTTCAATGCATTACTGTTGTGTAATAATGATGAGCAATTATATGAAGATTGTGTTAATCATATGCAAATGGTATCAACATCGGAGTCGAATTTGTGTACGGAAAATTTTCAATAATTCTTAATTAATTTGTCTTTCTGTCAAATTTATGTTTTATTTGTAATTTTTATGATACAAGAATATTCGACTGTCATATGATTAACTTTTTGATGATATTTGCACTTAAATTTTTAGAATCTGGTTGAAGCCATATGTGAAGAAAATCCAACATCATCAGTAGTTGCCGCACTATTTGAAGAAACTTCAGAAAAGACACAAACTAACGATCAAGGTGACTCTTTAACCATAATGTAGAATTGTATATAATATCGGTTAAAAAATAATTGTTATCACCTATTTATAAGTTTTTTATATGCTTTTAAGTTTATTAGAATTAATATTATTCATCTTCACCTATACAGTTGATATGCATTGTATTGATCTAATGCACCACCTTTGCTTAACAACGAGGATCGACCAATATTAGGTTACTTCGATAATATGCAAGAAGTGTCAACGACATAGGTGAACTTCCAAACTAATTTTTTTTCCAACTTATATGTATTTTCATTTTAATGATTAATTTTTATAGTAATCAAACATAATACTTTAGTATTAATATTTCATGACACTTTAAAAAAATTTGTCCCTTATTACCCATTTTCTTACTTTTTCAAGTGATATATACTTGCATAGATGCCACATGATGTACTACGTCAACCTACGCTCGTAGATCATCCATTGTCGTTCTCTTATGCTTTCTATGGAGATTATGTTCCCTTTGATGCATCCAACAAGGTTGATTTATTCAACCCTTCCGGTTCAACTTCACACGATGTTTTAAATCAGTCACTTGATTCAATTTGTCCTTTGGACTTATCATGCACCTTACAAAGGTATATAATGTTATAGTTACTTATAACATGCAAATAATATGTTATTCGTCCTACTATTTTTGAGTTATTTTTTAATCGAATAAACATATTTCATAATAGAGACTCGCCTATATTTCGTCAATATGAACAAACTATGGCTAAATACAACAAAAATCGGTCTTCCAGTCAAAGAGCTAGACGTTTGAGAGAATCTGATCAACAAAAACAATGTAGAAAAGCGGTTGATGCGGCAAGCCATAAAGAAAAAGGAACTCATATCAAATCCTCAAACATCAACACTCCAATGTTGATATCTCCAGTTACAAAAATTACAAATGCTCACAAATTTATAAGCTCATGCCAAAAGATTAATTGGACAATTTGTCAGACTTGTTCTCGATTTTTTTCGAATTTAATTGTTACGTCAAGTTCATGCTCTGATTGTTGTACTAATAAACCACAACATGGCCTTCCGTACAAGTTTAGTTATCATAATCTAATGGAACCCGGTCCTGTTCCACCTGAATTATCCTGCCTTACTAATTTAGAGCGAATCCTCATTGCACGCATTCATCCAGTTATGTCAGTTTATCATTTTAAAGGACAACAATATAAATATAGTGGAAATATTATTAATTTCCCTCGGGATATCAATGCAATAGCACGTTCTCTCCCTTTCAGGCCAAATGAATTATCGGCAGTATTAGTTGTCAATAGAAGTGGAACGAATGAAAGTCAAGAGTTTCACGTAAGGCGTGAACATGTAAGAAAGGCACTACTTTGGCTTAAATCTAATAATATACTTTATTCCGATGTGCACATTAATAAAGTATCTCTCCATGAGTTACCATAGGACGGTGTACCTTTAAATCTTCCTCATATTCAGGATAATTCACAAACTCAAATTCACAATGACGATTTTCATGGACCTCCAGAATTGGAAAGCGAATTAACTCACATCGGTGAATTTGAGATATCAGGTGCGGCCACGGCTACAGTACAACCGAACCACCACGCCTGTATATTATCCTTTTTGGAAAATAAAGAAATAAATGAAACATTTGTTCGGATGCCTATTTCTTCTATTGCTATTGATGAGTTTAATACTCCTGGATATATCTCGATGGCATTTCCAACATTATTTTCCATTAGGAAATGCTGATTTACGATAAGCACTACCAAGAAAAATTAGACCCCTAGAATATTTTCAATATTTAATGAAATTTCATGATCAAAGGTTTGCAAAAGATTCTAGATTTAGATATTTTGCGTACAATTCAATTAGCAGGTGGCGTGCGTTAGATATTGGTAGCATATACATACAAAAAAACCCGGATGATGGGAATTTATCTATAAATGATATTCGTGACATGTTAATATCGGGAGATAAGCAGTTGTCTCAACGCATTTCTTACTATGCAAAAGGCATTCGTGGAAGCCGTTCTTACTGGTCTGCAAGATTAAAAGAGCTTACAGCTATGGTCAAACAATTAGGTGCGTCAACTATATTTTTCACATTAAGTTCAGCAAATTTGCAATGGCCAGAACTTTATAAACTTCTCGATCAGACAAATGAATTGCAAAAATTAAGCTACAGTGAACAAATAAAAAGAAAGGCACGGTTACTAAATGAAAATCCGCTTGTTGCTGCACGGTTTTTCCAAGCAAGGGTTAAAACTTTTGTACTAGATTTTTTGACGCCAGAATTTTCTGTTAAGGACAATTGGTATCTTTTTGAATGGCAAAATCGTGGAAGTGGACATATTCATGGCTTTTTGTGGTTAAATGATGCACCATATTTATCTTCTGTTACCAAAAGTTCATATGAAAATTCTATAATTATTGAATATTTTGATCGTCTTGTTTGTACAATAAATCCAAATATGGGTGGACCTTCACGGGAACAAGAGCATCCATGTGCACAAGTTATTCCACCTGATGCAAATTTGGACACATACGACAACGACTGTGGAAATCTAGTTACTTGGGTAATGCGTCATTCCAGGTGTGGAAAATACTGTTTGCGAGTATATGAACAACCAAACAGTTGACATGTCGCTTTAAATATCCCTTTGACATGCTTCCACGATCTAAAATTGTGGAAGATCCTCCAAATAGTAAAATCTTGCGATTTATTTCGCAACGCAATGATCCTCTGATCTGCTCACATAATAGAAAAGTACTTCATGTTTGGCGTGCTAATATTGATTGGTCTCCTGTGTTATCCGTGCATGCTGTGGTAAATTATATTGGAAAATATGCAGCAAAATCTGAACCAGTATCAAAGAGCTTTACAGACACATTCAGAACAATAGTTGAAAATAGTCATCGACCTTGTCAAACATCAGCTTCCGCCATCAAGAATCTACTTCTCAAGAGTGTATCTGAACGAGACATTTCTGCACAAGAGGTATGCCATCTTCTGATGTCTTACCCTCTAGTAAGTTCATCTAGAACAATAGTACAACTTAACGTAACTGAAAAAAAATATGTTATCAACAATAATTCGACATTGAAATACAATAATAGATGAAGATATCGTTGATTCGGACCCAAATTTTGTTACAAGGTATATGGATCGACCAAGCGAATTTGAAAACCTTTCACTACTTGATATGTCAAAAAACTTCCATTACTATAACAAAGGGTGGCATAAGTTTCGAAAAGAGGCAATTGTACGAATAGTACCAGATCTAAGTAGCAATATTCCTCCATTCGGTGAAAAGTGGGAATTTTATTGCGAACAACAGGTAATGCAACGTCTTTTCTTTTTATTAGATCAAATTTTACAAATATTAATGATAAACTTTGATAATTAAAAACTACATTGATTTTAATTATCTTTAAAAAATGAAATCATAAGTAAACTTGTTTTTTAATATGAATACAGGTACTGCTACGTCATCACTATAGAAATCTTAATGAAGCAAAAGGAAACTTCCACGTTTGGTCTGATAGATATGTTAATTTAGGTTTGATTCAACATCAGTCACTCCCAGATGCTATAGAAGATGATTTCGAAGATGATAGTATAAACAATGATGTAGAAGAATGTCAAAAAGAAGAATGGATGATAGCAGCCGCGATGGGTCCAATGCTTGTTTCAGGAGAGGAAACGGAAATGGGCTTAAGAGAATTCGATATTTTGCATAATTGGAATGAAGCACTTCAGAGATACCCTAATATAGATATTGAACGTAATTTTATCCATACCAATTTACGTTCAATTATGGAACATGAAAGTGAGACCATAAACAGTTCTACCGTTGTTCCTTTTGAGAGCTTGTCTACAGAACAGAGGATTGCACATAATGTGATATTTAAAGCAATAGCTAAAGGAAAATCAATTCGAATGATTATATGCGGTGGTGCTGGTACAGGAAAATCAACGCTTGTAAATGTCGCTGTTCGAACAATTGTTACTCATTTTGGAACCAGCAAAGCAGTACGCATTATGGCTCCAACTGGAGTGGCTGCATTTAATATTGGTGGTAACACAATTCATCATGAACTTCTAATCTCCACAGAAAGAAAATCATCCTACAAAGAACTATCATCAGAACAATGTCATCGCGTGCAAGATGAATTTAAAAAATACAAAGTTGATTATAATAGATGAATATAGTATGCTTGGTAGAATAATGATGGCAAATATTGATTTACGGTGTTGTGATATTTTTTCAATAAATGACTTTTTCGGTAGCGTTTCTATTTTCTTAGTCGGTGATATGCGACAACTACCTCCTGTTTGTGATAGTTCGTTATACTTGAAAGGTGGTAATATCTTACAACAATGTGGTGGACTTGCATATATGAGTTTTGATAAGTGTGTAAGACTATCGTACATATTCCGTCAAGTTGGAGATGAACAAGCACCTTTAAGAAGAGCTTTAGAAAGACTGAGTAGAGGTGCATCTACTTTAGACGATTGGAAACTTTTTAAAACCAGAGATTGGTCAATTTTATCGAACAAAGAGAAGGAAACCTTTAAGATTGCTCTTTATCTTTTTCCAACAAGAATTGATGCAACATAACAAAAACCATTTGATTCAACTTGAAAAACCTATTGCACGCATTCCTTCTTTGAATAACTGTGAAGCAGCATCTAATGCTTCGGTTGATGATGCAAAAGGTTTAGAACGATGTATTTATCTTTCTGTAGGTGCTCGAGTGGTGTTATGATCTAATCTTTCAGTGCAAAATGGATTGGTTAACGGTGTAATGGGTATTGTTATGGATATTGTATATTCACAGTCATCAAGTTCTCCTAACGATCTACCGCTAGCAGTCATAGTCGATTTTGATAAATACCGTGGTACTCCATTTCGTGAGGGAACAAATATTATTCCAGTAACTCCGCAAATAGTAAATTAGAAAACTTCTTCTGGTACAACATGTATGAGAACGCTGTTACCTTTAGCTCTATGTTGGGCAATAACTATACATAAAAGTCAAGGAATGACACTTGATCAAGCAATCATTAATATCGGCGATCGAAAAAGTCTTGGTTTAATGTTTGTTGCTTTATCAAGAACTAGAAAATTGGAGGATCTTGCTTTCAATCCTATGTTTACTTTTGAAAGACTTGCACAGATTGGAAGATCCAAAGGCTTGCCTTCTAAATTATTAGAGGAAGAACGTTTAACTGCAATGTCTGTTGAATAAATGGTAAGTAAAAACAACTATTATTATTATCAAAATTTCAATTAAATTTTTTCTTTTATGTTAAATTAGCAATTAATGGAAATTTAAAAAAATAATCAACTCTTGTATTCTGAACTTCCAAGTCGAATGTTTCAGATTCTACATAGTGTTCCTTTCGCAATCGCATCAACTATTGTAAAAACAAGAGGCGGTGGTTAAGGTTAGTAAATTATACAAAAGAAACATCCAGTACTATTTATTGCTATTTCTAAAAAAATTAATGTTAAGAATGTGTTTGTCGAATGTTATTTATAGGGTTGTGCATTGATCTTTTGGACATTCCGTATAATTTGTATACCTGCATCTTAAGGTCTTTGTTTTGTGGTTTACAGACCATTGATAACTTGGTTCAGCTATTTTATATGCCATTTAGCTTTTCATCAGTATCCATATTTTTATTTGCAGAAAATGGGTAGGACAAAGGTTGCAAAAAAAAAAGCTGAAGTGTCATACAAAAAGAACTCTAATGCCAGAGAGGAGCATATCGAGTCATACAACAATGTTCATCACAAAGACAACCCAAAACCATCCAAAAACACTGCAATTCAAACCTTTGTAAATTTTGAAACCAACAGTGCTCGAACTGAATACAGGTCACATGTAGCGGAGGGTAATGCAGTGTAAACTGGAGGAAATTTTGATGCTGCGATGGACAAGGTAGTATGGTTTATTTTTAGTTTATACGAGCTTAATGATGCATCGTTATTCATGATTTGGAAATTGTTATCCATGGTTTACCTATTACCGGATATTTATCTTCACTTTCATTGATCTATCATGTATTTGATATTTTGTTAGTCTTTAATCAATATTTTTTTGTTTTATTTCCAGAAAATGGGTAAGCCTAAGGTTACCAAGAAGAAGGAACTTACTCACAAACGAAAAAAATAGACGAATATGTTTGAATTCTCAGAAGAAAGGATGAGCATTGAAGTTGGGTTAACAATTTATCATAGAAAACATGGTAAGACCGAATCCTTTTTAATGAGATGTTTTATAGATTGATAAGAATATCTCCTATACATAGTTCCATAATGTCAGTTTAAAGTATGATGTATAACCTGTTGCCTCATAATATACATCTAATCTGTAGTGAATTATTATCAATTTACTAATGAAGTTGTAGAATAACATTATAGGTTGTACTTTTAGTAAATTAATTGTATCAGTGCTTTTTTTACCCGTTTATAACTGTTATAACACATCATTCACTTGCACAAGACTGAAACATCAAGAATAATATTTATCAATTACTAACATACACATCTCTATTTCCAAAAAAACTGCTACTCTTCTGCATACATACTAATGCATGTTGTATTACTTACGGTCTCCTCTGCTTTCTTCCATATTTGTTTAATTTTTTAAGGTAATGCTTTCATATTATAATTTATTGTGAAAAAAAAGCTGTGTAAATAGGAAAATGTTAAACAAATTTCTTTTTCCAAGTTAAGATTCATAAATGAAGTTTCTGCCCATTATGGGTCATGTTTATCAACATAAATAAAGTTTCTTTCCATACTTCACAGGGAGCTTTATGTAATAATATAAGTGGAATAATACCTAGCGTTCTTTGTGATATAACAAATCTTGTTAGTCTGGATCTGTTACTATATATTTTCTTTCATGGTTTTATTTATTCTGCTAAATATCGAAATTTCCGCACATCTTTGACAATCTGACAAATTCTGATAGTGCAAAAGGTCTCATGAAGAAAATGCTTTGTTCTCCTCCTTCACAACAATTGACTTCTCATGAAGTATTATGTTAGTCATTCTTAACATGAATTATATCCAATAAAAATTTGTTTGTATTATACAGACAACAATACTTGTGAAATGACAATACTAGTGATTTTCATTTCACATACGACAGAGAAGATTATTGTTCATGTTCAGTGTAGCAAAAAATAATTTAAATGCAACACACTGATTTAACTACCTTCCGGAGGCAGGGAAGATGCAGGCCTATAACTAAATAAAATAATATGTACGGGGTTATATATGGTATGAAACCTACGTTATTTGGATTCACATGCCAAAGCCCCTATCCTTTTGTTGGTCGTGCATGACAGTGTAAAACCCAGACAACCATGTCTAATTAAGAAATATTTAATTTGAAATTTCATTGTCGTGTTCATTATACGCATATTATTTGTTTGCATTAAATTGACAAGCTGAATTTGACAGATGAAACCTGGTACCATATATTGATCGAGCAATATTTCTTTACTCTCTTGTTATCTTCTGATGCATGGAGGAAAGGGAAAGACTTTAATCACAGACCTATGTGAATGAGTTCATGTTACTGTGAGACTGGAAAGTGACTTGTAAGTTTCACTGTATACAATTTCAGTTTTTACTCTATTATTATTATTGCAACATATAATTGCATTTACATTTATGTATATCAAAAGTGGTTGAGTCTCCAGATCTCTCTTGGTTTCATTTGACAGTGACTATTATATATACCGCACGTATGTTCTTTATGACTTTGTGCTTATATGAGTTACATACATAACTTATATCTGGCCAGTAGTGATGTACAATAAAAAAGATCTGTCCCAAGTTCAGTACTTGATCCATTAATGAATCATGTGTATTTTAACTTCATTTACCTTGCTATGTTTCTGAATTTCAACACGATCGTATATCCAAGCTAATTTATCACAAATTACCAATAATCACATCCTCTGATCAGTAGTTAAGATATCCAGATCCAGTTACGGTGCAAATCATGATAAGAATTAGCATGCAAAACTAGGGCTGCCAACGGATGTGTCTGAAGAATCAGAAATTCGTCAGCATCCGTATTTCAAAAATGAATAAATATTCAAAATTTGAAAATGCAGATTCAATAAAAGATACATATTTATTGTTTTACTAAATTAATAATTTGTGTTATATCAATTTAGTCTTATTTTTTTTCGGTGCTATAAATTTATAAACTTTTTCTAATATGTGACATTTGGATATTTGTTTCAGGAATGGACTTTCATGAATTGTTAGAGATATCACAGGGTGACCGAAGACGATATCACGATGATGTGTCGTGGATAGCATTTGATAAATAAAATAAGCATGCAGAACAGATTGAATAAAATTGCAAAGTCATATTCACTTTTTGGTATGATGGCTAATTTCAAAAATGCTTGACATTTATACAAGATTACGTTCAGTGATCTTGATAATTAACTTTTATTTAATTGAAAATTTCCATATATATAAATGAGGCAATAGTTCATTCTCTGCCGCACCTTACTTTGGTGTTCAGCTCACCCATCAGACCAACAGTTCTTTTGGTGGTTGTTTACTCTTCAGTTCAGATCAGTTCATTCACTGTTTGCAGCGTTTTTTCGGCCATGCTTTTCTAGCTTTATCTGCAGCAATCATCCTTGACAGCAGGCATGCTCAGGTCCAATCATGATTCATGGCACTCACTATCAGCAGCCGATCGTTTCAGCCACAGTTACACTTCAGTTTATATGTTGCATGCTCAACATATTTCAACAGAAGTTCAAATAATTTGATATGGAACATGCTCAGTTTTATCCAGCTCTTTTCAGTTGCGGCATTTGCATGATTTTTGCTCAACCTATTTCTTTTTGGTTCAGTTCTCATCCTGCTGCGCACATGTTTAGTGATCTTCCCTGTAGTTTGTTTCACGCTCTTTTGCTCAGCTTAGTTTGCGGTCCTTGGCGGCTGTGCATTTATTTGCCTTTTTTTTGGGGCTAATCATCAGTTTGGTGATCTCTATGCTCTATGCCCTTTATTGTTATGTATAATAATTAACTCGTATTTGTATGTCGGGCTCGTTGGTAGTATTTTACGTTATTTAGTAATAATTATTATAAGTGCTCTCCTCAATTCGACTCTTTTATTGTGTGTGTACGTACATTAATATGACTCATAAATGCTTATCCAAAGGACATAAACTTCACAAATAAATAAATGATATTTTTAGATTTGAGGATGAAGAAACATTAATATTAAAACCACCTGTTTTTCTACATCTTTCACGGAAACTGTACTATGAAGGACCTTCTTAGTCAATCCTGAAATGCATTCAACATGTGATCTTATCTTCTATATTCACCGAGGATAACAATGAATAGTAGTGCTATGAACATTTGTACAAGTTTTCTAAATGTTACATGTACCACTAGCTGAGTGATGCTTCTTACACCAATCACCCATGTTATCAAGGCACTCCTCTAGTTGCCTGACTACAAGATCTGGGCCCTGAATACAAAATGAGAAAAATGTGTAAGTAACTATGTCCAGATCCACATGTCAGCAGAAGCTTACTATTGTTTCATCATGTTTAATTTGACTTATCAAGACATCATGTTTAACGTTTTTTGCACTTGTTTAAGAGAAAAATCTACATCCAGTATAACATGTCATGTCATCAAGAGGAGGTTTGAATTATAATACATATAAGCGCAAGCGCGCGCACCCCCACATTAATGTCATCGGTATCTGCAGGTTTCATGCACTCCATATTTCATATTAGTTTAAGGAAATAACAGACGGAAACAAAACTCTACAAGTATATATAATCATCCAAAGCGCATTACAATGTACAGTACATTACACGGTAATGTAAACCATCCTTATTCATTATTACTTTTTCTTTTCTACTGCACAATGGTCAACAATAATAATGAGCACAGATACACCAATATATGCAGAGAGCATACGTCATAATTCTTACAATCAAAATTATAACAACAAAAAAGAATGCTTTTTAATCATATTAACAAAATCAAGTCTACCTCAAGACTTCCCAATACTGTATATGAGTGGGTAAGTATATTCCCAATACAACATATAACATTTGATTTAAAAATCTAAAGGAAATACGCAACATAGTAAGGAGATCCGAGGAAGAATTGAGGTAAACTGTTGTGTGAAGCAGTTAAGGATAGTGGAACAATTGAAGTAAACATAATACACACACATAACACACATATAACATAAATAACACAAAATAATAATATTACACTTTTATTATGATATAAATAATAAAATTTTATAATAACTGCTGTTTAAATCCTAGGAAATGCCTGTTGGGCAACATATTTGCATTTCCAGAAAATGTTTGTGCGTTCCAGTATATTGAGTTTGTGAGACTGACTTGGCCTACCTTTTCTTTTATCTTCTTTAGAGAGGTCACTAGCTTTGGACTTGGCATACTTGTATGCCTGTTAGGCCGCACAAAATAAAAAAATCTGATAAGAAAATTTCAAATTAGTAGTTTGATCAACTGAGTGCCAAAATAAACATACATTCTTGATTTCTGTATATCAAATCTACAATTTACATTTATGTGTTAATAGCACCATAGCTAACATATGGCAGACAAATTTTAAACTGTGAATATAAAGTAATGCTCTTTATCTGTCTATACTTCTTCCATCAATATCTGTCTGTGCTACTCAGTGCAAACTCAGTTTGCACTCCTCAATACAAAGTAACAGTTTGCACCGAATAGTGCAAACTAATGGTTTGCACTTTGCACTCAGAATTGCAACTCGCGGTTTTCATGTCTGAATGCAAAAAATGAGTCTGCACTCCAAGTTAATTTATGAATAGTATATATATGCAAATATGATATTCATGCAAATTTATTGGTAAAGGACAGAAAAGTCAAAACATAAAGGCTAAAATTATCACGCTTTATTTCTCTTCATAGCAACTGGCCAGGCTAAGTTTGACTAAAGGTACCTCTCTCCTATCTTTCAGTTACTTTCTTTTTGTTCATTATTTCCTCTGTAGTAAATGACGTGAACAAATTGAAGTGTTTTAATTTCACCTATGTTTAACTAGCCTGCTCAAAAAATCAGCCTATGAGTTAAGAGAAAAAATGTATGATATTTCAACCAGGTGATCACCTTTTACCTGGTCCAAAATATTTATGCTAATTTAAGCTGAATTGATTAGATATTTTTTTTAAAAAGCCTAAATAAACTGAACCCATCCTCAATTCGGACTGCTATAAAAGCCAATACTCCTCATTAGTATTTGTAGACTGCATAGAGGCACCTTTCTCAGTATTATCATATTTCTATTTCTTTTATCTTTTTGTTACACATATATGCTTTCATTTTTCATCTGCTACATGATTAATTATTTTGGTTTTCATTCTTGCCTACATGATTAATTGTAATCTAAGATTAGTTCGGAATTGCTTAAATCGCATATTTCTTCCTATGTCTGTACGAGATAGATTTTTTGCTTTGTTCCAATGAATTTGTGTTCTTATTAATGGTTTCACTATCTTTTGCATCATTCTCAATTTATTTGTTAATAAAGTACCGTCCTCTAAAAAATATAACTTCATATTATTTATTGATCATAACTGTCATGTATGTAGACTGTAGAGTACTTTAAAATACATGCTGTTATGGATATAGGAAACAATGTGTCAAAATCAGATAATATTATAAATGAGTGTTCATGAACTGTGGCTCTAAATCCTACCGAGAATTGTATTACACTTAACAAGTAATTAAATTAGATAACTATTGATGATGTAAATCCACTTAGATTATTATTATTTTAATTAAAAAATGATACAAATGATCGGTAGTTCCCTATTATAAAACTGGCAAGAAAATAAAGAACAACAAACAACACAGTACACAAACTTGTAATTGCGATAATCTCATTGTATTATATTTTCCTTAAGTATGCAAAAAATTATTTCCCCTTTAGCATGAAACAACTATGTTGTTTTAGCGCATGGTGTATTCCTCTTTCAGTTGTAGTGACCGAAATAGATCTTTGAACATTTTTTATTTTCATGCCATTTGCTCTTTATAAATGATTGTTTACATGCCAGACATCATGGTTATGTTTCCCTTCATAAGTTGACATGACTACCCTTGGGAAATTCACATGAATTTTAGCAAGATACACCAATCTGTAACAAAGTATAATCGAGTCTAGATTGCATTACACATTGTAATTACAATTTAAAATTTGTATATAAAGAAGGTTATTATTCAATGCAAAAAAAATTCTTTCACTTGAGAAATCGAGATTACCTGCCATTATTTCACTTCAAACATCGTGGCTGACACGAGAACGATTGGATTTTTATAAAGATGCAAAAGAAATTGGTTGATTGGTAAATTATAATGCATGAATATAAGCTTCTTATGGTTAGAAACGACTTTTGGCATTTTGAGCAACCTATAACCATTTGGAGTACTTATTTTATTCTTGTTGTCACTTTACATCCTTCATTATTTTTGAATTAGACTGCAAAGGTGATATCTTATGTATTGTTTCTATTTCAAATGATATATTCTTTTATGACATTCAGTTAGAATATGTAGACCAATCACTCATTTCGTAGAAACCAAATAAAACCAGATACTCTGGATTGTAAATTGTGTACAAGCACTTAGATGGTTCAATTTTAGTGATAAAGCTTTGTATATAAAAAATTGAAAGATGGTTATAGTATTGATAGTTTTACAATTAGTCATCACACATGCTTAATATTCATGTATTAATGAATGAAATATAAGATCCTAATGTTTTATACTTAATACTAAGACAAAGCCTAATGATAGTTACTTCGAAAGCATGTTAATATACATAAATAAATAAACTTGGAGTGTGAAAACCTGTCATCATGTATGCACAACAACTCATCCACGTGTACTCTCCACCTATTATCATTATGAACACTCACTGCATTTATATTCACATCATTTCAGATATTAAAGCCTAGTTTTTTTATCCCATATTCACTCATTCACCACCACTGGCCACTGTTACTTCTCTTCCAGATTCACTTAATGTGTGCATATCTTCACTGTGCATTTTAAAATTGCCATGCACTTCATCAATATTATCCATGTCATTACCAGTGCCTTTATCCCTTTCCTCGGCAGCAACATGATAGTTGAGAACAACTATCTAAGCTTAAGTGTATGTTTAGAGAGATTAACATACAATGCTGAATTTGAGTTATGTAAGTATATGCACCAACCAAAATATGATGCTTATAGTCAAATATATGTATCATTAAGGAACACACAAAATTGATTTAGTAGGCACGAAACTAAAAAAATTAATGTACAATTTTAATTTTGTTCCTTCTGTCATAGACTTCGATTTTATCTGTTTTGTGCTAAGATATAAAATACCACACTTCATACTATTTATTTGTTTTGTGATAATAAATGGCTACACCATTGAAACCGACTATATGCAAAAAAGTTTTGACATGTAGACCGAGCCTGTAGTGGCTACATCCCCTTGCATCATGCCCTAAACCTCAACCTTGTTGTATCATGCCCTAAACCTCAACCTTGCCTTTATCTTCCTCTAAATATATATAAATAAACAGAAGATATATTATACACTTAATATTATTATTTTTTCATACACTTAAGCTGTCATTGTTGCATTATCATTTATATAATCTTGTTGAGCTCACTTTTTTTAAAGTTGTATTATGTCTGTTTTCTAATATTATATTAATCAATGTTAGCTCTATTACTCAAATGGATTTGGGTACAAATGTTCTTCCTCTTGCACTACTGAATCCATACCATCGTAATTGGATCATCAAAGTTCGAGTTACAAATAAAGGCAATTTGAGATCTTATAAAAATAGTAAAGGAGAAGGTTGCGTGTTTAGTATAGAACTCACAGATGAAAATGTAAGTTTATTTACCTTAATACTTTCAATAATATTTTTTCTACTTGTGCTATCATTAAGTTATTGTCCTAATAATTGTTCTCTTCAAATTCACAGGGTACCCAAATTCAAGCTACAATGTTTAATAAAGCTGCAGACAAGTATTATTCTATATTTCAACGTGGAAAAGTTTATCATATTTCTAAAGGAACCGTTAAGCCTTTGAATAAAGAATTTAGTAGTATAAAAAACGAGTACGAAATTATTATAAATGAGTACTCATTAGTTGAATGGATGGATGATGCGAACTCTAGTATACCCGATATCATATACAACTTTGTAAAGATTAACCAACTTCAAAAATATATTGCAGGAAAGGAAGTTGTAGGTAATGCATCCATTGTAGTGATTTTTTTTTTTTTGAGCGGAAGCGGTTTATTTGTTCAGAATCTAGTATTGCCTATTTAGATATCAATGGCACTTAAAAAGAATTATGCAGTCTCACAAAAAAAATAACAGAAATAGAAGACAGGAAGATTTAACGTGGTTCGGATATGAATATCCTACGTCCACGGAGACCCAACAACTTTTTATTTCACTAAAGAAGAGAGTACAAAAGAAAGAGGAAAGAATAATGGTGGATACTACACTTGCTTGTTCATATGAAGATAAAGTTCCTTCATTTATATAGACTTGATAATGAAGGGTTGCTTGGAGATTAAGCAAATCAATTTCCTGATTACGCAGATATCTTTCCAATTTGCGTGATTTGATTTTGGTACAAATGGATGACGTAATCTTCGTTTCCATATCTTTCCTTTATTCTCCATGCCTAATAATTTATTTCTTCATATAGCAGACTAATTAATTGATTTGCTAATTAATTAGTTTCCTTTAAAATATTCTTCCATATATCAGCTAAATTAATTGATTTGATTGAATCAACTAATCAATTTCTTTCCCTTTTAACGAAAATTTGAATCATCAAATTCAACACTCCACCTTGATTCAAATATAACAATCTCTCTTCATCACCTTATCATCGAGTAATCAGCATATAAGTTGTTGGGTCTAGCGCCCCATGGCGCTCAAGTAACAGGTATCAAACTGATCAAGTTTGAGCAATGCTCAAACTTGTCCTTAGGAAGTGACTTTGTCATCATATCTGAAGGATTATCCAAAGTACCCACCTTCAACAATTTGATCTTTCTTCGTTCTTCCTCAAGCATAAGAAAGAAACCTCTAACATCAATTTGCTTCGTCCGTGAACTATAAGCTTGATTTTCTACAAGATGAATCGCACTCTGACTGTCTGAAAATAGCTCTACTGTCCGCTGCACCATTGAAAGATCATCCAACAACTGAAGTAAGTACAATCCTTCCTTTGTTGCTTCCACAATCGATATCAACTCTGCTTCGGTAGTCGATAAAGCTACGATAGATTGCAGCTTTGATCTCCATGAAATCGAGCCTATGCCAAGTGTAAAAACATAGCCCGACACTGACTTCCTAGCATCTCTATCCCCAGCGTAATCAGAATCACAGTATCCTCTAAGAAAAATGTCACCATCCACTCCACCATATAACAAGCCCACCGAAGAAGTGCCTCGAAGATATCTAAGAATCCACTTCACAGCTTGCCAATGCTCTTTGCCTAGGTTAGACATATATCGACTCACAACACCCACTGCATGGGCCAAATCTGGTCTTGTGCACACCATCGCATACATAAGACTACCAACAGCACTAGAATAAGGTATATCAGCCATATACCTTTTGTCTTCTTCCGATGAGGGAGATAAGTCTTTTGACAACTTAAAATGAGAGCCTAATGGAGTGCCAACCGGTTTAGCTTTCTCCATTCCAAATCGAGCGAGGACCTTCTCGATGTACTGAGCTTGAGTGAGCCTTAACTCTCTCCGCTTCCTATCCCTGCTTATCTCCATACCCAATATTCTTTGTGCCTTTCCCAAATCCTTCATGTCAAACTCTCTACTGAGCTCCGCTTTCAACTCCTTAATTCTGGTCATACTCCGAGATGCAATCAGTATGTCATCAACATATAACAACAAATAAATCATATCACCATCACATCTCCTGAAATAAACACACTGGTCTTTGAAACTTCTGGAGTATCCCTGTGAAAGCATAAACTTATCAAACCTCTTATACCATAGTCTAGGAGACTGCTTCAGTCCATATAGAGATTTGTTGAGTTTGCAAACATAGTCTGGCCTGCTACTGTCAATGAACCCTTCCGGCTGCTTTAAATAAATCTCCTCATCCAGATCACCATGCAAGAATGCAGTTTTGACATCTAGTTGCTCTAGTTCCATATCATAATGAGCAACCAATGCCAAAAGAATACGAATAGAAGTATGCCTAACCACTGGAGCAAAGATATCATGATACTCTACCCCTTTCTTCTGAACATACCCCTTTGCGACTAACCTTGCCTTGTATCTGAGATTACCGTTTTCGCCGTCTTTCACTCTATAGATCCACTTGCATCCAATAGCTCTCTTGTCGGTGGGAAGAGGCACCAAATCCCAAGTATGATTTCTCTGCAATGATTCAATCTCCTCCTCCATAGCAACTAACCAACTGGAACCGTTAACTGATGCGATAGCTTCTCTATAATCACATGGCTCATCATGGACAACATTCAAAGCATATGTTGCCATATCATCGAAGTTAATATCTTCGATGCTCAATCCAACAAACTCATCAAGCCACTTAGGCTTTCTTCTTTGTCTGACAGGCCTAGGTTCCGAATGAGCTCCACCTTGAGTTTGATCCTCTGTACCAACATCGATATTATCCTCATCAACCACGGTGTCATCGGAAACACCATTTGAACGTCTATGGAAAGAATCAACAGATGACTTGCTTTGTGTCTGGTATTCTTCACATGTCCTCTCATTGTCATCCGATGAGGAAGGCTCCACCTTCAACATAGCCTTCTCATCAAAAGTCACATGCCTGCTCATAACGATCTTCTTGCTAATAGGACACCACAACCTATATCCCTTCACTCCTCTTCTATAACCTAGAAAAATACACTTGCGAGCTCTAGGTTCCAGCTTCCCTTTGCTCTCGTGCACATAAGCTGGGCAACCAAACACTCTGAGAAATGAATAGCTAACAGGCTCTCCTTTCCATACTTCTTCAGGGATCTTCATATTTATGGCAGTGGAAGGTGTGCGGTTGATGAGGAAAGCCGCCATAGATAAAGCTTCAGCCCAAAATCCCTTCTTCAATTTAGCAGTCAGTCTAAGGCATCTTGTCCTCTCCAATAATGTCTGATTCATCCTTTCTGCAACTCCATTAGACTGGGGGTCGCCTGGTGTGGTGTAATGCCTCTTAATGCCTTCAGACTCACAATAGTCGATGAATTCCTGTGATACAAATTCACTGCCATTATCTGAACGGAGAACTTTCAATTTCTTCCCTGACTGCTTCTCAACCATAGATTTCCACTTCCGAAACTTGGCAAAGGTTTCACTCTTTGACTGAAGAAAGTATACCCATACTTTACGAGAGAAATCATCTATAAATGAAACAAAATATCTGGCTCCACCTAAAGACGGACAAGGGGAGGGACCCCAGACATCTGTATGAACATACTCCAAGGCAGCTTTTGCTTTATGCTCTCCTGTACCAAAAGAAATCTTCGTCTGCTTTCCAAGAACACATCCTTCACAAAAACCAAGTTTTGAATGATGAACTCCATCAATCAATCCTCGTTTTCTCAACTCATCCATGCTGCGCTCACCGATGTGACCCATCCGTAAGTGCCATAATCTGGAAGAATCCGAATCAACAGATGTAACAGAAGCCGATTCACCAATTACAGTAGTGCCCTTTAGTAGATAAAGATTTTCTGCCCTCACACCTCTCATAACAATCATGGAACCCTTCGATATCTTCATTTTCTCTCCTTCCACTACAATCTTCAAGCCAAGTCTACTTAATGCCCCAACAGAAATCAAGCTCCTCCTCAAATCAGGTACATGTCTAACATCGGTGATCGTACGAATAACACCATCAAACATCCTAATCATCACGCTACCAACACCCACCATACGGCAAGAAGCATCATTGCCCATCAGAACTTCTCCTCCATCAATTTCACGGTAAGTGGAAAAGCAGTTCCTATCAGGTGTCATATGATAGGATGCGCCAGAATCAATCAGCCATAAGTTGCTCTTCCCAGAAGAGCCAGAAGCTGTAAATACATCGGTGTCACTTTCTGTATCTGATTTCTCTGCTGTAGAAGCTGAAGCTTGCTTTGGATCTTTTCTTCTACCTTCAAGCTTGGGACATTGTGCTATGAAGTGCCCTGGTTTTTTACAATAATGGCAAGTCAAATTCGTAGGCCCCCTAGACTGAGACCGTGAATAATTCTGTCCTCCACCTTTCTTCGTCCTGCTTTGGCATCTACCTCTCTGAACAGATAAGCCTTCAGTATCACTATCCAAGCTAGTGCTCGCCAATTTACCTCTTAATACTTCATTATGAAGACCAGCCTTTACATCAGATAGGCTAATTTTACTGCGGCCATAAATCATGGAATTAACAAAAGCAGTATACTCCTTAGGCAAGGAACATAAGAGGATCACAGCTTGAGCCTCATCAGTAATATCAACTTCCGATGCCTTCAGGTTCATAATCAAAGTCATCAAAGCATCTACATGCTCCATGAGATCAGCTCCAGGCTTCATCTTGAACGAATAAAGTTGTTGCTGAAGAATAATCCGATTAGTGAGAGACTTGTCTTGATATGCATCCGATAATGCATCCCATAGTTCTTTCGCCATCTTCTTTTGAGAGAATTCTCTAAGAACTTCATCTGAAAGGCTCAACTGAATTATTGTAAGAGCTTCATCTTCCATCTCTTCCAAATCAGCTGCATCAATATCTTTCAATTTCTCAGGCGCAGAAACAACCTTGTAAGTCTTCTCCTTCTT